>OX336388.2:1530030248-1530630248 GCA_946902985.2 Meconema thalassinum
CACCCTGTCAGCAGGAGGGCGAGAGAGACGGCGACGAACCTTTTCTCTCTTCTCCACTACATTTTTTGTCATATCGGGTGGGCTGGAGAAGGGCTAGCCCCGGTCGGCAAAAGTCTTCTTTTCCTCCTTAACGGGAGAAGACTTTTTTTGCAGACTGTTTCGGAGAAGAAGCCTTCTTCTTCTCCGAAGGCACCGGATTGGATGGTTTGGCCGGTGCCTTTTTTTTATGATGGCCGAAGAAGATTCTGGAACCTACTTCGGGCTGACAGTGCTCGCTGGTACAGCGAGGGGAGATTTTAACATCGCACTAAAATAGGACATCGAGGGTACTGCACTGGGACCATTTACGGCAGGGGTGATTGAGGGCGTCGCTGCATACGATACCCGAAATTCGGGGGCGTTCATATCACGGTACGTCTTGCGAACGTCGTGATATGAAAGCCTATTAAGAGTCCTGATCTTCTGGATCTTGGCTTCCTTGGCGAATTCAGGGCACTGTTTTGACCGTGGAGATTGACTTCCTTGGCAGTTGGGACATCGGGGAAGGCGTACACCTCTCACCCTCATGTGTCCCCTTGCCACACTCTCTACAAACGGCCTTCACAGTACAACTGGCGGATACATGCCCGAATCTGTGGCATTGGTAGCAGCGCATAGGTGGAGGGATGTAAGGTCGAACGTCAGAATGGTAGGACGTAACCTTCACCTGCTTAGGAACCACATCGCCCTCAAAATGGAGAATGAAAGCGCCGGTATCGACGCTATCCTCTCCAATTTTCCGGGTGATGCGCCTAATTTTGGCGACGCCTCTCTTCCCCAGATCCCGCATTAGTTCCTTGACCGTGTTCAAAATGAGGTCGCGGTAGAATATTACTCCGCGGACCTCATTTAATGTTTCGTGCTTGGTGACCTTAACAGGAATTTCGCCGAATTGCGTGCATTCCAGCAACGCTTCGGTTTGCTGCCGGCTAACAGTATGCAGCAGGAGCAGCCCGTTCCGGAGCTTGGAAATTCCATTAAGATCTCCATATTTCCCTCCTACTACAGGCAGAGTATACCGTGGGTGTATTCTAACCCGCACCCACACGGGGGCATCTGATAGAGAGCATGCCATGTCGCTGCGAAGCATGAGTGGCCGTAGGGGTAACCATACATCCTATTAACAGCACATTTTGTTGTGGAAGACATTGCCAAGTTTTGTAAGTTGTTGTCAAAGGTGTACTTTAGCTATCAGAACCTTTCTGACACTGTTTTTTTTTTTTGGACAATTTGTGTGGCATATGGTGTGTGATTCAGCTTCCGTTTGTTCAACAATCCGTCTGACATTCCTATCAGGCGGTATGGCCTGGTTTAGTGATTATGCTTAACTTTTGGATACTAGTGCACAAATGGAAAAGTAGCACGTAATAATCAAGATAATGCTGAAATTTTAGCTAAATAAGTGAGCCATTCAAAAAGAATGAAAATCGCTAAACGGATCGTAATGCCCTGACCTTGAGACGACGGTGCGATATAACATCAAAGCGCTGAGGTACCAAACTAGCAGCTAGAGGGACACGGGCGCACACCCACGTGACGACAGAGCGAGTAAGCACAAGCTGCAGTCAGTCGTGCGGAAACTAGTGACACGGAGGCTTAAAAAGAAGAGCAAAGGGGTGTAGTGAGTTTCCTGCTGACAGCGGAAGGAGTGCGGGGAACTGAAATTCTTCTATTTGTCCGTCCAGAGTTAAGAGTGTACTACGGGCTCTTATGGGCTTTTACATTTAGCGGATTCCCCCAGAATTGATGACTTTGAAGTCTTTAAAACTGGATTTACGCTATGTTATTTAATACGTTAATGGTCATGGGTGGAGAGTACATGATCCTCAGCATTCATTTAATGATATGTAATTCTTACATTCTTGATATGCAACATGATTTTGTAATGTATCTGGCAGCAGTGTCTGCGCGCTGGATGGAACAGCGTGCGCACTGTAGTACGTGTCTTAGATCTCCACTGAACGCACGAGTCCAGACCCCTCCAAGATATTTGAAACAGTGTTGGAGTGTAAGGATAGTTTTGTGTAATATAAAAATAATTGTGATTTAGGTATAAGTGGCATTAAAGATATGGCTGATGTTCCGTTTGCGAAACGTAAACCCGGGGAAATTTTAAAGCGCAGAGAACGACAGATAGTTTGTAACGTTTACAATTATATAAAGAGCAAGAATCCGGAGAAAAGTGCGGCTGTACGTTTTTGGACAACCCGTGATGATATTATATTATTATTATTATTAACTACTCACCTGCAATAATGTGCGTAACAGAACTTTCATGCAGTTAAATTACGCGATTTGTGCCCAATGACAAGCTTGTAGTTTTATGTTTTTTTTAGCGTATGGTTTTGAGTGCCGGGAGTGTCCGAGGACATGTTCGGCTCGCCATTTTTGTAGCTGCTTCGAGACGGACACCCAATGGGTGAGCTACAAGTACCGTTGGGGAGGAAAGTTGGAAGGTAAGGACAAGGAGTTGGAAGGTAGCGGCTGTGGCCTATAGTTAGGGACCAACCCCGACATTTGCCTGGAAGGAAGATGGGAAACCACAGAAGACCATCTGCAAGGTTGCCAGTGGGGGGATTCGAACCTCCTCGCCTCCCGGATGTGAGCGACTGCCAGCAGTCATGCCGTTACGACCACGGCTAACTCACCCGGTTTTATGTAAAATAAACTGCTAAGGCTCATGATGAAATGGATAATGATTGTTTTGAGAAATATTTTAAAGAACAGATTGTCGCAAATTTCCCACACCAGTCTGTAGTATTTGCCATTCATTGTCCAATGTACTCCGTGCCACTGAATTGTTTGTTTACTTTCTTTCATCTATCTATACCGAACTCGATAGCTGCAGTCGCCAGTATCCAGTATTCGGGAGATAGTGGGTTCGAACCCCACTGTCGGCAGCCGTGAAGATGGTTTTCCGTGGTTTCCCATTTTCACACCAGGCAGATGCTGGGGTTATTAAGGTCACGACCACTTCCTTCACACTCCTAGCCCTTTTCTGTCCCATCGTCGCCATATAAGACTTATCTGTGTCGGTGCGACGTAAAGCAACTTGTAAAGAAAATCTTTCATCTACGCGTGTAATCATATGTGAAGTATCATATGATAAGAACAAAATTACTTGTAATTTCCGGGTACGGTACTCTCTTCGCCTCTGCAGATGAAAGTGATTCACTGGGATCCGTGTAGGTGTCGTTGCGACAGATGATTTGTATCCTGTCACTGACCTAGGCTGACCTTGGAGAATATATTGCCATATTACGTATTAAACTTGATCCGTATCTAACGGATGACTCAGGTTAGCTTTCATGTCATTTCAATTGTTTTGTCATAGTCATACCGTACGTAACTAAAATTTCAATGTAAATAAATAGTAAATTGTCGCAGAATTTATAATCCGTTCTAAGCATTGTTATGTAAATCAATTACTATCCTCGGATCCCCCACTCCTTAGGAGAATAACTCAGTCTTTATCTTTATTAAAAACTGTTCATCCAAATTCTGTTATTCTTACGGGAATTATAGTAAAAGGTTGCAGATTATAATGGCGCGAAGGATCGACATTCCGTCGGGATGAGCAGCTTGCTGATACTCAGTCCGGCAGCGGGCTGTACTACTCGTGTGGAGTGCTGTACAATAGCTGCCCTTCTACACTCGCTAGGCGTGGCAACGCTTGTGCCATAAGAGCCCGTAGTACACTCTTAACTCTGGACGGATGGCACTGCCTGTCCGTGGCAAGGGTTAAGGCGTGGCACAAGCGATTAAGGGAAGGACGGATGTCGTTGGCCGATGATGCACGGTCTGGAGAGCCACACCACATTACTGAGGACATTGTACAGCATGTGGATACCCTCATTATGCAAGAGCGGCGAGTTACGGTATAGCAGTCATTGCCGCAGAGGACGGAGTGAGTGTCGGAAGTATTCACGCCATCATTAAGGACCGATTGCAATTTGGCAAAAACTGCGCCCAAGTGCCTCAGTCTTCAGACAGCACAGGAAGCATGTCGAATGGGACTCTTTCTGGAACATCTGCTGCGCTATGCCAAGGAAGGGAATGCGTTTCTGGCACTGCTCGCAGTATATATACCTGCGCAGAGAAGGCTCGGCTCACAGGGTATATACACTGCGAGCAGGGGAGCTGGTCGTCATTCCACTGCCGGACGCAGTTGCCGATGAAACGTCGGGTGATAACATCCTGCTTAGACCACAGCCTACAAGCCCGAACAACTTGACCATAGTTATTACTGACATAGTTCGACAGCAGTCATTAAGACTTTGAAAGAAAGAGTTTTACTTGATCTTAACTTGAGAGTAAAAGTGATACAGTACTATACTAATTCGTATCAGAAATTTGTAGATACAGTACAACATTGAATTAAGTATGTACACCATTTGATTTTTCTCAGTAGGCCTATGTCCATTATATGCATGCCCATGGTTTAATTATTTTAGCGCCTGGCTGCGTTGCTCAGCGGTAACGTTCTCGCCTACTGAGCCCAAGATAGCGGGATCGAATACCAGCGCAGTTAGTTGTCATTTGAGGGTGCTTAAATGTGAGGGGGGCGTATCAGTCGATTTACTGGCACGTTAAAGATTCCCTTTGAGGCAAAATTCTGGCATACCGACGTCTAAAAAACGCAGTATTGCAAATCGCACACTTCTTACAAAAATTGATATTTATGAAATTAGAATGCAATTCTTCACTGCTAATTTATGAGTCCTATATGATGATGATGATGATGATGATGATAGTTTTAAGGTTGTAGACGGCAACTCTAGCATGATACAGCAACAGTATTTGCAAAAAGCATACTTCTTACAAAAATCTATATTTATGGTATTAGAATGCAAAAGAAAAACCTGTACCCAATCCATTGATTTACTGATTCTGAAAATCAGATAGAAGAAAAATTGTTAGAGAATTAACGTTCAATGTTTTAAGGTTTTAGACGACAACTCAGAATTGCAGCATGTTAGAGCAACAGTATTTGCAAAAAGCACAATTCTTAAAAAAAATCGATATTTATGGAATTCGATTGCAGAAGAAAATCCTGTATCGCGGCATATTAACAAACTTGAAATATAATAAATCCATTGTTTGGACGGATGAGCTTAAATCATGTTTGTGCTGAGTCCATTGATTGAAAGCTTAGCATTAACACTCGCCAGTTATACGATTTGAGTACCCAATCCATTGATTTAGCCTACTGATTCTGAAAACGTACCGTACACATTCCTTTATTTACTGTTTCTGAAATCAATGCAAAATGATAAAGGAAAGACCTCACAATGTTAAAATGACATATAAAGGGGCCAAAATGTGAAGTGGACACCAATTATGGAGCGTATCTTCCTGCAGCAACAGTAACTGCAAATCGCACACTTCGTACAGTTTTTATTAAGCCTTTTTTTTTAAGAAATTATAGATATTTATGAAATTAGAGTGCATTTGAATGCTCATTTTTCACGATCGGTCTCTTGTGAGCGCCGCAGAAGGGATGCATACTACTGAAATAATATATATGATGATTTGCAATCACAATGATGTCATGGTTGCATATTCTTGACATTTTGAATGGTAATATATTTCTACGAATTAATAACGTTAACTGAAGAATAGACTGACAATGATTGAGAATGTGCGCTTTTTTACTGCAGAAAATATTATACTGTATTTGAATTGCAGTCAGCATAGCGGTGTATTTTAATTGAACGTCCGAAGGCCCCCATCAAGTTCAATTTCAAGTAGTTCCAACTTTGGCTACCAGAGATGCTACCGTCAATGACACCTTGCGGCGAAAGCTGGAACTTGATAGCGTTTCTAACCAAATTTAGCTACACACTACCAATTGTAGTGGTAGGTTCTTTTACATGCCATAAATGTATGACTTCTGCTTTACTTCTCCTCCGAAGGAAGGCATATTGAAGGATTTTAATGCTCATATAAACCGACGACTTCGACCGGGTTTGAACCCGCGATCTTGGGCATAGCAGTTCAGCATGCTACCGACTACGCCACTGAAGCTGAAGAAAATATTATGACATCAGTAATTATTCAAACTATCACCAAACATAAGAAAATAATAAATATATGTAACTTTGTTGGTATTTCCCATCCGTTTGCATGCCGTTTTGAAAATGAAAAATGTCATGTAAAATAACACGTATATTCACATGAAAACAGGGTCGTCGTATATTTTCATTTTTATATGCACATTCGGAACGACTGAGCGCTTTTTTTTTTTCAATTGAAAAAAGTTGATGCGCCCTCTCGTGGGTTAAGTGTAATATCCATTATGACCTCCTCCTTAGTAATTTGCAACTTTTAAGTAATTCGCGATCTGCTCTATTTTGGTCTGAAGATTTCTTGAAAGGAAGGTGTACGTGATCTTCGACAAATACAATGTTTCTAATTGGTCTAACGTGCTCTCCGGCGTCCCACAGAGTTCTGTATTGGGCCCCTTGTTGTTTTCTCTTTACATAAGCGACCTACCGAAAATTCTCTTCCACACAAATCATCATATGTATGCTGATGATCTGCAGAAGTACTACCATTTTCCTGTCATTTTATAATTTCAACTGATCTTGTCGACTTCGTCGTTATGCTTCTGCAATACTGATGCTCTAACATGCTGCAATTATGTGTTGTCGTCTAAACCCTTAAAACTATTAAACGTTAATTATTTTACAGGTTTTTCTTCTGCATTTTAATTTCATAAATATCGATCATTTCGCATGGTTTTCAGAATTACTAAATCAATGGATATCGAATAACCGATGAGTGTTATGATGATCCAATTTTCAGAGATTGCCTTCTTAAGTTAGGGAACGTATAACTTGCAATTCTGACTGAAATGTGTCGAATAACCGGTGAGTGTTAAGGCTAAGCTCTCAATCAATGGACTCAGCACAGAAAAGGAAAAACAGTGACGAATTGCATTTTAATTTCATAAATATCAAAGAAAGAAACCAGCCACAGCACGCTCTCATGCTGACGCTCCACTCGGGAAAGCGAAAGCACCCCTGTAGGTAACGTGCAAAGGAGTTTAGCGTTGAGCGCTACACACAGGACAAGGAAAGCACCCCTGTAGGTAACGTGCAAAGGAGTTTAGCGCTGATCGTTGCACTTAGGAACAAGGAAGCCTCACTGTAAGCGGGGCGTGAAGAAGTTTTCCAACGAGGGCTGTCCTGATAAGGGAGAAGGAGGCTTCTCAGCCAACAAGATAAAGCAGGAAATATTGACCAAGATGCTTTCATAAATATCGAATAACTGGTGAGTGTTATGATGATAGAATTTTCAGTAATTGCCTTGTTAAGTTAGAGAACGTACAGCTTGGAATTCTACTGTAACTGAAATGAAAACGGTGTTCTACAATCATTTGGTTGAAATAATAACATAACAACCTTTCTCCTTAAGTCACTCATTATAAACCTATTGGGGAAAGTAAGACTTTTTTTTTAGCGTATGGCTTTTAGTGCCGGGAGTGTCCGAGGACATGTTCGGCTCGCCAGTTTTGTAGCTGCTTCGAGACGGACACCCAAATGGGTGAGCTACAAGTACCGTTGGGGAGGAATGTTGGGTGGGAGGGTCGAGGAGTTGGAAGGTAGCGGCTGTGGCCTATAGTTAGGGACCAACCCCGGCATTTGCCTGGAAGGAAGATGGGAAACCACAGAAGACCATCTTCAAGGTTGCCGGCGGGGGGATTCGAACCTCCTCGCCTCCCGGATGTGAGCGACTGCCAACAGTCATGCCGCAACGACCTCGGCTAACTCACCCGGTAGTAAGACTTATGAACATGCGAGATTTCTCGCACGGGTCCGCTAGTTTAATTAATTATATAAACTTACTGACCAAACCCATGAACGGCTGGCAATCCGTTTGGCATCACATGTCTAAAGCGTACAGGAGATCAATTGAAATGCGAACTATTGGCTCTACTGGGCTTGTGTTGCAATCTGAGCATTCTACATACTCCAGAGCCCCACTGAAAAAAACAAAGCTGTCTTCCCGCCATGTGTGATCGAATGTCATTGTTGGTTACTGTTACGGAGATGAACTTTGGATGCTCGCTTTAGGTGTTTCCTCTAAATTGAATTGTTTGAGGTTACTAGGCCTTATACAAGTGATTTCGCTTCATAAGACATCAAGGTTTCATTATAGATAGAGCTAGACTCAAACTAAAATGTTATGCCATGGGCATCATACAATAATTATGTCCGATGCCGTTCGGCATCGCTAGCCGTTTACCGTGGCAACTTCTGCCTTTGACATTTGTGTGTTGTTATGAGTTTCGTTGAAGCTTGGATTCAATATACAGTAGTTCACTAATACACAAATAATTTAGTTTTAAGTACCGTACATTAAATAAATACATACGCACATACAAAGGAGTCACATACAAGTTTAGTTGCACCTTTATCTGTGACTAAAAGTGAATTTGAGTTGGCAAGGAGGTCATTACCAAATGAGAAAGTTCCAGGCATCGATAACATCCCTAGTGAACTAATCAAGTCTGCTAGTGATATAATTAATGAAAAACTGTATGACCTAACGCAAACAATCTACGAAGAGGGTATTTGGCCATCTGAATTTCGAAACTCCATCATGGTCCCTTTACCAAAGAAAGCAAATGCGACCAACTGCAGTATGTACAGAACAATTAGTTTGGTTTCTCATGCATCCAAAATAATGATCCAAATCATAAAGGGGCAGTCTATGGCTACATCCAAGAAACACAGTTTGGTTTCCGTCGAGGAGTTGGTACCCGAGATGCCATTGGCATTCTTCGAGTCCTCGGAGAACGTATGATGAGCAGGAGCCGAAATCTGTATATATGCTTCATTGACTATGAAAAGGCATTTGATAGAGTTTCCTGGCATAAACTACTCCCATTATTAAGGAACATAGGAGTCAAAGAACAACTCATTACACTCATATGGGTCCTCGACAATGGTCAAAATGCAATTGTACGTTTAGGAGAAGGTCTTACTAATCCAGTTCCTATCAGAAAAGGAGTAAGACAAGGAAGTCCTCTCTCCCCAATTTTGTTTAATGCTTTTGGTGAGTTGATGATGGCAGAAGCTTTAGAAGACACATGTTTAGGAGTGAAGATCAATGGAATACCCATAAAGGTAATTAAGTTCGCAGATGATCAGGCCATTCTAGCTGGCAGCCCATTCACTTCGCAGGCAATGCTGTCAAGGGTAGCATCAACGGTGCAGAAATACGGCATGAAAATAAACACCTCCAAGACAAAATGCATGACAGTCTCAAAATTCCCAAAACCTTTTCGATTTAAGATTAGTAACTCGGATATACAAGAAGTCAAAACTTTCACTTACCTAGGTCAAACGATTACAGAGGACGAAACGTGCACCACTGAAGTTAAATGCCGCATTGCTCAAGCAAAACTAGCTTTTATGCAGAAGAGGAGATTACTGTGTGCCATTCGGCTTAAGCTTTCCCTCCGAATGAGAATGATACATGCTTTTGTATGAACAGTTGCGTTGTATGCCTGTGAAACGTAGACATTAAATAAAAATGAAAAGAACCGTCTTGAAGCCTTTGAGATGTGGTGCTATCGTAAGATTATGAATGTGACGCGGAGAGACAGGATATCGAACACAAGGGTTCTTGACACCGTGAACCAACGGAGATCAATCCTACGCACAATCCGTAAACGTCGTCTCGCATGGTGGGGTCACACAATGCGCCACTCCAATTTAATGAGAACTGTGGCAGAAGGGTTCATTGAGGGAAAACATCCACGCAGAAGACCTAGAAATACCTTCCTTAAACAAATTCTAAACGACACCCAAGCACAGAATTATAATTCAATGAAGGAAGAGACAAATGACAGGACCATCTGGATATGTTTTTATGGCAACTGAACAATCTTAGGACTGCAAACCAATGATGATGACGACATTAAATGTTAAATTTACATCACATAACGGATGCCATGACGGAGAAAAAGACGTAATATTCCTTTATTTTGTGTTACTTGCAGTGGTGCTTATATTCCAACCAAAAGCTCCGAGGGCAATATTGCTATTCGGCGGAAGGATAACTCCTTGGTTACTTGATTAACGTCAGTTCATGGAGTCAAACCAGTAGCTAATGTAACAAGTAACTCTAAAAGTGAGAAATTAAAAAAATCAAGTTCCCAGGACTGCACATTTCACTGAATACAACAAACATATGGGAGGCACTGATGTTATGGATTAGAATGTGAACCGTTACTGCATGGGAATTCGTGTCAAAAAATGGTGGTGGTCCATAATGTCTTACTTCTTGGATGTGACAATCTGCAACGTCTGGATGTCTATGAAGAAGGTCCGAAGGGATTTGCAACAGCTTCGGTTGAGGCGAAAGATTGCATTCACCTACTTGACGAATTCCGTTAATATTCCGCGTGGGCCAGGGCGTATTCCTGCCTAAAGAAGCAGTGCAACAGGACATAGGGTATCTGACAGTGGCGGCCGGTAATAAGGTTGCAGTGTTGCACAACGACTAGATTTTTCATAGAGACGAAATATAGAATTTTGGGAGAGAAAATATTATGCATTTTATATTTTTCCCCCTTACATTGATAGGATTTGATAGATTTGTTCTTTAATAGTTCAAGAAATCTCATCGTACTGTGAACTGCATTGAAAAAGCAGAGCGCGCAAACAGTGTAGGAGCGCTGGACGTGTGGTCGTCGCATCGCGTTAGCACCGACCAGATTTCAATAGTGAAGGGTATGGCAGAGATGCTAGACCGGGTAAGTCCTATCCCAACAGTCAAACTCGGCTGGTCGTTGCCCGCTCATTGCAACCAGAAAGGAGTGGGGCGGGCGATGATACACGAGTGGCTCCGTGAACTGCCAATACGACCGTCTTGCAATGTAATTGGCGCATGAGTAAGATACTTCCGGTTCTTTATTACCCTCGTGTGTTAAGTAACGCTGATTTGTTCTCATGAAGTTTTATATCGTTTTTCATCAATTTTATCCCGAGGTGAATGTGATGTTATCGTGTGAATTTAATTAGTGTTTTGTGTTAGTAGTGTTTTGTATTCCAACTAGGATGAATTCCGCAAGTAGTTTGCAAATTAAGACTTTTTCTCAGTGCACTGATGTAGAGAAACTTGAAATTAAACAACGTGGCAGACCATTGCCAGAGTTGAAAATTTTCCAAAATGTTCAAACAGGGAAGAGGCAGTTTAGAAGAATTTTTAAGAAAGATGTATATAACAATCATGACTGGCTGTGTGGGGGGTGTGAAGATAGGAACGCATTGTTTTGTTTTCCAAGTTTACTATTTGGCGGGAAGCCTCCGTGGCTTAGGCGGCAGCACGCCGGCCTCTCACCGCTGGGTCCGTGGTTGAAATCCCGGTCACTCCAAGTGAGATCTGTGCTGGACGAAACGGAGGCAGACAGGTTTTTCTCCGGGTACTCCGGTTTTCTCTGTCAAAATTTCATTCCAGCAACACTCTCCACTATCATTTCATTGCATTTGTCATTCATTTAATCATTGCCCCAGAGGAGTGCGTCAGGCCTCGGCAGCCGGCACAGTTCATATCCTCGCCGCTAGATGGGGGCTCCATTCATTCCATTCCTGACCCGGTCGAAGACTGGAAGCAGGCTGTGGATTTTCATTTCACTATTTGGCGGCGAACAAGCGTGGACGAAATCGGGAGTTACTGATTTGAATCATTTGAGTTCAAGCATTAAAAAACACGAGTCCTTGGGTATTCATTTAAGAAATGTGCTGAAGCTAGCGCTCTTCGGCAAGGTAAATGTAGTTTCGCAGCTGGACAGTGCATACAGGAGGAAAATAGCAGCAGAAAATGAGAAAGTGAAGTGCAATAGGTACGTCCTGAATATACTAATAAATTGCGTTAGATTTTGTGGCGTTTTTGAGCTAGATTTGAAAGGTCACGATGAAACTCAAACATCATCAAAACCAGGAATGTATAGGGGATTAATTAATTTTAGTGCAGAACTAGATGTTGCTTTGAAGTCTCATTTAAACAAGGCCACGGTATTTAAGGGAACATCTAAAACCATTCAGAATGAGCTGCTTCAAGTGATGCTAGAAGTGTGCCACGAAGAAATTGCAAGGCAAATGAAAGATGCAAATTTTTTGGCTGTAATAGCTGATGAAACCAGTGATGTATCTATTTTTCAAATGGCCATTGTTTATCGCTATGTGGTGAAGGGTAAGCCGGTGGAATGATTTTGGGGTTTTATTTCACCTCAACGCCATGACGCCAAAGCATTAGCTTCTTGTTTGCTTGAAGAATTGCGAAAATATAAATTGAATTCTCCAGCAAATTCGTGGAAATTAATTGCACAGACTTACGACGAGTGTTTGGTTATGTCTGGTTCATCTGGAGGTGTACAGGCTATAGTGAAAACCACATTTCCAAATGCAGAATACGTGCATTGTTATGCTCACCAAGTAAATCTGGTAATGGGTAAGGCTGCTTCGGTCAATAGAAACGTGAGAATTTTCTTTACAAATTTACAGGGTATTTGTACATTATTTTCTGTTAGTCCCCAACGTACTGCGGTACTTGATTCAGTGGTGAAGAGACGGTTACCTCGAGCTAACAATACTCGTTGGAACTTTTTATCTAGAAGTGTAAATACCGTTTTTGACCATAAGAAAGATATTATTCAGTGTATGAACGAGATTCTGGACAGTGACGAGATCAAGAACTCCAGCACAATAAATCAGGCTGTTGGTCATAAGAAAATTCTAATGAGTCATGATTTAAATTTTTGGCTCTCCTTTTTTATCAAAATAATGCCACTTGTTGAAATGTTATTTGGTCGACTCCAGAGAAGAGAAATTGATCCTTGTTCTGCCCAGAGGGCAATTTCTCAGCTCGAAGATAACATAAAACTTATTCGGGAACAAATTGATGTTGATTCAAGCGCAGAACATACCGCGACTTCATCGAAAAGAAGGATGACTGACAACACTGAATGGAAGAGGAGGGCAAAAGAAGTGTGTGACGTGATCGTGTGCGAAGCCAAAGCCCGCTTCTCTTTCCCAGGACATCTTGTTGCATCAAATTTGTTTGCGCCAGATATGTTTCCAAAGTATGCATCAAAATTTCCAGAAGAAACAGTGAAAACAGTGTGCACGATTTAAACTTTTTTGACAGGATTAAACTTTTTCATGAACTATCTTCTCTACTCGGCAGAATAATTCAGATGTGTGTCAGGGGCTGTGAGTTTATTAGATTTTGTTCTGCGAAATAATTTGGAAAATACATTCAGTGAATCATCGAGACTATTGAAATTGATTCTAACTGTTCCTATGACGTCAGTGGAAGCTGAAAGATGTTTCTCTACATTGAAGAGGATTAAAACATTCCTAAGAAACTCCATGTCTCAAGGGAGATTGACAGCATTGGCGATGCTCTCCATTGAAAAGGACCTTATCATGGAAATTCCAGACTTCAATCAGCGCGTAATAGACAAGTTCGCTGCAACAAAAGACAGGAGAATGGACTTCCTGTTTAAATAATGTGAGTAAGAGATTATTACTAATTGTTACCAATTCTTTACATTGTCGATTGTCTTTAAATTATATTTATATAATACCGTACGTTAAAAAAAATTAGATTGCTTATTTTGTTACTGTTAGCGGATCCTCTATGATATTGTGCTTCTGCCTTCACTATAGAAAATAGACTTTTTTCCAAAAAATGTTGTCCACCGGTTATATCCAATGCAGGCACTTTCTATACAACCCACAGAACTCTCCGATAGCCCTTGTACGGCTCATATTACCGACGCGGCGTCCTGATAAAGGCTTACAGCTCCATGACCTCCAATCAGGGAAATGGATGTATACCGCAATTATTACCAGATGGCACATGCGTACGGAAAGAGTTTCGTATGCGGGCGAGTCCACGTGCTGCAGCGGAAGCGAGAGACGTTCACTTCGCTCAGTGCTAAGGGAATATCAATATCGGCTCGTACTGTAACTGTCACGTTTGAATTATATTTGTATCGTATGTTTTTATTTTATTTGATTGCTTATTGTGTGACGTCAGTGCCTCCCAAGAGCACAGCAGCAGTGACCCCCTCCAATACCTTCCTTCTCCTTTTCCCTCCTCACCCGCGAGTTCGCACAGGTTTGCGCCATCAGGTATTAATTGCTGTCTAAATGAGAATGCTCGTGTCTGAATCGCGAGAGAGAGAGAGCAAGCATATTGCATTATAGTGTCCAAGTACTTTCTTCTATAGCTTTTGCGGAGAAATATTTATACTATGGATTAGCTGTTCAATTCTGAGGACAAGCAATCACCTCTACTGCACTCCTGGCTGGACACATTTGTTTTGTCCGTGAATGATATCCAAGGTCTCGTTTAAACACATCTGCTATCTGCCTCTAGCTGACGTGTGGTGAGGAGTTGATTTGTCGCCACCTCCCGTTGCGTCATCAGTGGCTGCTCTGAGGAAGAGTTCCGAGAATAATACCAAACCTTGCCCCTACTGAACTAGTATTTTCTTACAGGCTGATCAATCTGAACCAAATAAGTTACTTATAAATATTAGTGAATATCATAATTAGGGTAACTACTAGCTGATACTTAGCTACGTTTGAACCGCAGCGTGTATATGATTTACACTTACATGCAATCACAAAGGATATGGTGATTGATAAACCGATGAGCAGTGAATAAGATAAGGGTGTAAGGGTAGCGTACCAGCCTCTCGCCCAGAGGCCCCGGGCTCGATTCTCGGCTCTGTCAAGGACAGCCTCATGAGGGTAGTAGCGGTCGCTTGGTAGGCCAAGGCTTTAATGGCTCTAGTGCCACGGTTTTTTAGTGAATGAGCTAACAGTCTACTACTCAACAAATAATAATAAGTCCTGAGCTTGAATTTACGTGCGGAAATGTGTGGGTACACCTGTCTTAACCAACATTTAAAAAATCAATAACATTTTAAATACGTTGTAGTGAATCATTATTTCGATATTACACTTAATTTTGAATTATTTTACTGAAGTAATTTTGTACTCAGGCTTAGTAAAAAAATGCTGTTAATTATTAAGGATTCTCTAGACAGATTTGTTCCTTTGTTATAATAATAATGCTATTGATTGTACGCCCCTTTTAACTACTGAGTTGCCTGCAGTTGCTTAATTATTTCCCGAAAACTTCATTATTTCCTTGTCAACAATGGTTTTTATTATTTAAAAACAAATACTTACCGCTTTATTGTCATAATTTTAACAAGAATTAAAAGTAGCACGCAGTAGTCATATTGGCGAGATGTCGCTTATTGAGATGACGAACGGCTAGCGATGCTATTTGGCATCGCCCATTTCTGCATAATCAGTGTCGTTTTCCACCTCGGTTTCAGCGTACCTAACACTTGTGAACATTGTATGTTCTTTACAAATGCAGTAATTACACACACTGCTCCTTGAAAAGTTTCCTCCAATCACAAATATGGCACCCTTCAGTTGCACAACCATTGTCCTCGCCAAAGGGATCCTAACTTCTTCTTTTCCTGTAACTTCTTGGATCTTGGATTTCAGAGGTCGAGGCAGCTTTTCATTGAGAAGTAGTCTTCACAGACTTCTTTACTAAGATACTTCAGGAAGACATTTAGTTTCACGTATTTTTCATTTGGGGTTTGACCCATTGCCAAATTTCTTTGTTTGCCCTGAGCGCTACATGGCTATTCAGTCCAGCTAGGTTTAGCAGACTGAAAAATATTGTCAATGGCCACCAGTTACTTGTCCGAACTACTGATTAGCGCGCTTTGCATTGATCAACCGTGTCTACTCCCCCTTTAGAGGAATTAGGGTAGGTGATCCTATTCTCAGTCTCTCACCGGTAGTCAGCCATCATGGAGAATTTATTGAAATAATAAACAAACCAGACAATACAAGGGCTTTCTGTTGGTTCCCCAGTACTCAGCCACCCATGTCATGTTCCCCTTGCTAATAGTGGCCTCTACCGGAATAAAAATGAACTAGTAGTCATCCTTCCCGCGTGTTGCTAGGTAGCAAGCGGTGATCGTGCGTGACCATGTTGTGAATTGCACAACGCTTAGTGATATTTTGTGAAGGTCAGTATTTCGTTATTTAATTTCACAAGCACTTAGAATCATATTGTGGTACTTTGAAATATTCTAAAATACACTATTAATCCTTTAAAATGTGTTTATGGGAAGTAGGGTTATGTATTTCGAGGGATTGGAGAGTGAATTGAAACTTAGAAGCCAGTAGTCAGCCTGGGTGGCTGAGTACTGGAGCTGTGGCTTATATTGCGTTTAAGGGCCATTTTCGATTCCGTGAAAGCTTAGAACTTGACTCTTATTGTCCTGCACTGGAAAACTATTTTTAAAACATAAAACCCAGTAGTCAGCCATGCAGAAAAGAAGAAGGCCGACTAGTGGTGTCTTATGAACTAGTAGTCAGCCTACCCGTAAAGCCCATAAAATAGCTTAATATCAGTAACATGCCCCTAATGATTTAAAAATAAATGGTTATTTTGCAGATAAGGATACATTCTGATCTCCACATGGCTTCATCTAAAGGTGTGAAACGGCCAATTCATCAGTATGAAGAGCAAGCCTTAACGGATGCTTTATTTGCAATCCGGCAACATAATTTAAGCATCAGAGAAGCCAGTCGTCGTTATAGTGTTCCCAGAGGTACTTTACAAGACAGATTACATCGACGAGTTCCAGAAGGACCAAGAGCGGCTTCGGTGGCGTAGTTGGTAGCATGCTGAGCTTCTATGCCCAAGATAGCGGGTTCAAACCCGGCCGAAGCCGTCGGATTTTTTAAGAGCGTTAAAAATCCCTCAGTATGCCTTCCTTCGGAGGGGAAGTAAAGCCGGCGGTCCCATGTCATAGATTTATGGCATGTTAAAGATCTTTCCACTAATTACACCTGTGTGAAACTAAATTGGATAGGTTAAGAATGTAAACAACGCTCTTAGGTTGCTACGTTCGTTGCCAAGAGCCGACTGCGGTGGCGTCTAGTAGCTAGTTCTGAACTAGGCCTAGTAGTCGTTGACGGTGGCGTTTGGCGGCAAAAGTAGGAACTATTTGAAAATTCAAAGTTGCAGTCCCTACTTGAATTAAAAAAAACAAAACAGATACACACACTAATACAGTCATCACAATTAACACCGGTTATCAGACAAATTCTACACACACCCAAAGTACACGGGGCTACATGACCGCGTTGTCGCAGCCCCTAAACTAAGGAACCAACCAACCAACCAGAAGGACCAAGGCGAATGGGTCCCGAGACCATACTGAGCCAGGATGAGGAAAAGCAATTGGTCGACTGGTTGATTCGGTTAAGCAAATGTGGTTTTGCAAGAAAAAGGGATGATCTTCTGAACAATGTCCAAAGCATTATTAAGGAAGGTAACCGAATCAATCCATTTACAGATGGACGACCAGGAAAGAAGTGGTATGCCTCCTTTTGTCGGCGGCATGATATTTTTGCAGACCGTGTTCCGGAGGGTGTCACAAAAGGACGTGCCGTAGTAATGGAAGAAGTGATACGAAAATGGTTTCGGGAGCTTGAAGAGTATTTGAGGGACATCAGTAGTGAAGAAATTTTATTGGACCCTGACAGAATAATGAACGGTGATGAAACCAGTTTTAGCTTGTGTCCTAAAACTGGAAAGGTCATATCACCAAAAGGGTGGAAGAATGTGTATGAACTTCAGTAAGGAAATACAAAAGAAACCATCACTGTTCTGCTAGTATTTACTGCAAGTGGGAAAACAGTTGCACCCATGGTTGTATTTCCATACGTAAGACCACCACGAGATGTTGTCGAGAGCATGCCACCAGACTGGTTCTTTGGGCGGTCAGAATCCGGATGGATGAAGAGTGACATATTCTACGAGTATATTGTAAACGGTGTCAGCAAATGGATTGATGAAATCAAGATAAAGAGACCAGTTCTTTTGCTGGTAGATGGCCTTCGAACCCATTTAACTATGGAGCTTAGTGAATTTTGCAGCAACAATGGCATAATCTTATATGCACTGCCACCTAATACTATGCATATAATGCAACCAGCTGACGTGAGTGTCTTCAAACCTATGAAGTCGCAATGAAAAAAAAAAAAAAAAAAAAAAAAAAAAAATGAAAAAAAAAAAAAAAAAAAAAAACCAGTTCGAGAGGGGCAAATTCATCCAGAAAACATTAATTCGGTGTTGACAAAAGCTACCTTTTGTCCATTGCTGTCTAAGGTTCTGGAAAATACTGCACTCAAAAGCCCAATACAAAATGGATTTCGCAAATGTGGTCTGTATCCATTTAATCCAGATGCTTTGGACTACACCAAATGCATACAAAACACACTGGAAGTGATGAACCGTGCCACAGGATCAAATCCTGCAGCAGAACTGCAGGATCATTGTTTCAATTCCACCGTACTTGTAGTCAATATCCAGAAAAAGAATATTTCTGACAGAGGAGTGAATGTTGATGTTGTATTAGAAGAAATTCATAAAGCTCAACTTTCTGCATTCCCCCAAGCACCATCAACCCTGCAAGTTCCAGATGAAAACCATGCCACGAGTAGCTCATCTAGTGATCAGCCTATGGTTCCCGGTACTGTGCCCATGGACATTGGACTTGCTGACATGGATGTTGACATTGAACCGGGCGTGTATGATGTAGATTCTGATGAAGGTGGTTTCATTTAAAATGTACCGAACTTCGTTTCTTACCTTGTGACATTGCAGCAGGAAGTGAATTTAGCTGTAACCTTTGTGTCTTTTGATGTTCTGGAAATAATGGGCCTATAATTATGACCTTTCAAATGTTATTTTAATTGTTTAATGTTTAAATTGAACTGTATAAGCATTTAGTGGCTTCCAAATGTTATTTTAGGTGTTAAATTTTTAAATTGAAGTGTATATGCATTTAGTGGCTGAGTACTGGTTTCAAAATGGCTGGCCACTGGATTTTGATGGCCGAGTACTGGAGATTTTGTTACCATTTGGACAATATGACATTTTTAGCATAATGATTTAAAGGAATATGTTAAATAAGTGCTTTATAAAAACTAGACACCTTACTTGTAGCTTTGGTAAATAAAATGTTGTGGTATAAGTAACTGGTTTCTCAAAAATTACCATAACGGATTATACCAACGCTAAGTGGCTGACTACTGGTGCAGTATAAAATGTGAGCATGCTGGATTTATTTCTGTCCCCTGATCTGCATCATCATCGAGATGAAAGGTTGACAAGAGTAGAACTACTTTGTTCTTTTTCGGACAATAGGAGACCAGGGTATTTTCTCCTTTGAAGACAAAAATACTGGAGTTGATTTCTTGGTTCTCAGACTGCAGGTAAATGGGAGAATTTCTAGTTTGTTCTTCCGCAGTGTTCCAACAGTAGTCATCTGTGACGAGTCTGGAGGTTCGAAATAAGAGGCACAGTGGTGTGGTGATTGTCGGTGGTTAATTTATTTTCGGAAACACTAATTGGCCGGAACAGTCTCTCTACAACACTGTATGGAGAATAACCCGATGTTTTTTTTCCCGACATACGGAACATTTCCATTTTAACAATGTAAAACGCTTTTGCACAACAAAGTACATAAACTAGGCCGTAGGCCTATTTTACCGGCTTGTTCTTCATAAACTGCCGAAAGTTACAGCGGCATTTGCATGGCTCTAACATCTTGTCGACAGTAACATACTGACTCGGGGCATAGTTCCCAATGCAGTTCTCTATAAATTTCTCAAAAAGATCTCTTATAGAGGTGAATAGGCTATATCCGGTTTCTTACGATCGACACTAGAATTCGGATCATCAAATCTCAGAGCAGTCATAATAAATTTAGAACGCTTAATGCTCATGCACATTCTAAAATATTCTACACCCGTACCATCAGCACACCATGTATCGTTCACGTTGACGTGAATTCCTTTCAGAAGCCCAACCTAATACAACAGCCCAATAAATGCTATTATTTCAGCTTTACTTGTAATTCGCGCTTCAAACTCAAGATAAAATTAGTGCACTCGATGTCAATCCTTTCATTAGTGAAAGAAACAACATTGTTGGTGTATTTCTTGGAATACACGTTCAGTTAGAGTTAGCTCTTGCTGCTCTTTGCCTTTTTCCTTAATTTCATTTATTTAATTTCCTTTCTCACAGACACCATCAGCGACCCTCTGTATTTATCTTTTTCAAACCATGCGACTAAGTTGTTTTTTAAGTTTGTTCTAGATGTGTATCTTCTATGAAATCTACCTAGCGGCATCTCGCGGCAACCTGCCTAAGTTCTTCGGATTCCCCGAGCTCAAGAGGACTTTCATACCGCTCCAACAGGCGTCGTCCTCATCGCCAGCTATCATTTCCATGAAGACGCTATTCCATGAAGAAATAATTTTATGTACAGAGGTTTTATTGTTTATATGTTTCCCATTCTGATATATGCTCCTTTGTCTACTTCCCCCTCCTCTTTGCCCACCTACTGTCGACCAAAGTATTATGTGCACTCGAGTTTGAAGGTTGTTTGTGAAGTAACCAATAGACCTACATAAAATCCAATAACATCATCATTTTCATCGTTCTATTTTACGTTAGGTCATGTAGGTTTGGAATTTTTAATATAGATTTTAATATTTTTTATCGCAGTTGGAACACAAAAAGTGCACGATTTTTAAGAGTGTTTCAACCATGCGTCACATTTAAGAATTATTATCTCACAAACCCATCATCAGATCGAATCCAAATTTTAACACAATATACATTGGAATGTTGTATAACTGGTTTATTAATTTCAAAATTGTGTGTGTCCAGGAAACAAAATTGTTATCATTTTTGTAAGGTAACTTTTTCTCAGCTCGGGGTGGTTGGAAAATGTAGTTCTTGGTTGCATTGTAATCCTTATACATCGAAACGTTATGCTGTATGACTGTGAAATACGTAAATTAATTCACTTATTTTATATCGGTTTGTATTTCTACAGGGAAATAACACATGTTTCACCAGCTAGCCACTCTGGGAACAGCTGTACAGCTTTGCCGAAATGGTGCCCACACGCATCATGGCGCGTCTCGCTCGGAAGTGATGGGCTCCATCTCAGCAACGCTGTACAGCTTTTGACGGAGCGGCTAGCTGGAGAACCATGTGTTATTTCCTCATACAAATACAAACCGATATAAAATAAGTGAATTAATTTACGTATTTCACAGACATACAGCATAACTTTTTGATGTATAATGATTACAACGCAACCAAGAACTACATTTTCTAACCACCCTGAGACGAGAAAAAGTTACCTTACAACAATGATAACAACTTTGTTTCTTGGATACACAAAATTGTGAAATTAATAAACCAGTTATACAACATTCCAATGCATATTGTGTTAAAATTTGGATTCGATCTGATGACGGGCTTTTGAGATAATAATTCTTAAATGTGACGCATGGTTGAAACACGCCTAAAAACGGGCACTTTTTGTTTTCCAACTGCGATAACAAATGTTAAAATATAAATTTAAAAAATAAAACCTACATGAACTATCGTAAAATAGAACGACGAAAATGTTGATGGTATTGGATTTTATGTAGGTCTATTGGTTACTTAACAAACAACCTTCAAACTCGAGTACACATAATACTTTGGTCGACAGTAGTTCCCTCGTGTGCTGCATTTGCTCGCTCTCACTTCTAGTCCAGTCGTCGAGTGAACAGTTTGGTACTCCCTCTTAGAGGCCAGCCTCCTGTCTCCATGAGGCAATTATAAAATCGACGCCATGTCTGATTTTTAATAACAGTTACAAGGAACCATCGCCTGCTCAACATGCAAAGTTAAGTACAGTGATTTTAAACAATTTTAATAAGTATTTAATCTAAACTGCAAAACTTCAATGGATTTATAAGAAATATTCTGAATATCTAACATTGTGCAATAACGGCCACCGCGGGATTTTCTGTCGTTCTCAAGATAAGTAAAGCTTATTTCCGGATTCATGCTCTCACCGTGGGATTTTTGTCAAAACTCATTAATAACTTTCTAAAACTTAACTTGCCCTCGAGGGATTTTTACCGCTCCATCTAACTGTCATTACAGTTCTGGAATTTTCCATAAAACTTCAAACCGTGAAGAACTACGCTCAATACAGTCAAATTGCTGAAAACCTGAAGTTAGATGAAACTATCAATTGCAACTTAAAAATTGCACAACGCACAAAATATGTTCAAATTCAACCAAGTATTTCCAAAAACTGCAATAACTTTTCTCTTGTTCTATGAACCTTCAGTGCTACAATAGTGAAATCTTAACAGCTATGAACAAACTTTAGTACAAAACAGTGTCCGTTCAACTATCTACCGCACCGCGTTCGATTGAGAGCAATAAAAATTGGCCAGAACTATAATCCCTATCTCCTTTTTCCCCAAATACCTTTTACTAACAAATTTAACTTTTTAGTCATTTACAACGGGGCCTCGCTTAAAATTAAGCACCCTCCCAACTTTGCTCTATGTCCCATTTATTCACACAGCATAAATATGTAATCTTTCCTGTTGCAATCAGGAACCTCTAGTTTTCTAATTGTTAAATTGTTTAATCCAGGTTTCACAAAAGGTGACCTGCCCCATTTAAATGTATCACATATTCCATTCTGTTTAAATACTAGATGTTATAGAAACCTCTTATTGATCTCTTTCTTTTATCCGGCCTGCTCAGGAATGTACAGCCTCTTCGCTCAAAAAAGGGCATTTTCTAAGTAATTGGTATCCTAAAGACCAATACAAAGAAATATTAATCTAAAGTTTAGTACATCTACTATTCTCCTTATATGCTTTAATTTTTCAATTGTAAGCACATCCTTTTAACATCCTTGTGTGATTGTAGTGCTTGTCAAAGGTTTGAAACCTGGAATTGATTAAAATCGTTCATTTTGAACTTTCTTTTTATTAGGTCCGAGGCCTGTAATATTTGAAACCAAACCAAAAGTTGTTCTTACGCCTAAAATAAGATCACAGATCTAAGTATTGTTAATTTTTCTAATTCTATCATCTGTTAAACAAATTGTTTTCTTTGTTGCTATCTCTAATACTAGAACAGAGGTTAGACAGGACCTTCTCTTTCCTGACTCTTCTGCCAAAATCATTTCATCTTCCAAAATAAAAAAAGGCACTCACTGAATCAATAAAAACGTTACCACTTGTTCCGTTTAAAACCAAACTTCAAATAACAACATTTATAAAGTTTATTTTAGCTATCTTGGCTAATTCTAGTAAACCATTGAGGGAAGTATAGCTTGCTCCGCCAGCTTCCTACTTGTAGAGATTTTCTCTCTGACTTGTGGTCTACCTTAAAAATTTTAGTTTTATTTAAGTTACGCCTGAGGTTCTAAACTTTTAGTCAGCACCCTGCTGGGTAAGAGTTTAGCCTGCTTTGGATGCAACAATTGGTACTTTCTTGAAGTTTTCCATTAATAATAATAATAATAATAATAATAATTAAAAAAAGATTGCTAAAAGCAATAAGTTTGCTTTATCGCTTCCCACTCTGGGGGCATTCGGCCATTCTGTCAGGGGTCCAACAGTGTCTAGAAACAAAATTATCACGACAAATTCAAATTCTTCTAGCATTTAGAAAGGCTTTCTAAAATCTTACCCTTTTGAAGTAAAAGTGTCTAGGTCCTTTCCTTTTGGCATAGGCCTTGTTAGAGTATCACCCTTCCCCATAGTACCGGAATATCTGCTCGGGAGGGAAAGAGCACTTAGCGATTGCTCGTAGGCGACCCCAGCTCTCGCTGCACTCCCCGTTAGCCGTAGACAGGTCCCCACACATTTTAGGTACTTCACTAGCTTTGTGAAGTGGAACCTTTTGCTCAATCCGTATTTTCTTTCTGTTTTGTGTTGGGTTCTCTTCCTCTCTACCGATACTTGTTTCCACTCCTAAACCCACCTCCTTTTCTCTCTCATCATCTTCCCTTAGGTACGGTTAGTACTCAGTAATAACCTACCAATTGTCTAGCATCACTTCTGTAAAAAAATAAAAGGTTTCGAAGCTTCTAGGAGTACTTGCTGTAGAAGCAATCTGCTTCACAACAGGCATCTGACTTACCAAATCGTAACGACCCCAATATAATTTATTCAGTTACAGAGTCCCCACCCTTGATATTTGCCTTCGCACAGCTAAGAACTAGCTTATACCTATATGCCCATGCGACTCTTACTTAAATTTTAGGGTGGGCCAGATAATATTATAGTTGTTTCATATTAAACATTGTTTTATGTTTGACATTCACGATTGCCATTAACATCATTCCACACAATATAACATTTAAAACAAATTTTAATAAATAGTTCATGCATTGAAACTGTATTAACATCGCTCCTTATTTGTAAATTCTCCACATTCTCAACTCCTGTGCTTGGATGAAGGAAATTTATCTATCACCTTTGTTGATCAGGTCCTACTTTCGATTTTTGCAAAAAAAAATGAAAGTAGACTTATGAGATCAACACAGGGCGAAAAATTGTGTGTCTGTGTGTGAGTCTGTGTACTCTGAATGTCTGCCCCCCCCTATCAATTCGAACACAGTGAAACCAAATTGAACGAAATTTGGTACAGAGGTAGCACTAGCAAAGGGCTCCTCAGTGTCATGTTTTATATCACCGCCATCTTGACGGAAACGTAATGGCGGCCACCCAAATGTTCAAAGCTTAAATTAAATTACGACCAACCTAATCATCTGATCTCAACCGGTTATTGCAACATTATACCTTTATGTATGTAGAATCGTTTGACCAAACTAAAACGTAATCAGCCCAATAATTAGCGGATGTCGGCCATGTATGTGTGCAAATCGATTCCCCCTATCTATTCATACACGGTGAAACCGAATTGAACGACATTTGGTACAGATGTAACACTAGCAAAGGGCACCTCTTTGTCATGTTTTATATCACCGCCATCTTGACGGAAACGTAATGGTGGCCACCCAAATGTTAATAGCTTAAAACAAATTAAGACCAACCTTATCATATGATCTCTACCAAATTTTGCAGCAACATACGTTTATGTGAAAAGCCTTCTTTGACCAAGCTACAATGTCGTCAGTCC
The DNA here is from genome assembly GCA_946902985.2 of Meconema thalassinum. Taxonomy (NCBI): domain Eukaryota; kingdom Metazoa; phylum Arthropoda; class Insecta; order Orthoptera; family Tettigoniidae; genus Meconema; species Meconema thalassinum. The sequence goes on from OX336388.2 coordinate 1,530,055,386, forward strand.
AATAGTTTGCATATGGCGGCCATATAAGTATGCAAATCGATTCCCCATATCAATTCAAACACGGTAAAACCGAATTGAACGAAATTTGGTACGTAGGTAGCAGAGGGCACCTCAGGGTCATGTTTTATATTGCCGCCATCTTGACGGAAACAGAATGGCGCCACCCAAATGTTAAAAGCTTAAATCAAATTACGACCAACCTAATTATTTGATCTCTACCAAATTTTGCAACAACATACCTTTTTGTGGGAAGCATCTTTTGACTGAACTACAAGGTCATTAGCCCAATAGTTTGCAGATAGCGGCCATGTATGTGTGCAAATCGATTCACCGTATCAATTTAAACACGGTGAAACCGAAGTGAATGAAATTTTGTACCGATGTAACGCTAGCAAAGGGCACCTCATATTCATTTTTAATATCCGTATAACACGATGTATTTCTACAAGCTACTACAACCAACATTCAATTATACTCCTTGAAAAGGACAAAGAGTTATAACAATACCCATGCATTTAGGAGAAAGTAGGCTATATGTTCTTTACTGAACATCTTGTTTTATTTGTAACTTTGTGTTCAGAGATGTAGAAGAAAATGGAATTGTTTTTAAAAGTTCCACTTTATTCATTCATTTTGATATGCCGCACGCAATCAGCACAACAGTTAAAAACACATTAATTTATAGAAATTAACTTCAATCACAGAACTCACTAACACACGTGTACTGTATTTCGATCACAAGACAACTGAAATATATACATATATTTTGTATACAAACTTGACTGTACCTGTTTAAGGACGTGGGGTGGCAGGGCCCTGAGTATGTAGTGCTAGTATGTTCTATCCTGTTGCACTTTTATGTACAGTCTAAGAAGCAAGCCACACGCTGACGTCATGTCCTTGGCTCTCCCCACCTGCTGCCAGCTACGTGTGCGAGCGAACAGTGTATAGAACTTACACTTTCTTTCGTTCTTTCACTTGCCATTTAAATTATCGACTAAAATATTTCTAAATACAGACAATCCATACCTCCATGAGAAGGTTTCAGGTTCCATAATTCATGCAAAATGAGGTTAGTTTGTGAAATTGAGGCCATCCCCCCGCCCTTTCCCCTTTCAGTGATTGCCGTATGGTTCTTTACGTAGGCTAGGGTGAAGATGTAAATGAGCATTTTTAAAAACTCTGTCGCCAGTTTCTTGGTCTAGTAACTTAAAATTTTCCATACCGTACAGAAAACTAGGTACGTTTTTTGCAATATGTAGACTATATAATTATAAAATGATTATTGGTTAAACGAGTGTTATTATGTAGGGTATTATAATGATTAAATAAATACTAAAGTAGAAAGGATGAGTTATTAGTAAATGTTACAGGTACGGCGTAGGCTATAGCATATATCTTGTAGCTTTCGTCACATTTTAGCATTTAAACGGGTCAAGTTAATGCATAATACGCCAATATAACAACCGGATAGCAATTGATTATAATATTCTCACATACAACATACTCAATTGGCACCAACTCTATTGTAGTCCAAGATCTGTTAGACCACTGCCGTTTGAAATGTGGAAATCGTACATTTGAAGAGCAAGCCGTTTGTTATGGTCCTTTCTGTTGCGAAGTTTTCTTAATCACTCTTTTAGGAGACACTTGTCTTTGGAGCATTCAAGAAAGGCCAACCTTCTAGTTCTTATTTCATAAGTCGAACATCTAAAAACAAAACCACAATCCGAAATAATAATAAAAATAATCACGGACGATTCATTGCCAATGCAAATCAAATGGAGATTCGCGGACCGGAAGTTCGCTATGCATAAGATGCGGTGCCATTTTAACTCGTGGAAGCTCTATAGTATGGTGTGGTACCCAGCGAGCCAGGCAAGTGCTTTTAGGGCCTCATGATCCAGCCCCACACTGTCAGCCATGTCTATGCTGGAACTCATCAGTTCAGGCGCGCGCGGCAAGCCTGTACCGGCACGATTTCTCAAAGCCATTCTTCTCTTCGTATTATTATTATTAGACTATCATTATTATTATTTTATGTTAAGCAATAAAATGTTCGTATATTGGCTTTCACGGCCGGTGAATTAAAACTCAGCAATTCTTCTAGGTTTGTGCCGTGTCTTGTGTGGGGTTTCGCCTAGGACACCAAGCTGGCTCATCGGCGGGCTCTTGGTGTCCCCGCCCGGACCCCCACAAGAGTGACGAACTGTGCGCCACCTCCCTTTATATTAGGTGCAACTGCACCACTTGGCTGCGAGAACTAAAAGTTCAAGCAGCCTTAACCTCCCTATGAAGGCTTCCAAAAAGATGGTATATTGGCTTTCACGGCCGGTGAATTAAAGCTCAGCAATTCTTCTAGGTTAGTGCCGTGTCTTGTGTGCGGTTTCGCCTAGGACACCAAGCTGGCTCATCGGCGGGCTCTTGGTGACCCCGCCCGGACCTCCACAGGAGTGACGAACTGCGCGCCACCTCCCTTTATATTAGGTGGGGGTCAGGGCGGGGACACCAAGAGCCCGCCGATGAGCCAGCTTGGTGTCCTAGGCGAAACCCCACACAAGACACGGCACAGACCTAGAAGAATTGCTGAGTTTTAATTCACCGACCGTGAAAGCCATATTTTTGGAAGCCTTAATAGGGAGGTTAAGGCTAGCTTTTAGTTCTCGCAGTCAAGTGGTGCAGTTGCACCTAATATAAAGGGAGGTGGCGCGCTGTTCGTCACTCTTGTGGGGGTCCGGGCGGGGACACCAAGAGCCCCGCCGATGAGCCAGCTTGGTGTCCTAGGCGAAACCCCACACAAGACACGGCACAAACCTACAAGAATTGCTGAGTAATAAAATGTTATTATGTGCCAATAGACTACACGTCTCATACCGTTCCCGCTTGCCACGGTGGGTGAGTGGTTAACGAGTCGGATTACGAACCCCAAGATTGCAGGTTCGCCCCTGGCCGTGGTAAGTGATTTTTGAAAGGCGACAAAAATCACGACATGGATGTCATACGTTGTTGGCATGTTAAAGAACCCATTTGAATTCAGTAGGCAGTGTTCAATGGCAAACGACCCAATAAATTACAGGCCGATCTCATTATTGTGCCAACTGTACAAAATCCTGGAAAGAATGATTCTTGAAAGACTTTCTGAAATTATAGAACCACTGCTAATTACAGAACAAGCAGGATTTAGATCGGGGAAAAGTTGCACCTCTCAAATCTTACACCTGACACAGTATATCGAGGATGGCTTTGAAGACAAGAAGATAACAGGTGCAGTCTTGATCGACTTGTCTGCTTACGACACTGTGAATCACCGTACGCTATTAGGCAAACTGTATGAAATGACTAAGGATTCCATGATAACCCAATTTGTTCGATGTCTTCTCCAGAATCGAAGATTTTTCGTAGACTTCCAAGGACGTCGTAGCAGATGGAAGAACTTTAAGAATGGCCTTCCCCAAGGAAGCGTGTTGGTTCCAATACTCTTCAATATTTATACCAACGATCAGCCCCTACCAGAAGGAACGAATAGTTTTATATATCAGATGATCGCGCCATTACTGTCCTGGGTGATTGCTTTGAAAACGTGGAACAAAAGCTGTCCGCCGCCTTACAAGGCCTAAGCAAATATTACATGGAAAACCAGCTAAAACCGAACCCTACGAAAACGCAAACTTGCGCATTTCATCTCAGGAATAAACAGGCAACTAGACAACTAAATGTGTTGTGGGAAGGAATTCAACTTGAGCACTCCCCCACCCCTAAATATCTAGGGGTTACTCTAGATCGAACTCTTACCTATAGAGCCCACTGCCTGAAAACAAAACAGAAAGTATCGGCAAGAAACAATATCCTACGTAAACTCTCTGGTACCGGATGGGGGACACAACCTAGCACGCTTAGAACAACTGCCTTGGCTCTATGCTACTCCACTGCAGAATATGCATGCCCTGTATGGTATACATCTAGTCACTCGAAGCAAGTAACTTAGACATCGCTCTGAACGACACCTGCCGACTTATCACCGGTTGCCTAAGATCTACGCCAACAGAAAAAGTTTACTGCTTAGCCGGAATCTCCCCACCAGATATCAGACGTGAAGTGGCAGCCAGAGTTGAAAGAACAAAGGCAGACAACTCAGAAAACCATCCTCACCTCCTTGACTTTCATAGCGTTCAAAGGAACGACGAAATTCGACATGCAAGCTACCCTCTGGGTGTCAATTAACAAAGCTTGCACCAGGCACCCGAGGCCATACGATATTATTATTATTATACTGTTCCCGAATACATTGTAGATGAATTCTCAAAAATCGAATAGATTCATTGATAGCAAAATTAGGTAATTTATACTTAGGCTTACCCATTTAATAAGTGATTAAAAATGTAGATGTTGTTCCTGTCGCTTGTTCGAAACGTACCACAGCCTATTGTTTGCTCTAAACGACATGTCTTGTTAAGCCGATGATCACTTCACATCTGATGGTGGGGTCCAGCAAAAACCTTGTATCCTTCTTATGGCCAATAACAATTCCATTGTACTTTTGCTTCTAACACGAGGAATACACGAATACATGGATCGCGTAACATTTCTGAAATGGTATAGCTGTATCTGAGATCTATTTCGGTGAACCCTAACGTTTGTAGTGAATCTCCTTCTTATTATGATTGATGAACGTCAGCTAGGATTTCAAGCTCTGCAGTGTTTGCAGCATACAGAGTCCTGGCTACGCCCATGGAGGTCTCACACAAGAGCAACCTTTGCTTCCACCTATGTGTGCAAGTCTGGATTAGTCGTTCTCCATAAAATATGGTCATTCATTCATTTCCGTGTCCGGTCAACATTTCCAAAAAACTGCAGCTGCGATGGCCTTGTTACTTCCCCTAAAAACATCTTCCATTGTGCATGGGTTGTCCAGGAGGGGGCAGATAAGTAGGTGGCTTGGGTCTGTTTAGCCCCGCATTCACAATAGGTGTCTGCGTCTGCTGGAAGGATCCCCCATTTTTGCAGGTTGGTCTTGCATCGAGGGACACCCACTCATAAGCGGTTGAGGGACCTCCACACAGGATAAGGTAGGTCGGCGCCAGGAGCCAGTTCTTCCTTTGGTAACATGTCTGTGGGCAGTGAGCTCCTCCATCTATTGAGACGAGTTGTCTCTGGTGTTCTCTCCAGCGGCAGAGCCCTAGCAAGGAAACTCTTGCGAGCTCTGAGGCGAGACCTTGCTGCCTGGTGCCCATATAGTGGATGTTGATGGTCATTCTTCTGCTTTGTTCTCTCGGCGTCCGCAGCAGTGGCCCTCCGGATGTTGGGTGGGGCTATTCCAACAATAGGGTATAGTTTGTGCACTGGTGTTGGTTTCAGGCATCCCGAGATTATCCGTGCAGTGTCGTTGACGGCAGTATCAACCTGCTTAGCATGTGCTGAAGCGTTCCACACAGGAGCGGCATACTCAACGGCTGACACACACAGTGCAAGTCCAGAAGTCCTCAGGATATGCGGATTGGCTCCCCAGGTGCTGCCGATCAGCTTCTTGAGTATGCCATTGCGAGCACTGACCTTTTGTTTCGTGTTCAGACATTGCTGTCTGTACGTTAGAGCACGGTAAACTGGTGTTGGGCAATGTTTCAGTCGCTCCCCTCGCCATGTGATGTCCAGTTTCGCCGTGCTTCCCTGTTTCGTAGATGGAACGCACACACTTGTGTCTTATTAGGGTTCGGCTTCCGATGGTTGGTATCATAGTACTTGGAGAGTTCGTCCATCGCGGAAGTCAGCTTTCCTTCCACTTCTTCAAAGGATGAGCCCTGAGCAGCTACTGCTGTGTCGTCGGCATAGATTAGGAATCTAGTACTTGCTGGAATTGACTGATCATTTGTGTGGATGTTGTACAGCGCTGGAGCCAGCACACTACCCTGTGGGACACCGTTCTTCTGGGTTCGCCATCTACTCCTTTTACCCTGTAGCGAGAATTGGAATCTTCTGTTCTGAAGGAAGACGCTGATTAGGGATGTTAGTTGGTGGACCTTGGTAAGGTCATACACATTCTTTGACAGCTTCCTATGATTCACAGTGTCGTATGCAGCTGTTAAGTAAGTCAACGAAGGCGACTCCCGTTATCTCTCCGCACTCAAAATCATCCTCGATGTGTTGGGTGAGATTCAAGATCTGGCTACATGATTTGACAGCACGAAAGCCTGCTTGTTGTGGAATGAACTTCTCTTCGAGGATGCTACTGATTCGGTTAAGTACCAGGCGTTCCAGTATCTTGAAAGTATGGCATAACAGGGAAATAGGTCGAACATTTTTCGGGTCGTTTGGTTCTTTCCCAGGCTTGAGTAGTGCAATGACTCGCGATTTCCTCCACATTTTAGGGATATGTAGCTTGGGAACACATGTGTTCATTAGGCTTAGTAACCACTCCAATGTTTTACGGACAAAGCTCTTTATCTGTTCTACTCGTAGGTCATCGACACCAGCAGCCTTGTAAATCTTCAAGCTGGAGATAGCACCTTCAAGTTCAACCATCGAGAAGGGATCTCGAAGGAAGAGATTCTCTGCTTCCAAATCACGTTGAGGAGCTCCTGTGGTCGCCCTCCCTTTTGTTCTACCATTCAGCAGGAGCTGGGTCGCCACTCTATCAGGTGTCACTCCAGTGAAGTTCTCTACCACATTGCTCCAATTGGCCGTGCGATTTGCTGTGATGGTTTCCAACAGTGTTTCTCCAGCTTGGATAGTTTCTTCAGCAAATGGATCCTCTTCATAGAGGGCCTGATACTATTCTAACAGCTGTTTGTCATCACCGGGCATGCCTGGAACGTATTGAGTTCTACATCCTCTCGGAATAGTTTTCCTAGAAACTTGCTGGATGCATTCAACAAAGGTGTCGTACATTTCAGGTTATGGAGGAATGTTTATTATCTCCGAGTCAAACTCTTCACTGAACTTCGTCCAGTCAGCCTTCTTGAAGTTAAATCTCCTCTTGAATGGTACCTCTTCATGCATCACCACGGAATTTACGGTGCAGATGACAGGCCTATGTTGAGTGCGAGGGATAGGGTCACCCATAGTCTTCACACATTGCCCAGATACCTTTGAGGACACGAAGATGCTGTCTGGAGTGTACCCTCTTTTCCACCTGCCACTGTTAAAGGAAGATGAGAGCTTTGGGTCGTGGATCAGATGCAAGTCATGAGCCTCAGTCCATATTTCTAGACTTGTTCCATTTGCATCAGAATCTGGGTATCCCCAAGCTGTGCTTCTACAGTTGAAATCGACAATGACAAAGTTTACGTCCTGGTGGTTGAAGTTGGATGGTGTTCCAAAGCTGAAAGTGGTCTCGGGTGGTTTGTACACTGATGTGATACAGAAGAATGGAGTACGCACTGTGAGGAGTTCGATGTCATTGTCTTCAGTCAATGAGGCTGAGATGATGTTCATGTTAGGTCTGGCAAAGATGGCACTGCCATATATGTCGTGAGGCCTTTCCAGGATTGGTTCCATACCAGAAATTCTTGGACGGTATCTAGTACTCCCCTGTGTGTCTCCTGGACTAGCAGGATGTCACATGCATGTTTTTGGCACAGATTAGCTAATATGACTTCCTTCTCTCGAGAACCCTCGATGTTTATAGAGATAAACACAAGTGGTCTTGAAAATGACCTTTCGGAATTGTGCAATCCATTTGGATGGAGACCGGTTGTGAAAGGATCTGCCGACAGCGAATTTCGTTGCATAGTCTGACGTTGCCCAGGGTACACCCGACTGCTATTAATTTTTTCATCTATAATTGCAATCTTCTTGGAGGTTCCTTTCATGGTGATTAGATAGTTTCTGGACTTTTGCAATCAAACTGCAAGTTCATTTTGTGTTTTCCATAGATCCACTTCAGTCATAAGTGTCGGCTATTTATATTCCATTGGTTCCTAACTAGTAAATCACCGTCTTCATCTCATCACCATCTTCATCATCCTCATCATCACCACCGTCCTGACAACCTTCTTTGTTGTACGAACATAAATTACGCATTTGATAAATCACCATTCCTTCAAGCAATTCTTGCACTCTCTGTATGTATGTATATATATATATGCGCACAGTTTCCCTACTTGATGATTACTATACTTTGGAAGTTCATTCACAGAAAATTGTGAAATTAGCTTTGAAGTTTCCCTATGCCCAGAACTTGGAATGCAATGAAAATAAAATCAAATATCTTAAATACGATATGTGGATTACATATAAATATGCAATTGGATTAACTCACGAGGGCTACTGGTAGTATTGGCCTGAGAATAATTTACGGAAGCTATTCTAACAACTCTACTTAGTAATTTACTCTCAGAGTTCCCATATCAATGTTCAAATTGAAGAAGAAGAAGGTAGAAAAAAGGTAACTCGTGTAGCCCACTGGCCTAGTGCAAGTTCTCGAAATGAACACCGCTTGGATGACTTACATATCATCGATACCATTTCAGAACCTCAAACCGAAATTCAATTTCTTGGCAGGGCAGAGAATCAAACTCGGACCTCCGGGGCGACAGCCAAGAATGTTAGCCGCTACATCTCCAGGTGGTCTCTCTCATTGTCAGTGCAATCGATTGCAGGATATCATGTAATTTCTACACTGCACGAACTATAACAGTACACATTTATACGTAATTTTGGCATTAGGCTTACATAGACCCTAGTAAGTTAAGGAGACGGTTTGCCTACCATAACCCTAAAGCCGAATAGTTCCAAAAACTAACAAACAGAACAGGTTTAGGCACTCCACCGAAAGAAATACCGACAAGCTTGTAGAAAGAAGGACAACATATTTTGTAATATTCAGAGCAAAATTGTTCAACAATGAATAGCACTCTTGGTCTCCATAATGTTAGAATAATGAAAATTGTCCTAAAATGTCAAAAGTTAAAGGGATTTCAAGTCAACTTGCTTATTTTGCCGTATATCTTACTGTAGGTAAATTCCATGAGGTACTGTTTCAGGCGATTTTGAAATTAAGAATAAAAGACATGAATTGCGTTAGGTTGTGACGGGATATTGTTTATTTTAAAATACCGATAAATTTACTAACGCATGTTTCTCGAATTCACATATCCCTGAACAGCACCAATCTAGTCAGTTGGTGAATTCAGAATCTTGTTATTGAAATACAGCTTTATAGTCCTAATGTAGTTTATTTTGTTCTACCCATAATTATTCCGGTTGCTATGGGGTAGGGAATGTGGTGAGACAGTTTCCTTGTGGGAATGACGCCAATCTCATGAGAGGAGTTAATGACAAATGAAATTAATGAGGTAAGGTATGGAGTGGTTGTGTGTGGTCTTTCGAGTTCGGGGCAGTCGGGCCATGCACGTTAACGTATGTACCTACCACGGCTGGTTTGTGACATTACGTCAACAAATTTATAAATGTACTTTAACTATCCTGATTCAATACCGGCCCCTGTTACTGTCACAAGCACGATTACCACTATGCTTGATTCCATTTTTAGGGTTATTATATCTCGCTGCACCTGCTGCATAACCCAAAAAATATGCATCCTGTATCCTTGTTGAAGTTCTGTTTCATGTACGTCCAAATATCATGTTTTATGTGACTCTCCCAGTATGCGATTTTTTGTCCTCCCCATGCACAAAAGACGTCATGAGCACACCAGACCACACGCATATGACAAAATGTTGGCTCGAGTGCGCCTAGTGTCCAGGCTCTGCGCTCAGTACCAAACGTACTGCAGTACTAGGTCAAATGGACAGTGCTTGTGCGACTAAGCGCTGCAGTGCTAGTGTGCTGTCGTGCTGCACTGCTCAGAAATAGGTAGGGTAGAGCTGCTCTTCGCCGGCACTAGTAAATTTATCGCTAGCACGGCATCACAGCACCCATTGCACTGCCCTGTGGGGTGCACTTATCTCCCGTAATCCGGTTTGACCTTCAAACAGAGACAAAGAAGCAGGAAGTGACACCGAGATATCATCTATTTCGTTAGGGGCCAGGGAAGTGTGAACATGTAAAAAATAGCAACTTTTTTTAAATTGCAAAATATTGCTGAGAGTTTCCTGAATAAAATGATATATATATATGAAGTATATTGTTGCATCATTTTTCAGTTCAGTAGTGCCACGCCCCTCCTTATAGTCTTTGCTTTTCTTTGAAAGTGTGGTATTGAAACTCCTTGAGAATTTTTGTTTACGCACGTAGTTATGTTGGCAACGTGTCCTGTGTCCGCATTTTGCTTTTCTTTTGTCTCAGTTTTGTACAGCGGGAATGCTTGTTTATAAACTGCAACATTTATTAGGTTTTACTTTTGTAACTTACTTTGCTAGTGATTTTTCTTTCCAAGTGTAATTTAGAAGTTATTTAGCAATGCCGAGAAGTAGTAGACTGTTTAAAAAGCGTAAATTCTGCGGTAATAAGCATTTAAATAGTAGTAATAATGACGATAATCTGTGCACGTCTTCTGACCTACAAATACAGCATGTTGAAGAGCATGAAAGCAGGGAAAGTGTTTCCAGTAAGAAATTGTCTTACTTGAAGGATGAGTGTTCAACTGATGGAAACAGTGAAAGTGTAAATAGTGGTAATATTATAATTAGAATATATATATATATATATATATATATATATATATATATATTATCGAGGTTCATCAATGAGAACACAAATTGTAAATATTGTCAATGTGATGGATCTACGTAGGCTACATATCTGAAGATGATAACGTTAGCCTAGGTTTGCCTTCTAAGTTGATTCTCAAGTGTGAAAACTGTGATTTTAGTGCTTCAACTAGAATTTCAGAAGTTACCAAAGATAAATTCTATGATATTAATTTAAGAATGGTTTATGGTATGCGTTGTATAGGTAAGGGACAAAAAGGTGCAGAGATGTTATGTGGAATGCTAAATTTGCCACCACCACCCACTTTGAAAAGCCACTTGTTAGAGGTGAGTGAAGAAAGCATGACTAATGCTGCCAGAGAGGCTGTGGAAGAAAATTAAGGGAGTAAGGAGGTAACTGTTGCTGTAGATGGGAAATGGCAGAAACGAGGACATACTGTAAACTTTATGCATTCGTCATAGCATAAATTTTATATATGTATTTCAGCATAAAAATGTTCACGTTATATCAGAAGAAGGCACAGTTCTCGGACCAGGGAGCTCAACAAAGAAGAAGCCCGTGCGTGACTTATGGAAACTTTCACCGAGACGCAAACAATAGTGCTGGAACGCAAGATACTCTCTGGTGACCAGATGTGGGAGGCCAAGAGAAATCGGTCATTCAACCCAGAGGGAAGAAGCCACGAATTCAACGATAATCTATGAAATAAGCTCCGCCTACTTGAGAAGAATTAGAGAATCAATTAAAATACAAGAACGTGAGTCACACCATTATAAAGAGAACGATCTCAACCTCTCAGAAGTTATTTTAAAATTTTGGAAAAGTCATCGTGTATTTAAATTCGGCAGAAAAACTAGAATGAGGGGTGAGTTTGAAATAATCAATCGCAGATAGGGGACAGACAGACGCCACCATCGCAATCGATGAATGGTATATAAACTCATACGGGATTTTGTTGAAACGCTTCTCGCGTCGTCGCTCATTTGTTGAATATACTCGTGCGATACCTATTGTAAAATGAATTTACTAAGCCAGAAGCCTTCCCTGGAGTGTACACAACATAACACCCAAGTTTCATCGCTACCGGACGAATGGTATTTGAACGCATACGGGACCTTTTTGATACTCTTCGTGCGTCGTCGCTCATTTGTTGAATCTAGTCGTGCACTATCTATTGTAAAATGGATTTACTAAGCCAAACACTTTCCCTGGAGTGCACTCAACATATCACCCAAGTTTCATCGCAATCGGATGAATGGTATATGAACGCATACGGGACTTTGAAACGCCCTAGCGTGCAGAGACAAACAGTAGAATTCGACATCACTGCCACCTTTGGTACATAAAACAACTTTCCGCCACGGGCGGAGTGTATGTTATGGCGGTAGTTGCACAGGTTGCGATCAGGTGGCTCTACGTGCAGAGACAAACAGTCCAAAAGCATTACTTTTCACTAAGGCTAGCGGTTTCCATGACGACTGTTTATGAGTGCATATTGTGGTTCTAAAATTATGTGTAAATTGTGGTTCCAAAATTCTACCTGCCTGGTCAAATTGTGAATCTAAACCATACATGGACCCACCCTAACATTCATACAAAATTTCATCAAAATCGGCCCAGGCGTTTAGGAGGAGTTCAGTCACATACACACGTGTCGAAGAATTATATATATAAAGATAAGTATTACCGGTATGCAGGCAGGATTTTGTGTATGTTTGTATATATTTTAGTGATAGATTTTTTTTTTGTGTTTGTCAGATAGGATCACATGGTCATCAATTGTGTTTTATTTTGGTGTGTGGTTCAGTTTTTTTTTTTTTTTTTTTTTTGTCGTGTGGCCTCCTCAGAGGCCGAGTGCAGGTCTTTCCATTCGACGCCCGTGGGCGACCTGCGCGTCGGGATGAGAGATGGAATGGAGGAAGGTGAATGAATGAAACTGGGCAAGGATGTGGAATGAATCGGCCGTGGCCTATCAGAAGGTACCGTCCCAGCATTTGCCTGGTGTTGAAAATGGGAAACCACGGAAAACCATTTCAAGGACGGCCGACGGTGGGGCTCGAACCCACGCGTCTACCGAGTCAGCAGAGAGCTTGGTCCCATGACCTAATGCTGCGCTTTAGCCAGCTGAGCCACTACTGTCGGTTGTGGTTCAGTAACGTTCCTTATGAATGCACAATAAAAGGGATAATGGGAAATGAGTGCGCAGGCACAACCCTTAAAGTAAAATGATGAGATGTGGGGGGAAAATAACTTATGATAATGTAACAGACCAGTCTAACGCAGCTATTGAGCATGGGCTCGAGTGTAAGGAGCTGATGACCATCATCGAGGTAAGAGGTGATTTACAGTAATTAAGATGGCAGTCGAATTTCAGGGATCAGGTAAGATTGAGAGATAATGCTTAGCCGAGTTGTAAGTGTTCCTAATTAAGATGAGCGGAGGTGAAATGCCCGCGTGATACGATAAAGCGATATTGGTAAGTGATAATTGGATTCATGTCCTGGGGAAGCACGGAAAGTGAGTGTTGTGTACAACTCGAGGCCTGAGCAAACTAGACCGGGGAGCAGGTATACAGACCCCAGACGACTGCCAGTCTCGTGTAGTGAAGGTCCAGCGACCACCAGAACTAGGTTTGTTTGGAAATACAGAATGGCTGTTACATATCAGGCGAACCACATCTGCGTGGTAATGTTTTATTTCGATGTCGGAATGCTTGGACATATTCCGGGGAATTGTTCTTTTGTCGCTTTAGGAAGCGAGGTTGAGTAATATGTTTACCACCAAAAGCCGCGAAAGTGTGTAACAAAGACGGTGATCACGGAGCTAATTATCAACTGACCCTACGATCCGATTTAAATTTAGAGAGCAGTTTTGAGACATTGAAAACAAGAGCATTCGAGTGAGCTACATTATATTAGCATGCGAGCGCTATCATGGAAATAAATTTTAAAAATGCCCCTCCCCTGTGAAATTCCTCGCTAACCATATAAATAGCAGGAGGACTTTCAGTGAAATCAGTCGATATCGCATCTCCCGAGGGGCGAGAGCCTTTGCCCGTGTGAGGCCAGAATTACCGCAAATGTATAAGTATTACAGTCGATATCGCATCTCACGAGTGGCGAGAGCCTTTGCCCGTGTGAGGCCCAAATTACCGCATTTATAAGTATTACAGGTCGACATTGCATCACCATGGGAGTGATTTATTCATGCCCTTGTGCGGCCAAGTAAGATAACATTTCACGAGTTTTAAAGCAGTAACTTTGCACAAACGCATCACAGCTATTCGCCAGTGCAAAGCTGAACCGTGCAGTTACACGAAGTGCGAGTACCGCTGACGTTAAACGGGACCGAAAGTGTTATTGGCATTCATGTAAAATAATCGAGTATTTTCATCACGAGACACAGGCCACCGTTTGCGTGTTTTTTTAATGATTCATGTTTGTTTTTCCTAGCGTTTCTTGGGGGGGGCAATTTTGTTTGGCAGAGCTTGGGGCTCTGATGATGAGTTTTATTTTTGTTCTTTTGTAACTGTAAAGTAATTTGACGCACATCTTTGCCTGTAACCGGAAATAATCTATGCCTTCATGACCGGCCTCTTGAAAGAATGGGAATGATTGTAAGAAAGGACTTATCCAACCCACCTGAAATTACCTTAACCATATTAATGAGGGTGCGCTTGCTTAATAGAATGGCTGGACAGTTTTAGGCCATAATTTGCTTGAATTTTGAGTTTGATGTTTATTGGAACTTTTGAGTAGAAAGACTGCCAGTGATATTTGATTATCTTGTGTCAACCATGTGTTGTTGATTTATTTTTTTGTCAGCTTTTGAGCTTAGATTTTTGTGATTTCTAGTTAATGTAAAGGGGATTTGCTGTGTTGTTTGTTGAAGGGATTAAAAGGGGAGATGATGTTATTTTGTGAATACATTATTGATGCATTTAAATATTCCTCTGGCATACTGATTTAATTTAAGCTGCCTGTGATCCTTCATGAAACCCCTAGGATGTATAATAAGTTAGAGCCACACCGAACAGACTATTACCCGAGATAGAATCTACATCCTAGAAGGCCCGGAAGAGTACAATACTTCATGTCATGGTGTTGTTGTTGCAACATCTGGAGAAACTGGTAAAGTTTTAGATTTCGAATTCTTGACAAAACATTGAAGGGGGTGTAAGTTAAATACAGTACAAGAACTATGAGGGTTCAAGTGGAGGCATGGAATCTGTTGTAGCAAAGGAATTTTTCTTAGGTCAGTGGTATAGTTAGTTAGTTATTGTTGTTTTAAGGGGCCTACGAGGTCATCTGCCCCAAGGTCAGTGGTAGAACGAGGTGTTCGGTATGTGAATTATTTGGGAGATGGGGATTCTAAGGCTTATAAACTAGTTTGTGACTCAAAACCATATGGGGCAAAGGTTCAGATAGAAAAACTGGAATGTATAGGCCTTGTCCACAAACGTATGGGCACTGGACTCAGGAAGCTGAAAAAAGATTTGAAGGGTAAAGTTCTGGAGGACAAGAAGGCAGTAGGTGGTGCAGGCAGATTGACAGATGGTGAAATTTGCTACAGAGGTATTATGGTCTAGCTAGTAGACGTAATACACACTCTTTGAATGCAATGAAGAATGTAATATGGGCATCATTCTTACATAAGGCATCAACTGACTCCCACCCGCGGCATGCGCTATGCCCCAAAGGTGCAGATTCTTGGTGTGGGTTTCAGAAAGCTGTATCATTAGGTACAACACCCCAACACAAATATTCACTACCATATGGTACAGTAATAGAAGCTATCAGACCAGTATACAGGGACTTGACAGAAGGCAAACTGTTGAAAAGATGTTTACATGGAGCCACTCAGAACTTTGAATTAAAGTTTTAATTACTGCATTTGGAAAATACTGTGTTTGTAGAGTATGACATAGAGGTAATAGGTGTCTGTGATGCTGTG
The DNA here is from genome assembly GCA_946902985.2 of Meconema thalassinum. Classification (NCBI taxonomy): domain Eukaryota; kingdom Metazoa; phylum Arthropoda; class Insecta; order Orthoptera; family Tettigoniidae; genus Meconema; species Meconema thalassinum. The sequence continues at coordinate 1,530,070,947 of OX336388.2, forward strand.
GTGACTTTTAATTAAGGAGCAGTTGGAGGGCTAAAACTTCTGGAAGGGATGGGCATAAAATCTGGTTTCAACACCACAACTGTTTTTCAAAAAGTTGACGAGGAATGTGTGTCAAATGCCCAAAAAAGCTGCCAGTCTGGCATGTAAAGAAAATAGAGTGGAAAAAAAGGAAGAGAATCAAGACCCAGGAGGCACTAGAAGCAGATAATGATGATTCTTCTTCTTCTTAAGTATTCAATCCATGGATTGGTCTGCGGCAGTTCTCCAGTCGGCTCTATTTATAGCTTTCCTCTTCATCTCTTCATAGTTTCTGCATCCTACATCAGACATGATTTGCTGTAGATATTGTAGGCGTGGTCTTCCTCGACATCTTTTGCCTTCAACCATTCCCTCCAATACCGTTTTCAGCAGGCTATCCTGTCTCCAAATAATGATGATTATGAGTTGTAAAATGAAAGAATTTTCTTTAAATGCATTTTTCTCAGTATAATATTTTTATCATCTAATGTTCCTTTTTCTCAGAACCTGTTAAAGATAACACACTGAAACTTACCTCACATACTGCATACATGCTACTTTATGTACTGAAGTAGAATTAAGAATGAACGTTAAGTAGTTTGGATTTCTTTTTCTTATTAAATTTGAGGCCTATCTTTCGTCATAAAATATTATGGACAAATATACAAACTTAACAAAATATCCGTTACAATTAGAGCAACTATTCTACTTCCGAAGCCTCCGTGGCTTAGGCGGCAGCACGCCGGCCTCTCACCGCTGGGTCCGTCGTTCAAATCCCGGTCACTCCATGTGAGATCTGTGCTGGACAAAACGGAGGCAGACAGGTTTTTCTCCGGGTACTCCGGATTTCCCTGTCAAAATTTCATTCCAGCAACACTCTCCGCTATCATTTCATTTCATCTGCCATTCATTTAATCATTGCCCCAGAGGAGTGCGTCAGGCCTCGGCAGCCGGCACAGTCCATATCTTCGCCACTAGATGGGGGCTTCATTCATTCCATTCCTGACCCGGTCGGAGACTGGAAGCAGGCTGTGGATTTTCATTCTACTTCCATAGCTAAATAATACTGTCAAAAGTAAAAAAAAAAAAAAAGAAAGTGTAAAGGCATACTTTCTGAGAAAAGGAACATGCATTTGAGACTTATTTCTGTGAAATCTTGAAATCCGACTAGTATTTGTAACTTAATAGCTAAGAAGAAAATTGAACTAGAACATTGAAACATTGTGTGCTTATCTGTCCGTTTATGATAAATAGCAGGTCAAATTTTTAATCTAATGCATTCATAAATACCAGAGAAATTTAATATTCAACAAAGTGTAACGTGTTTTTCGAGGGTTTTTTATGCAACTGGCATACGTCAGTAGGAAGCCATTCTATATTTATTTACGCGGCAAATTGTTCAGCCAAGAGAATTTTTCATGTTAATTTATTATTATTATTAATTTATTATAATTATTATTAAGGTATTTTCGGAGCATTTTATAAAAATTATTAGCATTCAGATAGGTTTTCTATGTCTTAGAAAACGCTATCAAGCAAATTATTACGAACGACAATATCATAGAAAATTATGTGATTGCGGAATTTTACGGAGTTTTCGTCAGTTAGGGTATATCGAGAGACGTGACTCACTGGGAATTCAAGTACACGCTTAATCTTGTCGGAAAGCATGACGCAATCCTGGGTCGCAGCGTCCAGGAAAGGCGAATAGTTGGAACGGAAATCGACTTCATCATCGCCGCGCCGTGTGTAATGACCCGGAGGAGGGGAAGATCGCGTGGTGGGTCAGCCAATCAGTGAGGACCACGCAAGCTACAAGTCGGATGAAGAGTGGGGAAACGGCGGGTGCATATATCGTTCGACGCGCCGTGGAACGAGGACAATCTGTGAAATACTTGACGAGTATGGGTGCGCGTGCGAATGGCTCCGATGTTCGGTGGAGTTAGCGACTATCTGTATAGAATTTAACGAGTACGGTTGTACGCGGGAATCGCTCCGATGTTCCGTGGATTGGAGGACTAACTTTTGTAAAACTTAACCAGTGTGGTTGTACGAGTGTTTGGGTCCGAGGTACGGACCATAGAATTATCTAATCTACCAGAATCTCATCAAATATCGACGAAGATGTCGACGTCCAGGAGACTGTGGAAAGCTCACAGCATCATCCAGTACGAGGGAAATGTTTCGGCAATTTCCAGTGGTAAGCGCGAATGACGCAGAAATACGCAATCTCTCATTTCTCTTGGTTTTATATTTCAGTAACTTCATAGCTTGGGAATAAGAGTAAAATCAATAATTTATCAGACTCCGTTTTCACGTAATTTTCTATCGGTAATATTAAAATCACAACGCTCCTATTTAAATTTTAAACTTATTATCATTATTAATTTTGCTATTCTTGTTTTATATAATAAATTCATTTCTTTTACAATGCAATCTTTGCTTTCAGTAGGTAGCATTAGATATAGACCAATTCCTTCTCCTGATACAATTGTTTGTTGGGTTAATGATCAAATCATACCACGATCTGAGTGAATAGAGTCTTGAAGGTGTTCTGCCAGAGCTAGACGTTGTTAAATACAAATTTAGATTTCAACATTGCATTGAGGTCTTGGCGCCCATTAAAACAACATAGCTTAGGCAAAGGGAGGGGGGGGCTAGCAATTCTGCTACATTTGGACGCTCAACGTGGAGCAAAGTAAATACCGTTTCACTTGTCATCCCAGCCTAAGCGAACCTGCTACAATTGGCGCCCAACGTGGGGATGAAAACCTAATAACATTTGTGGAAGGAGAAGGGTATATATTTCTGTGCCTGTATTTTGGGGGTTATTTGTCTTTATCAGTGTATATCATTATGGGGGATGAGAAAGAAAGACAGATGAGGTTACGTAGTGGTCATCAACTGGAGAGTGATGATACGAGCAGTATGTCGAGTGATGGTAGTACCGGGGTAGCGGAGGTAAATCCCGATACTGAAACAGGGAGTGTAGGCGGCCAACCAGAATTAAAAACTTTACTTCTCGAGTTCATGTATCAGAACAAAGTTAGTAGTGATGCCTTAAACGCAAAGTTAGAACAGAATAATGCAAGATTAGAACAAAACAGTAGGGAAAATAAAGAAAGTACAGACGCTTTAAATGCTAAACTGGAACAAAACAACGCTAAATTAGAACAAAACAGTAGGGAAAATAGAGAGAGTAATGAAACTTTAAACGCCAGGTTAGAACAAAACAGTAAGGAAAAAAGAGAGAGTACTGAAACTTTAAATGCTAAACTGGAACAAAACAACGCCAGATTAGAACAAAACAGTAAGGAAAATAGAGAGAGTACTGAAACTTGAAATGCTAAATTAGAACAAAACAGTAGGGAAATGAGTGACAAATTCGAACTGATTAGAGGTGAGATCAGGGTGGTGATGGAAGAAAAGGCTAAAGAGATTATTGCAGATGTAGACAGAAAATTAGGAAAAGTACAGGAGGAGTTGGAAATTAGAATCAGTACACAGGCTGAAAATTTAAAAGAACTAGTGCAACTGGAAACACAGCAGGTCAAAAAGCAATTGGGGGGAGAAATTGACAAAATTCAGGTAGCTACTAAAGAGGTTAAGGAACAGCTGGGGGGTAGAATTGAGAAAGTCCACTCACAAATAGTTGCAGATGTAAATGATTTAAGAGAGAGTAATAGAGAGAGCATTAGCAAGATTGAGGAGAAACAAGCAAAGCTATATGATAAAGTAGAAGAATCAGAAGGAAACATTAAATTAACAGTAAACAGTATTGAGAGGAAGGCTGAGGAGAAAATCGCAGAATTAGAGTTAAAATTAAAAGCTAGGATCAGGCAAGAAAATAGTCAGAATAGGCCAGTTTTTGTGAATAGCACACACAGGGAGGTAGAACTGGGTAAGTTCAGCAATCGACAGGGGTGCCCAATGGAGTTCATGAACAATATAGAAAATAAATTCGGGGAGAGGTTGGAAAATGGTAGTATTGAGTGGTGCCAGGTAGTTGAAATTTTAGAACAAGTGTTCGTGGGGGAAACGAGGAATTGGTTTGCTGTCTACAGAGACAAGTTTACTGATATTAATGACTTTAAAATGAAATTCTGTGAAAAGTTCTGGAATGAGGTTATTCAGTCGCAGCATCGTGAGGGAGTAGTGTGTGGTAAATATAACCCTAAAGGAAGCTCCACCATGACCGAATACTTTTTAGGGCAGGTATTAGTGTGTAAATATCTAGATGGGTTGAAGGAGGAAAGTGATGTGGTGAGGTTGCTACTTAGGCACTTTCCCTATAGGATCAAGGAGGCTGCTTGTATCCAAAATGTAAAGACTATATCACAAGTAGAAAATTTGTTAAGCACATTTGATGCACTAGGGAGAGGGGGGTTATGAGGACAATTTCAATAGGAACCAGGGTAATAATAATAACAGACCTAATGAAGCCAGGCATCAAGAAGTTCAAGGGAACGGTGGCGAAGGGGCCAACGCTCAAAATAGAAATAATAATAATCAACTAAATCAGAACAGAGGAAATGGCTATGGTAATCAGTATCAAGGAAGGAACAATGATTTCAGGGGAAATCAAGGGAGGAACAATGATTACAGAGGAAATCAAGGGAGAAACAATGATTTCAGGGGAAATCAAGGGAGAAATTATAATGACAATAATTACAACCAGAATAGGGGTCTAGGAAGAGGACAGCCTAGTGGTAGTAATATACAGCCAAACAATGACAACACAGCCCAGAACAACCAGACCAGTTTAGTAGTTAGTAGTACTACGGCCAGCTGTAGCGGTTCTTTAAACGCGAACCAGGCTGCGAAGTAAGGTCAGAATCTCAGTCTGTAGCATGCCCTGTCCATACAATTATACAGGAACCCTATGACCTAAATGTAAGAAATGAATTATTACATGAACTAAATGATGAAGGTATTATTCAGGAAGTGGTTAGTAAGAGCCCCATAGTTAAATTTAACGTGTCCGAGGCGTACACAGATGTTTTAATTGATAGTGGTTGTATGAAGAGTTGCGTAAGTAGTGCATTTTATGATAAAATGAAAGGAACTGGAGTAAATTTTGAGGAGATGCCAATTAAAAGCACTTTTGTTATCACAGATGTTGGGAAGAGGTCTAAAGTAATTTCTAAGCAAGTTTTAGTAGACATTAAAATTAATAATCATGTAGAGAAGCAGATTTGCCTTGTAATTCCAAATTTAGTATTCAGTGTTATCTTGGGTTCAGAGTGGCTAAGTAGAGTGTCTGGTAACTTATGTTATGATGTAGGGAGTTTGAAATTTAAATGGGGAGATTCTCAAGTAGAAGTAGCGTTCAATGACCATATTCAGAGGAGTAGTATTGTAGGTGTGATTTGTACTTTAAATGAGATATCGCCAGCCGTAGAGCGGGGTTCTCCATGTTTTGTGGGTAGTGTGATTACGAACGGTAGTCTAAAGGACTCGTTACGTGATGCTGCATTTCGGGGAAATATAGAGGATGAACAGTGTGTTCGGCTCTATGATGTGTTATTGTGTAATAGGAGAGTTTTTGAGGATCGCATTGGTATGGCCAATTGCTATACACATTCATTGAACGTTATTGATAGGTCAGTATTCACAGGACATAGATATCCCGTACCTTTCGCTTATCAGAGTGCAGTTGAGGCACAAATTAACGAGATGCTTGAAGATGGGATTATTGAGCACTCTAACAGTCCATATGTTAATTCTTTGATCACGGTACCCAAGACCGACGGCACGGTTCGTATTTGTTTAGACGCTCGTTTGGTTAACAGTAGAATTAGTTCAGATCAGCTGAAATCTATGTCAATAGAAGAATTAATGCAAACATTTGAGGGGAAGAAGTATTTCACTTGTGTAGATTTGAGTTCCAGTTTTTGGCAAGTGCCACTTATGTACGAAGATAGACCATTTACAGCTTTTAGTCATAAATATACCCTTTATCAATTTTGTAGAACACCTTATGGGTTAAAGAGTAGTTCAGCAGCTTTAATTAGGGCTTTAAACATCGCATTAGGGGATGACACATGAGAGTTTGTAACCATTTACATAGATGATATGGTAATTAGTTCACGCAGTTTTGAGGAGCATCTACGTCATTTAGATATAGTTTTTCCGAAGTTAGATCAGGCAGGGTTCACTTTGAAGCTGTCTAAGTCGTCATTCTGTCAGTCAGAAGTGACATTTTTAGGTTATAGAGTGTCAAGTAGAGGTGTTACACCAGAGGAAAGTAGGGTTAGCATGTGTGGACAGTAGCAACAGGGCATCGTTACAGACACTGAGAAATATGCTAGGTAGAGCAACGTGATGACGTTCATTTAAGGGAGCCACTTGCAAGGTTGGAAGCAGGTGACGCAGAAACATTTATTGTTTCCAAACGTATTGGAAAAACAGCATATGTGCTGGAGGATAGTAAGGGAAACAGATTATACGGGACGTATAATATACATAGTCTACGAAAATATGTCATAAAGTGAGTGTGTTTAGCTGGCGAGCCAGCCTATCAAATGAGTAAGTGTGGTATTTGGTGCGTGGGAGGAGATGGTCTTCCAGGCAGGCGTATCAGAAGTCACACAGGGGGGTAGTATGTAAGTAAATGAGAGTTTTTAAGGTACAGGGAAATATGACGGGATTGTCGGATGCTCTTGAGCACTAAAATGTCTCGATACACCAAGGCCAGAATTTGGTAGCGCTGGTGAATTCCCATTTGTCCCCAAGAGATGGGTGAGCGCTTGGACAGGGTATTTTTGCTTAAGGCGTCCACGGGACAAAAGATGGGCCATCAGAATGCGAGACAGTCCTTCATGAAACTCATACATATCAGCACACGTGATTTCTGTTTACGGCCTCGCCATGTAAGATTTGTAAGTGTGTAATTTAAGGTAATTTGTACAAAGGTATTATTTGTGTCAGGAGAAATGGTCTGTGTTGAGAACTAGTATTAAGTAGAATATGGTCTACGGGAACTTAACAAGACAGGGCGATTACGGCACAGAAATATTTGGTGTTATATGTAATGCGCATTTACTGTTTTTTTTTTCAGAAGTCAATATTAATTTAATCTACTTTAAAGAGAGATTAAGTATTATGGTCACGAGGCGCTGCCACAATAGTGTGATCGTGTGCTCAGTGATAAGTGAGATTAAATTTCACCATAAGGAAGGGACCTCCAGTGAAATTAGGAACTTCTATGGTGATATAAATATATCAGAACACCTTCAATGCGTGTGTTATGACATCATAAATACATAGTGCTCACACATTAATTATGTCTATTTCTCCAACATAGAGAAATTTGAGAGGCGGAAATATCCGTGGAACACTATTCTATACGTAAAACATTGGACTGGTTGCAAAGTGCAATCCATAGTGACAACAAACTTGGACGCAAAGTGCGTGAAGAAAAATTATGAGTGTATATATCTGTAATTTAGGGTGATTTCATTTATGTAATATGTATTTTGGATGGGGTTTATTAACGTGTCTGGGATAATCGGATAATGGACCATCGTCACGGTAAATCATCCGATGATCCGAGGCGAATATGTAACGTGTTTTTCGAGGTTTTTTTATGCAACTGGCATAAGTCAGTAGGAAGCGATTCTATTTTATTTACGCGGCAAATTGTTCAGCCAAGAGAATTTTTCATGTTAATTTATTATTATTATTAATTTATTATAATTATTATTAAGGTATTTTCGGAGCATTTTATAAAAATTATTAGCATTCAGATAGGTTTTCTATGTCTTAGAAAACGCTATCAAGCAAATTATTACGAACGACAATATCATAGAAAATTATGTGATTGCGGAATTTTACGGAGTTTTCGTCAGTTAGGGTATATCGAGAGACGTGACTCACTGGGAATTCAAGTACACGCTTAATCTTGTCGGAAAGCATGACGCAATCCTGGGTCGCAGCGTCCAGGAAAGGCGAATAGTTGGAACGGAAATCGACTTCATCATCGCCGCGCCGTGTGTAATGACCCGGAGGAGGGGAAGATCGCGTGGTGGGTCAGCCAATCAGCGAGGACCACGCAAGCTACAAGTCGGATGAAGAGTGGGGAAACGGCGGGTGCATATATCGTTCGACGCGCCCTGGAACGAGGACAATCTGTGAAATACTTGACGAGTATGGGTGCGCGTGCGAGTGGCTCCGATGTTCGGTGGAGTTAGCGACTATCTGTATAGAATTTAACGAGTACGGTTGTACGCGGGAATCGCTCCGATGTTCCGTGGATTGGAGGACTAACTTTTGTAAAACTTAACCAGTGCGGTTGTACGAGTGTTTGGGTCCGAGGTACGGACCATAGAATTATCTAATCTACCAGAATCTCATCAAATATCGACGAAGATGTCGACGTCCAGGAGACTGTGGGAAGCTCACAGCATCATCCAGTACGAGGGAAATGTTTCGGCAATTTCCAGTGGTAAGCGCGAATGACGCAGAAATACGCAATCTCTCATTTCTCTTGGTTTTATATTTCAGTAACTTCATAGCTTGGGAATAAGAGTAAAATCAATAATTTATCAGACTCCGTTTTCACGTAATTTTCTATCGGTAATATTAAAATCACAACGCTCCTATTTAAATTTTAAACTTATTATTATTATTAATTTTGCTATTCTTGTTTTATATAATAAATTCATTTCTTTTACAATGCAATCTTTGCTTTCAGTAGGTAGCATTAGATATAGACCAATTCCTTCTCCTGATACAATTGTTTGTTGGGTTAATGATCAAATCATACCACGATCTGAGTGAATAGAGTCTTGAAGGTGTTCTGTTAAATACAAATTTAGATTTCAACATTGCATTGAGGTCTTGGCGCCCATTAAAACAACATAGCTTAGGCAAAGGGAGGGCTAGCAATTCTGCTACATTTGTACGCTCAACGTGGAGCAAAGTAAATACCGTTTCACTTGTCATCCCAGCCTAAGCGAACCTGCTACAAAAGGTATACATTTATGAGGGTTGGACACTTCCCAGGCCCCTTAAAGCAGCCTATGGGCCGATTCTCCAGGCCCTTGAAGAGAAAGGAAAATCCTTTCTTAGCACAGACGAATTCGCGTGCAAGACAGTGCTATGTCCACTGTATCCTTACCCGGCCCATCATCCCATATAATTTATATGGAAGGTTCTGTAGAGCGACCCTCCCTGTGGCAACACACCGTACGAGACTGTCAGGAACTTAAGCTAGGGATGAGTTGTGTGTACTGAATTCCTTTTAGAGATTCGAGAATATTTTAAGTTGAATATCTGTAAAGAAAAATAAATTTTTAAAGAAAATAATTACACAAATTTTGTGCAAATAGGTCGAACGGCCCTGGGTCGGTGGGATCCTTTTTGTCCTTAATGACGCACCGCCCCTGCCTATAACGGTACATATTAGGTTAAAGCTTGGGGTTGAGGTGGTATTATTATTGTGCTTGTATACAGGGCGATTCAGCTAAGTTGACCACCTCACATATGTAGGCTATTAATCCGTTAGAGATATCGACATTCCGTTTTCGAATGCGTCAATCGTATTAAGCGGCTCATAAAACAACGTCCATTTTGTCTCCATCACCTACGTATTTACCGCGAAACCGGTAGCAACGTTGTTTCTTTATGGGGACTATACTAATTGCACCCAATAGAACAGTTAAGAATCAAGCAGCACGTTCAGTGACGTGCTGCTTTTGCACATCTGACGACTACTTACGGAGATATTAAAGGTTTTCATTTGCGTCGGCATTTGACAGAACGCCGCTGTAATTTCCAGTGCATGATTCCCAAGCGTGACCCACTCCTTGTTGACAAACACACACCTGTACAGTACCTCCCAGTTAAATCGGAAATAGACGAGATAACACAGTGAAATGGTAAGTATTGAAGCATTTCCAATGTACCGTACAGGGAAATGTACAGTCGCCCAAACATTGATTGAGTGCACGGTATTTAGGAAGTCTCTCTCAGGTACATCTACTTGTGGTGCGCTAAGTGACCTTGCTCGATTGACGTGTTCATTCCAGCATTCCATTTTCGAATACACCGAGCGCTATGGTTTACCACAAGTGCAGATGAGCTGAGAGAGATATGTTTGGAGGGGTACGGACATAGTGGTCATTTAGCCCCGTGTGCTTGATTTTGTCTGATAACCTGTGTTACTGTGGTGGGTTTATTAGGGTTTGTATTTGTAATTCAGATAGGGATTGGGAAGGAGCCGTTCGTGGCTGGAAGGAAAGGAACCATACCGGCATTTGCCTGGAGGAGAAATGGGAAACCACGGTACATTACTTGTAGGATGGTTGAGGTGGGAATCCAACCCACCTTTTCTTAGTTGTGCCCCAGGAGGCTGCGTGTACCCCGCTCCAGTCCTCAGACCAGAATTAAAATGTCTTGGCTGAGCCGGGAAGCAGACCCGGATCTCCGGGGTGACAGGCAACAATGCTAGCCGCTACACCAGAGGTGACCTGGAAGAGATCAACATTTGTGAGGGATTGTACATATTCCTTCTGGTGAAAGTGCTTGTGATTGTTAATTTAGGGTGGAACAACGCGACTACCAGCCTTTCGTAATCTTATATACCGGTATATATAAAAAGGAATGTCTGTCTGTTCGTCTTTTATGCGTTCATAAACCATTCATCTGATTGCGATCAAATTTTGGTGAGTTGTACACACTTCCAGGAGGTTCATAGGCATAGTTAATCCATTTCAAAATAGATAGCGTGCGAGTAGTTTAAACAAATGCGTAATGGCGATGCGTTCATATACAATTCATCCGATTGCGATCAAATTTCGGTGAGTTGTTGTGCACAGTCCCGGAAAAGATATAGGCGTAGTAAATCCAATTTGCAATAGATGGCGCGCGAGTAGCTTCAACAAGTTTCAAGAAAGTCCCACATGCAATCATATACCATTCATCCTATTGCGATGAAACTTGGGTGAGATGTTCTGTACACTTCAGGTAAGGTTTCTGACTTAGTCAATCCACTTAACAATATGTAGCGCACGAGTAGATTCAACAAATGAGCGACGAATCGCAAAGCTTTTCAACAAAGTCCCGTATGCGTTCATTTACTATTCGTCTGATAGCGATGAAACTTGGGTGAGGTGTTGTGTACACTTCAGGGAAGGTTTCTGGCTTAGTAAATCCACTTAACAATAGGTAACGCACGAGTAGATTCAACAAATGACCGACGACGGGCGAAGCGTTTCAACAAAGTCCTGTATGCATTCACATACCATTCGTCCGATAGAGTTGAAACTTGGGTGAGAGGCTGTGTACACTTCATGCAAGGTTTCTGGGTTAGTAAATCTACTTTACGATAGGTAGGGCACGAGTAGATTCAACAAATGAGCGAAGCGTTTCAACATAGTCCCGTAATCGTTCACATACTATTCGTCTGATAGCGATGAAACTTGGGTGAGATGTTGTGTACACTTCACGGCAGCTTTCTGGGTTAGTAAATCAACTTTACAATAGGTATCGCACAAGTAGACTAAACAAATGAGCGACGACGCGCGAAGTGTTTCAACATAGTCCCGTATGCGTTCATATATCATTTGTCCGATAGCGACTAAACTTGGGTGAGTTGTTGTGTACACTTCAGGGAAGGTTTCTGGCTTAGTAAATCCACTTAACAATAGGTAGCGCACGAGTAGATTCAACAAATGAGCGTCGACGGGCGAGGCGTTTCAACAAAGTCATGTATGCGTTCACATACCATTCGTCCGATAGCGATGCAACATGGGTCAGAGGTTGTGTACACTTCAGGCAAGGGTTCTGGCTTGGCGAATCCACTTTACGATAGGTAGGGCATGAGTAGATTCAACAAATGAGTGACGACGCGCGAAGTGTTTCAACAAAGTCCCGTATGCGTTCATATACTATTCGTCTGATAGCGATGAAACTTGGGTGAGATGTTGTGTACACTTCAGGGAAGGTTTCTGGGTTAGTAAATTTACTTTACAATAGGTATCGAACAAGTAGATTGAACAAATGAGCGACGACGCGCGAAGTGTTTCAACATAGTACCGTATGCGTTCATATACCATTCGTCCGATAGCGACTAAATTTGGGTGAGTTGTTGAGTACACTCCAGGGAAAGTTTCAGGCTTAGTAGGTCCATTTTACAATAGGTAGCGCACAAGTAGATTCAACAAATGAGCGAAGACGCGCGAAGCGTTTCAACCAAGTCCCGTATGCGTTCATATACCATTTCATCCAATTGTGATAGAACGTTGGTGAGTTGAGTACAGTCCTGCGAAGGTGCATGAATTAGTAAATCCGTTTTTCAATGTGTGGCGCACAAGAAGATTCAACAAATGAGTGAAGGCGCGTGAATCGTTTAAACAAAATCCCGTATGCGTTCATATGCCATTCATTTCATTGCGATGAAACTTTGGTGAGTTGTTGAGCACGCTCCCATGATTTTTTTGGAGACAATAAATCAATTTTACAATAGTTTAGAGGTGGTTAACGGAAAATAAATAAATATTGGGAATCCAAAAGCACTTCAACAAACAAAGTTGCAACGCCAACACTCACTTTGATTGACATTGCAACGCATGCCGGGTACAGCTAGTAATAAAATAAATTGATGGGTGCTAAGAGTTAGGTCCCATGACAAATCAAAATATACCAAGCGGAAAACGGAGTACATTCTAGGCCACCCCCATTTTACAATGTGTTAACTGTGGGAGGTACATTCCTGCAGACGTAAGGAATAGTTGCATTGAAATGATTTATTTGCAATGCTTAATGTCGATGTTTTTGTGCTCTTTAATTTACTACCTGTTTTTTTTTTTACAATGGTGTGTCATACAGAAAAAAATCGACTTTCGGTACGAGGTGCACTTTGATTACGTATTGTGAACAGTAATACTGTATATAAGACGTTGATGCTACTAGTTGAGCAAGCGCTCAAACACGTCTCCATCGACCGAGATGCACATCTCCAGTCTTTTGGCGAGAGATGCGCACGGCCTGAAGTGTTTCCCTCGATATCGTACGACATGCTGCAACGATGCGGCGCTTTAGGTCATCTGGAGCCGTTGGGGCTTCCTCTTAGTCTCTGTCCTTCACTGTACCCCAGAGAAAATAATCAAAAGATGTCAGATCGGGCGACAATGCTGTCCACCGAATTGCGCCTCCACGCCCTATCAACCGGCCGGGGAAAGACCCGTTGAGGGCTTTCCCTAGCGATGAGTGCGTAGTGAGCTGTAACCACATGCAGGTACGTATGTCCAGTGGAACATCTTCGAGGAGACCAGGCAGTACGTCAACAAGAAATGCTGCGTATCTATGTCCTGTTACTGTACCTTACATGAAGTGTGGACCAATCACAATGTCCCCCAGTATCCCATACCACACATTAACACTCCACTGCCTCTGATGTCCTCCTGCTTCAGCCACCGCGGGTTCTCCGTAGCCCGGTAGAGCATGTTACTCAGGTTGATGTTGCCATGGTTGCTGAACGTGGCTTCGTCGGTGAAAAGAACTCGCTGGAGGAATTGTCTGTTATCTCGTACACGCACAAAAAACGACCGACAGAAATTAACCCTCGTCTCATAATCACGATCATACAGTTCCTGGTGAAGTGAGGTGTGGTACGGGTGAAACTTGTGCCTCTGCAAAATACGAATGACACTTGGCTGGCTTATTCCTGCGCCTCTTGCAATGTCTCTTGTGCTGATGTGTGGATTGAGCACCACCGCCGCAAGAACATCTACTGTCATTGTTTCACCTGTTGCTGGTTTGTTTCTATTTCTCTCCCGAGCCACCCAGTGTCCGTCAGATAATAGGTGACTACACAATCCCCGATGAGTAGCTCGTGATGGACTATGTCGCATCGGATACCTATCCGCGTATAACGTTACCGCTGACGTCGCATTTCGTTTGCACTTTCCGTAAATAAGGAGCATGTCCAATTTTTCCTCGTTGATGAACATGTCACTCCGCTTCAGGGGCACCGCACATAGTAGAACGTAATCGTACAATGGTACCATGGGTGGACTGCCGTCTCTTATATAAGTGTGCATTCCTCCCTCTCCACCTCGTCCTGCATCCTAGCGGAAATACCTGAAAACACCTCAAATGCATAGGTGAAATACGAAACTGTGTCAGTACTATACTAGCAAACCTACGAAATGTGAATTAATTTACACAATACAATTAGTCATCAAACATACCTCACCCTTCTAGTTCATTGTTAACGTCTTGTCTTATTTCAAGTCGTACGAGTCGGGTTAATAATCACACATTTTGCAAATGTACATTACCTCACAGTATGCTATGCATGCGATGTGTGTGTGTGTGTGTCAGCAAGGAGTGGGCAACGCTAGGGAATCCTGCACTGGACATTACAGCGGCGTTTTGACAAATGCCGACACGAATGACAACCTGTAATATATTCGAAAGTACTCGTCGGATGTGCAAAAGCAGCACGTCACTGAACGTGCCGCTTGATCTTAACTGTTCTATTGGGTGTAATTAGTACAGTCCCCTTAAAAACCACGTTGCTACCGGTTTCGCGGTAAATACATAGGTGATGGAGACAAAATGGACGGTGTCTTATGAGCCCCTTTGATACATTACGGTACTAATTTTACGATTGTACGAGGTAAGAGAAATTATTGAAAAAGACTGCTATCTACCGGTTAAATTATGAACCTGTCTTAACCGTCACATTTACTCTTCCGACTACAAAATGCACCCCGCTCCGTAGTCCGAGGGATTATGATCTTTTAGGAACGCTGTCTGAGAAGCAATAATGAATGAATATTGTTATAGAGAAGAGATGACGAGCTGAGTTAGAAGACGCAAATTTTACGAATCTAACATGATTTGATATATTTCCTAAATTACCTGTGCTAATTAATTAACCCACGTTACAGTCTTCGATATTTGTCCCTTGTCAAGAAGCCTTTTAAATATGTGTTAATAATTTCAATGATGTATGCATGATGTCTGATACCTTGATCTTCAAGAACGTCTCCCAAGGATGGAGATAAGTTCTATCTATTTTGAAGTTGTAGTTCTGATTGATTATTTGTGAAAAGAAGATATAGCATACCCTCCCCACCTTTAGTGTTGACATTCCCTACACGTCGTCATGCTTTGTAATTGAAACAGGAGATCGCTTTACTTGTAACTTGCGTTATGTTCCTCCCTTGTAGATATATTCGCGTAGAGAGGAAACGTGTTGTTTGTATTTTTGGGTTGTGTGTCCTGGGGCTTGGTTGTTTGATTTTCTGTTTAGTGGACATTTTAATCGTATTGTGTTTATATTTCTGCGTGTGTTTACGTATTGCTTAGTTATATAATCGAACTACAGGGAAGATCCGTGCCCCTAAGGGGATTATCTTCATATTATGTAATGTATTGTTTGTGTTGTTATGTGGGGCCACGATGATGAATGCCCTGAGCCATTTATTTGTTTCTTGGGGTTAGTGTTGTGTTTTTGGGGTAACTTGTAAGGAGTGCGTATCCTTCTTGCCATTCACTTATAAGCTTATATTTGTCTTATTATTGTGGGAGGGTAAATTTTATCGGTAAATGGGTCCTGACTGAAAACAGGGTTTCGTTGTAATTGTTCCCTTGTGTTTGCTAGCTTTCAGTCAAGAAACAACACGTGACCTTCTTGAGTTATTAAATGAGGCGTATCGATCAAACTTTCATGGGGCGATATGTCTCGTTTTCATGTTTTCCCGAGACTGAACTCGATTCACGTCTTACTTCTTGTTAGGTGATCGAACCTCGTGCGTACACCCGTAAAGAAGATTTACTCTATGGATTTTTGACATTATTTTATTGGTTGTCTTGATATCGGTTAGTTGGCCATTCTGTTACCTTCTACTCCCGTAATCGTGTTATGATGAGCTATTCTAGATTTTATTTTAAGCGGCCAATATGTCACGGTCTTATTATGTTGATGCTTGAAGTTACGGTATTACTTTTGTTTTGGGTTAGATTTTCCTTGGAGGTTATGGTAGTTTTTGGGGTGACATATCTTGTTTTAAAGGTGGGTTTTGGCTAAGATAATTCATATTGGGAGATGATTTCAAGAGTTGTATAAAGTATTTTTTTAGCTACTACTCGGTAGAAAACCAGAGGTGGGGCAAGCGTACTATCGAATTATAAGTAATTTCTTGTTTGCTTAAACTGTCCCTTTTTATTTCTATCATCTGGCGATCTCCTACCTATACTTATCCACATTGGGGCATCTCTTCTTTTCCTACTAGTTCTTTTTTTTTCTAGATTTTTATTGGGTGTATACTCTGTTTTTTAACCTCGTTTGATATTGTATTTTTAATACCTTCACCTTGTTTTCATCCTCATCCTCCATTTCATTCGTCCCTCGTTTCCCTACATTTATGTTTTATACTGTATATGTTTGATACCTATATATTAAATCCCTCCTACTTTGGTTTTCGACCCTCTTATGAAATGTGTATTCATTCCGTAGTTGATTTTCATTTCGTTAGACTTCTAAGTATATTCGATACAGTGCCAGTCTCCACTCTGCACACATGTGAGAGCATTCCTGCGTTCTCCGGGGTGTGGGATCATTATCCGACTGCCTTTTTTCGACCTTTATGGTCCGAAGGGGATAAGAGGATCGGCCTGTCGGCTCTGACGGTCTCCGCTCCCGGGTTCGAGGCTCTTTAGCTCCCTGCATCTCTTGACTCGTCTGTATGCATAGCGGGTGGTGGCTTCGTAACACCCGGCGGCACAAATGGTAGCATGAGCGTGCTCGAGTCACTTTCAGATTTTGAATATTGGGAGGTTAACTGTGTGATGAATCCATTTTTCATGGATGGGTTGTTATGACCATTTTAACCTTTCCGTATGAACTTCATAACTTGTAAACTTGTAATTGCAATTCGGAGATTCCCTAAATTTTTCGTACCTTCAGTTTTGAACATAGTATGGATTTATTTGTCATATGTTAGGTCACTTATAATGTGAACTGCTGATGACAGTAGTTAGAACGTAACCTACAACCTACGTAAGAACTGTTAGACGCGGTCATCCTCTACTTGACAACAGATACCGTAATTTAAACCATTATAAAGCACTCTTCAGTAAAATCATCTGAAACTATCTCAAATGTGCCACGCCTTGTTATTCATTGCAATCTGTGTTATCGAGCTATCGTTGAACAGCTGTAATATTCTATTCTCTGTCATACAATTGATACTACCCACAATGCCGTCTGCTCCGTGTTGTGTATTGGGCTTGAACACCACGTGACACAGACAATTGACAGTCACGCTATCAGCTTTTTAACGTCAACATTACCCCATGTCTTGATTTTTTCTTTTCTCATCTTACGTTGGACTTGAAAGCTACGTGCAAATTTAAGGCGGGGAGAGTTCTGTTACATTACTATTTTACGAGTGTACGAGGTAACAGAAATTATTGAAAAAGACTGCCATCTACCGGTTAAATTACGAACCTGTATTAACCGTCAAATTTACTCTTCGACTACAAAATGCACCCCGCTCCACAGTCCAAGGGGTTATGATATTTTAGGAACGCTGTCTGAGATGCAATAATGAATGAATATTGTTACAGAGAGGTGATGGCGAGCTGAAGTAGAAGACGCAAATTTTTCGAACCTAACATGATTTGATATATTTCCTAAATTACCAGTGCTAATTAACCCACACTGGGTCGCGTTACAGTCTTCAATATTTTTCCCTTGACAAGAAACCTTTTAAATATGTATTAATAATTTCAATGATGTGTGCATGATATCTGATACCATGATCTTCAAGAACGTCTCCCAAGGATGGAGATAAGACCTATCTATTTTGAAGTTGTAGTTCTGATTGATTATATGTGAAAAGATGACTCTTCCATATACCATGCCCTCCCCACTTTTAGTGTAAACTTTTCCTACACGTCGCCATTTAGCTCTCAGCATCTCTTGACCGTCTATGTGCATAGTGGGTGGTGGCTTCGTAAAACCCGGCGGCACACCCATAATATAGATAGATTTTATTAATTCCATTTAATCAAATACATGTATGCAATATATTTTTGATATAGGACACGTCAGAATTTACATCTATAAAATAAAAGTACTAACAGGTATATACAGGGTGATTCAAAAAGAATACCACAACTTTAGGAATTTAAAACTCTGCAACGAAAAAAAGGCAGAGCTAAGCACTATCTGTCGGCGAATTAAGGGAGCTATACATTTCATTTAGTTGTACATTTGTTCGCTTGAGGCGCTGTTGACTAGGCGTCAGCGTCAGTTGATGCTAAGATGGCGACCGCTCAACAGAAAGCTTTTTGTGTTATTGAGTACGGCAGAAGTGAATCGACGACAGTTGTTCAGCGTGCATTTCGAACGAAGTATGGTGTTCAACCTCCTGATAGGTGGTGTATTAAACGTTGGTATAAACAGTTACAGAGAATGGGTGTTTGTGCAAAGGGAAAAGTTCTGGACGGCCGAGACAGAGTGATGAAACTGTAGCACGCATCCAGCAAGCATTTGTTCGTAGCCCAGGAAAATCGACTCGCAGAGCTAGCAGAGAGCTGCAAATTCCACAATCAACTGTATGGAGAGTCCTACGAAAAAGGTCAGTTATGAAACCTTATCGTCTGAAATTGGTTCAAGCACTGTCTGCAGCTGATAAGATTAAAATAATCGATTTCTGTGATTTTATCCTTGCTCAAATGGAAACAGATGAATCTTTCGTTTCAAAGATTGTGTTTAGTGATTAAGCAACTTTCCACACTAACGGGAAAGTCAACCGTCACAATGTCTATATATAGGGCACTGAGAATCCGCGGGAAACAATTCAGCATGAACGTGACTCGCCTAAGGTGAACGTTTTCTGTGCCATTTCAGCCAATAAAGTTTTTGGTCCCTTTTTCTTCGAAGGTGCTACTGTAACTGGACTACAGTATCTGGAGATGTTAGAGAATTGGCTGTTCCCTCAGCTCGAATAAGAAGCACAACAATTCATATTTCAGCAGGATGGAGCGCCACCACATTGGCACTTATCTGTCCGTAACTACCTGAACGTCAACTACCCGAGGCGATGGATCGGCCGCCAGGCAGCCCGTGACAGAGCACTTCATCACTGGCCTCCAAGAAGCCCTGATCTTACCCCGTGCGATTTTTTCTTATGGGGGTATGTTAAGGATATGGTGTTTCGGCCACCTCTCCCAGCCACCATTGATGATTTGAAACAAGAAATAACAGCAGCTATCCAAACTGTTACGCCTGATATGCTACAGAGAGTGTGGAACGAGTTGGAGTATCGGGTTGATATTGCTCGAGTGTCTGAAGGGGGCCATATTGAACATCTCTGAACTTGTTTTTGAGTGAAAAAAAAAACCTTTTTAAATACTCTTTGTAATGATGTATAACAGAAGGTTATATTATGTTTCTTTCATTAAATACACATTTTTAAAGTTGTGGTATTCTTTTTGAATCACCCTGTATTACTAACACTATAACTATTTATAACTTATTATAATAACAGATCTTACGAGATACAATCTTATTGGACAACTATTTACACCTTACTCTATTATAATATGAAAACTTAATTCTATAAATACAACTTACAGCTAGGTATTACAATTAAAATAGAAAAGTAAAAGATAATTCTAGATTTCATCGCTCCTATACACTAAGATATTCAACTACAGAGTAAAATCAATGGCACTGCAGATAAGCTTTCAACATTCTATCAAAGGTTTTTATTTTTGGGGCAAGTTTTATATACTGGGGCAGTTTATTTTTAACTCCTGTGTGAAAAGTTCCTTTTTGATATATGCTTGTGTGTGTGTGAAATATGAATGTTTTGATTTTGTCTTGTGTTATGCCTATGAACATTATTGTTTGTTTTAAGAAAAACATCCTTATTCATTAAATTCTTTTTAAAAAACATAATACTTTCGAAGATATATATGCAGGGCAGTGGGAGAATGTTTAAATCTTTAAACAGAGGTCTACATGTTTCTCTAGTGTTTACATTTGCCATAATTCTAATCGGCCTCTTTTGTATCCTAAACGTGCTTAGTACAACTGGCGACATACCCCAAAATATGACCCCATATCTTAAGTATGAATGGAAATAAGCAAAATAAGTATTTCTTAATGCGTGCATGCTAGTGCAGGTTTTCAAAATACGTAACGCAAAGCACATCGAGTTCAGTTTAGTATTCAGATATTGTATGTTTGTTCCATTTCAAGTCATGTTGTATCCATAGTCCTAAAAACTTTGTTTCTGATTTATTTTCTATTTGATGACCATTTAATGTTATATTGGGCTTCGCAGGATTCCTATTCTGTATAGTGTGGAAATTTAGACATACTGTGTTTTTTTTTATAGTTTATTATGAGGCGATTATCTTGTGACCATTTGGTTAACTCTCCTGTAACGGAGTCAGCAGACTGCTGTATGACCTGTTTAGTTTCACCTTTTATTACGAGTGTTGTATCGTCCGCAAACAAAATTTGCTTATGTGAATGAACGTTCTGTGTTATATCATTGGTATATAGAAGAGAGAGTAGTGGGCCCAAAACCGATCCCTGGGGTACTCCAAATTTAATAATTCCCTCATTGGACAATGTTTAATTAAGTAATTTGGTTCCATCATCCTTGTGTCTCAAGCTTACTATTTGTTTACGCCTAGTTAAGTAAGACTATCCATTTATTAGCTAGACCTCTAATACCATATTGATTTAGTTTTGTAAGGAGGATTTTATGGTCAACAACATCAAATGCTTACGATAAATCCAAGAATAGGCCAGTTACATGTTCCTTATTGTCAATTAATTTCAGTATACTATTACTACATTCATAAATTGCTGTCTGTGTAGATTTTTCCGTTCTGAATCCATGTTGTGAGTTTGATATTTTTTTTCTTCTATAAAACATATCAGTCTCTTACACATGATTTTTTCCCACTATTTTTGCAATACCAGTTGGTAAGGTAATAGGACGATAATTATCTAATTCATCTTTTGAACCGTTCTTGTGTACTGGAATTACTTTGGATAACTTCAAAATATCCGGGTAAGTTCCTGAGAGAATTGAACTGTTTATTAAGTGTGCAAGTGGATTTATTATATTCTCTGCACATTTCTTTAGAATTGCATCAGGAATACCATCAATGCCAGCCCAGAATTTGTTTTTAGCTCTTTTATAACTATCCTTATCTCTTCACTTGTGACATGATTTAGAAATAAAGAATCACTACATATATTTATTTTATTATTAGAATTTAGTGTATTTACCTGTGATTTATTTAATAATTTTTGTGGAATTTCCAGAATATATTCATTAAAAGTGTTTGCTATTTCCTATGGATTATTAATCACTTTATTATTTCTGGTCAGTGCAATGTTCCTGTGTATTTTAGCAGATTTTCCAGTTTCTTTCTTTATTACGGACCACATAGCCCTGTTTTTATTAGATGATTGGGAAATAAAATTATCATTATGCATTTTCTTTGCTAGTCTTATTACCTTATTTAATATGCTAGTGTATTTTTTGTAGTATAAATTGAATTCAGGTGTTGTGTGGTATTGTTTATATAATTTGTGTAGAAATTTCTTCCTTTGACATGAATTTATAATCCCTGTTGTTATCCAATTGCTAGTTTTGTTGTTTTGAAGAGTTCTCTAAAGGGGAATGCTGTTTCAAAATAGTGGTTTAGAGTACTGTTAAATGCATTAAATTTAACATTTACATTTTCTAGTTTATAAATTTCTGACCATGTTTCCTTATTTAATAAGTCATTGAAATAACGTATGTAACATTTGTTTCAGTGAATGACCTGCACTTTGATTTTACTCCATTATCATTGATTGTTTCGGGTACTTCAAAACTAAGTATTTGTCCAGGGTGGTCACTAAAACCCGGACAATAGACTTCTACTGAATGGTGATATTTATCTGTATTTATAAAAACTTCATCAGGAGTGGTTTTACTAAATTTTGTTATTCTTGTTGGGGTATTAACTGTAGGTTTCAGTCCATAGGAAATTAGTAACTGAGTTAATAATTCACGATTTCTATCAAATTTTAAGAAATCCACATTTACATCCCCACTAATTATTATATCGAAATTTACTTTGCTCATGTTATTGAGTAACAATTCTAATTTATCTATAAATAAAGGAAACTTTCCTGACGGAAAACGGTATATGCATACAATTATTAACTTAAACTGCTGTATTTTTACGGCAGAGAATTCAAAATCCTGTTCCATAATTAGATAATCATAAGCTGTTAACTGTTCATGACCTAAATTATTTCTTAAGATACAAGTACCACCATGGCTAATATTAGATCTAGAGTATTTACTAGCTATTATAAACCCTGGGAATTGAATTAATTCGAGTTGTTCCTCTTTCAGCCAATTTTCTGAAATACATAGTGCTGAGATGTCTTTAAGCTCATTTTTAAGAATTAGATTTATGTAATCAATTTTATTATAGAGAGACTGAACATTCTGGTGGTAAATTTTAAATTTGTTACTTTTGCAAGCTTGTGTTGGTGATTTATTTACAGTATTATTATCATAATTGTCATTATTATTGTTGCTAGACAAATCCGAAATACCATTGTTGGACTCAGTTAAATTTGACATCAAAAGATCTGAATGCCAAACCACGTTTGGCTTCTTTTACCAGTTTTCCTGCTTCCACTCTAAAGATATTACTGTTGAACTATTCTTACAATTTGAATTTCCAATTTTGCAGATTTCATCACTAAGATACTCTTTTCCTAACCTATTTAAGTGTAGGCCATGCCGAGTATAATTTACTTACATCTATAATTTGGACATTTGGAAAACTCTTACAAATTTTATGAATTTTTCCATTTGTAGCCTCTATTTCTACATTTACACATGATTCGAGAATTAAGTCGTATCTCTGCGGAATGTTTACAATAATGACATTTGTGTTATGCATGGATGGCAATGAACCCTTTAAATCTTTGATTACCTTTTTACTCTCGTTTCTATAGACGTCGTTTGCTCCAGCGATGATTACTGCATAGTCCTTTGAAGTAAGGGACGCACACTCTCCTACCATCCCTATACGATTGACACATTCAAAAACAGAATGTCGATATCTCAATCGGATCAGTAGATAGGTGAGGTGGTCAACTTAGCTAAATCACCTTGTATATGTTAAGCGGTTTCATTTCTAAACGATTCACGATACAAGATTCAAAGTCAGGCGGCTTCGGTGGCGAGGATGGTAGCATGCTGAGCTTCTATGCCCACGGTCGCGGGTTAAATCCCGGCCGAAGTCGTTGGATTTTTAAGAGCGTTAAATATCCCTCAGTATGCCTTCCTTGGGAGGGAAGTAAAGCCGGCGGTCCCATGTCATACGATAGATCTATGGCACAAAAAAGAACCTTCCACTAACTACACTTGGGGAAGCTAAAATTTATAGGTTAGTTTGATAACGCTATATTAGTTACAACGTTCGTCGCCAGGTGCTGGTTGCGATGCCATCCAGTAGCCGAGTCCACAGCTAGGTGCCGTATCAAGAGTAGGAACTACTTGAAAAATTGATCGTCCGCAGTCCTTCTACCCGAGTCACAGATAACACACACTAATACAGCCATCATAATTAACACCGGTTATCAGACAAACTCTGCACACACCCAAAGTACATGGGGCTACTTGGCCGAGTTGTTGTAGCCCCTAAACTAAGGAACCGACCAAGATTCAATGTCTTATTAATTATCGGTTATGGATATTTTAATTATAGTTAAGGGGGTATTTCGAGCATCATTACGTTGTTGGGAACAGGGATAACTATATTATTATCACCTGATTAGAGTCA
Source organism: Meconema thalassinum (assembly GCA_946902985.2). Classification (NCBI taxonomy): domain Eukaryota; kingdom Metazoa; phylum Arthropoda; class Insecta; order Orthoptera; family Tettigoniidae; genus Meconema; species Meconema thalassinum. The sequence continues at coordinate 1,530,094,806 of OX336388.2, forward strand.
CTATTTCATTTTGGAAGGGTTAGTTTTAGGGAATTTTCATAGTCCAAAACTGGGAAATTTTCTTTCCGGCTGTACTATAGTGTATATTTGAAAGTTTGGAATTGTGTTTACCAGTAAAACATTGAGGGTAGTTCTGCGCGTCTATTTGTGTCAGGAAATTCAAAAGTTATTTTGGTACTCAAAGAAAATTACTCGGAAGCTCTTGGCCTGGCTAGGCTATCGTCTTACATTTACGATTTAGTGCAGCCAGATAAGTGTTACATTCATATTGTCATTTGGTTTGTAGGTACCGTATACATTTTTCTGTTTTGGAGTTAGGTAACAACTCGGGTATAAATCAGCTAAGCAAGCATAATATTCACGACTTGGCATAGATCTCGTTTGCTGTTTTTTTAAATCATTTTATTGAGCGAGGGTCAATATGAGCCTGGTTCCTATACTTGCCGAGATTGTGTTAAGGGTTTTTTTTTTTAAAATTTTACGGCCTGTAGGTGAAAGTCAGTATATGCAGCGGATATTAAGGTTAGATTACAATTTGCGACACCTGTGTGGTGGAATGATGAGTAAATTTGAAACTCGTGCGTCGGGTTCGGGGTGGACAGTGGATGTTCCATAAAGCACCACCACCCTTACCTGTGTACACTGGAGGTGGTATGTCAACCTGTTCTCCTGAAAGGCCATCCTCATCAATAGATTTTTCTGAATCAGACTTGTGCTCATCCTTTTCTTCCTCCTTGTCAGAAGCCAATAGAGAATTAAGAGCAGTATCAGATTCGTTATTGAACGAATTATTGAACTAAATAATCAACTCCAAGTCTGTCACCATCGTAGAAGAAATGGATTTTTGACGTAGTTCCAGGCTTACTATTAAAAATGCTAAATTGGTCATCATTTTGTGGGGAAAGTGGTTCTTTCACTACACCGCTCAAAGGTTTTCTAATCCCTTCTTCTTTCCGTTTATTCATTGTGTGAATAAATAGTTGAAACTCCATAGAGAAATTACTAAAGCAATTTTTCTCATCTAGCTTGTCCACAATGTCCAATCAAAACAGTAAACCATCCCTAATAACCAGAAGAAGGATTTGAGGTGCAAATTTCAGAAGCAGAATGGAAGGGAAAAGGTGATCAAATAAGGTTAAAAAAAAAAGGGGGGGGGGGGGGGCAAAAATGTGCTGGTTTATTCAACTAATTTTATCTTTCCTCTGTTCCAGTTTATTGAATTACAAACAAGTACATCAAATCACTCATCAAAAGAACGAAAACACATGAAGCTGTTGTACTTCAAGACATCAAGCATCTCTACATTTTTAAAAGTAAGTCTCTTTCTATTAGGAGATAGGATGTCTTTGTAGATGCTCAAGCTTCTTTAGACATCCACAGAAACCAGTGGGGTATACCTTGTATTGACTCGGAATGGCAACTCTACAGATGTGGCAAATTCCACAATGTATGGATTCTTCTGAAGACTAGACTCAAGTTCGTATTTGGCAAAGCCATCTAACTGCTCCCTCACGGAAGTAAAAATTTCCCATTGTTTTTTCTTTTCCAGACGTTGTTCTTCTAATCGTTTAATAACTGCAGTCAGTTACTTTTAACTATGGACAAAATATAGGTCTGTCTGCAAATTATGTGTTTTCTCCGGTAACAGAAGTTGCTGTGTCTTGGAAATTGCACCTGCGTCGGCTGGATCCAAAGAAAGCACAAACTCTCTAATTTTGTCAAAACATAGCAGCACATTCAATCCACGATCCCCAGCGAGTAATGACCGGGAAATTCGGAAGGGGCATGCCAGTGGTTTTCCTGTAGGCAACAACTCGATTCGGAGCTTTCAGTAGAATATTCTTCAGGGCAGAGATGAATGATTTGCGATGTCGTATTCGTTCCTTATGGATTCACAAACCATGTGAAGGGCATGAACCAAGCATGTCACATGCTTCAACTTAGGAAATAAAAGTTTCAATTGGTTGACGGCTGAAGCCATGTATGGAGCCTGGTCCGTAACCATAAGAAGAAGTTTTTCAACTCGATACCAGTAGGCCACAGATTTGGCAGAAGTCCATAATTGATTGCATTACTGTACTGGCATTGGCTTTCTGCAGCTCATACAGTTTTAACAACATGGGGTTAACGTTCTCCCCTGCTAAGAGAAAATCTATAATGTCCAAACATATCGTTCCATTGAGTCTATGGTTTCATCCACAATGATTATCAATCGCAATCAGACACTTTCTCCTTGATTCTTTGTATGATTTCTCGGTAAACAGGCTCCATGTATTATTTTCTTAAAGTACTCTCATCGGGCATTGACATCTTTGTGTATTTTTCAAGAAATCCCTTGAAGGCTGAATGGTTCAACTTATTGAGTGGAATTCCTGCTTATGTAAGAGCTGCACTCAAATCAATGTTTAATTCCTTCAAATTTTGGCTTTTTGAAGAACTCGGTTGAAACGCATATCTTAATAGAAGTTGCCGCGATTTGTTTGCTTTAAGAGTGTTAATAATTTGATGCTTAGAGCTGGAAATGTGGTGTTTGATGTGATCTCGCTGGTGTTTATCATCTAACAAAATTCCTGAATCACAAATAGTACATCGCATAACAGTTCTAACAGTGTCTATGAAATCTTGTTTGAATTCCTGAGCCAGAGCAATACATCGGGCACTGGACAACTTTGGCATACTAAAATCTAGTAGTACACTCGTTTAGTAATGTAACAAAGTGCTAACACCAGTTCACTTGCTAACTCAATGCGACTATCACACAACTCACTCTTCCGCTCACTCACTTGCTGTCCACACTCTCTTATAACACCGCGACAATTACCAGATGTTCTCATTCATGCTGGAACTGCAGTCTCAGCGATTTCTAGTAGCTTCGAGCAGAACCCAGTCTTAATTCTCGGAACTACGCGGGTGCGGTTGCTGACACTCTGCGTCGCCAGCCTCCACCTCCATGCGAACAGATGACAACTCTCACAGCAACAAACTCACATTCACGAACTGCAGGCTACTACTGATTCTGGTGGGAATCACTCATTGCCAATTGCATTATTGCGGGCTACGAGGTTTTGTCGAACACACAACTATTTTCCTTTGTTGGAGGTGTGCTTTCAACTCCCACGCGTTGTTTATTGAAAGAGGTAGGCTTACTATTCGCACGTACACATCAAGCTGAGGAGAAGTTAATTGAAAGTAAAATATTTTATATTGTTTAGAAATCTTATAGAATAAATTGGAATTAAACTTAAAAGAAAAAAGGAGGAAAATGGGATTATGGGCATGGTTGGGGGGGAAAGGGATGAAGGTCCCAAAAAAAGGGAAAAGGGTGCGTGAAAATGCCTCTTTTGCAACTAGCAACAAATTTTCACACTGTGATATCTTTCCAAACAGCTTTAATTTACCTCAAGAAAAAAGGTACGAATCTAAAAATCCTAACCCTGCTAATAACTAATAAGAAACACTAACAACACTTCACATCGTAAGTAACTTGAGGAGGTGCACCCAGTGTATTTGACCGGATAAACTGACCGTGTGGGGGCACTCACGGTCCGGCAGGTAACGCCGTTTGTAGGACAACTGTGTATAAATAGATTATCAGCACCGTGTGCAGGCGACCAAGGACGAGTCCATTCGAAGGTACTCAGGAGGCAACGCAAGGTAGCGTGACCTTGAAGATATCAAGTAATATCAATCACGCATGGTTTAAAAGGCCGTGCGCGCCCTCTCGAAGGTTAATTCAGGCTATCAGAGAAGCCAACATCCAGAGCGTGTTATCAGCAATCCCACTCTTAACTCACACCGGATCGAACATTCTTCAGCCAAATTTGACTTCATAATATGACACCTCCTTTTCCTTTCTTTAGTGGTTATCGTGTCGGATTACCAACCCCCAAGCTTGCAGGTTCGCTCCTGGCCATGGTAAGGGCTTTTTGAAAGGCGACAAAAATCACGACACGCATGTCATACGTTGTTGACATGTTAAGGAACCCATTTGAATTCAGTAGGCCGTGTTCATAATGCCAAAATTAATCTCGGGATTTTCCGTCAACACAAAAGTTCCTCCTTTCTCTACTAGAAAGCGCTATAGTGTCAAGGAGCTTAGATATCTAACCTCCTTGACTTTCATAGCGCTCGAAGGAACAATTAAATTCGACATGCAAGCTGCCCTCTGGGTGTCAAATAATAAAGCTTGCACCCGGCACACGAGGCCATACGATATTATTACCAAACTAAAATGTACACAGTACTTGTCAATTCTATAATTTAAAACAAAATGTAGCTTGTTTTGCATCCATCAGCAGCTTTCCTTGAAGAATACTTTCCCCTGTGATGGCAAAGGAAGGAAGCAAGCCTGTAGTTTTGCGTGACCGTTAATCTCGTGATCATAAGTCACGGAACCTCCATTCTAACGGGGAATCTGAACAAGAGAACGTGATATATCACTTCGAAAATCTCACATGCGTTGACCGGGAATCGACGCCGGTGCGTCTTGGTGAGAGGCAACGCTTGACCACTGCACCACCGCGTCCCCTTCTTTTATGATGTTTCCTTTACGTAATAATTTCTCCTTAGACCATAACGCCATGAGGAGGCGAAATCCATAATACCGGCAACTATAGACAATCTTTAATCGCTGGCACATCTGAGTTTTGTTAAAATCTCTCTGGTACTATTTTTAGCACTAGTATTGTAGCCTTTAGCTGTAGGACTAAACCATATATTAGTTTAAATTAAGGGTGACATGCAATGGCATTATTTCGGCCGCCACTATTCAAGAAATAGATAATATCACAGAAATTAATGAAATTATTAAAGCTATGGCTGGGTCAAAGAAAGAAAGAAAGAAAGATTGAGCAATAGCTTAGTGCTAGAGTGCTGGGGAGGAGTGGATGGTGGAACAAAGCTTCAAGGCCAGATCGTTGACCAACCGACCCTCAGAGCAAGTTAGCAGGAGATTCTCCAGGAAACACCCTGCGGGCCTGGACACAAATTAGCTGCCCCACTGAAGCACCGTACAAGAGAAATAGTTGCTAGGACCGCCCACTCGTGACATCATACTGTGAAGATAATGGTACTCAATATGATATCAATTAAACCAAAGCAGTAGGATTGTCACATAAATGGCGAGAAGAATTATTAAGGCCTGATGCCCCATAAATTGTGCAGATTTGAGGCATTAGCCGGACGATACGGTACGTCAATATCCTTCCGACATAAATTCGAAGCCCATTGGATGGAAGGGTCACGTGTGCTAGGAAATCATCGACGGCCAGAGGAAATAGAAGGACGCTTTTAATCAATAAAGATCCAGCAATCGAATCTAGAAATTGACCCCATTACTGAATTCGGCTGAAAATCTATAAGATGGTCGGAGTTCCTAGCAGAAAATGAGCAAGCTGAAAGAATTACGTAAAATATACCTCCGCTAGTGAGGCAGGTCTTATGACTTATGTCCTTTAAATCCCTGCGAGGAGCATAGGGCTGTAAAAAGAGGAGCGCCATCTCGTTCTGCTCCTAGCCAGATCTTTTATCTCGCCCCAGCTTCCCCTGTTGTTGACCTTCCTTTTATACCAGTGGTTCTGAACTCGTAGAAGTCTGCGGACCACTCAGCGTGAAATTGAATCATGTACGGACCACCCTCCACCCAATACACCTTATTAGTTGTAACCCTTCCTCAATAACACTTATTTTAAAGATATTTCAATTCCAAACCTGATAGTCATCGCCGCCAATACATTCGGACGATTCTCGTTCAACGCACATCGGTTTCGAAATCGCCATTTATTGGTCACTTTTCAGAGGTGCTGGTGGACCCTTTTCTCCCGCGGACCACTCTTGAGGCACTCGCGGACCACCGGTTAAGAACCACTGTTTTATACAGTCCGTCGCCATGCCACCATGGGCCTGCTTCTTCTGTTTTCCTTGCGAGTTCCAATACTGAGCCTCCTTTGCGATGTGGCCTTCCAGCCTCCTCAGCGTGTCCCTTCCATATCCATTTCCACCATCTTATTTCTAATTCAATAGACACTTGATTGGTTCTTTTCCAAAGCATGGAGTTGGTGATGACGTGTGGCCACCATATCCCCACGATGTTCCTCAATCATCGGTTAATGAATGTCTGTAGCAAGTGGGTCAAGTGTTTTGTCGTTTTCCAAGTTTGACATCCATAGAGCAAGACAGACTTTACATTATTTTCAAAAATCCGCAGTTTGGTCTTCATTGTCAATTCTTTGGACCTACATATTGGGCGTAGAGTTGTGAAGGCTCCCTTGGCTTTATTGATGCAGCTAATGATATCCTCTGTGGTCCCTCCATCGGGAGTAATTATGATACCAGCAGAACTAGTCAACTTTCTCGATGACGTGTTCCCTGAGTCTCAGCCCCATCGTGTTGAGATTCTTGAACCACATCTCCTTCGTCTTTGGGCGTTCATCTTCAGTCGAACCTTGACAGCCTCCCCTTCCAGATCTTTCAGCTTCATATGTTTGAAATTGTGGGACACAAGGGCAAAGTTCATCAGTATAATCCAGGCGATACTTTAACTCCACTGGATCCCTCTTCGACAGTCCATCGCTTGTGTATGACCAAATCCAATACTATTAGGAACAGGATTGGTGAGAGAGGACAGCCTCGTTTCACCCTAGGCGTTATCTCTATAGGGTCCCAAAGCACCACATGGTGTTCCACTTGAAACGTGCAGGCATTGTACATGATGAGGGTAGTAATATTCTCAGGTATGCCGACATTTTCCAATGATCACCACATTTTCCATTGCGTTATATTGTCGAACACTTTTTCAAAATAAACGCACAGCATGTAGTGCGCTGACTGATATTCATTTGATTGTTCTGTAATATTTATTTAAATCGTGTGCCACGCTGAGGAGGTACTAACTTAATTCCTGCCGCTCCTTCCGGTGCATAGGGCCTTGGCGAAATTTCTCCACGCAGTACGGTTCCTGGCCATTCTCTTCACTTGACTCCAGTTCTTGTCCACCTATGCAATTTCATTTTCGATCGTCCTCTTCCAGGTCTTCTTAGGTCGACCTCGCTTCCTGGCGCCTTGAGGATTCCAGTCTAGCGCCGCCCTCTCAATAGCTCCGTCCGACTTCCTTAGTGTGTAACCAATCCAGCGCCATTTCCTCTCCTTGATCTGGATGCTAATCGGTTGTTGATTGGTGATGGTCCAAAGATCTTCATTTGAGATTATGTCCGGCCACCTCACATTCATGATGCGACGCAGACATCTGTTAATGAACACCTGTAGCTGGTTGTTGATCGGTTTTGTGACTTTCCATGTTTCACAGCCGTAGAGAAGAATCGACTTTACGTTGCTATTGAAAAGGCGGAGCTTGGTCTTCCTGGAAATGTTTCTATTTCTCCAGATGGGGTAGAGCTGGACAAAGGCACCATTTGCCTTCCTGATACGGCTTCGAACATCTTCCTCTGCTCCCCCATCATTTGTGACTATACTTCCAAGGTAGAGGAAGGACTCAACTCGCTCAATGTCCTTTCCGTTGACTGTCAAACTAGTCGTAATGTCAGAATTTATCCTCATCTCTTTGGTCATGTTGGTGTTGGTCATCAGTCCTGCACGTTCTGCTTCCCTCTGCAACCTCCCCAGCTTATCTTCTATGTCTCGGTACCGTTGTGCCATAAGACAAATGTCTGCGAAATCCAGATCTTCAAGCCTGTCAATTATACCCCATTGAATACCCCTCTTCTGTCCTCCCATTACCTTCTTCATCACACTATCCAGGACCAACAGGAACAGAGTGGGGGGAAGGACACACCCCTGTCTCACTCCGGAACTGACCTTTATCTTTTCTGTTAATTTGCCTTCGTGAAGAACCTGGCACTCATACCCTTCGTACATCTCTTCCATGATTCTGATGATCTTTGTTGGAATTTTATATTCCTCGAGGGTCTTCCACATGATTCTTTGATTTACGGAGTCAAAGGCTTTCTCGAAGTCAACAAATGTGAGGTAAAGGGTATTCCGCCACTCCACACTCTGCTCCAGGATGATTCGGAGGGTGTTGATGAGATCCACACAGCTGCGATGTTGTCGAAATCCAGCCTGTTCCTTCCGAAGCCTTTTTTCTACGATTCAGGATGACTCTCGCCAGCACTTTGCTTGGAATGGACAGCAAGGTGATACCCCTCCAGTTGTTACAGTTTGTGGTGTCCCCTTTCTTCGGCAACTTGACTATCAACCCCTTCTTCCAGTCGGTTGGTATTTTCTCCTCCTTCCAGATCTTCTCAAACAGCGGGTGCAGCAGATCGATCGCAATATCCAGGACTGCTTTCAGTACTTCCGCTGGGATATTATCCAGACCGGGTGCCTTCCCGCATTTCATCTGCTTCAACGCTGTCCGTATTTCGCCCAGAGTTGGGGAGTCGAGGCTGATGCTTGGATCACTTTCTGCTTCCTCTTCTCCGCGCTGCTTACTTTCTGGTCCTCTATCTCTATTAAGAACCTCCGCAAAGTGTTCTCTCCATCTTGTCAGCTGCTGTTCACACTTCGTGCTCTTCACAGGCCTAGCATCTTTGTGATGCCATAGAGCTCCTTAACGTTCCCCCTTCTTGCCGCTTCTTCTGCTATCTCCGCCTGCTCATCAATCCACCTCCTATGATCCTTCCGTACACTCCTCTTTACCTCCCTGTTTGCTGATGAATACTTTGCTTGTGTGAGAGCCTTCTGCTGGCTGGTCTTGCAGGTGTTGAGCTTGGCCTTACTCTCCTTCCTATAATTTATCTTGTCCCAGGTCTGATCGGATATCCATTCTTTCCGCAGGTAGTTCTTGTACGCGAGCTGCATCTCACTGGATTCCACGAAGATATTCTTTACCTCGCTCCACGTCCTTCTCTGTCTCGGAGTCCAACACCTGGAATTTATTTCTGAGCTCCAGCTTAAATTGGTCCAATCTCTGCTGGTTCTTAAGCTTGCCCACATCAAACTTGTTGTGCCGAGTGTTAAACTTTCGGCGGACTACGACGATCTTCATACGGAAGTTGGCAACCACAAGATGATGGTCACTACCAACGTCCGCTCCTCTTTTGTTCCTAACATCTTCCAAGCTTCTTCTGAATCTCCTGCTCACCGTGATGTGATCAATTTGATTTTCTGTGACTTGATCAGGAGACACCCAGGTGACCTTGTGGCACCGCCTATGAGGAAATACCGTGCCACCCATCACCAAATCCTGACTGGCGCAATATTCCGTAAATTTCTCCCCGTTGTCATTCATCTCACCAAGGCCATGTTTACCCATGATCTGCTCCAACCCCTCATTGTTTGAGCCCACCTTCGCGTTGAAGTCTCCCATAACAATGAGAATGTCCTTCTTACTTGTTTGGCTTGTGACATCTCGCAGCATTTGGTAGAATTCTTCCTTCTTCTCTGGCTCCGACTGTTCTGTAGGCGCATAGCATTGGATGATGATCACATTCCTGTTCTTTGTCTTGAACCTAGCAAACATGAGCCTACTAGAAATTTGCTTCCACTCCATAAGGCTTCTCTTTGCATTTCTGTTGAGCAGCAACCCCACTCCATCCCTGTGTTCTTCATCATCGCCCCCAGAATAGAGAAATGTAATTCCATCTGTTGTCTGTATTTCACCAAATCCTGGCCACCTCACTTCACTTCACTCAATGCTAGGATATCCAGCCCATAGTTCTTCATCTCCCGTGTCACTTGTTTCAGTCTGGTTTTCTCCATCAAGGTCCTCACATTCCAGAAACCGATTTTCGTAGTCCTCTTCATGCCAAAAGTCGTCATCAGGTTATCCGTCCGGTTTTGTAATTTCGCTTCAGTTTCCGTAATCAGTTTATTTAAGAGGAGCGAGTGATTAACCAACTGCCTCCGAGTGCCTTGGAGGGGCTGCCACCTTAAGCCTGAGGCACCAGGCTGATTTTCTGTCAGGGTTTCTTCCCTTAGCCTTTGAAGAATCAACTCCAAACTACAAGGCAGCAGTTGTTTCACCAGAGCCCCGTTAGCCGTAATTTCTTCAGGGTTCCTGTAGGGCCTTCACAGCTACCGTAGCGGTCTTGAGGCACACAAAGTCCCCACTGTACTTCACCCCTACAGGCAATCCCCTACTTAATTACGTTGCCCATCTCCCACGACGAGGACGAGGGGTTGGATTTGTGGGAGACACGCTGAGGAGGTGACAAATGTAAATTTTCTTAAAATTGGGCCTTTGCTCTTTGACTGTATATATATATATATTATATTTATATGTGCGCGCCAGCTTTCTCCCTTCTAAAGCCGTAGGATGATACAATCACCAACCAGAATTATTAGATGAGAGGCAAGATACTATATGATGTAATATAATTTAATAACAACTTACTCATATGGTCAATATATACAATACGTAGTGGTAGTGGGATCCATAATAAAAGAACTAACTGTAGCTTTGACATAAATAAGAAAACACTTTCAAGATAGCAGCAAACAATCACTCCCTGGGAAAATGGCCCTGGTTTGGGCAAACTCCCTTTATGGTTGATACATCATAAATCGCATTATTATCTTGATTCTATTCGCTTCTTATATAATTTCTTGCAACTCAATACCGATCTCTCCACACACATTAGTTTTCTTTGACTGTCACAACAGTCCAAATTATTCTTTCACGGATAATGTTCTTCTTATTTGATCTCCATTAGTATATCTTCTTCCCGAATAAACAATTAGAGTAGCTCGCTTTTCTTTACGCTGTTATGCAATTAGTTCACGATATTACCAGAACAAAAGTTCCAAAGCCGCAGCAGCCATTTTGCACGTCTTAGTAAAGCTTCTTTAGTTCTGCGTTTCACCACAATAACAGCTTCAGCCGCCATCTTGCACGTTACGTATATAAAATCTGTTCAGTTCTGAGTTTCTCCACAACATCAGATCCCTCAGTCATATCAGCCATCTTGCACGTTAATTATATTAAGTCTGTTTCGCATCCATTATAATACCTTCTCCATAGTTTCTTTACTCGATGGTAGCAAATCAGGGTGCAGATAAAAAGATGCAAATGCATGTATGAATCTTCTCAGGAATGCCACAATCACGCCTCCCTCCAACAGCTCATCGCAATTTCACCAGTTCACCCTTAAACAGTTCCAATCATGGTTTCTGGACACGTTACACTTCAGGAATCAATCTCAGAGTGATTAATGATCAGTGCAAGACCGTCCCTCCTGTTATCCTGCCTCTTCACATCGTAATTTGGCATCCACCAGTACATTAATTCGGTTTAAAATTATTCTTGATAGAATCTTGCTTGGAATCACCAGCAGTGTGATGCCCCGCCAGTTGTCACAAACTGCCAGATCTCCTTTCTTTGGGAGCTTAATGAGTATTCCTTTGTTCCATTCGCTCGGTATCTTCTCGTTTTCCCAGATGGTTGTAAGGAGTGACTGAAGAATTCCCGATGATTTCTAAGCGTGTACTTTCAATAGCTCCGGGACAAAATTTCCAATCCTGGTGCTTTTCCACATTCAACTATTTGATTGCTCAGACATTTTCCTCCTTCGTGGACGGCTCTGTGTTGATTCCCCGATCTTGTGGAAGTTCCTCTTCTCTTGTGCCTTGCTCTTCTATACCACGGCAATATTTGTCTTACAGTTTAATACACTGCCTGAAAAAAAAATAGGTCAAACTTTTAGAGGTTACCAATTCACTCAAGATCTTTTGTGGCAAATATACAGATCAATAGATCAAGCGGTTCAGATATACCAGGTATCGACCCATGCTGAAACACCCATATTAGTATGAGGTGTAGGCTCCACGGGCGGCAATGCAGGCACCGACTCTTGCATCCAGTCGATCATACAGATGGCGAATACTGTCTTGGGACACGTTATTCCACGCCTACTCGACCTGTTCACACCGTTCTGTAAGAGTTGTGGGTGGACGAGTCACTTGTCGGCCCATCATGTCCAACACGTGCTCGATTGGCGACAAGTCCGGCGATCGTGCTGGCCAGGGAAGTTGCTGCACGTTGAGTTGCACAGACAGTGTGTGGGCGAGCATTATCCTGTTGGAACAACACATCCCCTTCCTGTTGTAAGAACGGCAAAAGAACGGGTCGAAAAACATCCTGCACGTACCGAGCGCTGGTTAGCGTTCCCTCCACAAACACCAAAGGTGAACGAGAGTTGTAGCTTATCGCACCCTAGACCATAAGGCGTGGGGTGGGACCGGTGTGTCTTGAACGAATGCACTCTACGAGACAGCACTCACCAGGTCTACGTCGAACACGCCGACCATCACTTGCGTGCAGGCAGAATCTGCTTTCATCGCTGAAGACCACGGCGCGCCATTCCATCTTCCAAGTGATCCTCTGACGGCATCAATCATGCCGTGCACGTCGTTGCTGTGGCGTGAGTGGAAGACAGGTTAGAGATGTGCGTGCCCGTAGTCCCACTGCTAGTAACCGGTTCGCAACAGTTCGTGTTGACACTTCTGGGCTCACAAATCCTCGTATCTGTGCTGCATTAGCTGTACGATCTGCCACTGCTGCCCTTACAATACGACGATCCTGGCGGACGTCTCTGTGGCGTGGACGCCCAGAACCTCGTCTACGGGTGTGAGAATGTTCACGTGACCACTGATACCAGTATCGTTGCACAACGGACACAGCACGTCCAACATGTGTGGCAATTCACCGAAAGGACCATCCCGCCACAATTTGACCCCTTTCAAACTCGCTCAGTTGGCTGTAGGAAGCACGAGTGCGTCTCCGTGGCATTGTACCTGCTTGCTTCACACGTTTGCACCATTAAATGGTAGACACAGATGGCGCTCTGGAAGCTATGCCCCTATGTTATCTGTTGGCGGACGACGATGAAACCCTTATCAGTACATCTACTATCCCCCAGGTGGCATCTGCCGTCATCGGATCAAAATCGACGTCGTCTTTTCCGGCAGTGTACATTCCCAAATGCCCCTTCCACATCTGTACTTATCTTCCAGTGTTGTGGGAAGATTCCCGTCTCTGTTTTTGACTGGCTTTTAGGCGATAAAGATATTCTTGGATAGCCTCCTTATTATGTTACTGTATAAGGTCTTGCTATACCCGCGGCTGGCTACTGCCTCTGTTGCCAGGCTGTTGACAAAGGTCTTCCTGGAAGCTCTTTTTCACCACCCTATTTTGAGAATTGAACGAGGAGGCGGGTCTCTTGGGATAAATACGTGGACTAGAGAATCTAGAAGCAGTCTTATTGGAACTCGGGAGGGATCCTGAAACCTGGGTCACGGAAGTTTTTGTCGCACCGGGCCATGCATTTATTTACATAGTTTTTGCTGAGAAGCCGTGGCGAGGTCAGCCAGTTCACGCAATTATAAGTGCGCGTAATTAATACACAGTCGTTCAGAAGTCATGTGAGGATTCCGCGCCTAGTTTGAGTTAAAAAAAAGTGAGTGACAGTCTAGTGACTGAACTGAACAATAAGTGAACAAATAGACTGCATATCACTACGGATTACCACATAATATTAAATACTTTCCATTTAGAGATGAATAAATTTCATAGTTGGATCCATTTTGGCAATATACTGATGAGAAATAGTTCTCAAACGTATCAGGGATAGTCTTATCATAACATATTGTACAGTATTTCCTCGCATAATCGTCGCACCCTATTTTTCGAATAAACATTTGGTTCATAAAAATTGTATGGCATACTCGACACATAGCATTTGCGCGACAGTCCGTCGCACAAGCTGGCGTATTTCATTCGCACGCGAGCTATGTTGCCGACCAGGCGTGATCTTGTATGAAGAAAGAAGTCCTTGTCTTTCCTTCTGTGCGTACTGCGCCCGAAATTTGAATGCTACATGATGAAAATGATATTTTTCGAGCCCCCATGATACAGTTAAACATTGAAATATAAATCCTGGAAATTGGCTCAAGCGAGATCAGTTAGCGAACGCAGGCGAGGGGAGAACCCAGTCACGTGATTTGAGACGCACAGGAACATACTAGAAAATTGCCTAGCAACAAGATTTACCGCGGAATATAACCAATTTATTGTTATAAAATATATCATTGGATATATGCCCACAGCCAATGAGAGGAGGGTTTATAGAAGCAGATATGGATTTTTCCAGTTAATGTGATTAACTATTCCGTTTAAGCCCCATGTAACAATTTTATTCAATTGAAATTATCAAGAAAATTAAGAGAATATTAGTAATACTTTAGAAGTCGCAAAAGGGAAGAAATTCACTGTAATAAGCATATTACAAGAGCGCGCCATTAACTACGCGGGACTAACAATGGCGCCGACAATAAGACGAGCTGGAGTGGGGACAACTAGAAGAAGCGTTCTTATTCTGGCAGACTTTGGAGAGTCAAGACCTGTTATCCGGGAGAGTTCATTCCCGTAGAATTCAGCCGAGTACGGTCAGACACCACTCGAAGGGACAGTGCCGATCACGGCCAAAACATAGTGGAAGCCTCACTTATCAAACTAGGCGAAGTTGAGCGAAGGCTATATCAGTCTATAGCGAACAAGTGTTCGACTTTAGTGAACGGAAATTGTATTCAGTATATACAGATAGATACATAGCAACGGTGTATGAAGATTTAAAATGATTAATTTGAGTAATTAGACAGTTTTAGGACGATTTATATCTGTCAGAGAAAGTTGCGTATCTCAGTAGGAAGAAACACTTATAGTGCAGCGAGACTGCAGCATATTCAAGTCTACGTTACGGAAATAAGTGGGAAGCAAAGTGGTGATATATGAACATTGACACTTTGTATTGTTAGAACATTATGATGGCTACAAACATTTATCAAGAGGAATTATTAGATAACACATTGATGATGATTGAGATAATGGACTAAGACTGTTATGCGATTGGGGTATGACGATACAGAGTTGTGATTGACATGGAGCAACGTTAATTAACGACGGAAATATGTATCACATCTAGGATGTCTACAATGCCGAGACAACATGAAACATTATGTACATTTCCATCCAGTATAATGTATTTGCATGTATATTTATTCTCGACTATGAGCAATTATAATCTTTCATTGACCAACCAAATGAACATTAACATCTACGATAATGATTCGACGTACAACTTACAAATTTTATTTGTAACGATGACACTATATCGGATTCATTGCTCGATAATGATGAGGAACATTCGAAAGATGTCGGCAAATGAAGAGTCTTCATTGGGAAGACAGAAGATACCAGGTCCGGTGATAGTTCGAGACTTGGAGTCCATGTTCGAGAGACGAGGTTCGATGTCCGGCGGTGAAGAGGGTTTGCCGGCGAGGAAATCCTTCCATCCCTGAGGTCGCTGTTTTTCCACTGTCGTGGAACGGATTTGGTTTCGACAATTCATACTTAGGATGATGAAACACCTAGGCATTTTCGAATACCTGATATGAACTTCATGTGTCTACAAGATAAGGTAGAATTGTTTTACATTATTAAGTAGTTTGAGTATTGTGACAGCATTTGTGAGCAACATTTCCCCATATTTATTTCATGTATTTTCACTTCGATGTTTATCAAGTTTATTCTACAAGATCGTGTAGGATGATGGTCTTAAGTCATCTATACTTGAAAAGTTAACGATTCAGTTTCTGAACTGAAGTCTATTTGAGAATTTATTTTCCACCTGGAAATTTTTTATGAAGTTAGTATTCGACGATTTTCGATTTTTATTCAAGATTTCAGACAGTGTTTTTGAGTTTTAGTAAATTCATTTTTGAGTAAAATGAATTGGGCATTCTTATTGTATGAAGAACTCTAGTTAGGAGAAGAAATCTACGCATGATATACTGTGAAATATCACCCATTACTATGAACAGTTCGTCGATCTGGCAAGTAATATTCGTTATGATTACGATATGAAGTAAAGTATTCATTGACATTCTTTGTATAGAATGGAGACATTCCGAAATTGACAAACCTTTTTAATTTGTGTGAAAGCTATGGTCTTTCGTCAATTAAAACCTTATTGGAGACATCTTCTCGAAGATGAGTTCATACGACGATATGAAGTTAGCTAAGGCCTATTTCAGTCGCGATTGATTTTTATTGGACACTTAAATAACACTTACATGGTGTCCACAGAATTTTCAATGTCAATTTTCCTGACTTTTCCTGACCATTTTTCAACAAAATTCCTGACACGCGAAGTCATCGTAACATCGGAAAAAAGGTTTATTGAGCAAATATGTATATAGGCCTATCTTTTTTTCATTTGCAGAATTTGCCAAATACTCGCCTCTTTATTCATTTAAAATAGAAAATTAAGTCAATTAAAATGCAATAATACATAAATCAAAGTACTTAATGAGGGTCAGATGACCTCATAGTTCCTCCCCTTAAAACAACAATAACTAACACATAACTAAAGTACTTAATAACCTAAACTATAGTGATGGGGTCGCCACATACCTACTCCAACGCCAAAAAAGCGTACAAAAAATAGGTAAAAGAGGTTTTTACTATGATGTACTGTAAAAATGGAAACATACCATAATGTCCAGTGAGATATTGCTTTTTATCTTCAGAGATTAGTTGAACTAGTAACATCAAAATATGGCTGTATAACACAAAATACTGTATGGTTAATATAAAATTCCTGACTTTGTAATACTTTTCACCATTTTTTCCTGACTCACGCCATTTTTTCCCACTTTTTCCTGACCAAAAACAAAATTCCTGACTTTTCCTGCCTGTGGACACCATGCACTTAGTAGTTATTAATACACAACATGTAATGTTACGTCATTATGTAGACGTGACATTGCAGCCGTGTACGTTTAAAGCATGATCCGTACGGCGAAACATTATGTTGTATAATTATTTCATGCATAAGTAACTAGGGATTGATTTCAAAGTAACAGTAATGAGTAAACCCATGGAGGTTCTTCATTTATTCTGCTAGGATAGTTTGAGAAGGGATGAAATGCATTGAGAACAGTTGTAGCTGTTATTAAGAAAAGCGGTTGTGTGTGTGTCAACGCTAAAGTGAATGCAAGGTAAAAATAATGCAAGTACTACGAAGGAACTGTTGAGTAACAATCGTATTGAAGGTGTAAGTTGTGTGTAACAAGTATACTAGGGGTTTATTTTACCGTATATAGTAGTACAGGTGGCCTAGTAGTCGTTGACGGTGGCGCTTGGCGGCAAAAGTAGGAACTATTTGAAAAAATCTAAGTTGCAGTACTTAAATTAAAAAACAGATAACACACACTAATACAGTCATCACAATTAACACCGGTTATCAGACAGATTCTACACCCCCCCAAAGTACACGGGGCTACATGACCGCGTTGTCGCAGCCCCTAAGTTAAGAACCAACCAACAGTAGTACAGGAGACTGCGTGGAAAATAGTTTGAAGATACGAGGGATTTTCAGTATTTGAAAGATGAATTGCATTATAGTATTGCCCGGTGGAGGACTGAAGCATTGTTGCATTGTATAGAGTTACCAAGAACTCTGGTGTAAGTACTCACGACCTAGGAGGAAGAACATGAGTGTGAATGGGCGGAAATTTATATGGGTTCACTGATACTTTTATTAAACCCCGATCTGAGAAATAACATATGGGATGATCTTAATTGATTGGTCATATTAGACCTATTGTGACTATACACCTAACTTAGACTTGTCGGTGTAGTATTTTGAGTGAAGGAAGTATTGTGAAAGATTGTCACAGGTTTATGAAGTAGAATGAATTTTAAACAATAGCTGAAGCTATTAATAACGAGTTGATATAGTTAGAGAAGTCAACATGACATGACAGATGTGTGTAAATACGGTACATTCACTTTATATAATTATTTCATTAAGGGTTTCACTTGTAACAATTTTTAATTTATCGTAAGTTTTTAAAAGATCTATAGTGCGAGAGAGCAAATGTTTTTGGAACGATAGTTGTGTTAGCGATGACTGAAGTGAGTGTATGGAAACTTCGTTAGTCATGAATGGCGTAAGTGGATGTTAGAAAGTGTGTATTAAATTGTGTGTATTTGTCATAAGAATGATTGTTTTATGAGGAGTTTTGTAGCGTTTAAATGACGGAGATTATGATATTTTCACCGAGACCAGTTTACGGGTTTTGTGTGGAAATAAATGAGCAGGGAGCTCTGTCCAGCTGCATAACAGACAAGCAGGCCCCGTTAATCTGCCAAGGTCAGGTTGTTATAACCGAGGGGAGTGCAGGTGTTCATTTTGTGAATGGATGTAGTAGTGGACTGTGTCAATAACAAACCACTAGACGGCATGTCAGGTGCGCACTCTATGGCACGCGTAAAGAATGTTAAACGTTTTATATGGAATGCCAGACTCGATAGATTTCGAGTAAAGTGTTTTATTATTTTATTCTTTTGTAAATGGCAGAGTCTTCACATATTGTAACTAGGAATGTTAGTGTGTATGTGTGAAGTCTTGTGAACTTCAGTGGCGTAAATGAGGAATAATATTTGGGTGTTATTTGTTATTTAGTGTTAAATTACTTTTTATTAATAAATTTATATTTTTCTACGTTCTGTTTCGTGTGCCTTGTTTTATACTATAAGCAGAGACGTGTTATGGAACAGCCTAATTTAGATAGGAGGTCCTTATTTATCCTACATAGCCCCGAGATTAAGGTAAGTTTCACACTCTACCAATTAAAGCTAATTTGTATTATCCATAACACGATCGTAGACTACTGTGTATAATCCCGAAGAGCTTGCCGGCGTGATATTGATTGTTCACCTAGCCGGAAACTTTCATTATTTTACAATACAGCTTTGCTTTGGATGATCAGCAAGTAACTTCTCGATTTTTACGGGTACAGTACGGGCTATGACCCCCACGCTATGCGAGAGGTGGCCGGCCGTCATACGCACGCCAGTCTACACTCTAGTGTATTTCGAAAGAAAGAACGTGAAGGATATGATGGGAGATTAGAACAGCTGGGCAGCGTTAGCGAGTTTTTAAATCCGCTGATTCGAATATTACTATACACTGGGCTACACTTCGGACATTCAGTCGGTACAATTGTTATAACTTACATAAAATATTTTATCAATCGATTTTGAGTCAACGCCGAATATATTAAAACAGAGAAATACATAAATAAGTAGTCCTAAATAATTAAGTTACATCTTTATCACCGGTATTCAATTCAATAAATTCAGTATTACACTGTTAATAATCACTTAACATGAATTATGTTAAGGTAAAATAATATTTATAATGAATATTCAAACACGCCACTCCGTGGCGATACTGTTGACGTGTTTTTGCATTGTCTAGTGGTATTGGATGCCAGGCAGTAATGCTTGAACACTTTGACGGGAAACAATGGCTAATACACGACTGAATGAATGAACAAACGTCGACAATGTCTTGTGTTACCTGTCAAACTCTAGCCAATAGGAGCTCGCTAGTGGTCATTGATATTGCTCCCGCCACATGCCGGTACTTCAATTCTTTAATTCGTTATACAGGCTACATTGTCAGTCACATCCGTGGAAATTCGTAACAAGGACTAGTAATAGTTATTTTCAGTTGTTTTGGACGTGGTGTTCGAAAAGGGCAAATATAAGAATTACACGATGACCTTAATATCAGAAGTGGCAATGTATGCTGAAACACACGGGAGCCAAGCTGCAGAACGTGAATTTATAGTTAGTAAAAAATTGGATCGGGATTGGCGTTAACTTTAAAATAAGTTAAAGAACACCAACCCGTACAGACGTGCATTTCGAGGAAAATTTCCAGAAATTGATAAGGAAGAGCAGGAGTATGTTCGAGAAGTGCGCAACAACAGCTGCAGTGTTACGCACAATATGCTTCAAATGAAGGGGTGTGAAGCAGCGCGTTGTCACAAGTATGTAACCCAGTTCAAGGCTAGTTATGGCTGGGTATTCAGGTTTATGCGGCGACAAGGCCTATCTGTGCGAAGGACGACTATTTGTCAGAAGTTACCGACAGACTATACGGACAAAGTGATAAGAGTTCCATCGATTCGGGACCCGTCAGTGCCAGGAAACTTCATTTCTTCTGTCACAAATTGGAAATGCTGACCAGACGCCATTTTTTTTATATGCATCGCAGCAAGACAGAGAGAGAGGGGCTGCAAGCATATCACTTATAATGACAGGCAACGAGAAACTTCGCTGCACTGTTCTGCTCGCCATTACCGCAGACGGGGGAAAGTTGCCGCCTTACATAATTTTTAAAAGAAAGACCATGCCGAAGGGCAACAAATTTCTATGTGGCATACACGTTCGCGTGCAAGAGAAAGGTTGGATGGACCGAGAAGTCATGCTAAACTGGGTGAAGACTGTGTGGAACCGGCGGCCGTGGCACTTCTTAAACAAAGATCGATGTTAGTTATACAATAGACAGTCTTAAGGCTCACCTAGTGAGTGAAGTGAAACAAATCCTAAAGGACACGATTACACAGCAGGTGGTTATTCCTGGTGCATTTACTTCCATCCTTCAGCCATTAAGACGTTTGCATAAATAAACCTTTCAAGAACTATCTGCGCCTGTTTTACGAGTGGATGATCAGTGCCAACCACAAGGTGATGCCTAAATGAAGATTTCAATGGTCGCCCATGGAATGCATTTGCGCGTGGATTGTTAGGTGCTGGGATCTGATTCCACTTGAAACAGTTGTGAAGAGCTTTTCAAAAAACAGGAATTTCGAACGCTTTAGATGGCACCGAGGACAAGCTATGGCAGAGTGACGAGGAGGAAGACTACGACCAATCACTCTCAAGTAACAGCGGGGAGAGCGAAAATTCTTCCGATGCCGAAGATTAGATCTGGCAAGTTCCTAAATTCAAACAATAGACCATGAAGATGATGATCAGGTGCCATCAAGTCGGCGTCGACTCCTAGCGACTGCATGGATGGACTGTCTCCATATGATTCGGTCTTCAGCCATAAACTTCAGATCCTTCAGCGACATATTCATGTTGGATTTGATGGAGTCTGTCCATCTCAATGCTGGCCGCCCTCGTCTCCGAGACCATTCCACCTTTCCAAGCATAATTGTCTTTTCCAACATCATCATCTTCCTTCCAAGTATTGGGCCGAATGTCCCGTTACGGTCTTGCACTTTCCCTCCATCTCTTCATCGGACGTCCTATCGATCTATTTCCCCGTGGCTGGTAGCGAAGGATCTCCTTTGGTAATCTTCCAGGTTCCATCCTTTGGACATGACGCTTCCAGTTCTCTTGGCAGTCACAAATGTATGTAGTTATTGGTTTCACTTTTAGTTCCATCAGCACATCCTCGTTTCTCTTATGATCCCATTTAGTATAGCCTGCTGTTCGGCGCATACAGGTCATTTCGCGTGCTGTGAGTCTGGAGATGTCCTGAGATCTTATTGTCCATGCCTCGCTGCCATAGCACACGGTTGGTCTGGCTAATGTGTTATACAAACGCAAGCGTGTATGCCTTTGGACAAGAGATGGCTTCATGACGTGATTGATGATTCCTGTTGTTCTGATATGCAAGAATTTTATTTATGAGAATGTTATTTTGTGTAATATTTATAGGAAGAGATACTTTTTCTTATAATTAGTTTTTTTTGCAGTTATGTCTCGTTCTTCTTGAAAAGATAAATTATATCCTAAATACTTGAATTCGTTAACTCTTTCTAAAATTTTACCATCCAGACAAATTTTACTGGGGATAGGGTCCTTACCTTTAAAGGCCATTACGTCTTTTCAGTAGAAATGCACATGCTGAATTTTGATGCCACTTTCTGGAGGTTGAATACTGACCACTGCAGATCATCTTCAGATGCTGCTACCAATGCAACATAATCAGCAAATAGTATAGCGTCTAAATTTCTTAGATGCCTGCTGATAGGTATTGAACCATGCCTTTCACACCTCCATTCCTTTATTATAGCATCCATGTAGATTATGAATAGCAATGGAGAGAGTCCACAGCCTTGTCCTACCCCTCTGCTGATTGGCTTCCACTCGGATTTATGATTACATAACTTTATTGCACTATACATGTTGTAAATGTTATCAATTAACTGTTGGGGGACACAATCCCTGGCCAATATGTCAATAAGTCTGTTTCTGTCAACAAAATCAAAGGCTTTCTTAAAATCAACAAATGATGTGTGTTTCCAAATTGAACTCCCTGCGTTTTTCGATCAAAATTTTTAAGGTGAAGTAGGCATCTGCACATGTGCACCCTTTTCTAAACCCATGTTGTTCATTCCCTATCACCTCAGAGTAATGTTTCAGTAATTTTTCTTTAAGAATATTTGCAAAAATTTTGTATCCAGAGTTAAGTATACTTATTCCTCTATAATTTTCCAAATCTTTAATATTTCCTTTCTTATGAAGAGGAACTACTATTGCCTTTTGCCAATCTTCTGGAGGCCTGTTACCCGTCCAGATTAAATTCAATAATCTGAGAAATCTTTTCTTGAAGGCATCGCCTGAATATTTCAACATTTCAGCATTTATTGAATCTTCTCCAGGTGTTTTCCCATTTCGAAGTTTCCTCAAGACCTGTTCTAATTCTTCGAGTGTAATATTTTCCGAAGACTTGTTGTTATGAAAATCCACAGCCTGCTTCCAGTCTCCGACCGGGTCAGGAATGGAATGAATGAAGCCCCTATCTAGCGGCGAGGATATGAACTGTGCCGGCTGCCGAGGCCTGACGCACTCCTCTGGGGCAATGATTAAATGAATGATAGATGAAATGAAATGATAGTGGAGAGTGTTGCTGGAATGAAATTGTGACAGGGAAAACCGGAGTACCCGGAGAAAAACCTGTCTGCCTCCGTTCTGTCCAGCACAGATCTCACATGGAGTGACCGGGATTTGAACCACGGACTCAGCGGTGAGAGGCCGGCGTGCTGCCGCCTAAGCCACGGAGGCTCGGTACTTGTTGTTAGATGCTTGTAAAACAAGTTGTTCAATATTTGGACTCAACCAAAGGCTCTGAAAATACTCAAGCCATTCTTTGTGAGATATTGCATTAATTTTTACATCTTCTTTTACTTCCCTATTTAGTTTTTTCAAAATTTTATAGGTTTGTGGTTGTGGTCTTGTTATGTCAGTCTCCAGGTACAAGACAAAGTTTTCCCAACTTTCCCTGTGTTTCTTTCGAACTTCTCTTTTTGCTATTGCTCTCTTATGATGGTATTCAATTTTATCTTCTAATTTACCAGTTGACAGAAACTTTTTATATGAATTTCTTTTTTCGGAGATTACTTTTGCAATTTCTACGTCCCAAATTCTTAAACCCTTTTTCTTTTGCCATCTTTTTTTTTCTCCCAAACTTTCAAATGCTGACTGTTTTAGAGCTGAACTCAAATTGGACCACTCGTCTTCCACATCGTCAGAAAGTGGAATCATCTGAATGTGATTATCAAGCCTGTTTTGGTATAGCCATTTTATACTGGGATCATTTAAAAGGTTAACCTTATATAAGGTTTCGTTTTCCTGTGTTCTTTGTTTCTTTTCCTTGAACCACCGTGGTTTTAAACGAATAGGAGCAACTAATAAATAGTGGTCTGTTTCCAATTCAGGTCCTCGATAAACTCTTGTATCCAAAACTAAATCTGCCAATTTTCCATTACAAATGATATAATCAATAATTGATTTCTGATTTCTTGCGGACCACGTATATTTATGACTGTCCTTGTGTGGAAACAGTGTGTTCATAATCCGAAACATAACAGTTGCAATATAAAATTTTCAACAAAAATCGGTAACTTATGCACGGCATTCTTTTCAAATTGGCAAGATGGCCACCATGGATGATGATTATGGTCTGGGTGATAGCGAAAATGACAATGAAATGGAAACCAGAATGAAAATTAAGTGAGATGGAAAGTACTGTACTTATAAAAAGAAACTCAGATTGAAACTACTCACAAAATGGAGAGTGGTAATACTTACAAAAAGGAATTAAGAACGAAAATACTCACAAAAGGAATACATTGAAACATACGCACAAACTTAGGTTAGGTTCAAAATACGTACAAAATGCACTGTAGAGTCGAAATACTTACAAATGCAATTGAAATTCAAAATACGTACAAAATGCAAATGAGATTGAAAATACGTACAAAATGCAATTGGGGTTCAAAATACTTACAAAATGCAATTGAAATTGAAAATGCACAATGCAATTCAGATTGAAAAACGCCTATTTCAGATCCAAAATACTCACAAAGTGCAATTGAAATTGAAAATGCTTACAAAATGTATGATAGATGGAAAATACTTACAAAATGCAATTTAGAATCAAAATACCCACAAAATTCAATTGAGAATCAAAAGAATTGCAAAATGCCCACCATACAAAATGCAATTTAGATTGAAAATACTTGCAAAAAGGGGTTTAGGTTGAAAATACTTCCAAATGCAATTGAAATTCAAAATACTCACAAGAGTCCCATCCCCTATATTGATGGACTTACTAAAAAGCAATTTAGATTGTCAATCGTTACAAAATGCAATTGAGGTTGAAAACATGCGCAATGCAATTTAGATAGAAAAAAACTACAAAATGTAACGTAGATTGAAAATACCTACAAAAAGGCGTGTGGATGCAAAAAAAATAAAAAATCCGCCTAAGGGAATTGAGATACACGGGGAGCCAATTAACAAAAACAGTGCAGGAAGCTTAAAGAGAAAAGGAAATATAATGAAAAGAAAACAAGAGGTCTGACCCCTCAAAGAAGGAGGGATCAGGAAAGATGAGACAAGGGCCAATTAAGGGGGGGAAAGTGAAAGACTCCCTAGGCATCAGATACCCTATTACCGTCGGGGTCGGAAAAGAACAAGAGTTGACCAAGGGAGGTCTACAGGAAAGAAGACGGAGAGGAGCCCGGCATAAGTGGAAGCAATGCCGGACTTAGCTGGGGTCTCGTGGTCGCCAACCCACGTCCCACTAGATGTGAGCCCCTGGGGAGGGCGCCAAGGATGAAGATAACTTAGAGACGACCTATCGTTATTAGTTTATTTTAATTTCATTCGGGTAGTACATATGGTATTTAAGACAAATTATTTTTCCCCCGCATAATCGTCGCACCCCGCTTTCTTTCCACAAATATCAGACCAAAATCTGCGACGATTATGCAAGGAAATACGGTACGGTAGTATTTCTCCCTCGTGTTCGATTACATATCGTTGCTACGCCTCTTGAACGTAATTCTCATACGCTGTGCGGATGTTCTTTTATAACAGAGCATCTCATTTCCTTCTTAATTTCTGATTTCCGTTCAATATTTGGAATTATGGTGCTAGTGAACCAATACGGATAATGCTACATGATCTAGGTAGATGAGTACATAATCAAGAATACTGTACAGTTTTGAATAAACTTGATCTACGGCATGATTTACGTCAGAATGGTTTAATAAGCAGGTAGGTCGTTTTCAAGTTAAATAGGTTATAACTGCCTCAGAACAAATTGACCCTTGTGAAAGTCTAGTGGGAAGCTCAAGAGAGAGTCTGCTTACCTCAGCTTGCTGGATGGTGTCCGCTACGTCACCCGTCAGCGGTCAGAAGTACACTCTGTTCCCGCAGCAACAGTCACTCAATCTCTCACTCACAACCTTTATTTACTTCGCTTGTTATAAACTGTATTCGGGGTGATAAGAATAATTAAATGACACTAATACGTGTAATGGAACAATATAGTAAAGAAAATATTATGACTATATAGTTCATCAATGTACTATTAATAATCAACCTTTATTAGGGGACATGGTGGCGCAGTGCTCAAGCTCTCCAAGGTGAACCGGATTCGATTCCCGGTCAATGCATGTGAGATTTTCGAAGTGATATGCCATGTCCTATGGTTCGGATTCTACGTAAAAATGAGGTCCCGTTGCTCATGATCGCAAGATTAATGGTCACACGAAACTAAAAGCTATGAACCATTATTAATTATAATTATTAATAATTACAATAATAATAAATTTATTATATTTAATTAACCAAGCGAACTGCAATGCATTTTCAATCTTCACCTTAAAAGCAATCACCGGGTAGTCATTAATCATCTAATGGTTCGATTCCAGAAATTTCACTATCACCATCACTTTCATCAGATTCAGTTTCACTGCCACAGTCACTGCTGCAGTCATTGTTTGCACTAGTTATTACGAGTGATTCTAACTCTCCTCTATTATTCCCTCTCTTTCGTAATACTTATTTTCTATTTTCTCTACGTGATCACAAAAGCTAATGCAATTACTTTCCTGAAACTCTGAAAACCTCTGTTCGCAAAGGCGTTTGACGGCATTAATTTTAAAGGTGACATTATGTGCACCAACCCACTGTTTTATACCAGACCAGACGAGTTCTATGGGATTTAGATCTGCATGGTATGGAGGCAGTCTCAATACCGTGTGTCCACTAGCGGCCATTATTTCATCTATTATGTAGGTTTTGTGTCGCGGCTTATGGACTTTAATAAGTTCATAAAGGTGAACTTTCAGCACTGAATCGTTAAAAGGGAGTTTAATAACCCTCAACCAGAGTTTCATTGTATCCTTAGTAGAATTTGATGTTGGGGCCTGTCTTTCTGCGTGTTGTGGTATGATGCGTTGTCAATAACAAGCACTGAGTTGGGTTCCAAATTAGGGATAAACTTCTCTTTTAACCAACGAATATAATATTCACCGTTCATGTCTTTCATGTCCTCACTTCTTTTATGAGACTGGTAAATAAGTAGCGCGTTCGGAACAAAACCTCTCCGACCACTGGCATGGAGTATAATCAGACGTTCTCCTCTCGAGAGGGGATAGAACACTCCCGAAGTGCTATCGTCAATCCAGGCTTTAGGCGTAGAATGGCTACTATGTATATAAGTTTCGTCTTCATATATGATGGGACGACCTTCTTCTCTGTATTTCTTTATGGTTGTCAGGTAAGATACTCGCATGTTTCTTATGTCATTTTTCTCTATTAAAACCTGCCTATTATTCCTAGTCTTCTTCCACTTGAAGCCTAACTCCTTTACAATGCCTCTCAAACTGGTGCAGCCTCCTTGGAAGCCAATCTTCTCTCGTAATACAAGCAGTATTTTGGATATTGCTGGAGAAGTTTTCTGATGAATGTAGAATTCATGGATTGTACGTCGAATAACACACTGATCGAAATCGTCAATGTCCGTCACACGTTTCTTCCCTTTCCGTGTTTTCCTGGCGTACCAAATGAAGTCCCTTCAGTCTCATGTTGCCTCTGTTCTGCTAAAATTCTCTTGACCGTCTTCAACGATACTTGTGTAGCCTCTGATACTCTCTGTTGTACTTTCAACAATTTTCTTCTGTACTCTTCTTGTGTCTCATTCTTACACTCATCAGCTTCCTTCTTCATAAACCTATAAACATTGAAAACAGTCTCTCGCGTTTGCCCTCTTTGTCGTAAACTTCAGTTTAGAATTCACAGGCGGCATCACTTCCTTTGCGAATACAAAAATACGAACGATAGAAACATGCACTGACAACGAGCCGAACCAAACTGACTGTACCTCTATGTCATAAATCAGTCACGAGAAGCACCCGTCCTTCCTTCGCCCCCTCTTGCTCCTCGCCAACCCTTTTCTCCATTGCAAGTGTCAATGAACTTGAGGTAGGCCCAGTGGCCAGCTTCAGTTATTCATTCAAGCGCCAATTTGTTCCGAGGGACTTATAAACATTTTCTTCCACACAAGTGTCATTCGTCGACAAGCTGATTAGGTGGAAGGACAGCCAAGCGCAGCTAACTTGGATCGAGTTTGACCGCCATAAAACTGACCCTTTTATTGTTAGCCCCTGAAGTAGAATCCGGGGTTCCCTAGTACGAAAAATAATGAATTTAAGTCTTTCAAAACCTGTCAAAGGACTAGGTACAAGCGGACTCTTGATAATGCCAGACTCAGTTTTAATGTGAAATGTTGGGAGATAACATCCTGCCGGACCACGGCCTATAAGCCCAGACAAATTGTACATATGAATGCCGGCCGTGAAAGCCTAAGCTGTTATACGCGTCAAATGAGTTTTTATTTTGTATTATCACATTTTTCAGCATCTGACACGTCGCGCCGCCCAGACAGCCTGTCGAAGACTAACGTTAGACTAAATTCAGCCGAACAGCTTAGGAAAATGTATGTATGTAGCCCTGAATGCTAATTCACACTAATTTCTTAATTACCCTATTTAAAAGTATATATATACTGTATATATTTTGAGCCTGTAAGTTGTGTTTATTTCGACTCCAATTGTCATTTAAAGCTACTATGAACAATACTTGATGCACTATTGTTCATCATCATCATCATCATCATCATCATTTCCCCTTATCCAGCTCCTGCTGGGTCGGGGTATTTATGGCATTTCTCCACTTTCCTCTGTCCTTCCACCATTCTTCTTCCACGATCTTGTCCCAGTCCAGATTTCTTTTTCTTACGCTGTTCTTCACTGTTGAAGATAATATACAATATGCATAATAATGGAGTTGAAAATGGGCAATCACGCAAAACCTTTCGAAGGTCGGACGACAGTGGGGTTCGAACCCACTCGCTTACTGAATCGTAAGATAGCTTGGCCGCACGGCCTTGAGCAGTACTTTATCGTGTGTAGCTACTGCAGTCGGTCAGTGTATTTTTATAAATGCCTGTAAAACAAGTTTCTCCGTACGAGGTCTTGTTACCTTTATTTTTTGAAGTTCCTTAGTATGCTTCAATCAATTACGAATTTCGAAGGTACAGTGCACTCTCGTTAATTCGCGGTAATTAATGCACGAACTTCCGCGAATTACCGAAAACCGCGAATTATCCGCAATTATTTTTGTTAGGCCTAGTAAAATCAAAACTATTGTTTTAAAATATTGAAATAGGCTTGAACACGCAAAATAATAATAATTATAACACTTGATTGTGCTAGGTAGTGTCTTATAAGACATGCTAGGCTAGAGGTAGGCCTATGTGGATTATGCCTACATTAATATTTAAAACAACAAAAAACAGTCGTCACAGTTTGTTTCTTAGATCGTTTATTCTAATTTTCGATTACACATTTCCGAAGAAGACATTATATGAGAACGAAAATTCATCTAGTTTTCTATATAAGAGATAAGTGCGACTTGAAACACACAGCTTGACTGTGGGAAACTGTCGGGATTTCCGTTGCATCACTCCCGCACACGATATCAACTGGATCTCCGTATTCCTCACCAACAGTCAAATTCCGTGCTATTCCTTCTTTGTTTTCTTGTCTTAAATCATAATCGTCTTTATCGACGTCTAGCTTGCCCGTTCGAAATATCGTCGTTACAGATGTCGGCAAGCGCTTGAATTTGTACGAGCGTAGTGGCTGTATTTTTCTCCCATGACTTGTTGACTGCATGAAGAGCATCCAACGAACACGCTCACAGTATAGCGCAGGTTTGCGCCATTACGCAATAATCGCTGTTTACAATACGCTGTCTGCGCATCCACCCTTCACAACTCGCGGATCAGCGACCTTGGAGCGAGGCTGTTGGGAAAGGGGGGTATGGTTCCGAGTGAAAGTGCATTCCTCTTGTATTGTTTGGGCTTCGGAGATAAAGGAAATCTGTGCTGTACCACTCGCGGCAACATGCTCGTATGTTTCGAAGATTGCGCAAGTAGGCCTACTGTTACATCGCAGAGAATGGAGTTCAGTCTTCTCGAATCTCAAGGATTTCATCTTTACGCATTGCGTCGCATCAAAATTCTTTTAAACGACGGAGAGATTGCTTTACTTAGCATGATGATTAGTTGCTGTGAGAATTTCTATTTAAAAAAATACTCTTGGAGACCCGCGAATTAACCGCAAAACGAATTATCCGCACGCGAATTATCGGGAGTGCGCTGTATTTTAATGTTATCTTATGTTTGGAAAAATATTTCGACAATTCAATTGACTGTATACAGACTTTCCCCTCGAACATTCTGGTCGCGATGTTCTGGAGACACACAGGCGTGGCACTGGAGGATCAGATCACTCGCTCAACCTTAAGCCTTCCTCACCGACTTCTATGCACCCACGATGTAACTACCAGTGGAGTTAGTTGTCGACAGCAACAAAGAGACTAGTAGCAAATTTTTAAAATAAAAGGTGGATCCCGTCCCGAGTCTGGCCGTCTCTTACCACTGCAGGGGTGAGAAACCACTAAATGCCAGGAGACAATAAGGAAAAAAGTTGGAATGGCCCAGTCCTAGAAGGGAATAGTAATAAGGGTTTGTGTCTTTATTTTCATAAATTCTCAAGACAATTTTCTTTTTCTTTAATAACATACTCCTGTTATAAATTTCATATTTTACACAAGCTTGAGAGAATTTGCCACATGAAAAAAAAAAAAAAAAGGAAGAATGACAAAGCAGATCTTGCAAATACAGTACACCAAACAAGAAGAGTTAACTTGATAGTTTTAAGAGTAGAACATCGAGAGAGCTCATTACACCAGGGAAACAAGAATGAGCATATGGGCATGATGACACTGATCTTCACAATATAATCCTTGCTGAAAACATTGCAACCTCTGTGTTTACAAGATGAAAACAAACCATAACTCCTTACCTATCACCAATACAGAGCCTCATACACTACTTGTCATGATCGAATTGAGTAATCTCACACTCCCAACAATAACACATCACATCATCCCACACTTGCAACCATTAAACTGGGCTCTTTTGCTCCTGTTGAGCATTGATGTGCAGGTATGTTCTACACTGTGAGTCTTTAAAGTTCAGCGAATGTTACCAGAAAACAACAAGACAGAGGACACTTTTATTGGACTTCAAAATAATTGACATCCATCACGACACACTTTTGGCAAAAGTCGTAAAGCTTTAGGAAACTGTCATCAAAGATGCATTTAGGAATCAAGAACAGAACCAGTCACACATTCTTGGACTTTTGTAGGCTGCAAGAAACACAGTGAACGCTATTCCACTGATTGCCGATTCTGAGTCTAACTGATAGTACAAGGTGTCATCCCCTGTGAAGATGGTTCACAAAAAGGATGAATTCTGGCCGGTACATATAGCATGGTCTTCAATGGCAGCTAAGCTGTGTTTGAGTGGGATAGCTATAGTGTTCTGGAGATGTGACAAGTTTCTGAGCCGTTGCCAACCAGAGCAAGTTGGTCCACCAGGCGAGGCAGTGCAGGCAGCTGAAGGCAAAGGTGGAAAAAGTGGAGCTGATCACTGAGCTGTCAGAGGGTGTGACACAAACGTTCAACATATTTTCAGTATATCCAAATATTCACAGAAAATGGTGCACAATTACAGAATGTCCTTCCTAATGCTCAATTCCTCCAATGTCAAACAGTCAATTACTGATCTCGTGTCACAAGTGTCTTGGGGTTGTCGATACCGGACCTGAACATGGCTCATTCTCAGTACTTTCCTTTACATCACAGAAGCATTTTAACCGATCATAAACTCATTTTCTGCTCATGACTTCTATCTCGTACACTTGCACAAACATTTCATGCATCTCTAATGTCATATCCCCCAATTTGCAATAGGACTTAAGGTTCACTTGTTGCCCCATTGCACCGTGACTACATACCTCTTTCGACAGCTGGTTTACCCTGATGGCCATGTATACTCTACTCTACGTGGCACTTCTCAAAACATTTCTGGATAGCCAAGTGCATGTCTATGTGCATGTACCTGTCCCCTGCTGTTATTGAGACATTGCACAATTCACCAAACTTTTTACACACACAACATATACTGTAGTGAACCCCCATCAAGAGTTTGTTTAGGAACCAACATTTTGTACCTCATGCCAAGGAAAATATTAAATCAAGATTAGATAAGACCAAAATTAATGGAATCTTGAGAAATGGGGGTAAACCTTGAACAGCAGTATACTAAATGGGGACTTCACTGAACAGCAGAACAAATACAACAATCTAGTGAGATAACTCGTGCTGCTAAGACATGCTGAGCATATTAGCTCGGAAGGCACCGTTCAGTAGGCAGTAGTACTGTCACCTAAGAACAGATGTTAGCATGACTTTAAACAAGAGTGCAAATTTCAAGTTGTACTTTTTTTAAATTAATTTATGGTGTAACCTTGCAACAATTCATATTCATCCAGCAAGTACAGTAATGTAAATTGGTGAGGGTGTTAAATGTGCATAAAATGCCAAGCTGTAATAAATTCATGACCAACATAATTTTGTAAAAGAGAGAGTGCAATTTCTAGAACAGCAAAGATTACAGGAAAATTTAAAACATTCAATGTGAATATGATTTCTTTCGAAGAATGGTCAGTAATGCAGACCCTCGGCTGTTAATTGTGATGCATATTTAATTCTAGGATATGGAATTTAAAACCCAGTACTGCCTCATATTTCCTAACCTCAAGAAGTATTGTGCAAAACCTTTTACTTACAAGGAATGATTTACATCTGTATTAGTTTTACTGCATTTTCATTAGAATAAATAATTGTTATGCTTCTTATTTAAAAATATCTAATGCCTTTACTGATATTGTATTTGATAGATGTAATTGACAAACTATCGAGTTATATAGTTGCTTGGATTTTATCAACTAGGCATAGCGAATTAAATTAAATTTCAGTACAAACAAAAATTATTTATCACTATCACTTCTTTACAGCTACAGTATAGAGAATTCTTACAGATTTGGAAGATACTCTTTCGCATGCCGTGCACATCAGGCTCACACCCCAGACTTCCTTGCTTGTAGTACAAACAAACTAACCCAGTAGCACAGACCCTTAACATGTGAATATTTACATTTTATTTATGCAGAATGCAGAAAATCACTGCAATTTCAGCTGTTGGTATTATGCTATGTTGATATGATTTCGTCCTTTTGACATATAGCTGTCCTAAGTCATCATCATCATCTTGCACAGTTTCCAGCCACTGGCCGGGTCTGTTTGGAACACAAGCCTCTCCAACGTCTTCTGTCTTCCCACCATCTCTCAGCCTCCACCCTTGTCCAGTCTTCTCCTCTCTTCTTCACGCTTTCTTCCACCCCCTTCAGCCACCTGTCTCTCAGTCTTCCTCTCGGTCTCTTTCCTTCCCACTTCGTCTCATGTACTCTCCTGGGTATCCTCTTCTCCTCCATTTGTTTTACATGTCCATACCATCTAAGTCTAGATTTCTCTATACCATCCTGTAATGGTTCCTCCTTCATTAATTCTCTGATCCTCTCATTTCTTATTCTGTCCATCTTTGTAGCTCCAATACTGCTTCTCAAGAACCTCATCTCACTGGCCTGCATTTTGCTCTTCTCCCTTCCTTTCATAACCCAGGCCTCCGAGGCATACGTCAGGATAGGGACATAGTACGTCCGATATATGATCTTTTTGCTGTTCTGAGGGACATCCTTACTCCATAACATGCTTCTCACACTCCTCCGAAATGCTTCTGCCTGCCTCCCCCGCTCATTTATTTCTCTATCATTTCTTCCATTATCTTGTATCAGGCTTCCCAGATACTTGAAACTCTCCACTTTCTTCAGCTGTTTCCCACCAATTGTCATTCTTGTTGTGGTTCTTTCCTTCTTCCTTGTTGTGATCACCATCTCGCTCTTATTTATGCTAAATTTCATCCCATATACTTGTATTATTCCTTCCCACACATCCAACTGTTCCTGTACCTCCTCCTCCTTGTTTCCCCAAATCATCAAATCATCTGCAAACACCATTGCTTTCATCTTCCCTTCCCCAATTACTTGTGCCACTCGGGTCATTATGTCATCCATCACCACAATGAAAAGTAACTGTGACAGTGCACTTCCTTGTTTCAGGCCGTTTCTCTGTTCCAACCAGTCCGATCTCTCTCCTCCCACTTTCACACAGCTCACGCTTCCCTTGTACATCTCCTTTATCCTCTTTATAGTCCATTTCTCTACTCCTCTATCCTCCAGGGACTTCCATACTTTGTTTCTGCATACACTGTCATATGCTTTCTCAATGTCCAGGAAGGCCATCAGTAGATCTGTTCCATACTCATAGTGCTGTTCTTGTAACTGCCTTACAGCAAAAATCAAATCCACTGTGGACCTTCCTGCTCTGAAGCCATGTTGTTCTTCCCTCATCCCTCCTCTATCCTTGTCCTAATTCTCTTTTCCAAAACTTTCTCAAACATCTTTGCACAATGACTCATCAGTGTTATTCCCCGATAGTTTCTGCAATCTGTTCTACTACCTTTCTTGAAGATCGGGACAATCATTCCTTTTTTCCAGTCCTCTGGGGTCTTCCTTTCCTTCCATGCTGTCCTCATCACTCGGTACAACCACTGTATCCCCACCTCTCCTGCTGCTCTCACCATCTCCACACTCAACTCATCCACACCCCGTGCCTTCCCTCCTTTCATCTTGTTCACTGCATCTTCCACTTCTTTCCATGTTTAGTCCTTTTCTGTTTGCAGTTCATCTTCCTCTTCCCCGATTTCTTCCTCCTCACCATCTTTTCCATTTGGGTTCAGAATTCTTCAAAATATTCTTTCCACATTTTCTTCAGTTCTTCCCTATTTTCTATCTCTTGTCCCCTTTTGTTCACCATTCTAACATAATCCGTAGGATCCTTCCGCCTCTTATTTTTTACCATCCCATACAGGACCTTTTTTGTACCTTCACTATCCTCCATCATCATCTTTGTCCACTCTTCCATCCACTTTCTTCTCTCCTCAGCCACTACTCTCTTCGCCTCCTTCTTTCTTTCCTGGTACTCTTCCCTTGTCTCTACCGTCCTATTTTGATACCACCTCCTAAAGGTTCTATTCTTTTCCCTTACTATATCTTTTGTCTTCTCATTCCACCATGGTGTTTCCTTCCACCTCTTCTTACTACTTGTCCTCCCACATACTGCTTCTGCTGCACCTACTAGTGTCTTCTTAAATCTAGCCCATTCCTCTTCCACCCCTCTTTCTTCATCTGTTGGAATTCCTTCCTTTACCAATTTGAGGTCTCGACCCTTCTATCCCCTTCTTTCAGTTTCCATATCCTTATACGTCTTTCCTGGTTCTCAGTCCCTTTCTTCTCCTTACTCCCTCTCAGGTTCATTACCAGCAATCGATGGTCGCTATCCAGGTTCTCCGATGGTATAACCTTGATGTCCGTGATGTTCTTATTTAGTTCTATCTCATACGGTATATAGTCGACCACCGACTTCCTGGTCAAGTCATCACTGTACCATGTGATTGTGATACATTAGGCATCAAGTATAAATTGTAATCCTGACGAACTATTGTATGTAAGCAGTATAAACATAATCCCAGCTAGAGCGAATAGAATTATACTTAACTCTAAGATGGTTATTTAAAATGTTATATATTAATTACAACCAGCTGTGCAAGTGTTTTAATGTCCTTAGTGACATCTTTGCAGTGAGCCAAAGAACTACAACCAATGAATAATAATAAAATACACTTATTCAGAAGCACATCATCAATAATAGAAAGAGCAACTTACCATGGCAAGGACATAGTAGAAAAGCACTATAAACAATAATACAACACATACAAATAAGTACCATATGACCTTGCTGCTCCGCCCCTTAAAACAGTAACTAATTAACTGTTCTCGCATAATTAATGCACCTGCACTTTCTTTTCTGACTTAATGAGGGGGAAAATAAATGTTTGTGTATTTGACACACCCGCATACCCAGCGATTCATCGTGCAATTTCGAAAGAGTTTCAAAATAAAAATGTCAACGCCTTCCCAATACGAAACCGGGCTTTCCAAATACCGTCCAAAATTCCTGTTAGCACCTATTTGGATGTATCACTGAACAGTACAGTGAGTGAATCAGTTCAGACCTAACTGGGGACAACCTAATTCAGTCTGTTACAAACATATTATAAGAGTGTTTAGGGTGCACGCATGTTCTGCAATTTCAAAATTGTTTGTTAACCCCTCAGGCCGGCTATTTAATCCAGAGCTGATCACTTCTCAGGCGGCATTTAAATTGAATCTCAGCAGAGGTTTAGACACCATCAAGTTAAAACTTTAATAATGTTAATTCTATGAAACATAACGTAATGAAAATTTTAGGACTACTTACCGAGACCATATCCAATGTTTTTCAGCAATATATGTGACGACTGCTGTTCAGGGTTGTCCATAATCACACGCAATATTTACAAAAATATATAATTTGGATAAATTCCACTTTTGGTACTTGTTTCAGGTATAGTTACAAAGAAAGCAAGATATCTACATTATAATACTCAATCTCAATATTTACATAGGTACTAAAAAGGCATAACCTTTCGCATTTACAGGATTACTTTTGTGTGAAATTCCTTGAAACAAAACTCAAGACACAGCCCAACTTCACAGTCCGGACACCAGTACACTGTGTCTTTCCGTTTGTTCTTTTGTGCCTTACATACAGCACATTTTCTTTGGGGCCTAGCTTTTGATCCAGTTGGTGGAATTTTCTCAATAAAATGCCTTTCCACTAGCCTTGCTGGAGGTGGATTTATTGAGGGGCGTCCAGAATTACGAGCAATTATTTGGGGCCTATGAGTCAGTATAATTGATTTTACTAAATCTAGTCTGTATGCCAGATTGTCAGTGGACTGTTTCTTTGAAAACAAAATGTATGAATTGTGTATTGACACATTCAAGAAACGCTTAAACAGTTTTATGTACCACTTTTGTGACCTCTTTCTTTCCATGGCATACGGCTGTGTCATTTGGTCCTTCTTGTCGACACCTCCCATACAAGAATTGTATCCAAAAATGCATTTAGGTTTCTCAATTTCCTTTCCCCTAATTGTTTTGCGGACCATTTCATTGCTATGAAATGTTGAAATGAAGGAGACATCCCTCTTATCTTTCCATTTCAACACCATTACTCCGGTGCTTTCCGCAGCAATGGCTTCGCCCTTCTTTAGTTTTTTACGTCTGACTGAATCCGGAACATTCTTTCTATTCAGTCTGAGGGTGCCAGCAACATTTATGCCCTTTTCTCTGAGAAGAATAGAAAGTGATGGAGAATTATAATAATTGTCCATCCACAGCGTGTACCCCTTTTGCATTAGTGGCTCACAAAGTTTGACCACAATTTTTGAGCTCTTCAAATCATCAGGTACCTCAGCTGAAGGTGTGATATCTGTATCAGCCCCAATGTAAACAATAAATGACCACAGATACCCAGAAGAGGATTCGCAGAGCTCAAAAGTTTTGATTCCGAATTTTGCAGCTTTTAGGGGGATATAAATTTTTATTCCAAGCCTGCCTTTCCAGAGTGTAAGTGACTCGTCCACGGAAATATCTTCGGTGGGGATGTAGGCTGTCTAAAAATTTTCGTGTATAATTTCCAGGAAAGGCTGAATTTTGAAAAGCTTTTTAGGCCCCGTATATGTATCCCGTGTGGAATTTTCAACCAAATGTAAATATCGCAATATTAGTTCAAACCTGTCCCTTGGCATTGTTTGAGGAAATATAGGGGTTTCTAAAAATCCATCCCTGGTGAAATAGCTCTTCAGGGTTGGTTTCTGAATTATCCCCATCAGCATTACATGCCCCAAGAACACATAAATTTCCTCCCCTGTCACTGGCTCCCACTTCCTGGCGCGCGACCTTGGTTTCAAGGGCGCGCCAAGTATACATTCTGCTGCGTACCTATTTGTTTCTCGAACAATTAGTTCAATCACTTTGTCGTCGAAAAACAGCAAAAAAGCATCTAAAACAGACGTGAAATGCTTTCTTGTACCCGGCATACCCGTGAATGAGATCTTTTGTGTGCTCGTGACAACATCTACCTCTCGCCACAACCACTGAACAGCGGACGATGTTGTTACGGCTGAAGCTATTTCTTCTTCATCAGCGCTGTCTGCCACTTCTCCAGTTACCTCTTGCTGTGCATAGTCACTGTCTGGATCGCTACCGAAAATATCGCTTCCCGATACTTTACTTCCACTACTGCCATCAATCAAACCAATAATCTCTGCGCCCGTAAGAGAATGATACGGCCCGGCCATTGCTCTGCGACCGAGTAGCTTCAAGCCTTAACAAATTCACAAAGAAATTTGATACAATGGTCCGGCTAGCTCATTGTATCAAATTTCTTTGTGAATTTGTTAATGTACATAGCTCAATCGGACAATTTTACATCTTGTTTCCTACGGGAACAGATGTTTCCAATATAGCTTCAAGCCCGCAAAGCAAAACCTTATCTCCGAAGTATTCGCTTTCGGTGGTTCGCCTGCATAAGTGGCAACATTTCTCAAGCTAGATATAGTTCACAAAACATACTCGAGATGGCAGGAAAGGACGGGGTACCTTCTAATGCAACTAGCATGAAACTCAACAGAGCGCGTTTCATGTTCCTACCTTGATCGACATGAGCCATAAGCCATGGATATCGATCAATTTCGTATGAGTTCTAATTATGAACAACAGATGGCATGAAAGTACATATCTTCTCGATTCATAAGATTATAAAAGATCCCGCGAAGCAGCCGTGTTTCATGTGTAATATACATTCTTACTTCCGCCTGCACTGGACGTTCGTGGTACGTCGAACCGGCTGAACGAGTCGAGTCCAGCGGACGTACAGTGTACGGCGAACCGGCTTGAGGGGTTAATCCACAATGAACAAGTATTTGAGCAACTCTGCATCATATTGACTAGCGGTGATTAGGTACAACCTTAACACAGAGAAATAGGGCAGTAGGCTGCAAATATTCAGTGTCAGAGTATAACGTGCCCTACTGGCAGAAACAGAAAACCATAATAATGTTATTGGTTTTACATCTCTTTTAACTGCCGCACTTCAAGCGACCAACAAGCAAAGCATTTTGTGGCCCCAAATGTGTCAAGTTTCCAGAAATTGAGGAAGATCTGCAAAAATATGATTTCGTTATTTAATAATGGACATGTAATTTCTCACCAAATACTGTATTTTAAAGGACAAGAATTTGCTGCAGCACATGGGATCGGTGTTTTGGATTTTAAGGTCAGCCGAGGCTGCGTGATTAATTTTATCAAGGGAAATGGACTTTCTCTTTGACGAAGAACACCATTATGCTAAAGAATGCCAAATGATTAAAACCAAAGATTGATTTTTATCACTTCGTGATTGGGAAGCGTAAAATGAAGAAATATTTGCTTTCCCAAATAGGAAACGACAAGAATCAGTTTTGATAGGCCTCAAAATCGAACAATCGATAAGGGGCATCGAGTGTTATCATATGCACAATCAGAAGTGAAGAACAATGCTATAGTATAAGGTTTGCTGCAACAGCTGATGGCAGAATGCTTGCACCTTTTGTTCTGAAACAAAAAAACAATGCTGAAAGTAAAATTTCCACGAGGGATCTAAGCTTGTATAAAAAGAAAGAGTAGATTGACATTTCACTCGTACAAGATTGGATATGAACAGTTTGGGGAAAATGAGCGGAGTTGCTCCTTCAATACCCGGTCCTCCTAGTGGTGAACAGTTTTTTTATGATGCTAAAATTTTATTGTAAACCATGAAAACATTTTAGCAGTAATTCCTGGAGAATTGACATTGGTACTTCAACCCTTGATGTTTTGGTAAATAAACCATTCATTCAAGGACAATATGTAAATGCGAAAAGTCAATTAGTGGTGGACAGCGGAAAATGTGCACACTTACTCCAGCAGGCAAGATTCGACAACCCCTGTAGAACTTCTTTGTAAGTGGATATCGAGGGCTTGGGACATTTCCTCGAGAGCGATTGAAAAGAGCTGTAAGAAATCTGGAATCTGGAATGTGCTCAACGGGAGTGAAGATGACTTCTTATGGAGAGATGTGAGCAGTGATGACAGCAGCAATTTGGTATTCTTCCTGCAGTGCCAGTGGCACATTTATCAGGTAAGACTTTTCCCCCTTTTGCCAGCATGTCATTATTACTTATATGATTGGTATTTTATATACAGTAACTCATATTTATTTCACTTCAGGTACTATTTATTATCAGCTCGTAATGGGAAGAATATTTCCCAGTGTCCATATTTCAAACCCGCCTGTCCAACTTGCCTGAGTAATGTACTCTATTTTCAGAAGAAAACGGATGCTGTAATTTTATGCCAAATGCTGATAAATGCTCACGAGTTTAACTAATCTTATGTATACAGTAAAACTTCTTTTATACGATTCACACTTATACGTTTTCTACACTTATACGATATTTTTCTTGGTCCCGGCAAAATCCCTATACTTTCCATGTTAATTTATTTTCGATATACGTTTTACATTTATTAGTTTTTCACGCTTATACGATCATATCTTACGTCCCCGAGAGAAAAATGCGTCGTTTATATGTTTACAACGGTTTCCTAACTTAAAATCTCTCAAAATATTGGAGCCAGAAACTTATGACACGCATTGTATGTTTCTCGGAAACCATCCCTCGCGCGGGGCTCTGTGGTGAGAGGGCGACCTTGAAGCTATGTTCAGCCGGAGTTGCGTGTGTTGCGAAATACACCACCACTTGCTTCAGTCATTGTTCTGCCTTGTTTGGTGCTTCTTGTGGTTAACCTTGATTGCAATGAACATGGGTGAACGGAAGAGGAAGTGCATTACGATTGCTGAAAAATTACGCATTTTAAATGTAGTGAAGGAAAGTGGCAACATGAAACGCACTGAAATCGCTAAGAAATTGGGGATTGCTCTGTCCACCTTAAACACAATAAGGCAGCCGATATTGACATATTGCCGATTATAGTTAAACAATCGTATTATTATTTCTTGTTGTTCACTTCTTAAAGGGGACCATCGCTCGCCAGCGCTGCAAGCCTGTCTCCCGCCAGGCACTTTGCCGTAATGCATAGCTCGCACGGCACTGAGTCATTGAGTAGCCTATAGTTCACAGCTGATGCTGAAAATTTTCACCATTCACTGCTATACATCGCTGGCATCTCTTTATGAAATTGTCATTTACGTTCTGAAGTTTCCTCAGCACCGATTGACTGTATTTCAGCTGTTATATACCGTAGTCTTTAAGCTCATTTTCGCGAATGATTTCCTATACATTATGAAGGTATTTACAGACGTTCACGTAATGAAAATCGCATTGGAACATCACACTGAGCACTAAACACGTGAACAATTGACTGAACTGAACCCCACACTGTTAAAGCTCTCAGCAGACTGCAAAGGAGGGAAACTTGTGGCGCCAAGAAGCGCATTACAGCAAAGGGCTTGACGGGAGACCGGCTCGCGGCGGGGGCGAGCGAGGGTCCCCGTCGCATATAAAACAAAGTCCCTGTATAACCCATATTGTCTCATACATTTTGCAGTTTTATTTACCGACTTTCATTTACGCGTTTTTCACACTTATGCGTTTTTTTCCTATGGTCGCCTGGAAATTGTATAAGTGAAGTTTTACTGTAGTATAATTGATGAATGTAAATAAATAGGAAAGAAGTGTGTACTGTATTTGAAAAGCTTGAATAATATACGCACCACAATTTTTCGTCCTAAAGTGCAATAATTTATGCGAGAAAATATGGTATTTGGATACCCACCTTAGCCAATCACTTCTAAATGATGAGAACATGAATTAAAATAATTGTATGTGGCATTCTGCTGTTTCACTTTCTGCCTTTGGATGTTGCTCTTTCTCCTCTCTTCTTGGTATTGTCTCACTCACCTTGAATGGCAAGCAGCTAGGGCAGCTGCAGTGGGAGAGGTGAATTGAGACAGGAGGTCCCTTCGCAGGTATGTTTCGACAGAGTTTTCACAACCAAAGTGAATTATGGCACAAGGAACACAGTTCACATCAACCAATCTGGACTGAGGTGAAAGAATAGTTTTTGGTGGTGTTGTATCTGCAAAAAGAAAACACCCAAACATAAATACAAGCGAAAATAAGAAAATCAAAGAGTGATTTTCACTACCATAGCCATTAGGACATGTACGGTATTGTGCCTGGGTACAAACCACAGAGAGAGTAGGTATGAAGTTAATATTGTCAGTCTCACAGACAGTAGTTAGATGAAATGAAATGGTGCGACAACTGATATTTCATGTGGTCATGAAAATCCAATTCTTGGAAATTGGACCAATTGTGGATTACATTACAGTGTGCTGACAACAGCACCATCACTCGCATACCTTCACCTAGTGACACTTGTAAGCTATGTCATGATAGTTCTATGGTAAAGCATTGACGGCTAAAGCGAAAGGTTCTGGATTAAATTTCTGGTAGCGCCATTTCATTTTAACTCCTTACCTAACATTTCTATGGCATGCACAAATGTACAGTCGCCAAACAGGGTTTAGTTGTAGTCCAAATGGGCAATCTTTCTGCATTTAATAGCTGTCAGTTCTCTTATACTGTTTGTTAATCTCATTACTCTTACATTGATGACACATTGGACTGAAGAGATTTTCATTTTTCTTCTATGCAGTCACATCTCCAGAGCTTCCACCACAATGCAGCTGTCAAGGCACAGCCACCGTGAGCCAGCTGAAGAGCCTGACTTGGTGCACTTAGGCGAAACCGCTCAAAAGACTCGGAAAAAAACAAGAAGATTTGCCGAGTTTTAATTACTTTGTCGTGAAAGCCAATATACCATCTTTTTTGGAAACCTCTATAGGGAGGATAAAAACTGTAAGAGCTCTCAGCTTAGAGTAAAGAAGGGCGAATGCACTTCATATAAGGGGATGTAGTGAATGGTCCACTACCATATGCGGTGGTCCGGGCAGGGTCACCGAGTGTCCGCTAATGATCCTGACTTGGTGTACCTAGGCGATACCCTGCAAAAGACACGGCAAAAACCTAGAAGATTTCCTAAGTTTTAATAGTTTTATTACTTGCATAGAAAAACCATAATTCACAGTGCTTCAGCTATACAAATAAATATAAACATGGAACTATGAAGAGTAATGACGCTTACTGGTATGAACAGGAAAAAGATTTATAGTTTTTGGTGATGTTCAAGCGTTTGAATTGCAATATTGGCTTAATTATTAACAATTTAATACAGTAGAATTGTCTTTGGAATATGTAATGAGGGAATGGTACAGGGAAAATCCTAGGAACATAAGAATTGGAACCAAGAAAGATCAAATAGACTTAAATTGCTTGGGATTCGCAGATGACTTAGCGTTACTGGCTAATAATATTCAAGAAGCCAAA
The DNA here is from genome assembly GCA_946902985.2 of Meconema thalassinum. Classification (NCBI taxonomy): domain Eukaryota; kingdom Metazoa; phylum Arthropoda; class Insecta; order Orthoptera; family Tettigoniidae; genus Meconema; species Meconema thalassinum. Next base: position 1,530,137,894 of record OX336388.2, read on the forward strand.
AATCAAATAATAAGCCTACAAAATATAGCACAAAAAATTGGACTTCAGATATCATTTGAAAAGACAGAGATAATGGTAGCAAATCCACTTGTAATCAATCACATAACAGTAAATAACAAGAAAGTTAAAATAGTGAAGCAATTTAAATACTTAGGAGAAATTATAACTTACAACTTGGATGAGAAGCCTGCATGGCAAGAAAGAACTAATAAAATGATAAAAGCCCAAAAATTAACATGGTCTACATATAAAAGAAAATGTCTATCAATCGCAACAAAATTAAAACATTACAAGATGGTGGTTCAACCAGAGGTGACCTATGGAAGTGAAACTCTTTTTAAAGTTACTCAGAAAAACAGAATCGACAAAATTTTAAAAGTAGAAAGAAGAATAGCTAGAACATGCATAAATAAAAAATATCAGAAAGATGTACAGTGGCGGATAGTACCAAATGAAGTGGTATACAGAGAACTGGAGCCCATCACTGATACTATTCGGAAGAAACGGCTTTCTTTCTTTGGTCACATCATGAGGACACCAGAAACCAGGTTATCTAGAAAAATTGTAGTGAAACTTTGGAATATGAAACAACAAGTAGGATGGATTAAGGAAATTAGAGAAGATATGAAAGAATTGGAAATAACCTTGGATGACTTGCAAAACAAAACAACAAAATTAAAAAAAACTGAGAGATATAAAAATAAGATTTCAGGCTAAAATAGACAAACGTAATACAGTAAAAAGGGTATTTACAGATGAGGAACGCCTGAGAAGATCAGAGCGAATGAAGAGCTACTGGGCGACTCGGAAAGGAAACTTACTGAAGAAGAGGACCAAGAAATGATTGACTGAAGTGGTCCAATGAGGCCGTAAAAGCAGAAGAAGAAGAAGAAGAAGAAGAAGAAGAAGAATTGTCTATTTCCATTAGATTTGCCTAAATACCTAACATGAAGTTTCCAGGGCAAAATCTGCATTTCCAAAACAAACAAACAAACAAACAAACAAACAAACAAACAAACTGTAACCTTCCAGGGTTACAGAGACCAAATCCTCAAATCGAGGACTTGTATATATCATATATATAAATGTGATATATCAGTATATTCCCCATTACGTGACCATTTCATCTTTTTGAAATATCTCATATCATCTCATCATTTATTAGAATTAGAATGCATATTTTATACATCACATTTGTGCCTAATAGGTTAGGTAATTATGTTATGTTATTGTTGTTTTAAGAGGCAGAACTAGGAGGTCATCTGCCCCTGGTTAGGTAATTACACACTTTCCTGTGTATCTCATATTGGGACATTTATGGAGCAAGAATCCATTAGCAAATAAGGAAAGGTTGCACAGGATTTCCAAGAAATGAAGAGTGATAAACGAGGTCAAGGCCTTCACTTGTCTGCTCTAATTCGAAGTTAGCATCGGATGCCATACCGTTCGTTGGTGCGATTTGGGAAGTCTGAGAATTGATCACGTGACAGACACATGTTTACACACTGCTCAACAAAAGTTTGGACTAACGCCATCAATTGTATGCTGACGCTGCCATAGAGGAGTGGGACCTCTTACTCCAAGATAACTTGATGGTCTCATTCAGAGCATGCCTCCTCCGTATGCGGGGAGGACTACTCAAGACTGATACTGATCATTAGGGAGCAGATTTTTATGTAATTACATTTTTTTTAGTTCGTTTTAGTAATAAATTGAAAAGTCTTACAAAATACACTAATTTCGAATCACCTGCAGAATCAACTTCAAGAAAATTGTATGTCCCTGCATGTCACGAACAAATGCTAGGAAAAATCAGAGCAGAATAAAAAATAAAAACATATGGGTAAGCATGGACAAATCCCCTGACTCTAGTAGCAGGAAAGTGGGAAATGTTGTGGTAGGTGTGCTAGAAAATCATGAAATTGTTTCCAAGCGGAGCTTCCTATTAGCATGTAGAGAAATATCAGCATCAAATCATGTTACAATGGCTCGCTTATTCAATGAATCTCTGCAGTTGTTATGGCCGAATGGGGTGAAGTTTGGTAATGTTTTACTCTTATGGATGCTGCTCCGTATATGAAGAAGGCAGCAGAAGGTCTGTCTAAGTTTCCCAAACATGATATATGTAACTTGTATAGTACATGGTTTACACAGAGTATGTGAACAGGTATGTGCATTTTATCCTGAAGTGGACCAATTAATTTCAAACGGCAAAAAAGTGTTTGTAAAAGCTCCAACGAGATATATTTATTCAAAGTTAAAAATCCAGATCTTGCACTTCCGCCTAGACCAGTGGTTCTTGACCGGTGGTCCGTGAGTGCCTCGGGAGTGGTCCGCGGGAGAAAAGAGTCCACCGATACGTATAAAAACGTGCCCAATAAATGGGGATTTCGAAAACAATGTGCATTGAACGAGAATCGTCCGAATGTATTCGTGGCGATGACTATCAGATTTTGAATTGAAATATTTTTAAAATAAGTGTTATTGGGGAAAGACTACAACTGATTAGGTGTATTGGGGGGAGGAGGGGTGTGTGGGGGGGGTCCGTACAGGATTCAATTTCAGGCTGAGTGGTCCGCAGACTTCTATGGGTTCAGAACCACTGGCCTAGACCCATAGTTACTCATTGGGGGACATGGTTACAAGCAGTAGCGTATTATGCAGACAATCTTGAAAATATTAAATCAGTGATAGATGAACTAAATAAGGATGACGCTGCTTCAATTGAAATTCTTCAGAACTAACTTAAGGACAGTACATTACAAAATAAATTATCTTACATATCTGCAAATTTGAGTTTTTTGTGTCACTCTATAAAAAAAATTAGAAACATCAACCAACTTGTTGACTGAGACAATTAATGAGGTGCATGACATCGAGAAAAAAATGAATGTGCTCAAAGGTCTCAAAGTAGAAGCTATTAAACAGAAATTTAAAAGTGTGTTTGCAAAAAAATGATGGATTTCATACTATTCAAAGAAGAACTACAAGGATATCAGCCACCGAGTGTGTGCTTCAAACGAAAAGATGGTAGTGTGGGACAAAGTGATAAGGAAAACTGTCAGCTTCATGCTGATTACTTCAAATTTCAGCTGAACGGGGAGGAGATTGGTTGCTCAGAATATATCCCAAGAAAACCCTGATTCCCAACCACCAACTCTAAATGAAAGCAAGCAAATTATCAAAGAGCTCAAAAACAACAAAGGACCAGGTGAAGATGGGATCATCACTGAAATGTGGAAGTTTGGAGGAGAGATCACAGCAAAAACAATCCGTCATACTATAGAAGAAATCTGGAAAACTGCAAGAATCCCACAAGACTGGAATTGTGCTCTCATACACCCACTTCACAAAAAAGGTAATCGGATGGACATCAACAACTACAGAGGTATCTCTCTACTCCCAGTCACATACAAAATACTCTCCAAAGCACTGCTGAACCGAGTTGAAGACCAAGTAGACCACTTAATTGGTGAATACCAAGCCGGCTTTAAGAAAGAGGCCATGTATAGAGCAAATATTCAACTTCAAAAACATTCTCAGAACAAGAGCTTTGAGAGGTCAAAACACTGTGGCCATTTTTGTTGACTTCAAAAAGGCATACGACTCGATTGATTGGCAGACTCTTTGCTGCATTGGAAGATTTAAGGATTGACAGGAAAACAAGAGAAATAAGAAAACAAACACTGATACCATCTTCAAAGTAAAGTTTTATGGAGAAGTCTCTGATCCTTATGAAATAAAATCAGGAGTCAGACAAGGGGATGATCTTCCACCAATACTATTTATTATCGTTCTGGAGAAAATCATGAGAAATTGGGATAAGGCTTTGGAAGCAGAAGGAATTCAGGGTATACATCTTGGGAGGAAAGGACAAAACTTGGGAATTAAATGTTTGGCTTTTGCTGATGACCTTGCCCTCTTATCTCATAACAAAGATGATGCATGAAAGATGTTGGACACTTTGCACGAAATAGCTGAGAAAACAGGTCTTAAGGTATCATATGAAAAGACTAAGTACATGGAATTCAGACACCGGGAATAGAGATGTATGCTGGTGGAACATGGAACTGTCAAAAGAACTGGTAAGTTCAAATATCTTGGGGAATGGATACAACCCAATGGGCTGGATACAGAGGCAAACAAGGCAACAGAAGGAAGGAAAGAAGATGCATGCTCAAACTCTATCTTGGTTGAAGCTTTGAAAAATGCTAAAAGTTATTGTTGAAGTTCCAACATTAAATAATAATTCTTCAGAAATTTTACTACCGTATTATCTCCGATATATTACAGTATTTTACTAAGGATTGCAGACGGATTGGAACACATATTAAGGAAACTACACACATCAAAAAAAGTTTTGCATCACCTCGGTTCCAAGAGTTCCGGAACCGTTAAATACAAAGGGAATAGAGATCAACACAAACAACATTTCAGCTCGTTTTATTGCTCATGAGACCCACACATTGCATGTTGTACCATCATACAGCTAGACTTTCAGCATTTGTGGTCCAGATTGCAGTACACACCACTACCTCTAATACCCAGTAGCACGTCCTCTTGCATTGATGCATGCCTGTATTCGCCGTGGCATACTATCCACAAGTTCATCAAGACACTGTTGGTCCAAATTGTCCCACTCCTCAACGACAATTCGGCGTAAATCTCTCAGAGTGGTTGGTGGGTCAAGACGTCCATAAACAGCCCTTTTCAACATATCCCAGGCATGTTCGATAGGGTTCATGTCTGGCGAACATGCTGGCCACTGTAGTCGAGCGATGTCGTTATCTTGAAGGAACGCATTCACAAGATGTGCACGATGAGGTCGAGAATTGTCGTCCATGAAGACAAATGCCTCTCCAATATTCTGCCGATATGGTTGCACTATGGGTCGGAGGATGTCATTCAGGTATCGTAAAGCCGTTTCGGAGCCTTCCATGACCACCAGTGGCGTACGTCGGCCCCACATAATGCCACCCCAAAACATCAGGGAACCACCACCTTGCTGCACTCGCTGGACAGTGTGTCTAAGACGTTCAGCCTGACCAGGGTGCCTCCAAACACGTCTCCGACGATTGTCTGGTTGAAGGCATATGCGACACTCATCGGTGAAGAGAACGTGATGCCAATTCCGTGGGGTCCATTCAGCATGTTGTTGGGCCCATCTGTACCGCGCTGCATGGTGTCGGGGTTGCAAAGCTGGACCTCGCCATGGACGTCGGGAGTGAAGTTGCGCATCATGCAGCCTATTGCGCACAGTTTGAGTTGAAACACGACGTCCTGTGGCTGAACGAAACGCATTATTCAACATGGTGGCATTGCTGTCAGGGTTCCTCCAAGCGGCAATCCGTAAGTAGCGGTCATCCACTACAGTAGTAGCCCTTGGGCGGCCTGAGCGAGGCCTGTCATCGACAGTTCCTGTATCTCTGTACCTCCTCCATGTCCGAACAACATCGCTTTGGTTCACTCTGAGACGCCTGGAAACTTCCCTTGTTGAGAGCCCTTCTTGACACAAAGTAACAATGCGGACGCGATCGAACTGCGGTATTGACCTTCTAGGCATGGTAGAACTACAGACAACATGAGCAGCGTACCTTCGTCCTGGTGGAATGACTGGAACTGATCGGCTGTCGTACCCCCTCCGTCTAATAGGCCCTGCTCATGCATGGTTGTTTACATCTTTGAGCAGTTTTAGTGACATCTATGAACAGTCAAAGGGACTGTATCTTGGATAAAATATACACAGTCAACGTCTATATGCCGGAGATCTGGGAACCGAGGTGATGCAAAACTTTTTTTGATGTGTGTACATAACAGAATGACATTAATAAGCATTCATTTGAAGGGTCAGGACACAAAGCATTCCACAGAACTGTCTGTCTGTTAGGTAGTCAGCCCGAAGGCTGGTTGGATCCTCAAATAGTAATAAATTCCAAATTTCATGACTCCAAATATTAATAAAATTGATATAAGTAACAAAAGTTAGCCAAGTTCCCCTTTCATCTGCCAGGTGGTATCCAGCACTGCAGTCATGAAATGGCTGGCTTTGTTTCATTTTTATGCTTGGTGTTTCATTACATCCTGTTTATGCAAATTTCGGCAATGTATTTATATTAGGAATCATTTCTGTACTAAATCTTGGGTTTACTACAGGGAAGTGTTTGAATAAGAGATTTGGACATGGGCATTTCAGCCCTGGAGAAGTTCCACTTTCGTCCATGCTCTGGCAATCAAATGGCCTTATTCATAATTTCCAAAGCAGTGGATATCCCCATCTTGGTTTACAGCAAAAAACAAGTAACTACAGTAATTACATGTATACAGGTAAGTATATTCTGTCAATTTGGAGGTCACCTTCATATTATTTTATTAGAATAACTTCACGATATATTCAGGTTGCCAACGAAGACAAAGCATTCCAGTATAAGTTCCACTTACATCCGCCTACTGCACTCCAGCTATCAAATGGCCTTCTCCATAATTTCCTAAGCGGTGGATATACCCACCTTGGTTTGCAAGCAGATTCCATAATAACGTTCAACAATGTACTGTATACACAGAAATTCTGTAAAACCTGTCTAAGTCTCGATCTATGTATAAAAATGTGTTTCCAACAACAACTTGCTTTCTTTCTTATTTAATGAGATTTCTGCTCATGCTCCATTGCTCCTACCGTAAAGTGTGAGCGCCTTGCACAGGCTCACTAGTTGTTACTATTATCATTATTATTATGATACTGAGGTCTGAAACAGAGCAGGCTTGTTGAAGCAAGTGGAATGATCAAGTCACATTCTAATTTATTTCCTTAACCTCAATTTACTAGCAAGATATTTAATAAAATAAGTCCTTACAAAGATGGAAAGGCATGGCCGAGTCTTCCAAGTATCCTTTCACAAACTCGACAACAGTAGAAACTGTTTCCAAGGGAGTGAATGTTCCTTGCAATACATTTTGGTCAGGAAAGTTGATCCGCAACACAACTCGATGATACTGGTTGAGGTGGTTCAAGATCCTCTTTGACTCATTCAACTCCCTTAATGCTTTCGTGGTGATGGGATTATCTTCCAACGCAGACCTGGGAACAAATATCAACATACAGACTACACTATTCAGGCTTTTGGGTATGAATTAATTACTTTAAAGATCAAGAAAAGAGGTACGTTACAAATATTTTCCTTAATAAACTGGTCCAAAATATAATTAAAAAGATAGGAGAATAAATAAACAAACATATTAATAAACAATTAAAAATTAAATAATGAATACCTTTGACGTCTTAGATCTCTATAAAGGGAACGAACGTCCTCCACTGTATGATCAAAGAAGTCATCCGGGAGATCTTCATATGGTACAGCCCGAGCCATGCTGGGGCTGAATACAATAGCATTCCTCTCTCCAAGCTGCAACATATCATCACCTAATAAGACTAATATGTATAATGAAGGCTGAAAAGCACAAATTGTTCCGACAATATATTAAACAAGATACTCTATTGGAACGCAAGAAAGCTGATGGATTGGAATCCGGGCTAGCCATAGGAAACAACAATATTAAACAAGATGTTCAGTAAAGAACATGTAGCCTACATTCTCTTACATGCAAATGCATGGGTACAGTTATAACTCAGTGTTCTTATCAAGAAGTACAATTGAATGGTCTTGTAATTTTAAGAGTTATACTCTATATAAGACTTATTGTTTATTAAGTTGAGTTGTATTTCTATTCTTGGGTCCAGAGCAATTGATCATGTGCCTACCCCACAGAAAGCCTCTTATCTGAGACGACCAACTTGGTGCATTTTGTCATTTTAACTAATATATAGTGAATAATCAATATTAATATCTTATACATTCAATGTTGCTATATTGCTGCATACTATACACAGTGTGGTAGTCTTATGGCCAGGGAACGGATTTACAGTATATGTAAATACATATCACTTTGTGAAGCTAAACTTATTTATATTTTGTACTAGCAGGTACCTGCGGATTCGCTCGCGATCAAGACAAGGGGGACGATGCATCATTGCTGATAATTGGTCTATTCTATTACAGCAATCGCGGCTACAGGTGGGTCCATTCTAATTCTGAAAATTCTGATACATAGAGTATATTGATATGAGCAGCAAAGTGGGAATTTTATAGAGTTGTGAAAGTCTGCAGGGTACGATGTTACATTATGTGAACACATTTTAGAATCACGTTTTTGGTTTTGCCATCTTCTGCTGAGACATAACTATTTTGTTGTCCGGATACTCGCGAGCACACCACATACAGTTGCCCATGGGAAAAAATGGTTGTGTCTAAATATACACCTGCTGCTGTTAAGTGTGTGTCATCGCTCTTTGTTAATAGAAATTGCGAATATTTTTCAAGAAGGAACTGCACTCTTGCACACTGGAATGGCAAATCTATCGGAATATGGGGCATTAAAAGTATTTTTCATTATGCTATTCTGGGTGTAATTTTGCCACACTTATTGATGATTTGAACGTCAATGTGTCGCTATTAATATACCTATAGTAAAATATCTCTCACCTAGGCCGCTGATGTACATTATGCAGTCTCTTCCAGTGTTACATCCCAGGGACTGAAATTCTCCAACAACCCTTTTGCCTCACTTATCTAAGTATTTAAAATTCCTTGTTGTTTGAGTCTTCAGTTTTTTGACTGGTTTGATGCAGCTCTCCATGCCTCCCTCTCCTGAGCTACATAGCTACCACACCCTACATCCGAGGCAATCTGTTTAACCCTGGTCTACCACTACAGTTCTTGTCCTCGATCCTCCCAACCATAACTAAGCCTGCATTCCTGGGTGGCTTAATGTGTGTGGAGGACTGAGAAGATTGACATCTTTGGCTTATTTCATGTATTTCTTCTTTGGTTTATTTCATGTATTTCTTCTTCATGTTTGAGGCTCTTTGATATAGTCTAATAAAAGATGGCTGCTAAGTAAGACGTCCGTGTTTTCATGATCACTAATTTATACTATACGAATCCCAACAATGTGTCCTACCAACCTATCTCTTCTCTTCATTAGCAGTCACCAGAAACATCTCTCCTCTCCCACTCGTCTTAATAGCTCTTCATTTGTTACCCTATCGACCCATCTGATCTTCATCATTCTCCTGTAACACCACATTTCAAACGCTTCAATTCTCCTCTTTTTTGCTGCACCATTAATCCAAGTTTCACTTCCTTATAGTGTCACGTTCCAGACAAAAGCTTTCAAAAATTACTTCCTAATACCTAAATGTATATTCGATGTCAACAGATTCCTCTTCTGTAGAAATGCTTTCCTTGCCTGAGCCAACCTGCTTTTTATATCCTCTTTGCTTCGTCCATCACTGGTTATTTTGCTTCCTAAGTAACAGAAGTCTCCTACTTCCCGTAGTGTTTCACCTGCCAATTTGATGTCCATAGAGGTTTCTGATTTATTTCGGCTGCATTCCAATAACACTGTTTTACATTTATTGATTTTCTTCATGAATTCTTTCCTCAAGACGGAATCCATACCACTCAAAAACTCGTTCAAATCCTCTGGCGTATCGGCCAAGATGACGATGTCATCAGCAAATCTCAAAGATGAAATTATTTCTCCTTGAATCTTCGCTCCCACTTTAAATTTTTCTCCAATTTCCTGAGTATTCTTTTTTTTAGAGATCACTAGCTGAAGTACCCGTGCTTCGCTAAGCGTCATAAATAAATTAAAATGTGAAGGTGACAGTTAAAACAGGGGATAGGCGAGGTGCTGCGCAGAGGGAGATTAAGGATGGAACATTTTGTCCAACTACACCGTTTGGCGTTGACCGTGTTTTATAGCACAAATTTAGGTTTTACTCGCTAACCGTTGGAGATACCTTTCGGATAGAAACTGTAATTTTAGACCTCGCATATGCAATCAAAAGTTTGTTACTTCTTAGCGTTCACTTTTTATTTGAACTGGAAATATGAAAGTTTGAAACCAAAGGGTGTAGTGACGTCACAAAAATGGTCGCCATCTTTAAATAGTGCAAAGTATTGAAATCAAAAGTAGCCTATATGTTAACCAGGTAAATCAGCTACTTCCATGTAAAATTCATGTAAGTCGGACCAGTGGTTCTTGCATGATTGAGTAATACACAGACACACACCATCTCTTTTTTAGCCTCGCTTCGCTCGCGTCACAGTCGTGTCATATTGTTATTCAATGACATGCAGGTTCAACCCCGTTAACACCCCTTTAGAACCTGAATATCCAAAAATCCCTCCTTAGTAGACTTTTTCGACACACAACAAACATATCCCCTTCTTCTAACTTTAATAGTTTTGATTGGTCGATGATAGTGACATCCAAAAATCCTTCCTTAGAGGACGTTTTTCTTCCTGAATTTCACCCCTCCCCATAGGCCCCTTAAATTGGATTTATGAAAAGGAAAAAACGGTCGAACACCTACTTATTTTAATTATTTATTCATTTACTTAAAAGCCTCCGTGGCTTAGGCGGCAGCACGCCGGCCTCTCACCGCTGGGTCCGTGGTTCAAATCCCGGTCACTCCTTGTGAGATCTGTGCTGGACAAAACGGAGGCAGACAGGTTTTTCTCCGGGTACTCCGGTTTTCCCTGTCAAAATTTCATTCCAGCAACACTCTCCACTATCATTTCACTTCATCTGTCATTCATTTAATCATTGCCGCGGAGGAGTGCGTCAGGCCTCGGCAGCCGGCACAGTTCATATCCTCGCCGCTAGATGGGGGCTTCATTCATTCCATTCCTGACCCGGTCGGAGACTGGAAGCAGGCTGTGAATTTTCATTTTCATTCATTTATTTATTTTTAAGCTGATTGAAACTCTGAGAAAATCAAACTCCTCGCCTATGTCGTTTAAGAGATACACGCTCCGTTAGGAATCTTTCAACCCCCACTTTTCATCCTTTTCACCTCATAATATACACCACATCGAAAAACCATTAGACATGTGTCAGCTTATTTTTAATGATTAGTATATATGCCAAGTATCACATCCCCAAATGAAACCACTCACGAGATATTGTTATTCAATGAAATGCACGTTTACTCCCTTAACACCTCTTTAGAACCTGAATATCCATAACTCTTTCCTTAGTGGACGTTTTCGACATACAACAAACTTATCCCCAAAATTTCATGTTTCAAACTTCAATAATTATGGCTGGGCGATGATGATGAGTGAGCCAGTCAGGACATTTTCTTTAATTTATTTTTGAGAATTTCACCCCTCCCCATGAACCCCTTAAATTGGATTTATGAAAAAAAACGGTCGAACACCTATTTTCTTATTTAAAGCTGTTTTCCCCCTGAGTTTGATGAGTGAGTAAGTGAGTCAATCAGTTAGGACACTTTCTTTCCTGTTTTTTTCCCCCCGAATTTCACTCCTCCCCATGGGCCCCTTAAATTGGATTTATGAAGAAATGGTCGAACACTTATTTACTTATTTTTAAGCTGCTTTTTCCGCTGAATTTCAAACTTATCGCCTATGATGACTAAGAGATACAGTACACGCTCCGTTAAGAATCCTTCAACCCCCAATTTTCTCCCCTTTCACCTCATAATATACACCATATCGATAAACCCTTAGACATATGTCTGCTTATTTTGAATGCTTAGTTTTGTTACGTGCCACCCCCTAGTGGCACCTTTGTTAACTGGATTACGGTGGGTATAATGCACAACACCAATTACTGCTTAAAGAAATAATTTTATTGCAGCCAGAAAAATACACTACTCAACAGCAATCATTACCTTACTCCAGTTTCCTCACGTCGAGAATACTTTCCCTTTCACTTGTCAACAGACCACAGTTAATCCTCTTCGCTAATGAGTCCGCTCCCGTACGCTCGCTGGAAATAGCTGCACTAGGTCTGTCACTGTACTATACACTGTTTCACAAGCACCACGATCACTTCCTCGGTGTCAAGAGAATCAGCTTCACTAGGGGTTTCGCAAGTCACCACACTTCTGTCGCTCAAGATAATCGCTCACACTAGCTCGTAAAACACAACAACAACCACTGCTTGACGGGTCACTCTTATATAGCAGGCCGGTGACTCAATAAATGCTTCTAGATCCATCCAGGGTTCACGGCTTCTCGAGCTTTCCATCGCTGGTCCAGTCACGAATATTCTGGACTATCCCTTTGTCCTAGTAGCCCTGTTGCATAAGGCACACGCAATACAGGAGGCAGGCCACAGCCCAGCCCTGGGGCAGTTGTGACTCATGCGGCGAGTGATGACACAAACTCACAGCCGTAACACTACCCCCTTCCTAAAAAGGCTGATCGTCCCGATCAATCATTGGTCCGTCTGTGTCCCTCCGTAGGCTGCCAGGCGATCTCGGTGCACGATCTTCATCTTTGCCCTCGGGCTCCGCTGGATCCTGTAGACTACATCGTTGATCCGTTTCACGACTCGGTACGGGCCCTCCCAGGACTTCTGCAGTTTGGGTGACAGGCCTTTCTTCCGTAATGGGTTGAAGAGCCAGACCAGATCGTCCTCGTGGAATCCGCCTGCATCCGTCTGCTGGTCGTATCGGGTCTTCATTCGGTCGGTCTCGATCCGTAGTTTCCTCCTCGTGAACGTGTGTAGGTCCTCCAGTTGGTCGACCAGTTCTTGACAATACTGGCTTACCGGGATCGGATCATTCCCAGGTCGGCCGAAGGCAAGATCGACAGGTAGACGGAGCTCCCTCCCAAACATGGCCCGGGCTGGTGTGCACCCGGTGGCTTCATGCACGGCAGCGCGGTAGGCCAGGAGAAATAGTGGAAGATGCTTGTCCCAATCCCTCTGGTGCTCGCTGACGACTATTCGGAGATGGTTCTCGACGGTGCGATTGAATCGCTCTACCATCCCGTCGGACTGAGGGTGTAGCGGCGTTGTCCTTGTCTTCCGGATTCCCAGCAGCTGGCATAGGTTCTGGAACACCTGCGACTCGAAGTTCCTCCCTTGGTCGGAGTGCAGCTCCAGGGGTACTCCGTACCGGCTGACGAATTCCTTCACCAGGGTCTCTGCAATCGTCGCGGCTTCTTGGTTAGGGAGCGCATACGCCTCCGGCCATTTGGTAAAGTAGTCGCTGACGACTAATATGTAGCGGTTCCCTGCCTCGCTTAACGGGAATGGCCCAGCAAAATCGATGGCCACTCTCTCCATGGGGCCGCCCACGTTGTAGGTCTTCAGTGGACCCCGTCGTCTTCGTCCTGGGCCCTTGCTGGCTGCGCAATCGTGGCACCTCGCGCAGTAGTTCTCCACGTCTGTTCGGCATCCGATCCAGTAGAACCGCTCTCTCAGCTTCTCCAGGGTCTTCTTTATCCCTAGGTGTCCACCAGATGATCCTCCATGAACTTCCTTCAGGACTTCCTCCGTCATAGCCGTTGGAACGACGACTTGTTCCCGAGATGTCTTCCCGTCGGTGCTCTCCCAGGTACGGCAGATGAGGCCATCACTTACAATCAGCGAGTCCCACTGTGCCCAGTAGGACTTAAACTTTGGGCTGCAGTCACTCACAATGTTCCACCCGGGTCTGGGGACACAGGCCCTCTTCCATTCGGCTATCAGTCCCAGGTCATCATCTTCTGCTTGTGCCCGCGTGAAAGATTCGCGGCTCCAGTTCCCTTGAAGTTCCACAGTAGTCCGTCGGCACAGTATCCCGGTGTTCTCCTCCCTTCGGGCACAGAAGGTGCAGTCTTCGGGGCACGGTCTTCGTGACAGGGCGTCGGCGTTAGAATGCAGTTGGCCTTTCCTGTGCTGAATCTCAAAGTTGTACTGTTGAAGCCTCTCTAACCACCGCGCGAGTTGACCCTCGGGCTGCTTGAAGTTCAGGAGCCACCGCAGGGATGCAAGGTCGGTCCTGATGAGAAATTCTTGCCCGTACAGGTACTTGTGGAAGTGTTCAATGGTCTTCACGATGGCGAGCAGCTCCTTCCTGGTGACGCAGTAGTTCCTTTCTGGCTTTGACAAGGCCTTGCTGAAGTAGGCCACTACTCTCTCCTCGCCGTCCACTACCTGCGACAGGATTCCCCCTATGCCAAAGTCGCTGGCATCGGTATCGCCGATAAACCTTGTTCCAGGTCTGGGGTAGGCCAGAATAGGCGCGGTGCACAGAGCCTGCTTGAGTTGTTCGAAGGCACTGTGGCATTCTGCTGTCCACGTGAAGAGTTGGTCCTTCTCAGTCAGTCGATGTAATGGTTTGGCGATGTCGGCGAATCCCCTCACGAAGCGACGGTAATAAGTGCAGAGTCCCAGGAAGCTTCGTATTTGGGACTTGTCCTTCGGAACTGGCCACTCCCTCACAGCTGCGGTCTTCTCTGGGTCGGTGCGCACCCCTTCCTCGGAGACGATGTGCCCAAGGTACTGGACCCGCTTCTGGAAGAGCTGACACTTCTTGGGGCTCAACTTCAGCTGGGCAGCCTGTAGCTTCAACAAGATCTCCTTCAGGTTGCTGTAGTGCTCCTCGAAGCTTCTCCCCAGAACGATGACGTCGTCTAGGTAGACCAGGCAGTTCTTCCAGTGTAGTCCCCTCAGAATGGACTCCATTAGCCTTTCGAAGGTCGCAGGGGCGTTGCACAGACCGAATGGCATGACGGTGAACTGCCAGAGCCCGCTGCCCACAGAGAACGCCGTTTTCTCGCGGTCCTTAGGGTGGACCTCCACCTGCCAGTAGCCACTCTTCAAATCCAAGGTGGAGAACCACCTTGACCCTGATATGGTATCCAGCGTGTCGTCGATCCGGGGTAGAGGGTAGCTGTCCTTCTTCGTGACGTCGTTCACCCGCCTGTAGTCCACGCAGAACCTGGTGGAACCATCCTTCTTCCTCACAAGCACGACCGGAGAACTCCAAGGACTATGTGATGGCTCGATCACCCCTTGCTCCTTCATCTCTTCTACCATCCGGTCGACTTCGGCTTGCTTGGCGAGCGGGACACGTCGGAATGGGGCCCTAATCGGTGCGCTGTCCCCAACGTCGATTCTGTGCTGGACCAAGCTTGTCCTGCCGAAGTCTTTGCTCCCCACGGAGAAGATATCCTGGAATTCGCGTAGCAGGTCCTGAAGTTGGCGTGATTGTTCCTCGTCTAAATGGTCCTGGGATCCTTGGTACAGCTTCTGTAGTTCTTCTGGCAGTGTGCGTCTTCTTCGGTTGTCCGTCTGCAGGTGTCTGTCTGTCGTATCTGTGATGCGGGCAATCCAGGTAACGGGCTCGCAGACTCCTAGGTTGGTGTCCCGGTGAACCGTAATGTCGTAGTCGTTCAGGTTGGACAGGCGGACGTACGGCCGAGACGTCGTGTTGATGAGAGTCTTGGCAACTAGCAATCCTTTTGTCTGGATATCCTCATATTTTGGTTCGATGACAGCCGCCACTCCCTCAGTAGTTCCGTCGACAATTACGGCAGCGCTGACCTCCATCTTGGCGGGAACGATGACGTCTTCTCTCAGCCTTACTCGTCGTGCGGTGATGGACTCGTGCGCAGGTCACAAAGCAAGTTCCTCACCTCCGAAGTGCAGAGTGTTGGTACTCAGATCCAAGATGATGTTGTTCTGGTCCAGGAAGTCCAGTCTGATGATCACTTCATTTGATACGTCAGCCACAAGCACTGGATGCTTTATCGCCCGTCGACCAATGACGAACTCCAGTGATGCTTCGCCATGTACCGGTGCGGTCTCTCCGGTCGCGGTTATTAGCTGGAGGTTCCTTTGTGTGGGTTGAACTCTCCACTTCGGGATCACGGTGGGACTGACGATGGTCCTCGACGCTCCCGTGTCGATCAGCATGGGCCAGCTCACTCCGTTGACGACTCCGTCGACCATCAGGCTGCTATTGTCCCTCTGTAACTTCGTCACACGCACTTGGACTGCTGGGGCTTGACGACTGTCACAAGCCAACCTTTGCCCCCCAAGGCTGGCTAATACTCGTTTCCCTGGGTCGCGCGGTTTTCAGACGACTGATTTCCCGTCGGATACCCTCGGCGGCGGCGATCACCACAGTCCTTGCTCAGGTGGCCTTTCTTACCGCAGGTCCAGCAGGTCGGTAGTCCTCTTCCGGGCCGCCTCTCCGGTTACCTTCCGGCTGTGTCGTTGCTGGTGGTGCCGCGACTATCGAAGAAACTGCTTAGCGCCTCCATTAATTCGTCGGCCAGGGGCTTGGTCTCGTTGGCTTTTACTGGTTCGTCGACGTCCACTTGACGCACCCGCGCGTGCATTCTGGATGCCTGTTTTGCCGTCTCGAACTCAAGTGCGTGGCTCAGCGCATCTGCCAGGGTCTTATTGCGCGCGAGACGCAGCGCCTGTTGAGTGTCCGAGTCCCGTAGCCCGTCGGTGAAAGTCTGCGTCGCTATCTGCTCCAGAAAGTCGGCCGGCGCTGTTGGGTAGGCGAGCCTTACGAGGCGTGCGATGTCCATCTCGAACTCCTGCAGGGTTTCCGCGTTCTTCTGTACCCGGGTCCGGAGCTGCATCTGATAGGCCAGCTGAAGATGGCTATCTCCATATCGGGACTCCATATGGGCGATCAGGGAAGCGTAGTCCTGGGATCCAGTCGGGATGGCCTGAAGGACGTTAAGGGCGTCACCTCTCAGCGCTACAATGAGAGCTGTAGCCTTTTCTGTGTTGTTCCAGTTATTTATGGAACAGGCCGCCTCGAACTGACGTAAGTAGGTGCTCCACGGGACCTTTCCGTCGAAGGTTGGGGGCGTCACTCTGCTCTGTCCCGTTCCTGATGTCCCCGGTGTACCTGTGGGCGGGCGTCGGCGCAGCTCGGTAACTTCCTCTTGAAGAGCGTTGAATTTCTCTTCCACCCCCGTGAGTGGGCGTTGGCGCAGTTCGGCAACTTCCTCTTGTAGGGCTTTGACTCTCTCATCCACCCCGGTCGGCGGGCGTCGGCGCAGCTCGGCGACTTCCTCTTGTAGGCTTTGAATCTATCTTCCATCCCTGTCGGCGGGTGTCGGCGCAGCTCAGCAAATTCCTTTTGTAGAGCGTTGAATCTCTCTTCCACCCCCGTCAGCGGGCGTTGGCGTAGCTCGGCAACTTCCTTTTGTAAGGCGTCGAACTTCTTCTCCACTGCCGTGACTTCCTCATGCAGACCCAGTTCTAATTTCTTCAGGTCCTGTGTCAACTTATTCTGACCATCTTCCATCTTCTTCTGGCCGTCCTCTATCCGCTTCAGGTCCTCCGCTAGCTTATTTTGACCGTCTTCCATCTTCTTCTGGCCGTCTTCTAGTTTGGCAGTTAGGTCCTCGGCTAACTTCTTCTGGCCGTCTTCTAGTTTTGCAGTTAGGTACTCGGCTAACTTCTTCTGGCCGTCCTCCATCTTCTTCTGGCCGTCTTCCATCTTCTTCAGGTCATCCTTCAGGTCCTTGGCTAATTTCTTCTGACAATTTTAATGGGTTAAGGGGTCTCCGCCCAATCAATACAAGTTTATTATTGGCATCTATTAATTTATTGCCATTAAGGACATGTTTCGGGCCTCATGGGCCCTTCTTCAGCCGCAAAAATTAATAACATATTCACATCCATCATAATACACAAAACACGTACACTTTAAGAAAAACATTAAAATAGACACTCAATTAATTATAAACTATTAACTTATCATGCTGCAAAAATTAAAAGTAACATTCAAAATTAATTCCAAAATACCATCCCATCCACATATAAAAGGATTAAACAAGCACAGCTAAAAGAGATAGGTCTGGTCTTGGTGGCCTTATCCAAATTATGATCTGGCAGGTGCCCTATTCAACAGGCCGTTGAAAAGTTTGGTTAAAATGTTTAAAAATATATATTGGAGGTGATTATAATGCGGCCAGAGGGCTATGCTGGCTCTCCATTTGTGTTATGAGTTCCTGTTTTAAAGCCAATCTTCGTGAACTTGGCCCGGGAAATTGTCTTGAACCAAAGTTGGGCCGTTGCTATTTTTCATTGTCGGATTGGGTGGAGACTTAACATTTTGAAGAAACCGTCATACGGAGCTTGTGATGGGGTGAACCAGCCAGAGTTCAAGCCTGCTTCTCAACTATAAAGAAATAATGAAGGGTTTTAGAAAAATGAATACGTCGGAAAAACTAGGATTAAAACGAAAGACGTAGCAATAACTTACTAAGCTCGAATTGAAGGAATTACACGACTGTCAGCTTTCACCTGGAGGCTGTAATGGGACGAAAAAAGGAAACGTTAAAGTCGCCTACATACGTGAAACTATGAAAGGAAGACTCATGTGCCGGATTGCTTACCTTTACTTGGAAGTTCGAGGTGCACGTTGTGTTCCGTCTGACGGCATGTTACTGTGTGAGGCGAGTTGGTCCGACCTTGTGCCAGGTCAGGAACTAGGAGGAGGGGAGGGGGAGGGAAGAGATGTGTGTGGGGGTAAAGAATGACTTGATACAGAACGGAGTTTATCTTGGGTTGAGGCCTAATTGGCGGGCTATGTGTGCCGGTGGGGGGGGAGTGTCTTAACTTGGGGAGAAGAGATAAACAAGGAAGCTGACGAACTAATCTAAGCCTCAACAATAATGTTTGTGTTTTGACTGCTATATTTGTTGTGGCAACTGGAAAAATTTTTGAATATTTTCAAAAAGTATGTTAGTATCGAAATTGATCTCGTTTAAATTATGCATTGGATTGATGCGTTGTGCGTTATCTATTTCTATTTGCTCCAGTATATTCATGATAGGCCCTTTCCTGACGTAATGGATAATTTCTAGATCTTTCTTAATGTCTGTGAAGGTGTGGTTCGTGTCTTTCATATGATTCCCCATGGCCGAAAATTTTCTGTGCTTGATCGCATTTACATGTTCAAGGTATCTCGTAGTGAAGCTACGTCCGGTCTGTCCTAGATAATCTGAGTTGCATTGCTGGCATTTGAGTTTGTATATGCCTGAGGAATTGTATTTACTGGATTCGTTTATTTTACTAGAGTTGTAGATTATTTTATGGTTATTGTTATTCGTCTTGAACACGATTTTGGTGTTGAATTTCTTTAGTGTGTTTGCTATGTCATAGGTGTGCTGATTAATATAAGTAAAAACGGCAAATTGAGTATTTTCTTTTCTTATAGGGGTGAGTCGGGAAATAGGTTTATTTTTGATTTTGTTGAATATTTTTTCTATTTCTGTTCTGGAGTACCCGTTGGTTTCCGCTATTTGAAAAATGACATTAATTTCATGCTGATAATCTTGTTCGGACATGGGGGTGCTGATGGCCCTATTGACAAAGCTTATGAAAGCTGCCCTTTTATGGCTTTGTGGATGGTTGGAATTATTCTTTATAACTGTGCTGGTTTGCGTGGGTTTCCTGTAAATGCTATATTGGAATTTCTCGTTTTTAATGGACAAATTGAGATCCAGGTAATTAATAATGTTGTTGTTGTTGTTGGTTTCGCCTGTGAATGTAAGGTTAGGATGTAGGTTATTCAGCTTACCGAGAAGCTTTGTCTAAGCTGGTCTAAGTTGGTGACATTTCCGTCGATAATAACAAATATGTCATCCACATATCTTCCCTAGAATTCTATGCCTTTTATTTTGTTTAAGATTTCGCTCGCTTCTAAATGGTCGATATAAATGTTGGCAAGAATCCCGGAGGCTGGGGATCCCATTGCTAAACCTTGTTTCTGTTTGTAAATGTTATTATTGAATTTGAAATAATTATTGTTTAGAGTGAAGCTGAGGATTTCGATAAATTCTTCGATTTCTATTTCTGAAAGTTTGTCATTATCTTTTAAATTGCTTTTGATAATTTCTATTGTTTTTTGTATTGGAATATTAGTGTACATATCTTTTATGTCAATTGTATGACATGAATGTGAAGGTTTAATTTTCAGATTTTTGGTTGTTTCACAGAATTTTTGAAGGATTTGTTTGCTTTAAATGTGTAATTATTTTGGAGGAATTTCTGTATAAATTGGGCTGTTCTATATGTGGGGCTGCTCCTGTAGTTGACAATCGGTCTTATGGGGATGTTGTCTTTATGGATTTTGGGAAGAGATCTGAGAGTAGGTATTTTCGGGTTCATGTTAATAAGGTTATTGCTTTGCTTATCGTTCATGATGAACACGACATCTTTGCGTATTTGTTTAAGTTTTCTTTGGGTGAATAATTCCAACCAACCACAAAGCCATAAAAGGGCAGCTTTCATAAGCTTTATCAATAGGGCCATCAGCACCCCCATGTCCGAACAATATTATCAGCATGAAATTAATGTCATATTTCAAATAGCGGAAACCAACGGGTACTCCAGAACAGAAATAGAATAAATCATCAACAAAATCAAAAATAAACCTATTTCCCGACTCACCCCTATAAGAAAAGAAAATACTCAATTTGCCGTTTTTACTTATGGTAATCAGCACACCTATGACATAGCAAACACACTAAAGAAATTCAACACCAAAATCGCGTTCAAGACGAATAACAATAACCATAAAATAATCTACAACTCTAGTAAAATAAACGAATCCAATAAATACAATTCCTCAGGCATATACAAACTCAAATGCCAGCAATGCAACTCAGATTATCTAGGACAAACCAGACGTAGCTTCACTACGAGATACCTTGAACATGTAAATGCGATCAAGCACAGAAAATTTTCGGCCATGGGGAATCATATGAAAGACACGAACCACACCTTCACAGACATTAAGAAAGATCTAGAAATTATCCATTACGTCAGGAAAGGGCCTATCATGAATATACTGGAGCAAATAGAAATAGATAATGCACAACGCATCAATCCAATGCATAATTTAAACGAGATCAATTTCGATACTAACATCATCATCATCATCATCTTGTACAGTTTCCAGCCCCAGGCTGGGTCTGTTTGGAACATAAGCCTCGCCACTTATTTCTTTCTTCCCACCATCTCTCCGCTGTCACTCTGGTCCAGTCCTCGCCTCTCTTCTTGACACATTCCTCCACTCCTTTCAGCCATCGATCTCTTGGTCTTCCCCTTGGTCGTTTCTTCTGCATCTGCATCTCGTGTATCCTCTTGGGAATCTTCTTCTCATCCATTCTCTTTAAGTGTCCATACCACCTCAGTCTTGATGTCTCAATTCTACCTTGCAAGGGCTCCTCTTTCACCATTTCCCTGACCTTTTCATTCCTCACCCTGTCTCTTCTTGTTACTCCGATCCTACTTCGCAGGAACTTCATTTCACCTGCCTGTATTCTGCTTATGTCTCTTTTCTTCATTGTCCACGTTTCTGAAGCATAGGTCAGTATCGGGATATAGTAGCTTCTGTATAACACTTGCTTTTTTGTGGGACATCTTTATTCCACACTAAGCTCCTAATGCTTCTCAGAAATGCTTCTGCCTGTCTGCCACGTTCCGTAATCTCTTTGTCATTTCTCCCATTTTCCTCCACTATACTTCCCAAGTACTTGAGACTTTCCACCTTCTTCAGCTGTCCACCTCCAAGTGTTATCCCACTCATTGGTCTGTCCTTTTTCCTGGTCGTTAACAGGATCTCACATTTACTGATGTTGAACTTCCATCCGTACTCTCCCACTGTTTCTTCCCAAGCCTTCAGTTGCTCCTGGATTTCCTCCTCCTTGTTTCCCCAGACCATGAGATCATCTGCAAACACCATTGCCTTCATCTTATCTTCTCCTATCTTTCCTGCTATCCGTGTCATTACCTCGTCCATAACCACAATAAAGAGAAGGGGTGACAGCGCACTACCCTGTTTCAGGCCACTCATTTGTCTGAACCAGTCTGTTCTTTCCCCTCCAACTTTCACACAACTCACACTTCCACAATACATCTCCTTCACTCTGCCTACAGTCTCTTTTTCCACTCCCATGTTTTCCATTGCTTTCCAAACCTTCTCCCTACACACACTATCATAGGCCTTTTCGATGTCCAGGAAGGCCATCAACAGATCCTCTCCAAATTCGTAGTGGTGTTCCTGGAGCTGTCTCACCGAAAATATGAGATCCACTGTTGATCTCCCAGGTCTGAATCCATACTGTTCCTCTCTCAATTTTCTCTCCACTTTGGCTCGTATTCTACTTTCTAATATCTTTTCATATATCTTGGCACAGTGAGGTATGAGTGTGACTCCCCTGTAATTTCTACACTCCTTTCTGCTTCCTTTCTTAAATATTGGGACAATTAATCCTTTCTTCCAATCTTCTGGGGTCTTTTTCTCCTTCCATATCACCCTCATCACACGGTACAGCCACTGTTTCCCAACCTCCCCTGCTGCCTTCACCATTTCAACACTCACTTCATCCACACCTGGTGCCCTTCCTCCTTTCATCTTGTCTATAGCCATTTCCAGTTCTCTCCAAGTCAGGTCCTTTTCCATTCCTGTGTTGTCTTCTCCATCTTCCAATACATTGTCTTCCTCCCTATGACCATTTGGATTCAGCAAATCCTCAAAGTACTCTTTCCACACTGTCTTGAGTGTCTCTTTGTTGTGTACCTCAGTTCCGTTTTTGTCCATCATTACCACATCCTCTCGCAGACCTCTTCTCTTACTTTTGACCATCCCATAAAGTACTTTCTTATTTCCTCTGCTGTCTTCCTCCATCATCTCTGTCCACTTTACCATCCACTTCTTCCTCTCCTCTGCGACAATCTTGTTTGCTTCTTTCTTCTTTATCTTATAATCTTCCCTTGCCAGATCAGTTCTTTCCTGGAACCACACTCTGAAAGCCTTGTTCTTCCTTCCCACAGCTTCTTTTACTCTTTCATTCCACCATGGTGTCTCTTTACACCGCTTTCTGTTGCTTGTTCTTCCACATACTGCCACTGCAGCTTCCACCATTGTGTTTTTGAATTGCTTCCATTCCTCTTCCCCTGTTTTAGGATTGTCTGTTGGCATCTTTTCCCTTATTATCTTCTGGAATTCTTCCTTGACTTCATTTTCCTTGAGTTTCCATACTTTGATTCTCCTTTCCTGGTACTCTGTCCTCTTGCTATCCTTAACAACTCCCAGGTTCATTACAAGTATTCTGTGGTCGCTATCTAAGGCCTCTGATGGTATTACCTTTATATCTCTGACACTTCTCTTCATTTCCCAGTCGTACAGCATGTAATCTACCAAAGATTTCTTTGTTAAATCACTGCTGTACCACGTTACCTTGTGGCTTTCTTTCTTCCGGAACCAGGAGTTGCCTACCACTAAACCGTTTCTCTTGCAAAAATCCAGCAACTTTCTCCCTTCTTCATTCCTGCTACCCCATCCTTCTGCTCCCAATACATTTTCATATCCTTGCCTTTCACTTCCTACATGTGCATTCAAATCTCCCATGACAATGATGCTCTGACCATTCATCTGCTGTTGTAGCTCCTTCTCAAAGTCTTCCTTCTCTTGAGCTGTACATCCAACTTGAGGGGCATATACCTGGGCTATCTCCAGGCTTCTTCCCTTTACAGTTACTCTGATCTTCATGATCCTGTCACTTATTCCCTTTACCTCTTCCTTCATTCCATCTCTCACAACTACTCCTACTCCGCTGCTCCTTCCTTCACTGTTCCCACTCCAATACAACCGGTACCCTTTCCTCAGTTCTCTGCGACCTTCTCCTTTCCATCTTGTTTCTGCCAAGCCCAGTACATCCAGTTTTCTTCTCTCCATCACATCTACAATCTCCTCCACTTTTCCTGTCAGTGTCTGTATGTTTAATGTCCCAACTCGTAGTCCATTAGCATATCCGGGTCGTCGTCGTTTGCATCCGTCCTTTCCGAGGCCTGTTCCTGGTTTGAAAGCAAATATGATATCCACTACTGGCTTGCTAGGCCTATCGTAGCTTCACCAGAGCCCCGTCAGCCGTCACTTTTCAGGGTTCCCATAGAGCCTTCACAGCTACCGTAGCGGTCCCGGGGCACACAAAGTCTCCACTGTACTTCACCCCTACAGGCAATCCCCTACTTCATGCCGTTGCCCGTCTCCCACCACGTGGAGGAGGGGTTGGACTTGTGGGAGATTCGATACTAACATACTTTTTGAAAATATTCAAAAATTTTTCCCGTTGCCACAACAAATATAGCAGTCAAAACACAAACATTATTGTTGAGGCTTAGATTAGTTCGTCAGCTTCCTTGTTTATCTCTTCTCCCCAAGATAAGACACTCCCCCCCCACCGGCACACATAGCCCGCCAATTAGGCCTCAACCCAAGATAAACTCCGTTCTGTATCAAGTCATTCTTTACCCCCACACACATCTCTTCCCTCCCCCTCCCCTCCTCCTAGTTCCTGACCTGGCACAAGGTCGGACCAACTCGCCTCACACAGTAACATGCCGTCAGACGGAACACAACGTGCACCTCGAACTTCCAAGTAAAGGTAAGCAATCCGGCACATGAGTCTTCCTTTCATAGTTTCACGTATGTAGGCGACTTTAACGTTTCCTTTTTTCGTCCCATTACAGCCTCCAGGTGAAAGCTGACAGTCGTGTAATTCCTTCAATTCGAGCTTAGTAAGTTATTGCTACGTCTTTCGTTTTAATCCTAGTTTTTCCGACGTATTCATTTTTCTAAAACCCTTCATTATTTCTTTATAGTTGAGAAGCAGGCTTGAACTCTGGCTGGTTCACCCCATCACAAGCTCCGTATGACGGTTTCTTCAAAATGTTAAGTCTCCACCCAATCCGACAATGAAAAATAGCAACGGCCCAACTTTGGTTCAAGACAATTTCCCGGGCCAAGTTCACGAAGATTGGCTTTAAAACAGGAACTCATAACACAAATGGAGAGCCAGCATAGCCCTCTGGCTGCATTATAATCACCTCCAATATATATTTTTAAATATTTTAACCAAACTTTTCAACGGCCTGTTGAATAGGGCACCTGCCAGATCATAATATGGATAAGGCCACCAAGACCAGACCTATCTCTTTTAGCTGTGCTTGTTTAATCCTTTTATATGTGGATGGGATGGTATTTTGGAATTAATTTTGAATGTTACTTTTAATTTTTGCAGCATGATAAGTTAATAGTTTATAATTAATTGAGTGTCTATTTTAATGTTTTTCTTAAAGTGTACGTGTTTTGTGTATTATGATGGATGTGAATATGTTATTAATTTTTGCGGCTGAAGAAGGGCCCATGAGGCCCGAAACATGTCCTTAATGGCAATAAATTAATAGATGCCAATAATAAACTTGTATTGATTGGGCGGAGACCCCTTAACCCATTAAAATTGTCATTGTACACGTCAATACGGACCTTGCGAAATGGATAATCCTCCAATTAATCTTAATTTCTTCTGGCCGTCTTCCATCTTGGTTTCCATGCCATTTAACTTTTCTAGCAATGCTGCGAATTGCTCTTCCATTTTAGATGTTTGTCTTGTAAGGGGCATGCACTCACAGGAAAATTAGAGAAAATGACCTGCTCGGGTTTCGAAACCAGGACCGTCAGGTGTTGTGCTTGAGTTCGTAATCCGGCTTCTGACACCAGTTGTTACGTGCCACCCCCTAGTGGCACCTTTGTTAACTGGATTACGGTGGGTATAATGCACAACACCAATTACTGCTTAAAGAAATAATTAATTTTATTGCAGCCAGAAAAATACACTACTCAACAGCAATCATTACCTTACTCCAGTTTCCTCACGTCGAGAATACTTTCCCTTTCACTTGTCAACAGACCACAGTTAATCCTCTTCGCTAATGAGTCCGCTCCCGTACGCTCGCTGGAAATAGCTGCACTAGGTCTGTCACTGTACTATACACTGTTTCACAAGCACCACGATCACTTCCTCGGTGTCAAGAGAATCAGCTTCACTAGGGGTTTCGCAAGTCACCACACTTCTGTCGCTCAAGATAATCGCTCACACTAGCTCGTAAAACACAACAACAACCACTGCTTGACGGGTCACTCTTATATAGCAGGCCGGTGACTCAATAAATGCTTCTAGATCCATCCAGGGTTCACGGCTTCTCGAGGTTTCCATCGCTGGTCCAGTCACGAATATTCTGGACTATCCCTTTGTCCTAGTAGCCCTGTTGCATAAGGCACACGCAATACAGGAGGCAGGCCACAGCCCAGCCCTGGGGCAGTTGTGACTCATGCGGCGAGTGATGACACAAACTCACAGCCGTAACAGTTTATATGCCGAATATCACATCCCCAACTGAAACAACTCGTGAGATATTGTTATTCAATGAAATGCAAGTTTAACCCCCTTAACACCCCTTCAGAACATGAATATCCAAAAATCCATCCTTAGTGGACTTTTTCGACATACAACTAACATATCCCCAAAATTTCAAGTTTCTAACTGCAATAGGTTTGCTGGGGGATGATGAGTGAATATCCAAAAATCCTTCCTTACTGGACTTCTTTCCCCAGAATTTCATCCCTCCCCATGAGCCCCTTAAATTGGATTTATGAAAAAACGATCGAACACCAATTTACTACTTTTTCAATCTGATTTTTCTCCCTGAGATTCTTACTTTTTGCCTCTGTCTTTTAAGAGATACTTGCTCCGTTAAGAATCCTTCAACACTCACTCTTCACACAGACACCTCATAATATACACCACATCGAAAAACCCTCAGACATGTGTCTTCTTATTCTTAATAATGAGTTAATATGCCTAGTATCCCATCCCAAAAGTAAACCAATCGGCAGATATTGTTACTTAATGAAATGCAAGTCTACCCCCTTAACACCCCTTTAGAACCTGAATATCCAAAATTCCTTCCTTAGTGGACGTTTTGGACATACAACGAACATAGCCCCTTAATGTCATGTTTCTAACTTTAATAATTTTGGCTGGGGGATGATGAGTGAGTAAGTCAGGACATTTTCTTTCAATTATTTTTCAGAATTTCACCCCTCTCATGAACCCCTTAAATTGGATTTATGAAAAAAAAAACAACGGTCGAACACCTATTTACTTATTTTTGAGCTGTTCTTCCCCCCTGAGTTTGATGAGTGAGTTAGGACACTTTCTTTCCTGTTTTTTTCCCCCCCAGAATTTCACCCCTCTCCAAGGGCCCCTTAAATTGGATTTATGAAAAAACGGTCGAACACCTATTTACTTATATTTTAAGCTGTTTTTTCCCGTCGAATTTCAAACTTCTCGCCTATGTCGTTTAAGAGATACACGCTCCATTAAGAATCCCTCAACTCCCAATTTTCACCCCTTTCACCTCATAATATACTCCACATCGATAAACCCTTAGACATATGTCTGATTATTTTAATGATTAGCTCATATACCGAATATCACATCCCCAAAGAAACAACTCATGAGATATCGTTATTCAATGAAATGCACGTTTACCCCCTTAACACCTCTTTAAAACCCGAATAACAAAAATCATTCATTAGTTGAAGTTTTCGACATACAGCGAACATATTCCCAAAATTTCATGTTTCTAACTTTAATAGTTTTCGCTAGGCGTGATGAGTGAGTGAGTCAGACAGCACATTTTCTTTCAATTATTTTTACCAGAATCTCACCCCTCCCCATGGGCCCCTTAAATTGGATTGATGAAAAAACGCTTGAACACCTATTAACTTATTTTTTTAAGCTGTCTTTTTCCCTTGAGTTTGATGAGTTAGTCAGTCAGTTAGGACACTTTCTCTCCTTTTTTCCCCCCAGAATTTCACCCCACCCCATTGGCTCCTTAAATTAATTTATGAAAAAACGGCGAAACACCGATTTACTTATTTTTAAGCTGATTCTTTTTGTCGCTGAGTTTCAAATTTCTCGCCTATGTCGTTTAGGAGATAGGCCTACACGCTTCGTTAGGAATCCTTCAACCCCCAATTTTCACCCCTTTCACCTCATAATAATACACCACATCGAAAAACCCTTAGACACATGTCTGCTTATTTTAAATGATTGGTTTATATGCCGAGTATCACATCCACAAAAGAAACCACTCGTGAGATATTGTTATTCAATGAAATGCAGGTTTAACCCCCTTAAGACCCCTTTAGAACCTGAATATTCAAAAACCCACCCTTAGTGTATGGTTTTGACATACAACGAACTTATCCCGAAAATGACATGTTTCCAACTTCAATATTTTTGGCTGGGCGATGATGAGTGAGTGAGTGAGCGAGTGAGTCAGGACATTTTCTTTCAATTTTTTTTTCTTCAGAATTTCACCCCTCCCGATGAAACCCTTAAATTTGATTTATCAAAAAAACTGTCGAACACATATATATTTATTTTTAAGCAGTTTTTCCCCCTGAGTTTGAAGAGCGAGTGAGTCAATCGGTTAGGACACTTTCTTTCCTGTTTTTTACCCAGAATTTCACCCCTCCCCATGGGCCCCTTAAATTGGATTTATGAAAAAACGGTCAAACACCTATTTACTTATTTTTTATGCTGATTTTCTTCCGCTGAGTTTCAAACTCCTCGCCTATGTCGTTTAAGAGATACAGGCTCCATTAGGATCTTTCAACCCCCACTTTTCACCCCTTCCACCTCATAATATACACCACATCGAAAAATCCTCAGACACGTGTCTTCTTATTTTTAATGATGAGTTTATATGCCGAGTATCACATCCCCCAATGAAACCAATCGGGAGATATTGCTATTCAATGAAATACAGGTCTACCCCCTTAACATCCCTTTACAACCTGAATATCCAAAAATCCTTCCTTAGTGGGCGTTTGCGGCCCTTGAGGAAGCTGCATACCAAATTTCATTCCAATCCGTTGGGTGGTTTCTGAGATTTCGTGATGAATGTGTGAGTGAGTGAGTGGTATTTGACAAATATCTAGTAGATAGTGTCAAGTCTTTGTTATGCTATACTCGGTTGACAGTGCTGTGTGAGAAGTTGAGTAACTAACGGAATTTCAAGTCAAGATCCTCATTTTCTATACCGGTAGTGCAGAGCGAAACTCGGATCCATTCGGCCGTGTCTCGACTTGAGCTATGTTGTCATGGAAACTATCTGCCTTGCCATTCCTTCGTGAGTATATTTTATGATTTGATTAGCCTGTGCTTGAGTGCAAAAGGGCCAAAATCAGAAGAATGAGAAAGACTATCGAAAATTCATGCAGCCAGCGGTTCCTTCTGGGTCCTAAACTATGTGTGTGCAAAATTTGGTTGAGATTGGTGAAACGGTGTAGATTTGTATACGGAACCAACCCACCCACCCACCCACATACATACAGACTTTCACTTATATATATAAGATTGAAATGGGTTGGCCTAGCATATGGTGTAGATGCATTGTCAAAGGAAAACATTCCATGTTATGAAAATGGGCCGCATAACCTGTACCGAAAGCGTATTCTGAACAGCAGTTCCTTGAACTCAGATTTGCCAACATTTCATTGTATCTTTCTATGTCGTGTATCTCTGTACCTCAACATACAGAAGAGTGCTTTAAAAATCATGTCTTGTGTAAATTACGGAAAAGGTAGTGAGTGTGGTTTTTGCCGGAGTGGATACTTGCTCGTAGAAATACTTTTCAATAAAATAGACTGGTTCACAATTTTGTATGTGCACATTGAGGTACTGTATGTGACAGCGGGATGCCTTAAGTGTTACGGAAACGGCAATAGCCGCCACAGAGCTTCGTTACTACTGAAATAACGACCAGACTGATATTTGTACTTACCTATACAGGATTTGTGAACCCAGTGTTTATGAAATTGAACGTAGCTATTTCGCTACCTTTATTTAGTAGCCGCTACTGTCTTGTTTATAAATTAAAAGTGGTATTAGAAGGTGCTTTCCCTAATATTTTTTACCCCTGGCACTACAGACCATGAAGGGCGTAGGCCTATCATGCGACCGCTTCCCAGCCATTTGGCCTGCAGATTTTGTGGTGACACGTGGTCAGTGCATCGTGTCTCCTCGGCCATTATCTTGTTCTTCGTGACCGGGGCACTGCCTCGCTATCAGACAGCTACTCAATTGTCCTCACGAAACTGAGTGCACTCCGTTGCAGCCCTCACGTCAGTGTCTAAAATCTCTGACGGAGCCGGGAATCGAACCCGGGGCCTCCGGATGAGAGGCAGGCGTGCCAACCTGTTCTTATTGTGTTTATATATATCTTCAAAAAGATAATAAATGGATTGGCATTGCCTCCTACAGGGATATATAGAAAATCAGATGTCATACCTTGAGGTTCAGTTGCCATGGAAACGGACTTGCCATTAGTTCATCAGTTTATCAGGGTGAAGATAGTTTTCTGCGAATATCTCTGAAACTGTTGGTTTTAGGGCCTTAAAATGATGTTTTCGGTGTCCTACAGGGACATACCGAGTATTGTTTCTTGCATCGAGGGGCGTAAAATGAGCTTTGTCCGGTCTTTATGCGACAACTTCAATATTTTGTCCCGGTTCAGTATTTTTGGTGTCTTTTCAGTTATGTTGCCTGTTCCACGGGAACAATGATTTATTTCCGGATGAAAGGCAGCCTATATGTTATCCCAGGGTATAAGCTGTCTCCATTTCAAATTTCATCAAAATCCGTCCAGCGGTTTTAATGTCAAGAGGTAACAAACGAACACACACAGATTCACAATTTCGCTCGTGATCAAGACAATGGGGACGATGCATTATTGCTGATAATTGGTCTATTCTATTACAGCATATGCAGCTACAGGTGGGTCCATTCTAATTCTGAAAATTCTGATACATACAGTATATTGATATGAGTAGCAAAGTGGGAATTTTATAGAGTTGTGAAAGTCTGCAGGGTACGATGTTACACTATGTGAACACATTTGAAAATATGGTTTTTGGTTTTGCCATCTTCTGCTGAGACATAACTATTTTGTTGTCCGGATACTAGCGAGCATGCCACATACAGTTGCCCATGGGAAAAATTGGTTTTGTCTAAATGTACACGTGCTACTCTTAAGTGTGTGTCATTGCGCTTTGTTAATAGGAATTGCGAATATTGTTTGAAGAAGGAACTGCACTCTTGCACACTGGAAAGGCAAATCTATCGGAATATGGGGCATTAAAAGTATTTTTCTTAAGCTATTCTGTGTGTAATTTTGCCATACTTATTGATGATTTGTACGTCAACATATCGCTATTAATAGACCTATAGTAAAATATCTCCCACCTTGGCCGATGATGTACATTATGCAGTCTCTTCCAGTGTTACATCCGAGGGATTGAAATTCTCCAACAACCCTTTTGCGTCACATGCCTCTCTAAGTAATTAATTTCTAATAGTTGTTGTTTGAGTCTTCAGTTTTTTAACTGGTTTGATGCAGCAATCCGTGCCTCCCTCTCCTGAGCTACATAGCTACCACACCCTACATCCGAGGCAATCTGTTTAACCCTGGTCTACCCCTACAGTTCTTGTCCTCGACCCTTCCATTCATAACTAAGCAGCTTGCTATTCCTGGGTGTCTTAATATGTGTCCTACCAACCTATCTCTTCTCTTCATTAGCAGTCGCCAGAAAAATCTCTCCTCTCCCACTCGTCTTAATATCTCTTCATGTGTTACCCTATCTACCCATCTGATCATCATTCTCCTGATAACCACATTTCAAACGCTTCAATTCTCCTCTTTTCTGCTGCACCATTAGCAGGGGGTGTCAACCAGATAGGGATTATTTGGTACCATCGGTGTAGTAGCGCGGCCAGACGTAAGGGGTGGATTAAGCGCTGTATATCGTCTTGCCAACATATGCATGATACACGTTTTAATTGAATTGCAAATATATCCCTATATTTAGTCAATAAATATACACATAATTCCTAATTGACATTTCCTTGCAATTATCTAGCTCACAGACGGTAATTATAGCACATGTCATTAAGTGAACATTATTTCTACTGGGTTGGTGGCATTGTCTATATTCCCAACAACTTGGCGACTTTCATTCTCCACCTGTAAATTGCCTCGTGGTATTTTGGTTGATTGTAAACCAGTATCGGTATTTCAGTTTCTCTGGTAAGTACCAATAATGCACTATATATTATTCAAATGATTTCTTGATCGACAGGATTCTCATGAGAGCCATGCAGTATTTTTTGGTGAATTTTCTTAGTAGTAGAAAGCTAGGTTAATGACTTGAATTCAATTTATTTTCTATTACATTTTGTATTTCATGCTTTCTGTTTCTGTACCTCATTCTGTATATTTGATATGTAGGTTATGGGAAAATATCACTCGGAATGTTCTGTTGTTGGCTGCAAAAGTAGAGGTTGGAAATACACTCCTGAGGATGGAAGAGCCCTATCATTTCATCGCTTCCCCTTTGATGAAGCAAGGTATGTATCAATAATTGGGCTATTCTCTAATTATTTAATCACGTTCCTTTGATGGCATTTTTTAAATGAAATTAAAGTGAGTAGTAGGCTACTTGGTGGGTGGGTTGTAACGTATATTAACATTGGCCTCTAATTTTGGGAACATTTAGCCTAAATGACCAGGGATGCGACTAACATAACCTAATCAATGTGCAAGTGACTTCAAGTGTTTAAGTATTTCATAGTAACATGCAAATTACAAAATTACAAATCTGCTAATCATGGTGGTAACTTCTAATCGGCAGGTTATTACAGGTTTCAACATTGTTTGAATAACATTGCTGGTTCAAGTATATACCGGGATTCCTACGTGTCTAGGTTTATTTTATTTTATTGTAGGCAATGCCTTCACGGATGTACAGAGGTTTGGTTTACGTGCCTTGAATTGCTGCCATGTTACCCCGCTGTAGGAGGTTTCAAATAGTGCATCGTTACATGCAGATGCAGTCACTTGTGTTCAAGAGTGAGGCTTGGTTGTGAGTTACAAATGTTCGTAAATTACTTGCAGTTCAGTTTAATTGAAAATTTGCACTACACTCTTCTAAAGACAAAACCATTGGTCTCTATTAGGTTAGACGACTGTCTGGACAAAACCTTTGACTGCTCCTAGGTTAGGGCTCTGTCTGGATGAAATTTACATTACATTACTAGTTGAAGCGAGAACATGCCTTTGACACTTACAACTTCATTAATACGGATAATCTATGATTTTCAGTCGTTTCTAGGAGACAATATCAATTGAAATTGCCGTCTATTATCACATGTGGTAAATTACATAAATATGTGTTTGTTTCTTGCTCATTGAACGACTGCAGCCATGTTCCTCAAGCGCTGAGCATTCATCAACTGTTACATGGGCGGAGACACTGACGAGACATGACACATTCATGTCATGGTAGTGTTGCCAAAATTTAAGATATAAAATACATCACCATATGAGGTATGGGTGACTAAAGCCATTGGTCGAGAGAAAGATTATGCTTGTCAAATACCTGGGGTGCATATATGGCTAACGCGGCCCACAGGCTAAAACCGTTGTGAAAATCCATTGTATTGGACAAAACGAAGGTTAGAATGGTTGGGTTGAGGGGCACTGTTGACATGTTAGGCTGTAACCATTGCCAAAACCACTGTTCCTTTTATTTTATAACCCCTAGACTGCCTATACGATTTAGTACCAGCCTATGGGTGGGGTTGGCAATACTGTTCTTGTACATAATTAACACTGATAATGACAGACACAGTTGGAATTTTACTATATAAGTCGTGATATGATTTGGGATGGCGGCTGGGTTATAGACAGTGGAGGAGTGAACTACATCCTTTCCACATGTATTTTGAATCATTACAGAAAGTATTTATGGCCTATATCAGTAGTTTGGTAACTTTTCCATATGTTCTCTTCTCCTCAACTGTTACCTCCTTATTAACACACAGAATGTAACAAGTATGGATCTTTTAAGCCTTTAGTGTCGTTCTTAAAGTCATGGGTGCCGCTATTTTTTGTCTAGGGATTTTTTTGTTTACGGAATCGCGATCTTCCAGTTTGCTGAGGTAAGTTCCAGGTAGGGACAGTTCACTGGCTCTTGACAGATGAAGGTTAGGTTCCATTTATGTCTGTATGCATTTTAATTCATTACTTGCTGAGAAAGTGTAATCGATTTAACATTACTTTTCCTGGGGAAAATAAATGAGACCAGAACGTTGCTTTTACATACCTTCATCTACTGGGCGACATTACTTATTGAAATTAATAACTTTGGGCACTACTGTACCTGAAATGTGTTATATATTGCATAAATATGTGTTTTTTTTATTTATTAACGGCAGTCATGTTCTGACAGCGTTTGAACCCGTTCAACTGTGAACAAGGCGCGCTCAAGGGCACACATTGTTGCCAACATGTGGGATACAAAGTCACTGTTGACCAAAATACATTGATCTGGTCGCGTTAGTCTGTAACCATTGGCTTGGATGTGTTCGGCTGTAACTAGTGTAAAAAACCATAAGTTATTTTGGCTAATTCATGTACTATAGAAAATTTTACCGTCTGTTCGTATTTCATTCAGTGCTACCGTGTAGTTTGCCTTCATTGAAGTGATTTTCCCATACGAATTCTGTTAGTGTTCCTATCTTTAATAGATACACTACTGAAATGGTATTAAGATTCCGAAATGGATGGTTAACATTTTATCATGTGTGAGAGGAAATTGAATGAAGCACACCAAACAGTAACACTTACAGGACTGTAACATAACCTGGAGGGGCAGATAACGTAGACGTTCCAACTACTACCAAGTACTACCCCCCACCCCATAAGGGTAGGGTAATCTGTCACATATGGTCCATGTAAACTAACCAATTCAAGTTTCTTAAGTATATCAATGCACTCCTCCCTCAGTACGGTATCTTGGTGAAAAGTGACTGGATGCCGAAACCCGCATGCATATCAGATTCTTGGGGGCGTTGTGGCGCAGCGGTCAAGCTGCTGGCCTCTCACCAAGGTGGACCGGGTTCGATTTAGTGTATGTAGTAGTAATGAACGTCATAACCATCCTCTTTTGTAGTAATCATAAATATTGCTATTCTTCTATGAGCATTTTCTAATTGTAACTTCGTTTTTTTTTTTTCAGGTCCAGAGTGTGGATTGAGCTAGTTGATCCATCACTTTCATCCAAGTCTAAAGAACAGCTAAGACGTCTGCGAGTTTGTGGACTTCATTTCACTGAAGACCAGTTCCTCAATCGTTTAAAAAGAACATTGGTTCATAATGCTGTACCTAATATCTCATCTCTTTCAGGATTGACCGAGGAAGGGAGACAGCCCCAAGGAGTTACTCCAAGACCATCAAATGACTTTGTTGAATCGTCTGCCTTTTTGTCTATTTCAGGATCAACCGAAGAAGAAACTGGTGTTGCAGAGTGTAGCCAAGAATTTCGCTTCCAGCTGGTACGCGCGGGCCATCTTTAGTCCATTCAAGACCTATTAGGTCTGAACCTCTTTTTCAGGCAACTCCTGTAGCTTTTGTTGTGTTGAAAGTAATACATTCCTTATCACCATAGACAAACATCAACAATAAGCTACAGCATTTCACCACTGCAACAGAGTAACTCCTGCTTTCACATTGCCTCTATGTAAAACACAAACAAGAAATGTCAAAAAGCCACAAGCTTAGTGGCTATAGAGAAAGAAAGAAAACTCTAAAAACCATTCACCATGAAGATCGCATCACTAGAATTACGAAAGTATCCTAGTGTCGTGCTGATAGTAGGTCTATCAATTTGTCCGTGGCAGCAGTATGCCAATTCGTACTTGTTGAATGACTCTGGTGCCACATATTACAAGG
The DNA here is from genome assembly GCA_946902985.2 of Meconema thalassinum. NCBI lineage: Eukaryota > Metazoa > Arthropoda > Insecta > Orthoptera > Tettigoniidae > Meconema > Meconema thalassinum. The sequence continues at coordinate 1,530,173,441 of OX336388.2, forward strand.
TTATTTTTTTTAACCTACTTGCGTGCCAACACTACTACTTAAAATGCCATGTTTTCTGCCTACGTTCATACAGTAGCTTTAGTCACCCGTATGGAACTTCCCAGTTTTTTTTTGTAAGCTCATTGACACACAATTTGAGTACATTGTTTCGTTCTATTGAAAAAGTTCAGAAACCTTCTTGGGAGTGTCCATTTTTATTATGTATATTAGATGTACCCCTGCCCAGTCATTTGGGCAAACTTGTGTTGACTGAAGTTGCTACTAACAATGCTAGTACTGCAGTTCCTTCTCTTGTTGGGATCTAATTTTCTTATGATGCTTGAGACATATGTGCCCAAGATGTGTATAATATGCACTATTTACTGTCCCTTTTAACCATGCATCGACAATCAGAGCCTTCATTAATGCTCAATGCTGCACACTCGCTGCTTCTGTCACTGAAACCTTTCGAGAGGTGTCACAATGTACCACTAATCAACATAACAAAGGAGTTCAACATTTTTTTAAAAACTCTATTGAACTATAATTTGATCAATCATTAATCAAGACGCATCATATTACTGAAGATAGGGTATGTCATAAAGAAATGTTAAAAGTTATATAAATAAAAACAATAAGATAGCTTTGAAGCCATTTTTCAGTGTTGCTTTATTGACAACATGGTAGTTTCACCGACTGAAAAATGACAAGATCAATAGTCGATGATTAATAACAAAATGAAAGGGTTTACGTCCCATTTTACAATTGCGGCTTTTAGAGATGCTTAGGTGGTGGTATTTTGTCCTGAAGGGGGATCTTGAGCGTGCCGGTAAATCTACTGACATGGCTTTCTGATATTTAAGCATCCTCAAATGCCAACCGACTGTGCCAGGATACAATCCCGCTCTTTTGGGCACAGCAGGCGAGATCTTTAACGCCGAACCATGCAGCCTGTCATTGACAATTGACTGACTGCGTGACTCAGTGGTTCTCGCCAGCTTTGCCCAAGGTTGCAGTTTCGAATCCTGGCGCAGCTGATTGGCAATTGAGGGCGCGCAAACGTGAGGGAGCAATGTCATTAGATTTACTGGCACGTTAATGATACCCTTCTGGGCAAAATTCCGGCATCCCGGCGTCTCTAAAAGCCCCAATAGGGCAGTAAGACCAATAACATTATTATTAATCATTGACAATTGATCTTGTCAATTTTTCAGTCGGTGAACACATGATTCCAATTACTGGAACAGCAAAAGCAACCTGGTATTATATTGTGTTGACCAACTAAATAAATAACCAATCTCTTAATGGCAGCAAGAACAGATCACAAAGGCCTTGGTAATAATGGCAACATTGTTCGTGTTACCATAGCAATGGTCCAGCGACAGTGGCACCTTGTCACAGATCCGTTCTCTTGTTTAAAATAGTATACAGTAGTTTGTTGCAGATTAAGGCTACACATCAGTTTCTGTTTTAGGAAAGAGTACATTATTTTCATAATTTACAGGTTTATTTTTTACTTCAAGTATCACATTGTGAATATCAAGGAAAACCATGAATGAATTCTTGAAAGAAATATTTCTTTAAATGTTTTTGCTCTGTTGCAGGAATTTGCTAACAATCATCATTGACCCTTTCCAAGAAGCTTCCCAATTATGTACTAAATGTATTGTGATTTTTTAATATAGGCTTATTATTACCTGATTGAGGTTTTTCCATGGTTTTCCCTCTTTCTGATAGGCAAATGCCAGGTAATAGGATGGTGTGACCATGGATTTAATTACACCATCTGTTTTCTTACATTCTCTTTTAAAAATAAATTTACTGGTTTTTACCCAATAGCACTGTTTTTTATCTTAATAAAAATGGACCCTCTCCTTTTCCTTTCTTGTGCCCTAATTTAAACTACCTGAAAATAATTTAAATGGATAGATTGAATCCTGTGTGTTTCCATTCTTCATTTCAGTGTTCTGAACTCCACAATTTTGCAGCATTATTTGTGTGATTATTTAGGTATATATTTGCTATCAATATATTCTAAGTGTGGATTTTGGAACGAAGTGGACAAAGCATTTGAGGGGTATAGATGCAAAACCGGCAATCTCCACTTTTTGGTGACAATGAGTGGAGAACCATTCTCTGAGGTGTTTGTTATCTGTTTATAAACTTGTTTGGTTGAAAATCCGGCCTGAGGCCAAACAAGTTCATAAACAGATCACAAACACCTCAGAGAATGGTTCTCCAACTTTAACTCATTGTCATAAAAAAAAAGTGGAAATCGCCGGTTTTGCATCTAGACCCCTCATTTAGCGAAACGAGGGGAGGGGCGGGAGTAACGAGGGGAGGGGCGGGAGTAACGAGGGGAGGGGTGGGAGGGGTAGTGTTTACAAGTTCTGCGCATAGGTGGCACTACGGGCTACACGTAGTAGTACCGCGGTCAAACACCAGACAGCGCTGAAGTCTTAGGTGCCAAGAATTAGCATGGCTGTCGCCTATCTGTAGTAGTAGGTAATCTGTGACCACTAGTCCAAGTTTCACTTCCTTATAGTGTCACGCTCCAGACAAAAGCTTTCAAAAATGACTTCCTAATACCTAAATGTATATTCGATTTCAACAGATTCCTTTTATGTAGAAATGCTTTCCTTGCCTGAGCCAACCCACTTTTTATATCCTCTTTGCCTCGTCCATCACTTGGTATTTTGCTTCCTAAGTAACAGAAGTCTCCTACTTCCCGTAGCGTTTCACCAGCTAATTTGATGTCCATAGAGGTTTCTGATTTATTTCGGCTGCATTCCAATAACTTTGTTTTACATTTATTGATTTTCTTCATGAATTCTTTCCTCAAGACGGAATCTATACCACTCAAAAACTCGTTCAAATCCTCTGGTGTATTGGCCAAGATGACGATGTCATCAGCAAATCTCAGAGATGAGATTATTTCTCCTTGAATCTTCACTCCCACTTTGAACTTTTCTCCAATTTCCTGATTATTGTGTTTTTAGAGATCTTGGAAGTGCATTGCCCTCGCACATGGTGTAGATGCATTGTCAAAGGAAAACATTCCATATTACGAACATGGGCCGCATAACCTGTACCAATAGCTTCTGCAGATTTAACACAAGGATATTTCTGAATAGCAGTTCCTTGAACTCAGATTTGCCAACATTTTATTGTATCTTTCCATGTGGTATATCTCTGTACCTCAAAATACATAAGAGTGCTTTAAAAATCATGTCTTGTGTAAATTTTGGAAAAGGTAGCGAGTGTGGTTTTTGCCGGAGTGGATACTCGTAGAAATTCTATTCAGTAAAATAGACTGGTTCACAATTTTGTAAGTGCACGGTGGGATGCCTTAAGTGTTACGGAAACTGCAATAGCCGCCACAGAGCTTCGTTGCTACTGAAATAACGACCAGACTCATATTTGTACTTAACTATACGGGATTTGTGAGCCCAGTGTTTATGAAATTGAACATTGCTATATCGCTACCTTTATTTAGTAGCCGCTACTGTAGTGTTTAGAAATTAAAGGTGGTATTAGAAGGCGCTTCCCCTAATTTTTTTTACCCCTGGCACTACAGCCCATGAAGGGCCTAGGCCTATCATGCGACCGCTTCCCAGCCATTTGGCCTGCAGATATTGTTGTGACGCGTGGTCAGTGCATTTCATTTCATATTTATTTATCAGTGCCTTACACTATATTTACAGTACACTGAAGGGAGTCTCTGAAAAAAGCAAAGCCGCACTTTGCATTTGGGATGCGTCAGAGCCCCCACTATAAACACTGGATTATATTTACATATGTACACAAGATGGCAATTAGTGAGAATCGAGCAATGATTACATTATTTACAGTATACAGTACATTAGAGGGATGGTAAATTTATACAGGATAAGGGAGGACAACAAGAGAAGAGGTCAAATAAATATTGCAAATGGAGATACACAGGAAACACAAGCACAACAAGGAATCGGGGCATAATTGATGAGGAACAACCTACTTGTTGAACAAATAATAACACAGCTTCCTCTTGAACTGAATGGCATTATTGTTGCTGGCCTTCAGGGAACACGGTAGGCTGTTCCATGCACAGACCGATCTATTTACAAAACCCAGTTTGTACGACTCAGTCCTGGGTAGTGGGGCGTACAGCGTAACTCCGCGGCCCTTCTGAGCTGATCGGTAGCCAAGGGAAATTTTGTCTAACATAGGAGATGAGTCTGTATTATTAAAAAGTTTTCGCAGGTATAACAAATCAATTTGGGTACTGCCCCCGTAAATTGAATTATATTGAGACCACGGTGGCTGTATTGGCAAATATGAAGAAAGTTATGGCTGTCATAGTTGTGACGTGGATATTCATGACGTAGGCACGGATGACGTAGACTTCATGCAAGTAGGCTGCTTGAGCTGAGATTCTTGGTGACGTCATGATTTTGTTCGAGAAAGATCTGAGATTTACGACGCAGTCGCAGGGAAACGTGGAATTGTGCTGAGGAAGAAGTTACGCTATTGGAGGAAAGGCTCAAACCAATGAACGATAGTTTGGAGGGAGACTGAGATTACTGAAACTACTATATTTTAGTTACTTTTGGAATGCAGAATTGTGGAAAACTATTTTCAGTTATGGCATTGATTTGGAATTTTGAAGAAATTATTTTTGAGTTTTTGAAATTTGAAAATCCGTCAAGTATAGCCAAAGTTAGAACTTCTAGCTATGACGGAGAAACAAGCTATGGAAGGGATGGATACGCCCCTTAAGAAGTTGATAAAAGGTCTTGCACAGCAGAGAGGAGCTCTGATAGCTCATGTGGCTCATATCTCATGTGTCCCATACCGCATATACATTTCTGGTGTCACATAGTCGTTTTCGAGTGAATAAGTGAAACAAGTCGTCTTTAGCATGTGGTAAAGCCAACCGCATCGAACGAGCTTCGAGCGTGCCGCAGTTCCATTTTACGGTGTTTGAAACTAGCCGAAGTTGAAACGCACACATTTTCAAGTCTACAAGATAATATATCAAGAGTTGACTAATGCCTTTAAGCTAATTCGATTGTGCAGTACTATATTAAAGTGTGTAGAAAGGTTGAACATTTTCAAGATTATAATTCGAAAGATATTGGCATTTTAAGTCGGCAGACAAAAGTGATTTTCTCGCCATCTGAGAAGCACTTTTAAATATCACATTCTACGCTACGGCTGACACGGGTATTGCAACCGTGCTACTACATATTGCATTTGATGATATAACGCTGCATTCTAACATGGAACAATATAATATCGCAGTTCTTTCAACTATTATAACGGAAATGGAGATGGAAGGCTAAGGACTTTAATGCAATTGGGACATATATTAATGGAGTGAAATAGCAGCATGGAACTTCGCTAATCGTCTTTCTACAAAAGCGAGCATGTAGTGAATATCCAACTACACTCATGCATCGTTGTCCAACGCTGAATTATATCAAATGGCAGTGGAAACATATTCATACTCCACGAATATGAATATTTCTACGGAAATAACTGCAATAAACTTCATGGCGAATTTCTACCAGAACTTCAGGGAACTATCAAGAGAGGCCAGGGTAGACCCGGCTCACAAAGAAGAGTTTTGCCAGAAGGATGTCTATCGTATACACGGAGCAGTGCAATTTCCGGAGGAGGAAGCAGTTCGATTCTCCGAGGGCGCTGGTTCCAGGTTCGAGGTCGGAGCACATCTTTTTGGTGAAATGGAACCATCACCAGTCTTCTTTGGAAGATTTTCCTCTAGAACTTCAATCAACAGATAAGGTAGTCGTGAACGTTTCTTGTTTTATTTGAGTCATTTAGCGATATCTGAGCAACCATTTTTCTCATATGTTCTGTCCTATATTTTGCCCCATATTCTTGCTTGATAATTCTGTACTCAGTACACTTCGATGAGTTATGCCTTTTTCTAAGCTTTATTAAGACATTGTTATGTCAGTGGCATAGTTAAATAATTTTGGATCAGTTGAGACTGATAATATATTCTTTCAGTAATTTGCATATTTTTGTAGTCACGATTTGACTGTAAAATTAATGATTTTCTATGGCAGATTTGAATTCAGACAGCGTGTCACTTTATTAAAGTAATTCTATTCAGTAAATTACTTTGACCAATTTTCTGTCATCCTCAAGAAAGAAGAATAATTAAAAGATTTTAGAGCGTTAAAATCTATTACTGTATCGACGATCTTGGAAATACTAGTCGTTTTATGAACATGATTGCAACATAGACATTTATCGTCAGTTCTGAAATTACCATTGCATTATAGACAATTTTATGAAATATGAACTTTGATTACGATTTATTGAATACACTATAGTAATGAACATTTGATAGGAGTTTTCTCAATTCTAGATTGGAACAATAATGTTTGCATTCCACAGTCTAATTGTATTCTATTCGACTATTTTGCAGTTTAGATGAACTTTGTTTGAAGATAGTATTTTTATACTATATTACCTAGGAGATATTAATCTCAATTTTGATAGACCAGAGAGGCGTGTATAATCGTATTTGCTATTAAATTTATTTGTGATTGGCAAATTTTTACTTCATATCGATTCATGAATGAAACCCACGAAGGTTAAATAAATAACAGTTTTGAAACAATTAATGAATATAAGAATTTTTGAAGAGGAACTATGGATGTATAATCGTTAGTTCAGTGGACGTGTAAAAGTCGCTGATGAATAATGCCCTTGAATAATTGAAGGAGGTTCCCACAGTAATAAGGATGAAGTTAAAGAATTTGTAAGTGGAGGTTTTTGTATGAATTGTGGAAGATTTTTATGCCATATATATGGAAATATATGATGAATTCTGGGCCTATTTTATGCAATTTGTGCGTTTGAAGCGAAGTATTTTCCGCTGAGTTTATTGTCCAGGTCCTTTGAAGATTAATCATGTGAAATTACTGTTAAAATTAACAAGAGTGTTAAATAATTTGAGATAACGATTTTGAATGGAGGTTACCGTCACAAATAATAATAATAATAATAATAATTATTATTAAAACTTATTAAACCTGAATATAAGCTTAAATATAACTAACCTTCATTGGTCGATTATATTAACCTGATTTGAGTAATTATCAACCGGATAAACGTGTGGTGTAATGTATTTCTAAAATCAATAATAAATATTGTAAATAAATTATGTAATTATCTTTAATAATAATTTGTAATGAAAGGAATTAAGAGAGGCGTGTATAGATTTTTCAATTGTCGTTTGACAATATTATAAACAATTTGTAATTGTTATAAACAATTAATGAGCATTTGTTATAAACATTAAGAGTTTTGTTAATATACTCTAAACAACGATAATGAAACATATGGATTATGTAATTAAACAAGTTTTGGGATTATTAGAGTAATCCAGTAATATGTGATTGAAGCATTTAAAAGATTTGCGTGATAATATTTGAGTTGAGTTGAGGACATTTCAAGTGTTTGAAAAGGAGCTAAGCTCGGAGGTTACGAGCATATGCTAACACTAGCGGGACAGGTGGGTCCATTTGACGACGTGGGCATGCGACATGATGTAGGGTGGATCGCAGCTGGCCTGACAACTGTATGTTAGAGGCCAAGGTCGACCACATAACAGGCTTGCAGTTATAAATAAAGTGTGATGTTTATGAAAGAGGAAAACAATTGCTACATGTCTCGTTCCAATTCCCTCATCCATTCCAAGTGTATTACTATTATTACGTTCTTTATAAGCAAGTGAAAGATAAAATTTTGTATGTAACGTCTACAAGTCCTACAGGAGGACATGATTATATTGACAATGGCTTCTGATTGCCACGTGTATTTTGTTGAGTTTTTGTTAAAGTCATTCCCTTTATGTGAAATAAATTATTGTACAGTTTAAAGTTTCTTGTTCCGTCTTGGTTCATTTTAAATATCATGGTGGAGGTTATTGTGTGGGCATACTTTAAGTGATCCAGTTGGCAACCCATACCCGAGATTAATTTGAAGAGGTAAGTAAAGGTAAGTATGAACCCCCGTATATTTTGGTGTGTTCCACAATAATTTTCTTGTTAACTGCTGTGCTCTAATCTCGGTAGTATCTGTCAGTGCCATTTTCATTGATCAGGGTGTCTACTGTAAGGATGAAGTAAAAATTAGTTACTTTTTAGGTACCTTTTAGTTAATTTTAGTTACCTTTGAATTCAAGTTACGTCTGCGGTCTACAAGCATAGGCGCTCATCACGCGGTGAAGAAAAACAACAATGAACTGTTTTTAAAGAGGTTTTTTATTTATCGTAGGGCTGTTAGTGCCGGGAGTGTCCGAGGACATGTTCAGCTCGTCTGAGTCTGTAGCTGCTTCCAACGGACACCCATAGGTTGAGCTACAAGTTCCGTTCAATTTCAAGTTGCTACCAGATATCAATGATACCTAGTGGTGAACGTTGGAACTTTGATAGAGCGTTCCGACGAAATATAACCTAACAATTTAGCTTCACACAAGTTTTGTCTGTGGAAGAATCCTTTACATGCCAGAAATCCGTGACATGGGACCGCCGGCTTTACTTCCTCTCCGAAGGAAGGCATACTGAAGGATTTTTAACGCTTTTAAAAAATCTTCGGCCGGGTTTGAACCCGCTATATTGGGCACAGCAGTTCAGCATGCTATCAACTACACCACCGAAGCCGCTTTAAATGAAATTCACATAATGTTATAAAAATTTAAAAAATAATAAATATATGCTAGATATTTAATATCCAATGAGTTGTTTCAGCTAATATGTCGTCTTGTCCACAATATGTTGTTATTATTACGGTACCAAGAGATTGCTCAGCTCTTGACCATTTGGCGAGATTTCCTTCGTCCCCGCGGTAGGTCGCGAAGAAATGTATGCGATGTTACGCGATCGTCACCGAATTCTGTCTTCGCAGTCAAATGCGGAGAAATATCGAGATGTTACACGATCGGCGCTGGTCTCAGTTGTTTGGTGAGCTTCCCGTAGTTTTCACGATAGAACACGGAGAAAAATCGCGATTTAGATAATCAGCGTCACTTTTAGTCATTCGACGAGATTTCCATTGGCCTTGAGTTCGGGCACAAGAAAATATAGCATTATTACGCAATCGGCGCCACTTGCTGTCCGTTTGACAAGAATACAGTTGTCCTCGTCATTGAACGCGGAGAAATATCGCGATGTATCGCAATCGCTGCCGCTCTCGTCCGTTTTACGTTGTCCTCGAGATATTATGCAATCGTCGCCGCACCCGGCCGTTCAACGATTGTGTGCCTGTCTATCTGTCCTGATAGAATGGCGGAGGCAAGCTCAAGGTTGGGCATGGTTAAAATTCACGCGTAGTTATGAACATGTTGTTCGGTCGGCGCCGTGATTCCCTTTGTCCCTATGCTGTAGTTGGGAGTTCATGAGTTCAGGGTGGATCACGAGGAGGATTTAGTATTTCGATGCTACGTAGGCTGCCATTTTTAAGTGGGTTGATGCACTTCTCGCTCCCCGCACGCTTTTAAGTATACGGTCATGGGAAAAGTGGCAAGTAGGTTTCGTGATGGGTGCCCTGTGAAGGGTGCCCAATCACCTTTGACAGGATTCCCGCAGTCCTCGTGGTCACAAGTTCACGATAGGGGACGGGTTTTATGATTTTACGAAACTGGCGTCGATCTCGGTCCGTTTGACGAGATTCCCGCAGGCAAGTCGTGCGGTCAGCCGGCCGTCTTGAGGATGCGATTTTGGAGGATGAACGTTCGAAGTAGGTACGATATCGAATATTACGAATTGTTCTGAGAGGATTGCACGAATAATACGACAAGAGGGCAAGTTTTATTTCGATTGAGAACCACGAAATATCAACAAGTTATCGAAATAATCGGTTAGATTATATATCCGATGGAACGAAAGTTCGAAGGAAAAATCGACTTATAACGGAATTTCGATTTAACCACACTGAATGTCGCAAATTTACTTGACATATTTTTTAAATAAGTTATATGTATTTCGAAGATTTTTCGCATTTTTTTTCGAAACGGTAACATTTTGCAAGATTGCGACATTAAATTGTTTCGCGTTATTTCTGGACTTCAATTTGACATAGTTTCCAAATAACAGAAATAAGAGATTTCTTTTTAGTTTCGGAAGTATTCGCGAATAAACGTCTCGCGAAAAGTCAGGTTTCCTAATACAGTAACACAGAAAAATATTTCACACGAAACTTAAGTCTTCTTAATGCCGAAAATATACATTGAACCGATGTATACCACTCAAAGTATCCTCAGTATGTATTTCCTTGAGGTCGGGCACGGAGACATATAGCTTAGTACTATGCAATAGGCACGGCGCCGCTTGCGTGAAATTCGCAATCTCTGAGCCTAGCGGCGCGAGTTTAAATGATTCAACCCGCCTTCAGAAAATTTTCGTTACCCGTTTGTAAAATTCGTTACTTTTTCGTTACTTTCGTTACCCTTTTGTAAAATTCGTTACTTTTTCGTTACTTTCGTTACCGGTAGACACCCTGTTGATGTAGCTGTGCCGGTGCGATTGATTATTGGCAATCCGATTGAGGGGGGCGGATATCTGACAGCCTACTATCCGGATTTACGGGGACAGTACATAGGTTCTCAATAGACGGAAGGCTACATTTTTGGCTTCTGATTTTAGAGTCTACGTCGGAATTTTTCGAGAGAATGAATTTAGTGGCACGATTTTGTATCTGTTCTAGCTTAAGGATATTTCCCTTGGTACCGGGGCTCCATGAAGGGCAAGAGTGAATTAGCAGTGGTCGTACTAGACTCTTCACTTTGGTACGGCAGCCACGTAGATTTCTGCTTAGCATACCAAGTTGGCGTGCAGCTTGGTTCCTCACTGCGTTAGTGTGGGTGTTCCATTTCAGGTCGGAAGTGATGTTGAGCCCAAGAAGTTTGACGCACTGAACACGGGGAATCGGAGTGTTTTCAAAGTGATAAGGGTTGGCCGCTGGAACTCGATTACGGGTTAGGGAGATTAGATTACTTTTGGAAGAATTGACAGCCAGGCCATTAATTTTGCACCAGACACTGATGTTATTTAGATCCTCCAGCAGGGCGGTGAGGTCACTATTGTCTTTGATCTTGTGATAGAGGGTATATTGGTAGATGTTTGAGGAGACTGCATGGGGAAGATCCAACATGAATATGTTGAAAAGTAGAGGACCAAGGACAGATCCTCGAGGGTCACCAGTTGGGACCAAAACAGTAGAGAAATGAGCGCCTTGGAAGACTACTCTCTGATGCCGGTTTGTAAAAAAGTCAGTCAACCACCCGACTAGTTTACCGAAGCTGTAGGAGCACAGTTTATCAAGGAGACGTGAATGGGGAACCTGATCAAAAGCCTTGGTCCAATCGAGAGTAACGAGATCCACTTGACCGCCTGGTATTCTTTCCAAAGTTTGTTGTCAGTCGTCAACAGCTGAAGTGAGTAGCGTTGTACAGGAACGTCCAGGTAGAAACCCATGCTGGTGTTCGTTAAGAGAACCTGTTTCTTTCAGGCAACGCAATATCTCCCTCGATAGCAGGCGCTCCATTACCTTACACAATATGGATGTCAATGATATTGGGCGGTAGTTGGCTACTGATTCCTTATTACCAGTTTTGTGGACAGGAACAACGTTGGCGATTTTCCAATTAGATGGTAGTTTCCCATATTGAAAAGAGGTGCAGATCGATGGAGCGAGGGCCTGAGCACACGTTTTGAGTATTCTTAAGGGTATATTATCAGGCCCAGTAGCGGAATTGGGGGATAAAGATCACAACAACTTGCAGACCTCATCAACGGAGAAATAAACGGATTCAAGTTTAGGGAAAGGAATATTTCGATCTATTATATAATTTTATGATGGCATAAAGGAAGAAAAGTTCTGAGAGAAGGAGGAGCAAAATGATTGAGCAATCTCTGCGGGTTCAGATACAATTTTGCCGTTATAGGTGAAATTTGTGGAGGGCGTGCTTCTTGATCTGGAGCTGATATATCGCCACAGAGATTTCGAGTCCGATGAGCCCAAATTCCAGATGAAATTGCTATGGCTGTTTCTAATGGTGATTTTTGTTAATTCCGTTGGATCTTGTACTTATGGAGATTAGTGGGGGTAGGGTTATGTTTCCATTTTTTGTACAATCTATTTCTCTTTTTTAACATTAGTACAATCTCATTGGTAATCCAAGGAGATCGACGATTGCCATTTAATTTAACATGTGGAATGCACTGTTGTACACACTGCCAGAATATACTTTTCCACTCTGTCCAGAGGGTTTCTATGTCAACGGTGTGCACTACCGGAAGATTGGAGCGAAACGGAGAATTTAATAATGACCATGCTTTGTTGTAGTTGAGAGCTGTTATGTATATTTTCTTCAATTTTGGGTGGAATAATTTCAGTTCAACCCTGGTTGCTTCATGATCACACACGCCTTCAATTACTTCAACGGAGTCCACTATGTACACATTATCTGTGAGCACTAGGTCTAAGGTGGTTCTGCTATGGTCCATGATTCAAGTGGGTTGCTTTAACAGCTGCTGAAGAAATAGGCCTTAAAAGCACGATAGAAATTTTTCAGAAAGAGAATTAAGAGCTTTCGGAGTTTCGTTCGAGAGCCAGTCAATTTGAAGGTTGAAGTCACCTAGCAGGAGAATAGGGAAGAATTTATTCAGCAGCGCCTGTGCTCTTGAGAAGGAGCGAAGAAGGGCTTCGTTGTGGAGGTCTTTAGAACCCAGGGCTCGGTATGCAGAGCCAACCAGAATGGGACCCTGCTTGGTTGTAATCTGTATCCAAACTACCTCCGCCTCTAATTTGAGTTCGGGCACGCTTCTGGGTTGTAGCTCTGGGAGTCAAGCTATGAGAACTCTACCACCTGTGGAGGGCCTGTCATTTCTAAATATTATATAACTGTCTGAAATCACCTCATTGTTTTAAAGCGAGGGATTGAGCCAAGTTTCAGACACACAGATGAGTGATGGGGCTTCTATCAACCAAGCATCAACGAGAGGTTTGCGTTCCGATGCATTATGCTGCATGCATTAAAATTTACAACTGAAATATTGCTAATTGATTTACGGTATTGAGATGATTGCGTGGAAACCGAATTAGTGGAGCTATCGAATAGTGAGTTTGACAACTGAGGCATGGAGCATTGCCAGCAGAAGAACGAATTTTCACCTCTTGATACTTTTCTAGATTGACCTGCAAACAATTTGGCACAAGTGCGATGCACAAACTGTTTACATTCTGAGCACTGAATCCGGATCTGGTTTACTCGTCCTACAGAGTCACACTTCACACATTTTACAGTTACTGGGCCTGGATTAACTTGCACGTCACCAGCCAAGGCCAAGAGAATGGGTCCCCAACCACAGCTGAGAGAAATGGGAGGGAGCGGCTGACGAGGGTGGTCTGACTTAAGCCGTGCAACCTTGAGCCAGGTATTGTGGCGAGGCGGCTGTCCAGGCACTGGCCGAGATGAACACAATACTAACGAACTAAATTCACATTTGCTACTTACGAGAATGTCTTCCCAGCACTTTGCGTTCGCGATCGAACTTCTTATATCCACACACTCACTCAGAGAAACTTTAGAACTCGCTACCACTCTATTTACAAACAAGAAAATTAAATATGTACGGAGCCAACTCACTGCCCGTCTTTCACTCGCCGCCATCATGGCGGAAAAAAAAAATCTTGTTCTTCGTGACCGGGGCGCTGCCTCACTATCAGACAGCTACTCAATTGTCCTCACGAAACTGAGTGCACCCCATTGCAGCTCTCACGTCAGTGTCTAAAATCTTTGACGGAGCCGGGAATCGAACCCGGGGCCTCCGGATGAGAGGCAGGCGTGCTACCCCGTTCTTATTGTGTTTATATATATCTTGAAGAAGATAATAAATGGATTGGCATTGCCTCCTACAGGGATGTATAGAAAATCTGATGTCATACCCTGAGGTAGTGTTGCCATGGAAACAGACTTGCGATTAGTTCAATCAGAGCAAAGATAGATTTCTGGGAATATCTTTGAAACTGTTGGTTTTAGGGCCTTAAAATGTAGTTTTCGGTGCCGAGTATAGTTTCTTGCATTGAGGGGCGTAAAATGAGCTTTGTCCGGTCTTTATGCGACAACTTCGATCGTTTGTCCCGGTTGAGTATTTTTGGGGACTTTTCAGTTATGTTGCCCGTTCCACGGGAACAATGATTTATTTCCGGACGAAAGGCAGCCTATATGTTATCCCAGGGTATAAGCTGTCTTCATTTCAAATTTCATCCAAATCCGTCCTGCCGTTTTAGTGTCAAGAGGTAACAAACTAACACACACAAAAACTTTCACAATTATAATATAATATAGGGATATAGGGATTATCTTTACAAATCATGGTGTGTGGAGTAGAAAAATGGAGTATTTATTTTCCATATTTTTCCATATTTAGGAGTTGAGCACATAATGTTCCATATGAAGGGCCAGGGGGAAAAACGATGAGAGTCATGAAAATGAAAAAAATGAGTTATTAGTGCCAGTCGGTTGCTATGGTGATGCTTTACCTTCCAGCAACACTAGCATGAGAAAAAGTGATGGCAGTCAATAGATATGACCAGGGAAATATTTGCCACAAGGGGGAAAAGTGATGAGAGTCAAGCTGCTAGGTGGCAAAACTGATGAGGGTCAGCCAGCCGCTCCCAGAATTCCTGGCTGTTTTGTTGTTTTTGTGTTAGTACTTTGTTTTGGGGTTATCTTCATTGAGTGAGTCGTCTTTTCTCAGTGTGTTATACTTATTAAGTAACTAGTAGTACATGTGACGAATTTAGAGTAAAGGAACGAGACCTCCTAGTGAAAATTGACAATACAAAATAAGACATAAGAACTGTACAAGATGAAATGAAACAAATCAAAACTTCAAAGCTGAAGTTTTTATGAATGTAAAAGGTCAGCAAGAAAGGCTTTCCAAAATTCTGAAAGTATAGAGGACTGTATGGACTTCCAAAAACGGGTGCAGAGTTAAAAGTGGGCTAATGCCTATTTTTGTGTTCAGCCGAAGCGCAATGCGGTTAGAAGCATAGCAAACTTAGGGCGAGGCTAACCGAAAAACTCAACTTGATGAAAACTTTGCTACGACAACTCAAGAATTGATTGATTGATCGATTCTTCACAGTCAACTAATGACTCAATTTAACTTTGGTTGGTTCCTAAGTTTAGGGGCTGCGACAACACGGTCATGTAGCCTCGTATACTTTGGGTGTGTGTAGAATCTGTCTGATAACCGGTGCTAATTGTGATGGCTGTATTAGTGTGTGTTATTTGTTTTTAATTCAAGTATAATAATAATATCGTATGGCCTTGGGTGCCGGGTGAAAGCATTGTTATTTGACATCCAGAGGGTAGCTTGCATGTCGAATTTCGTTGTTCCTTGAAGCACTATGAAAGTCAAGGAGGTAAGATATCCAAGCACCTTGAACAATACAGCGCGCTCTATTAGAGAAATGAGGAACTTTGTGTTGGCCTAAACTTCCGAGATTAATTCTGCCATTATAAACACAGCCTACTGAATTCAAATGCCAACATCGTATGACATGCGTGTCGCAAATTTTTGCCGCCTTTCAAAAATCACTACCCACGGCCAGGAGCGAACCTGCAAGCTTGGATTTAGTAAACTGACACATTAACCACTCACTCAAGTAAGGACTGTAGACATTCAATTTTCAAGTAGTTCCTACTTTTGCTACCTAACGCCAACGACAACTAGTTCTGAACTTGGTTACTAGATGCCACCGCAAAACTGAACTTCAAAAGTGAAATTAAAAAGATAATTATGTTTGAAAAACTTTAGTGAAATGACATCTTGGTTTGATAGTTTGTGTAAAACTTGTCTACTGACTCATCGTTCATCTCTCTGACAGTATGTATAAAGTGTATTTAAAAGTTTATAACATTTCGAAATGTTGAAGAAATAAAAATGTTGTTTTAGAATACCGTTGTCAAGTACTTTTATTGTTCATTTACAGTCTTACATTACACATTAACGGCTGCTTCAGAATAGAACGTTTTGAACTTTAAAATCGTGTTATTGAAAAACTCATCCTTTCCTACTCTCATCGTTTTTCCCCCTGGCCCTTCATATTCTTAGTCAATAAGGTCAATCCAGTCCATATTTTGGCAAATAGGTATTAAATTCTATTAAATTAGCAGTCCTGTCAATAATGGAGAAACATTTGATATTTTAACTGGGGTGCAACTCATCATCACGCCTGTCCACGCCTGAATTGATAAGGTTAGGTGATTAACGGCGTGGTTAGGGATTTTAGAAACAGACGCGAGGGCTGGAACGGGGTGCACTCAGCCTCGTGAGGACAATTGAGTAACTGTCTGACAGTGAGGCAGCTCACCGATCACGAAAACCAAGATTAATGGCCGAGGGGTCCCGATGCGCTGATTACGCGTCACCCCAATATCTGCAGGCCAAATGGCTGGGCAGTGGTCGCTTGGTAGGCCCAGGCTCTTCACGGGCTATAGTGCTAGGGGTTATATACGATAAACGGCGTGGTGAAAGAGAGATGAGTGAACCCGGAAGAGGTGAGATCAGCTGAGCATCAGAATCACACATAACATCGATCGACTATGTCCCATAATTTTGTTACTCAGGAAATCCCATTCATCGACGATATGCCAGTAGTTTCCAGATTATTTCGTAATTCGGGCATTCCCCTTGATGGCGCAATACCTCCATCTACTATAGTTCCTACCAGTGATTCACAGTTTGAATTAGCAGTGAGACGGATCGTAGTGTTCTTGTACGTACCGCTATGTCTGCAAGTGCAGTGTTTTCAGTTGCCTTCTGATATTCATTGAAGACATTAACATTGTTACAAGATGGCTAAAGTAGCACAGTCAACCAGTTTAAAATTAAAAAGTTGCATAACAGAATTTAAACAAGATGGTTTATCAATTGACAGTGAGGTATTATTTTGTAATTTGTGTCAATGTTCAGTGGCATCGACTCAAAGGTTCCTGGTGAAACAACACATTTCAACCAGTAAACATCAGACTAACAAACTAGGAAATTACAAGCTGAGACAGTGTTGTTTCTGACACGACCATCAACTTCGAGTTCAACACCGATCTCTGCCGATATCCCTCTCTTCAAACTGAATAATCAGTACTTCAGGGATTTCCTCAAGAAATATACTAACCTAACTATCCCGGATGAGTCAACGTTCAGAAAAACCTATGTTTCAGCCATATACGATGAAACTGTTCAGAAGATAAGACATGAAATTCAAGACGGTCCGATTTGGGTTTCCATTGACGAGACGACAGACAAAGAAGGTTAGGCTTATTGGCAATGTAATCATTGGTTTGTTAAGTGAAGATTATTGCAAACTGATTCTTTTACACTGTGATGATCTAGAAAAGTACAAAAACAAAACTATAACAAAAATGTTCAATGAAGCTATGGGTATCCTCTGGCCACAGGGCATTCAGTATGATAAAGTGTTACTTTTTATCAGGGATGCAGCACCTTATATGATGAAAGCCGGAGAAGCATTGTGTGTTGTATATCCTAAAATGACTCATTTAACTTGTGTAGCACATGCCTTTCATCGTGTGGCAGAAGTGGTAAGAGGCAGATACCCCAAAGTAGATCTATTGATTTCCTCAGCGAAAAAAATTACGAGCCTTACAGTAGTCGCATATGATGTGTAACATCTGACATAGAAGAAACCTCATGTGAAATAGTTGATACACCTGTATTTTATACTATTATTGGCACAAATATTAATCTACTATAAGAGGGAGTGTTTTACAGATATTGTAGTTTATAATACGGAACTCATTTTATTAGATGATTTGTAGCTTCCACCAGCACTAGCCTAAATAAAGAATACAATATGGATCAACTAGATTAATAGACGCGACACCGCTCATAACCTTAAATTCTTTATAAACAGGTCCTCTTCATTCACAGACCAACACGTAATTTCGTATGGATTCTGTTAAAATGAGTCATATTGATATGATAAATATCGTTTAAAATGATAATCTGGTAGCAAAAATATCTACCCCGTCCGGGATTCGAACCCAAGATCTCTAGATTCACAGTCATAAGCAATAACCCCACGGCTATTTCGACTACACAAATTCTGTGCACAAGATGGTGACATTTCCACGTTCCAATAATACTGCATTACGGAATTAAGTTTCATTTATATTTTGCTTGTTTTGATAATGTTCCTGCGTGAAATTGAGTTTAAAATGCATGATGAATAGGCCCTCTTGTGAGTAAAGAGAATGTATTCAAAAATAGTTCATGAAGGCTTGCTCAATTCTAGTATAACCACAACGATTATATTATATTGATGACTGCATTCCCATTATGTGGGATAATATTTGAATAGCTATTGTGCAGAAACATAATACCGGCAATGACTTACAATGTTTGATATTAAGGCATTTTACCATTTAAATACCGATACGAAGACTTCGAACATGTACCATGTCATTTGTTTCAATCACTTGACACCGGAGTTCGCATGAGCCTTTTCCGTTCAGTATGTCATATACATTCCACATGGCCGAGAGTACGTAATGGTATCAATTTTCGACACCGCGCACTCATTATTTCTCGTACCACTGCCAGCTGGGTCTTACCACTACTCGCTGGATAGATCGATCGGGCAGTGCATACTTCCGTTTTCCACCACTGCCAGCTAGTACACTTCCGTTCAATCGATCGGGCAGTGCATACTTCCGTTTTCCACCACTGCCAGCTAGTACACATCCGTTCGATCGATCGGGCAGTGCATACTTCCTTTCGATCCACCACTACCAGCACGATCGTTCCGATCCGCTTCCGTCACCAATTTTCAAAATCACTCCCACAAAATTATCCAGCAACCGAGCGGAAAGATGTTACACATCAAAAAGTTTTTCTCAAAGCCCACGAAAGAGTTCATCTTTTGAAAGAAATGTATCCAGAAATTCCATTGCCACCTAAGCCAGTTCTAACTAGGTGGGGTACGTGGCTGCAAGCGGTTGAATACTACTCTGAATATATAGACTCTATTAACCCTTTCCTTGTTGTATTTCCAGGCACTATATCCCCAGAAATCACCCTATTATTTTAGAATATGAAGTACCGTGGACATGGGTGTAAACTCTTGCACATACCATTGGAACTAGTATATAATACGGTACATTTAAATTAAATAATATTTTACACATGAATTACCAAGTCTTGCAATGACTCACAGTAAATCACACTCACCTGGGGTCCTTGGTTTGAAGTCTGCCCTCATATAATCTGGTCACAATTTTAAAACTATATGATCTGACCACATCAACAATATGAAACTAAGTTTAAAACAATGTGTCAGTAATGGAATTCGCACAGTTTTCACAAACTGTAAACATATTTACATTGTTTACCGTTTTATTTCCTGAGGTCCCTGGTTCAGAACCATTTCAGCATCTCTTTATTTCTCCCAGAATTAGTCACATTGGCCCATACTACAAAAATTGCCAAATCCTAATTTAAATATGGTAATATATACATCTCGGTAGCCTGCTCCATGGAGTCCTTAGTTCCCAATGACTACTCCCATCGCCAGTAGGAAGGTTGAATGCTTGGATGTAGGCCACCGTCACCACCGGCATTTACAGTACGCTGGTTTACTGTAACCTCATCAATATCACTGTCACTATCGTTTAACTGATCGTTTACATCTAAACCACACAGAAAATCACTTCCACATGAGCTTTCCAAATCGCTAACATCACTTCTATTCAATTCTGTTAGGACATCAACATCTGAGAGACCAGCCATGTTTCCTAGCAACAGCTTGGAGAAAGGTCAAGGAACAAACATTTATTGTTACTGCTAAAACCAACCCTATGCCTTCTAAATGCTGTCCTATGGCTGCCTGACACATTATCTACAGTTCACAATTGGTTTTAATTCCACACCAATACGAGAGGTGGCAGGAGAATGCCAGAACATACACGGGCACTTTCGGCCACTTTAGCAGGGAACTGTGACTTTCATATCCGGGCACATTCGGGCGCTTTGAGAAGGAAAGGGTTAAGAACGTTCTGCATGCTATGGACTCTGAAGATGCAGCCTCAATTGAAGCTGGGCAAACAGTTGTTTGCGACACAAGTGTGAGGAATGACTTGATTTACACTCAGCATAATTTTTCATGCATCACAAAAACACTCAAAAGTCTCCAAAACTCGCATCTCTCAGTTTCTGAAAGTTTCAAAATTGTGAATAGAACTGTGGAACAGATAAATCATGGTACAGGTAAAGTTGCAGATGTAGCAAAAATGAAGATGTACACTGTACTTTCAAAGAACCCTGGATATGAAAGAATGGGAAAGGTTGCTGCAATTATGTGTGGAGATTTAAGTGTCAAGTTAACGTTGGATTTAACCCCAGCAGACGTTGTAAAGTTAAAATATGCCCCCATTACCTCTTCTGATGTTGAACGAAGTTTCAGTCAATATAAATCGGTACTTAAGAGACAATATGAGAAGATTTACTTTCCAGCACTTAAAAGAACATTTTGTGATCCATTGTTTTGGTAACACAGATTAGTCTGCGGCAGTCCATTGCAGTCACGGTGCTAGAACCTGCACGTCTCATTTCATTTGTGCCGCAGGGTATAGTTCCGAGATTATAGTGTGTGGGTCACTTCCTTGCAAGCTGTGATTCACCAAAATCTCGCTTGTGGCACCTTTTTCCTGCTGTCACATCTTTTAACTCAAGTCCAGCGGCGATGGGATAAGGATGGTGGAGGCAGGTTTTTGGGTTGAAACTGGAAGCCTCTAGTTCGGACCAGCACGTTGGCAGCAGATGTGTGATGGTCGTCTTTCTGAGAACTCTTGACTACTCAGGAGTTCGGTCCTGCATCTGTGTTTGGGCAGGCCTATTTAGGATCACCGCTGCCCACCCCGAATGGGGAAGGCCCTAGAAAATGTGGGCTAAACATCGGTAGTCACACCTTCAGCCGGCCGCACCCAGCGGGTCACCCCTTTTGCGGTCGAAAAACGAAGATTATCCAAAATTTAATTATAGGATCTTGGAATGTTCGAACATTACTTGATTTGAAGGACAATAACAGGCCTGAGAGAAGAAGAGCGCTCGTCACCCATGAGCTTGGTCGAACGAACGTAGATATTGCTGCCTTAAGTGAAACCAGATTGTCCAGCGAAGGTAAAATTACAGAGTTCAGTTCAGGTTACACCATATTCTGGAAGGGGAAAGATGAGGGAGAGCGTCGTATTCATGGTGTTGGTTTCGCTATAAAGACCACACTGGTGAATGATCACTAGCTAACTCCAACTGCTGTCAGCGAAAGAATTATGACCTCCGAATCCCACTCTCCGGGGGTAACTTTATGACTCTTATCTCTGCATATGCTCCAACCTTGGACACCGATATAGAAGTTAAAGACCAATTCAACAACCTGCCGAGCACTATCATCACGAAAGTACCACCTAGAGACAAGCCCTTAATGCTTGGCGATTTCAACGCCAGAGTAGGTAAAGATCATCAATTATGGAACAATGTGATGGGAAAACAAGGACTTGGCAACTGCAATGCCAATGGTCTATTACTTCTTGGTCTATGTACTGAACATGAACTCTTAATTACCAACACTCAGTTCCGCCTGCCGAATCTCTACAAAACCACTTGGATGCATCCTCGCTCGAAGCACTGGCACATCCTTGACAATATCATCACCAGGCAATGTGATAAAAAGGACATCCTTGTCACCATGACCGCAAGAAATGTCGATGACTGTTGGACAGATCACAAGCTCCTTTTTTGCCGGTTGAGGATCTCGATCTGCAGCAAACCGAAATTATCCATCCACAACCTGTCCAGACGGAAATTTGACACTTCTAAACTCCAAGTTAAATCAATTGCTACAGATTACAGAAATGAAATCACAAATAAGCTGGCTAGTCATCCAGTTAGCACAAATAGTGTAGTACAGGAATGGGCCACGCTTCACAAGGTCTTCACTGAGTCAGCTGAGGTAACAATTGGTTTTGTGAAGAACAAAGGACAAGACTGGTTTGATGAAAATAATGATGAAATTATGTCTGATCAATGCTAAACGGGAAGCCCATCTATTCTTTCTTCAAGATCCATCTTCCAGTGTGAAGAAAACACATTTCGTGCAACTTAAGGGGAAATGTCAGGCACAAATCAGGGAAATAAAGAACAACTGGTGGCAGCGAAAAGCTGAAGAACTGCAAAAACTATCTGATGCCCGTGACCTGCAAAACTTCTATGCAGGCATAAAGGAGGTATATGGCCCAATCCGATCTTTATCAGGTACATTAAAAACTGCTGACAATTCCGCCATTTTAACTGATCAAGGACAAATTTTGGAGCGTTGGAAGGAACATTTCTCTGCACTTCTAAATTGTGCCTCAAATGTTGCCGAGGACATTCTTTGCAACGTCCCTCAGCAGCCCCAACAACCATGGATGGCAGTTCCGCCAACATTCCAAGATTTCACCTAAGCGCTCAATCAACTAAAGCCGAGAAAGGCTCCTGGTCCTGATATAACATTCCTCCTGAGTTGTTGCAGAGTGGAGGTATGGCTTTGAAGACTCGACTTTTTACACTTATCCTCTTAATTTGGGAAACTCGAGAAGTACCCGGAGACTTGAAGAATGCTGCCATCAGTATCTTCAAGAAAGGCGATGGTAGTGTGTGTGGGAACTACCGTGGTATATCTCTATTATCCATTACAGGTAAAGTTCTCGCAAGAATTCTACTAAGCCGGCTCCCAAGTATTTTGGAGAGGATTTTGCCCGAGTCTCAATGTGGTTTCCGAACCTCCAGGGGCACAACAGACATGATATTCTGTGCCAGACAACTCCAGGAAAAGTACAGAGAGCAACAGGAACCTCTGTATTTAGTTTTCTATGACCTGGGAAAAGCCTTTGATTCAGTACCAAGATCAGCTATGTGGAAAGTATTAGCGCACTTTGGATGTCCAGATCGCTATGTGGAATTAGTTCAAGCTCTTCATGATGGAATGTCTGGGAAGGTTCTTCACGGTAACTCTGTATCCGATCCATTTCCAATCACTCACGGTTTGAAACAAGGCTGTGTGCTTGCTCCAACACTCTTTGCACTGTATATGGTTGCTGTGATGTACAAATCATCTTCCAACAACCCAGGCATAGAGATTTAGTTTCGCTTCGATGGAGGCCTTTTCAATCTGGCAAGACTTCGTTCACAGAGACATACCCAAGTTACCCGTGTGACAGACCTGCAGTATGCCGATGACACCGCATCTCCTGCTCCGACACCTGTAGAGCTTCAACAATCGGTCAATCGCTTCAGCACTGCGTGTGATCACTTTGGTCTTACCATCAATGCAAAGAAAACTAAGGTACTTGCACAACCTGCCCCAGGATTACCTCTTCCTGAGTTCAATATATCCATCTTGGACTCAACACTGGAGCAGGTTGACAACTTTTCATATCTTGGTAGCTTCTTGTCTAAACGGTGCACATGCGAACAGGATGTTGACAAAAGAATTGGGGCTGCCCATGCAGCATTTGGCCGCTTAATGCACAGATTCTTCATGAACAAAGACCTAAAGATGCATACCAAACTCATGGTGTACAAAGCTGTCGTCATCTCAACGCTACTGTATGGCTGTGAAACTTGGACACTCTTATCGCCGTGATATCAGGAAACATGAGCGCTTCCACCAACAAAAGATGAGATACATCTTGAACATTAAGTGGGAGGACTACATTACCAACACTGCAGTTCTCGAGAAAGCGCATCTCAATAGCATTGAGGCAACCATCATCGCTCATCAACTGAAATGGTTAGGCCATGTTCACCGTATGAGTGATAACAGGCTTCCACGTCAATTCCTTTATGGTGAACTTTGCTCCGGCACTAGACCTCATGGGGCCCCTCTGAAGCGTTTTAAAGACCAGCTACAACACAACATGAAGACGACTGGTATACCTATCCACTCATGGGAAACATATGCTGCGAATCGTTTACTGCGGCGGAACACTACATCGAACGCTGTCAACTTATTTGAAGAAGAACGTCGCAGACATGGAGAGGCCAAACGACAAGCAAGGAAGCTTCGTTGATTACAACCCCGCCCTCCCCCGACCATTGAGTGCAATTTATGTGGGTGCATGTTTCATGCCAGGATTGGCCTGTTCAGCCATCAGAAACACATCCACAAGCTCGTTTGAAAAGCTCTATGCAGGAAGAAGTATGTGTACTCGGAATAGAGTTACAGCCGACGCCGACTTTCTATAGCTTCTTTGAACTTTGATATCAAATAGAAATGGTAGTTTTTGTAATTTTAAGTCCATATATAATTCCATATTTCAATAAAAATAACTAAATATATATGTACATATTACATGAATTATTAGTACATATAAATCCGTTTCCTGCTTATGGCTAATGGCTAAGTCTCAAAGTACAAAGTTTCATGCTAATTTCTGCAATTTATTCCCGAGTAATCAATTTTCAAGTTTTAACAGTATACTCAGCCACCATCTTGAATATATGACAAGTCTGTTCTTTTGCCTTGGCATATAAAGCCCACATTACACAGTTCTACTTCAAAACTAATTTTATATATACGACTCAGTACGCCAATGAGTAATGCTAGTGAGTTCTTTTATAAGGTACTCCTCTCGCACCAAATTTCGCATTAGTTGTGCTCTTCTCACGTGAATTATGATATTCAAGTTTTAAGAATACCCCTAGTCACCATCGTGAATGTATGGAGTCGTGGTTCTTTTAACTTGGTCGTAGGAACTCGCTTACATGGTTTCACATTACTAAACATTTTCGTTATTGTAACTTCAAAATACTTTGATTTATTATCATATTCTATATTTTTAAGATGGCCACCACTTGTTGTATTCAGTGTGTTATTCTTATGGTTTATTTCAGTCAAGTCCCTTACATGGTGCAAAGTTTAGTTTTAATTGCACAATTATATTCTGAATGATTTATTATTTTGTTTTGACAGTACGCCCAACTGCCAATTTTGAAAGTTTGTAGTCACTGTTATGTTGCTTTGGGCATACGATACCACATATAAGTTTCTACCTTATCACTAATTCTAGTTATTCATCATCAATTTCTGTTTTCCAGCCTAAGCCGGGTTGGAGCAAATATGACACCCCGCCACTTTACTCTGTCTGTCCACCATTCTTCCTCAACCCCTGAACTCCACTACAGGTTTCAGTCTCTCACACTGTCCTTCACCAAATCCATCCACCGTACCGTACTCTAGGCCTTCCTCGTCCTCTTTTTCCAGTCATCTGTCTCTCCATCACTTGTTTCGGCATTCTTTCATCATTTATGCTTTTCACATGTCCATACCATCTCAATCTGTTCTGTTCCAGCTTATCATTCAGCTTCTGTACATTCACCTACTTTCTTAAGTCTTCATTTCTCACTATCTCTCCAAGTCTTCTGTACGTTACTCCTCAGGAATTTCATTTCGGCTGCCTGTATTCTACTTTCATCTCTCCTCGTCATTGGCAAAGTTTCTGCTCCAAACGTCATTATTGGCAAGTAATAGCTTTCAGTGGTATGTCTTCATCACAAATTAAACTCCGAACTTGATGATAGAAAACATTCCCACATTGTAATCTCTGCGCTGCGTTAGGTCAAGGGGCCAAGCTCTCTGCTGACTCGGTAGACGCGTGGGTTCGAGCCCCACCGTCGGCTGTCCTTGAAATGGTTTTCCGTGGTTTCCCATTTTCAACACCAGGCAAATGCTGGGACAGTACCTTCTGACAGGCCACGGCCGCTTCCTTCCACATCCTTGCCCAGTTTCATTCATCTTCATCCATTCCTTCTCTCATCCCGACGCGCAGGTCGCCCACGGGCGTCGACTAGAAAGACCTGCACTCGGCCTCTCAGGAGGCTACACGACAAAAAAAAAAAAAAAAAAAAAAAAAAAAAAAAAAAATCTCTTGTTGATCTCCATATCCAATCTTGCAGTTTCCATCCATTCACTTCCTAAATATTTGAAGTGCTCTACCTACTTCCAGATCTACATCTCCAATTTTAACAATCCCTTTTCCTTCTTTCTTTCCTCTTATCATTACCATTGTCTTACTTTTCTCTACACTGATTTTCATTTTCCATCTCTCAATATTTCCCTTCAGTACATCAAGGTGTTCTTGGACCACATTCTCATTCTCTCCCCAAATAGTCAACATCATCACCATCAGGTTACAGTTCCAGTTTCCCAGGTACTTTTGTTGATAAGCCTCCTCTATTCCATTCTGTTCCTACACACTTTGCTCTTCATGATATCTTCAAGTGTTCTCCCCCAAATAGTATCCATCCAAAATTAACAGGACAGGTAAGTCTGAAGATGGTTTAGTTTTTGATGTGTAACATCTTTCCACTTGGTATCTGGATATTTTTGTGGCACTCGGTAGCTGGACATTTTTGTGGGAGTGATTTTGGTAAAGGGCCGGAAGTGGATGGGTCGGAAACAATGAGCGTGCGTGGTGGTGGAGATCGGTACAACAACGTACTGTAGGCCATGTGGCTATGGGGAATGTATTTCGCATACAGTTTAGTTCAAGGATTGGAGACCCCTAAGATATTCCTACAATAAATCATCTTCAAGTTGTCGTTCTTTGGTGTGAAAATATTCATTATATCATATTTGCTGAAAACAATTACGATTTATTAAATCTTCATACTTTTGCTGTATTCTTATTTAATGTAAGCACTCGATGTACTGTCGGCCATGTGGCTATGTGGAATCTATATCGCATTAACAAACACACTTCGTTGGTCTAAACGTATCACTGGGAGAAACACATTTAATATACCTTCTGCACACCTAATTTTTAATCGCGCGTATACTTGGCAGTGTGCTCTATGGGCAAAAAAGAGGCCATTTTCAATAACATCGCTGGCATGGGTTCACTAACTGGCTGGTATAGAGCGCAGCTCGCATCCAGTCAGCCATGCTACCGCATACCATAGTTCAACTAGTTGAAGGTAGATGTCACTACTGCAGATCCATAGGAGAACTTGGTTCTAATTAAATATATATTTTCCATTGCAAAATGCACAATATAACGCTCAATTGTAGAACTCCTCAGTACTCAAAAAACTATAAATATAAAAAAACAAGCAAAAAAATACAACTCTGTTAGGATTACAACCCCAGCCGGCCAGTTGAGAGACCAACGCTATAACCACAGACCTAATTATGTCCTCCCAAAATGAATGTTATCGATTAAGATACATCTTGTATAATATAATTAGGGAGATCTGCCTGATCAATACACAATTACATATATAGGGCTATATTAATCACATATGGTACATGTTTCGGGGCCTATTATGATGGCCCCTTCATCAGCCAAAAATACAAATCACCAGTAAAATCATAGGATATATCATAAAATGTAGATTAACATGAAAAAGAATGGATAAAAATGAAATATACTAAAAATGAAAGATGAAGTGGTGAATAAAACACTCGAATGTAACAAAATTAGAAAGACACATTATTTTTAATGATATTTAAAACAGAATGTACTGGGATGTTGGTGTACATATCCTTTATGTCAACACTGTGAAGCGAGTGTTCGTTACTTAAGTTCAATTTCGAGGTTTTGGTGCAAAAATCAAAAGTGTTGGTAAAAAATTTCTTGGCCTTGAGAGTGTAATGGTTACTTAGGAATTTTTGAATGAATTTAGTAGTTTTGTATAGGGGGCTGTTTCTGAAGTTAACTATGGGTCTAATGGGAATATTATCTTTATGAATTTTGGGCAAAGCGCGCAAAAAATAATTTGATAGAGAGTGACAAATTGTCTAAAGTTGAAATTGAGGAATTTATGACAATTCTTAATTATGCCTTAAGCAATAATTATTTCACTTTTAATAATGGTATCTATAAACAGAAAGAAGGTTTAGCTATGGGATCCCCGCTATCGGGCATCATTGCCAACATCTACCTAGACCACCTGGAACACACTGAAATAATTAGCAAAATTAAGGGAATAGAGTTTTGGGGCAGATATGTTGATGTGTTCATTATTGATAATGACAACATCCAAAGCATTGATAGCCTTTTCAACAATTTAAATAGAATAGACCCCAACATCAAGTTTACCTTGGAATCGGCAATTGATAACACTATTAATTTCCAGGACACTACAGTTACTAAAACAAACAACAGGCTGCATTATAAAATTTTTAGAAAACCTACACAAACACATACCATTATTAGACATGATTCCACCCACCCAGGTTCCCATAAAAAGCCACCTTTTTTTAGCCTCGTTAACAGGGCCCTCAGTTTACCTTTATCTAAACAGGATATCAATACCGAAATTAAAATTATCCATCAAATAGCCAAAGTTAATGGTTTTAGTCGGAATTATGTGAATAATATACTCAGGAAAATCAAAAATAAACCAGCCACCCACCTCATACCAGAAAAAAATCGATAAACCAACATATGCGGTTTTTACCTATCACAATAATGCCACGTACAGTATCACCAATACTTTCAAGAAATACAATATGAAACTAGCATATAAAACCAGTCACACCAATAGAAACCTATTTTTTAATTCACACACTTTGAATCCTAAAGATAAGCACAGTACCTCTGGCATCTACAAATTAAATTGTAATGACTGCAAGACCAATTATATTGGACAGACCGGGAGAAGCTTCATTACTAGATTTTCTGAGCATGTCAACGCTACTAAATATAGAAAATTTTCAGCCATGGCTTCCCACATGAATGATATGAATCATAGTTTCACAAACATTGGCAATGACCTCGAAATTCTACATCACGTTAACGAAGGTTCTTTAATGAACATTTAGGAGTCCATCGAGATCAACACTGCCCAAAGAATTTTCAACCCTCCTAACCTCAATGAAATATATTTCGATTCTAATGTTTTGTTCGACACCCTAGCAGATTTCATCATATCAACAAACAGAGTATAACAAACCGCCATGAGCTCTCTCCTCAGCTGTTCCGTCTTCCCCTATCACCTTCCCCTTAACCCCTCTCAAACCCCGCCTATCCATCGCCACGACAGCGTTCCTTCACCTCCCCTCTTTCCTTCCCGCATTTGGCTCTACTTGCGAGCTCAGCTGTTTGTTATTGCACTTCCAAGTCTGTTGGACGCGGCGCTTCCTGCTTCGGACACCCGGTGTTCGTTATACTGTAAGTTATTTTTTCTTTCGTATCGGCCTAAAGAGCCCTATTTTCACTATTTTTTGGTCCCAATAAGACTAATATTTTTCGTTCCCTACACTTTATTTTTTCTATACTAAATTTTCTTTTCTAAAATTCATTTTTTGTTTCCTCCTTAGGACCTCTCTAAGGCCCATTTGCCGCTTAGAAGAAGGAACATTTTCGGACTAGTCAATATGTCAGCAAGTTTTTAAGGATTTCCCCTTGATTCTATCCTCAAGAGGCTCTGTCCAACTTGGCTTGTTCGATCCTCGTCATAGGCGAAATATTGGTCTTTCAACAGCAACTTTCTCCTTTTAACAGGAGTAGCAAATAGCCAGGTCCAATAGACTGGAGTTTTTAACAATATTTTCAGCGTTTTAACATGGAATGAATATTTAGACACGATACCCTGATGGTATTATTATAAGGACTCACAAAAGACTTGTTTTGACAAGCACTTAAAAGTGCCCCTTTTAATATGTTATTTTAATGTGTTTTTTCATCTGTCACCTGTAACATTTTTAAGTGTCTTTCTAATTTTGTTACATTCGAGTGTTTTATTCACCACTTCATCTTTCATTTTTAGTATGTTTCATTTTTATCCATTCTTTTTCATGTTAATCTTCATTTTATGATATATCCTATGATTTTACTGAATGATTTGTATTTTTGTCTGA
This sequence comes from Meconema thalassinum, assembly GCA_946902985.2. Lineage (NCBI taxonomy): Eukaryota > Metazoa > Arthropoda > Insecta > Orthoptera > Tettigoniidae > Meconema > Meconema thalassinum. The sequence goes on from OX336388.2 coordinate 1,530,203,369, forward strand.
TGAAGGGGCCATCATAATAGGCCCCAAAACATGTACCATATGGGATTAATTTAGCCCTATATAGGCCTATGTAATTGTGTATTGATCAGGCGGATCTCCCTAATTATATTATATTTGATTGTCAATACGTAACCATGACTGAGTCTACTAAGATACGTCTTAGCCAATAATGACTTTGACTAAACGATTTCTTCACTGGAGTATATTTCAAACCAAGTTCCTATTATTTTTATATCTGTAGGCTATATTGCATGCAACATACTCAAATTAGTGAAATATAGTTCAGAACAAGAGATCAGCTGCCATCTTGTCTGCAACCGATACTGCTCAGCTTTTTAAAGCCACTTCTGCACTATAATATTACAATATACCCTTTTAATTTTCCATTGCAAAATGCACAATATGTTATCAATCGATTAAGATACGTCTTAGCAAATAACAATTATGATTTATTACGGTCAGGATTTGGCACTGGAGTTTTACAAGTAGTTATATCCATGACCAACAGAGTTCACTGTTAACAAGGGACTTGCGCTCCCGGGACACATAGTAGGATAAACATGCCACATGTTACACATCATATGCGACTACTGAAAGGCTCGTATAATTTTATTTTATTTTAAGGAAGAACCGGGACCAGTCAGTCAATATTTCAGTTTGAATCCAACCTAACGGGTGACAAACAGCAACGGATCCTGGTGGAGCACCCCTCATTGAAATTTCATTCATACTTTTCCGCAGAAAAATCAGCATGGGAAGAAGGAATGTCCCTCCTGCAGTCATGCATGTTATGGCAGTAACTAAAGAACCTCTTCCTGCAGAAGTGGTGGCACCAACTTGCCGTTGTCCTTAAGAGCAATAGTGGATGGAAGTTTGGACTGAACAATATTGAGACCAGTTTCATCTACGTTAAATATTCGGTCAGCGGTGCGCTTGTCAAATTCCTCTTCTAACAAATCAAAGAACAGATTGACTGCTGTCCTATTAAAACCCTTTACTCTTGCAAAAGGGGTGACAGTGAGCTTTTATATGGACTACAAAGCTTTGTGTCGCTTTAACAACAAGTCTAGCCACTTGCGTACGGCGGATTTCTGATCTTAAAAGGAATTAGGTAGATAGTTGTAGTTAACTAAAAGGCAAGATGTCTTACATCTCCCCATGTCATTCCAAAGAATCTTTTCTCCAGTGTAATGAGATGTTCCAAGTAACTCTTTTTCTAGATGTGGAGGAAACACTGGTCGTCGCCCAACCTTCAGGCTAGCAGCTACAGCGGCTTTAACGGCTTTTGAGGATAAATGAAAGAGGGTCCAGTAGTTCTCGGCACTCTGAACGTATCTGCAGCCAATCAAAATCCCATTACCTTCTTCCTCACAGCTTCAATGGCCATCTCCATGTTACTAGGATCCAAGTACCTCATCTTCAAGCTTACTCTGGGTCGGAAGAAGAAATGAAAATAAGTATTAAGGCTGTTAAAATGAGGGTCACCTGATAGTTGTTTTCAATTAAATTTATCTAGTTAAATTTTAATGCAATGATAGCGAGAACCAATAATCAGTCTACCTGACATTTTCATTATGATTTAAAATTTACGCTTCTATTTCAACTCGTTAACAAAAGAATAGAATAATAATAGGAATTGAATATTTAAAAAATTAGTGTTCCTACAGAGGAATACTTTTACACTTTCGTATACATCAAGTGGAATACCACAGTATTCCAAATTAAGAGCATTGCCATATTTACATTATCATCAAAGAATCTGGGCATTGGTTACGGTGAGGAACATGAAAGGAACTGTAGATATGGTACTTCTAAAGAAATAAGAAACAATATGAAAATGAAATATATATGATAATGAACAAACAAACAATAACAGTTTCAAAACTTATGTGCAAAAAACTCACAATTCCAAGGAACACAAACTGTCGCGAAACAAAGCACAAGTGTCAGAGCCACTCACTCGACTAAAGGCGGGAATCAGGTATAATATACCCCCCTCCTCTTGCAGCCTCTTGCACAGGAATGCCAACTTGCCTCACGGAAATATCATGGTATTCCAGTTTAGGAGCGTATTCGGCTTTAAAGTAGGTGGTTCATAGCTCGCTAAGGTATACAGTCATATTAGACAAACACAGTAGTCTAGTTTCCACAGATAACAATAATAATAATATCGTATTGCCTCGGGTGCTGGGTGCAAGCTTTGTTATTTGACACCCAGAGGGTAGCTTGCATGTCGAATTTCGTTGTTCCTTGACTATGAAAGTCAAGGAGGTTAGACGTTAGATATCTAAGCTCCTTGAACACTAGAGCCCTTTCTAGTAGAGAAATGAGGAACTTTGTGTTGGCGGAAACTCCCGATATTAATTTTGCCATTATGAACTCGGCCTACTGAATTCAAATGGGTTCTTTGACATGCCAACATCGTATGACATGCGTATCGTATTTTTGCCGCCTTTCAAAAATCACTTACCACGGCCAGGAGTGAACCTGCAATCTTGGGGTTAGTAGACCGACACGATATCCACTCACCCACAGTGGCAAGCTAGATAACAATAGATAGCACTAAACACAACATTAACTAATGGAATATAAGTAGAAACCAGACGTGTTATAAAATGTTCACAACTTAATACTTTTATACAGTGAAATCTCGATACGATACCTTGCAGACACAAAAAAAGGAATTGTTGTAGAGGAGTTATCGTTATAAAGAGAATTTGTATAACACCTTCTCGTGTCAATTGGTGGACAGATTAAAACCCAGAAATTGGATTACATTAATTACCTACCACATGGCACCATTTAATTACAACAAATACAGACAAAGATGCAGTGGAGAAGGGAAAGCTATACCAGGACAGGACTAAATGGAGGCATATCATTCACAATGTTCCTACCCGGCTCGCTGTAAGGATATCCTGATGATGACAGTGTATAAGATTTGCGAGAACATAAACACAGAAATAAATACGAAATTACAGTATCTTACCTAGGTTCAGCAGGGTACAGTCATATTGACCATGTAATTTCTTTTTCGTACACATGCAGTACTTGTTATTCACACTATGCAGCACTTCACTCCTGTAAACCACTTACTTAAAAAATCTGAAATGGTAGTCTGTTTGACAGTTTTCTTTACAGAAAGTGAAGCACACAAAGACCTGATCGCGTCGAGGTTCACTAAGTCATTTTCTGGAACACTCGATACAAAATTGTGTAGTGCTTCATATGATGCAATAGCTTGTGGAAGAGTAAACAATCGTTTATTACATCATTCTTGTCCTTCTTCATCCTCCTCCTCTTCTCCTTCATCTACCGCCTGGATTCCCTGAATTTCCTCCACACATGTTTCATCTGAGAGTTCAGAGAAAACAAAGATTTCTAAAGGTATTCTTCTGATGCTAGAACATCCTCATTCTCACCAAGCTGTTCGCCGTAGTTAGAAAGAACACTACCCAGTACACTACACCCGCATCATACTCAAAATCATCGCAGTTAACCTCTTCTTCAGGTGAAAATCCTGCCTTTCTCCAACAATTCCTCACAGTCTTCGGTTTCACTCGTTTATATTAACCTGTAGCACATTTGACAGATTTCTTTCTAAGTTGGTTCTGTAGTACCCTTTAAGACACTTTATTATTCCCTTATGTAAAGGTTGCAAGATCGAGGTACAATTTGCCGGGAAGTAAAAGACCTCCAAATGTTGCTTGTGAGCTGAAAAATTATCCACGATGAGTGCAATGTCCCTTTTCTTCTACTTCATTTCAGCATCCAGTTTCAGAAGCCACTCGGAGAACATAGTAGTCGTTAGTCGACCAAAACTAGTGCTACAGTGAACACGAAACTACTCGAAGTTTCAGTCAGAAAGACAACCGGATAAGTATCAGCCTCTATTATTACAGTATAACCATAGTTGATTTTGTATAACCATATAATCACCCCAAACAGACAAACTCCGGATTTTTATCACCATTTTAGCATTTCAATTAACATTAGATATACTACATTTAGCATACACCGACAGTTGCATTACCAATACTGCAACTAAATAATTGTATATATTGTAAATATTTTTCACCTGTATTCTCAAACATAGATGTTATAGCCTAAGTGTATTGGATCTGTTGATGATCGCTTGACGATCGAAACTGGTCATCCTAGTGTATTTATTAATCTCATGTAATTTATTTCAGGATTAGGACATAACCCAGCTCTTTTTGGGTACATTCGTGTTGACCGACTGAAAAGCACCAAATTTCAGGTGGCTAATATGCAAATGTGCCATATTGATATCAACAACTGGGAGACCATAGCTCATCCTGGAGATCAATTGTTCATCGTGGTGCGATACTTCTTTAAGAAAACCGCCGACGTATGATAGAAGATCGGAGACAGCGCAGAAAGAACAGAGTGTTCATTAGAAGACAGAATGAATGCGGATGTCTCACCTGGACCTGATACTACCTGTCATCACTCTGGAAAACTGTGTGTCTCCCGCATTAGGCTTTTTGGTCACCTCCGGACTCATTGATGAAGAGTCATTCGGCATTGGAAGGCCAACCCACTCGAGAAGAGTGTTTGCTATCATCAGAAGAGAAAAGATTGATAAATCTCTAACACTCATATGATGTTTATTTCCAGAACCAGGGCCAGTTGGAAATAACTTAGCGGTAAATATGTTATTTTGTGGTATGGACGCCTAAGGACATTCACATAGAAACAATAAAAAGGGACGAAAAGTTTTGGAGACAAAAAATTCATATGTAACTGACATTCTGCTACGAGAAAATCTTGTTGCACGAGATCATTGAACCCAGGATGACCAGATCAAAGGATATACGAGAACCTGAGGTGAAGTAAAATACTGATTAGTGTGTGTAAATCATGAAACGTTATCTTTGATATGGAAAAAATTGAAGCATTGATTTCAAGAACAGGAAATAATTAGGTATAATATTTTTTGTTTGTTTATAGTATGCAGTACTGCCTGTGCTAACAATAGGCAGATGAGAATATCTTATTGGCGGCTTCGGTGGCGTAGTTGGTAGCATGCAGAGCTTCTATGCCCAAGATCGCGGGTTCAAACCCGGCCGAAGTCGTCGGATTTTTTAAGAGCGTTAAAAATCCCTCAGTATGCCTTTCTTTGGAGGGGAAGTAAAGCCGGCGGTCCCATGTCATAGATTTATGGCATGTTAAAGAACCTTCCACTAATTACTCCTGTGTGAAGCTAAATTATAGGTTAAGAATGTAAACATCGCTCTTAGGTTCCTAAGTTCGTTGCCGAGAGCCGACTATGGTGGCGTCTGGTAGCTAAGTTCTGAACTAGTAGTCGTTGACGGTGGCGTTTGGTGGCAAAAGTAAGAACTATTTGAAAAATTCAAACGTCTGCAGTCCTTACTTGAATTTAAAAAACAGTTAACACACACTAATAGTCATCACATTTAACACCGGTTATCAGACAGATTCTAAACACACCTAAAGTACACGGGACTACATGACCGCGTTGTCACAGCCCCTAAACTTAGGAACCAACCAATCAACCAGAATATCTTAGGAACTTTAATTCTATATATGTACATAATAATTTTGCCCTTAGTATGCATTTTCATAATTTGTTTATTGTAATAAAATGTCCTACATAAATGAACTTTTATTATTACCTCCATGAAAATTGAAGCAAGTTATAGTGATTGGCCCCACGGAGTCATTTCAGATCTCACGAAAAAAAAAAAAGGAATTAAGAGTCAAAAGAACCAAAGACCCATACGAATCACCAACATAAATGTATGTATGTAGGTCTATGTACGTGCGCATTTGGCCTGATAATAAATAAATAAGCTGGCTCCATTGATTAGAATTTTTCACGGTTTGTGGTCTTGTTTGTTATGACTAGAAGACGATACCTAGAGTTGGACGTCCGCATCGGATGGAATTTAGAATAGATATCTATATATATAAAGGAAGATGTCCTGACTGACTGATATAATCTTCGCTCAGCAAAAACTACTGGAGATAATCGCATGCAACTTTAAAGATATGTTCCTACCGTAGTCTAGATGCGCACTAAGAAAGAATTTTTAAAAATTCAGATTTTAAAGGGGTGAAAAGGGGTGAAATGTGATTTTACATTTTTGTTATACTTAACTGGGATAAAATATCGAAGTTGTCGTATAAACACCGGACATAGTTCTTTTTACGCCCCTCGATGCGAGAAACAATATTCGGTAGGTCCCTACGGGACACGAAAACCACATTTTAAGGCCTTAAAACCAACAGTTTCAAAGATATTCCCAGAAAACTATCTTCCCTCTGATTGTTGAACTAATCGCAAGCCCGTTTCCATGGCAACACTACCTCAAAGTATGACAACCGATTTTCTACATATCCCTGTAGCAGGCAATGCCAATCATATTTATTATCTTTTTCAAGATATATATAAACACAATAAGAACAGAGTAGCGCGCCTGCCTCTCATCCGAAGGCCTTGGGTTCGATTCCCGGCTCTGTCAGAGATTTTAGACACTGACGTGAGGGCTGCAACGGGGTGCACTCAGATTCGCGAGGACAATTGAATAGATTAACGGCCGAGGGGAAACGATGCACTGACCAGGCGTCACCACAATATCTGCAGGCCAAATGGCTGGGAAGGGGTCGCATGATGGTCCTAGGCCCTTCATGGGCTGTAGTGCCAGGGGTAAAAAAATTAGGGGAAGCGCCTTCTAATACCACCTTTAATTTTTAAACACTACAGTAGCGGCTACTAAATAAAGGTAGCGATATAGCTATGTTCAATTTTATAAACACTGGTCTCACAAATGCCGTATAGTTAAGTACAAATATCAGTCTGGTCGTTATGTCAGTAGCAACGAAGCTCTGTGGTGGCTATATCCGTTTCCGTAACACTAAAGGCATCTTGCCGTCACATACCTCAATGTGCACTTACAAAATTGTGAACCGGTCTATTTTACTGAAAATAATTTCTACGAGCGAGTATCCACTTCGCCAAAAACCACACTCACTACCTTTTCCAAAATGTACACAAGACGGGATTTTGAAAGCACTCTTCTGTATGTTGAGGTACAGAGATATACCACATGGAAAGATACAATAATGTTGGCAAATCTGAGTTCCAGGAACTGCTGTTCAGAACAGGCCTTGTGTTAAATCTGCAGAAGCTTTCGGTACAGCTTATGCGGCCCATGTTCGTAACATGGAATGTTTTCCTTTGACAATGCATCTACACCATGTGCGAGGGCAATGCATTTTAAAGATCTCTAAAAACACAATATTCAGGAAATTGGAGAAAAGTTTAAAGTGGGAGTGAAGATTCAAGGAGAAATAATTTCAACTCTGAGATTTGCTGATGGCATTGTCATCTTGGCCGATAAGCCGGAGGATTTGAACGAGTTTTTGAATAGTATGGACTCCGTCTTGAGGAAAGAACTCATGATGAAAATCAATAAATGTAAAACAAAAATATTGGAATGCAGCCGAAATAAATCAGAAACCTCTCTAGACATCAAATTGGCTGGTGAAACGCTACAGGAAGTAGGAGACTTCTGTTACTTAGGAAGAAAAGTATCCAGTGATGTACAAAGCAAAGAGGATATAAAAAGTAAGTTGGCTCAGGCAAGGAAAGCATTTCTCTACAAAAGGAATCTGTTAACATCGAATGTACATTTAAGTATTGGAAGTCATTTTTGAAAGCTTTTGTCTGGAACTATAAGGAACTGAAACTTAGACTGTTGGTGCAGCAGAAAAGAGGAGAATTGAAGCATTTGAAATATGGTGTTACAGGAGAATGATGAAGATGGGTCAGATGGGTAGATAGGGTAACAAATGAAGAGGTAATAAGACGAGTGGGAGAGGAGAGATGTTTCTGGCGACTGCTAATGAAGAGAAGAGAGAGATTGATAGGACACATATTAATACACCCAGGAATAGCAAGCTTAGTTATGGATGGGAGGGTTGAGGACAAGAACTGCAGGGGTAGACAAAAGTTAAACAGATTGCCTGGGTGTGGTAGCTATGTAGAGATGAAACGATTAGCTCAGGAGAGGGAAGCATGGAGGGCTGCATCAAACCAGTCAAAAAACTGAAGACTCAAACAATAACAATCAGGAATTTGAATTACTTAGAGAGGCATGTGAGGTAAAAGGGTTGTTGGAGAATTTCAATCCCTGGGATGTAACACTAGGAGAGACTGAATAATGTACATCAGCGGCCAAGGTGAGAGATATTTTACTATAGGTCTATTTATAGCGATATGTTGATGTTCAAAATCAATAATTGTGGCAAAATTACACCATGAATAGATTAAGGAAAATACTTTTAATTCCATAGATTGATTTAGATAGTTTTGCCATTCCTGTGTGCAAGAATGCAGTTCCCTCTTCAAACAATATTCGCAATTTCTATTAACAAAGCGCAATGACACACACTTAACAGCAGCAGGTGTACATTTAGACAAAACCATTTTTTCCCAAGGGCAACTGTATGTGGCGTGATCACAATTTCCGGACAACAAAATCGTTATGTCTCAGAAGACGCCAAAACCAAAAACGTAATTTTCAAATGTGTTCACATAATGTAACATCGTACCCTGCAGACTTTCTCAACTCTATGAAATTTCCACCTTGCTGCTCATATCAATATACTGTATGTATCAGAATTTTCGGAATTTAAATTGACCCACCTGTAGCCGCGATTGCTATAATAGAATAGACCAATTATCAGCAATGATGCATCGTCCACATTGTCTTGATCGCGAGCGAAGCCGCGGGTAACTGCTAGTTCCCAATAAACCTGAACACGAACATCTTGTCTATCTTTTTTCTAAATTATCAAGAACGTGCTAGCTACAAACCAGTCATATCTTTCTGTACAGTATTCAATTTCGCATCGAGTGAAACCAGTCGCTGCTCTGTGCGGTAAGAATTATGCCCTACAAAGTATTACTAATGTCGGAACAATATGTTCTTTGTTTGGGAGTTTATCCTCCAAAAACTCTAAAACAGTTACCTAGAAGGGAATCCAGCGCTGTAAGCATCTATCCTGAGTGTGTTTCCACAATTCCTCCAGGTAAATGCCGCGATAGTACCGTACGTGAAGTTTCAGGGCACCTGCCCCATTCCTGACTCGAATACAGTTACACACATAATCAACTACACGTAATGTGACCAACCGTCCGGCATTTGCCGGACATGTCCTCCTTTTTTCATGCTTGTTCTCGGTCCGGCAGGCATTTATTATTTGCTATTAAATGTCTGGCTTTTTTCATATTATATTCTTAGTCATTCAGTTTCCTATTGTTTTCTCTGTTGCAAAGCTATTTTTCTTGCACTTCCTCTATCTCAGTCTATATTCTGGATACCCCTATCAGACTAAGTCATTTACTCACTTAATAATAAATCATATCTTTAGTTAGAGCTGTCTGAAGGGCCTGTCACCAAAGTGGTGACACCGCCCGACGTGATATGAACGTGCTCGGTCGGGGCCGGGGAATTCTCGGCGGGGATTCACCAGTCAAGTAATGCTGGCTGCGGTAAAACGTAGTTTTGTTTTTGTGCTAGTTGGATTCGGACCTTCTGAGTTAGTGGAGTGTTTGTTTGAATAATATCAGTATGTCATCACTCAAAAGTGGCGAGGCACAAAAGAGGAAATGAAAGTTCTCAGAGAAATTGAAACAGAAGTACCCGTATTTTAGAGAGGGACGTAACGAAAGTGAGGCGAAATGTTATATTTGTGACTGTTATGTAACTGTTGGAAATAAAGGTGCAGGTGATCTCGAGAGACATATTCCTAATGAAAAGCATAGAAAAACAATTAGAAGCAGTTCTTCTAGCAGTAATATTGATTTCTTTTTCCCGATTAAACATCCCCCACTAGACAGGAAAGTTCGGGCAACAGAGGCAACATTGGCAAATCACATTGTTTCTCACCATCAGTCGTATAGGTCTATGGACTGCACATCAAAGTTGGATGAAGTGCTGTTTGCAGATTCTGAGATTGCTAACAAAATATCATGCGCTAGAACCAAAACTGAAGCTATCATAAATAATGTAATCGTCCCTCATTCCATTGACATTATCACTAAAACATTGAATAATAGTATTCCTTTGTTCGGAGTGGGTACTGATGCTAGCAACCATGAGGCTTTGAAACTTTTTCCAATTGTTATACTATATTTCGACTATAAAGAAAATGGTATTCAAACTAAAGTCTTAGAACTACAAACATGTCCTAATGAAACTTCAGAGACAATATCCAATTATGTTTCCGAGACTTTTAAGAAGCATAATATTTCTGCTAAATGCGTTGCTTTTAGTGGAGACAATGCAAATGTAAATTTTGTAGGGGTTAATCGTAGAGAAGGCAAAAACGTATTTTCAGCACTTAAAAATAAATTAAATGAACATATAATCGGGGTTGGATGCCCAGCACATGTACTGGATAATTGTTTGCAACAAGGTGCTGATGTACTGCCAGTTGATGTAGAGTATAATTTTAAAAGTCTTCAATTATTTCCATATCTATAGGCTGCAATTCGCACTGAACAACTCAAAGAATTCTGCGAGTTTGTTGAAATAAATTATGAACAGCTTTTGTGTCACAGCAAAACAAGGTGGTTAAGTTTGTTTCCTGCAGTAGAAAGAATGCTAAAACTGTTTGCAGCTCTAAAGTCGTACTTTCTTTCTCAGCCTTCAAATTCTGTTCCTGCTATAATTAGGTCCTGTTTTGTAAACGAGTTTTCTGAGCTTTTTCTGTAATTTGTTCATTCCACTATGCACATTTTTCACAACAAAATTTCATACATTGAAAAAGAAACGCTCTCTATAGCAGAAGTTTGAGATATATTAGGTTCAGCTATGGCCCGACTGAATGATAGGATGTAAAATAAATTCATACGGTACCTCTTAAAGTCAAAAAGTCTCTGAAATCCCTGACTGAAAATGGCTTCAAAAGAGAATGCATTGCATTTGTAGAGCAAGTTGTTGTTTTTTATGAAACGTGCATTCAATACCTGTTAAAGTGGTGTAACCCTACGATGGAAGAATTTAAATGTTTCCAATGGAAGAAGCTTCATAGTATGAAATACATTGTGGGGTTTGAAGCCATTTTTTTATTGTTGCCTTAGCCTTAGTAAACAAGAGTTTAATGCTTTTCAGTCGGTCAACACGAATGTGAGTGATTTGAATCTCTTGGCTTCACGATTTACCTGACTAGCCGTGAACATTGTGGGGTTTGAAGCCATCTTTTCAGTGTTGCCTTAGTAAACAAGAGTTAAACATTCGTGTTAACCGACTGAAAAGCACTAAACTCTTGTATTAAAGACATTAAGTTTGAAGATGTTCTTCCTTGTCTCGAGTATTTGCAATCTAAAGGTGTGGTGATATACGATTCTAAACTTTTTGACCAATTTTGCAATGTTCAGAATTACAGTAGGAGTTCCGAAATTGATAAACATACAGCATTAGATAAGCAGTGGTGTGATTTTTTTCAAATCTAGCCCTGACATTGAAACATTTAGTGAGCTGCTTAAAATTTGTCAGTTTTATTTTGCTATTCCAGGTAGCAATGCAACCGTTGAAAGAGTATTTTCCCTGATTAATAACCAGTGGTCAGAACAAAGAAACCGTTTGCTGACCGAGTCGGTTTAGGGTATTATAATAGTGAAGTACCGGTACAACTTTAAAAACATGTCATGTGGAGAGTTTTACAATTATTTATTACAAGAAAATAATTCATCTTTGCTGTCGAAAGTGGGTGCAGTCGATAAGTATCACCATGAGATAGCTACAACTTTGGCATCTTCATCAACATAACAGTTATACTAAATTTTGCATGTAAATATTAAAATTCCATTTGTCCTCCATTTTTAGACATTTTTATGAAAAGTCCTCCTTTTATTAATAGTCTGTCCTCCATTTGAAAATTTAGAGTTGGTCACCCTAACTACACGGGACTGATGATGATAATAATAATAATGTTATTGGTTTTACGTCCCTTTTAACTACTGTGGCTTTTAGAGATGCCTGGGTGCCGGAATGTTGCCCCGAAGGGGATCTTTAACGCGCACCCTCAAATGCCAACTGGCTGCACCAGGATTCAATCCTGCAACCTGGGGCACAGTAATCGAGTATGTTACCGCTGAGCCACGCAGCCAGCCAAAGGGACTGATGACCAAGATGTCCTAAGCCCCTAGAATGTATTATTATCAAAAAGAATGTTTGTGGAAGTAAGAAATGAATCTGTAAAAAACATTGTGTCAACTAATGCTGTCGGTTCCATTCACCTGATTTTAATTCTGAAAAATGCATTGGGATCAGGAAATGAAAAAATCCACAGCCTGCTTCCAGTCTCCGACCGGGTCAGGAATGGAATGAATGAAGCCCCTATCTAGCGGCGAGGATATGAACTGTGCCGGCTGCCGAGGCCTGACGCACTCCTCTGGGGCAATGATTAAATGAATGATAGATGAAATGAAATGATAGTGGAGAGTGTTGCTGGAATGAAATTTTGACAGGGAAAACCGGAGTACCCGGAGAAAAACCTGTCTGCCTCCGTTCTGTCCAGCACAGATCTCACATGGAGTGACTGGGATTTGAACCACGGACTCAGCGGTGAGAGGCCGGCGTGATGCCGCCTAAGCCACGGAGGCTCTGGGATCAGGAAATAAATCCCCGTTTTCGTATTACCAGTTTTTTTTTTTTTTTCATATTTTAGGCAGAGATATAAAAGACTGTTAGTAACTTTTTTGTTTTTCACATTTTGGAAAATGCATTGAATTAATATCAATTCAATTGCAGTCTAGTATACATAGTGGTTTTCAGATCGCAAATACGAGCTTTTGTTTAAGAGAAAACTGAAAAAAGAAATTGTCTCACTTTGGTGCTGCTATGTGGTGTCAGAATTACAAACTAAAAAACGGGACATTTAGCCTTATAGAGAGTATCGTTGCATAGAAAAAGAAAAAAAAATCAATGGGATTTATGCCTCTATCGTTATAGATGGGATTATCGTTGTATCGATAATCGTTATACGGAACTTTTACTGTACACTGTTGTATATAAATGTTATATACATATCTGGCAACCCTAAAGAAAAGGCCTTAAGTGAACATATCTAATGATGTTTGCCTGAAGAACAAAACATGTCATCCAATTAATCTGCCCTTTTTTGAGAAGAGTATAAAAGTATATCATTAATCCTAAGGATTTTTTTCCAGGTTAGTAGATGTGAATAGATAAGTGTTATTCTCCGCCCAATTTAATCGGGCACATTTACGTGATGACTAACTGAAAAATAATAATTCTTTCAGTAGATTACGAAGACAACACTGAGGAAATGGCTTCAAAAATGTCTATATATGAGGATTACTATTTAATATTTACACTAACGATCAGCCCATACCAGAACATTCTAGGCTCTTCATCTATGCTGATGATACTGCAGTGGCTGCCCAAGGAAAAACATTTGAAGAGGTGGAGGGAAAGTTGACTTCTGCACTAGATACCCTTGGATCTTACTATGAAGCCAATCATCTTAAGCCAAATCCCAACAAGACTCAAGTATGTGCATTTCACTTAAGGAATAGAGAAGCTTGGCGGGAACTGGATGTTACATGGCAAGGCAAACAACTCCAACATTGTCCAACACCCGTGTATCTAGGTGTTACTCTTGACCGAACACTGTCCTTCAAAAAACATTGCCATAAGACCAGGCTGAAAGTTAGTTCACGGAACAATATTTTGAGGAAGCTCACAGCCACCACCTGGGGGGCAAGTCCTCACGTCCTAAGAACTTCTGCTCTTGCTTTGTGCATGTCTGCTGCAGAGTACGCTTCACCTGTGTGGAGTGCATCCAGTCACACCAAGCAGATTGACATTGCCATCAACGAGACCATACGAATCTTGTCGGGATGTATGAAGCCTACTCCAGTCGACAAACTTTACCCGATTGTTGGGATAGCTCCCCCAACTATCAGAAGGGCTGTTGCTGCTGATGCAGAGAGGGCGAAGCAGATTAATGATCCCCGTCATCCACTGCATAATCATCAGGCTGTTGTCCGTCGACTGAAATCAAGAAAGAGTTTCATCGCCAGGACTCAACCACTGGAGGGAACATCGGAATCTAACAGCATCTCCAGGTGGAAGAGCAAGCTGCCGCCGGATATCCCTGTTAAGGAAGAGCTAGCCCCAGGAAATGACCTGCCTTACCCTGTTTGGAAATCACTTAATCGTCTCAGGGTGGGCGTCCCTCGTTGCAAGACCAATATGCAGAAATGGGGTATCCTTCCAGCTGATGGAGACACGTCCTGCGAGTGTGGAGCAACACAAGACCCAGCCCACCTGCTCATTTGTCCACTACTAGAACAACCCTGCACTACCCAGGACCTGATCGAGGCAAACAACAAGGCCATCGGAGTTGCTACATTCTGGAAATGATCGGACACGGAAATGAATGAATGAGGATTACTATTCACAACCCATTTATCTCTCTTAAATAACACTTCCAGCTGTTTATTACCAAAAGCACAAGGTAACAGAGAAATTTCCATGTACAGACACCCTGAGAGAAAAAGGCTGTTCATCCCGACTTATTAGTACTTTGAAAAAGTGGCAATGCCTCATTGCTTCTCTCATACAGTATATTATCTCTACATCGTATTCTTGGATGAAACAAGTAATCTCGAGAACCACTGGATGGATTTTGATGTGGTTTTCACCACCCTATAAAGGATTTCTCGAGGAAGGTTTCTGTAGAAAAACATTCATTCACGACCAAAGGAAGCCGAACAGTAACGATTTCAGTGAATGGATCTAAGAATAACCTGCCATCCGTGCGCCTTTTACGCTTACACTGAGTAAACAATTAAAAATATCTATACTATGAGTAAGTATTGTTCAGCAAGAAGAATTCTACAAAAAAGTCTGCGACAGCATATCTCTATCATTAATACATAGCCCACTATCTTACGTTTTCATTTCTTCCAACAATCTCCATTCAGTGCAAATTTAAATTACTAGCTTCGGAGTGAGTTTACAAGCTAGCAAGCCTATCATCCCAGCTTTGGGCCAGCATCAAACTGTCGAGTTGTGTTGAGTTAAGACTTCAGAGAAGAGTATATGTGTTTGGAGTTTCGCTGTTCACCTCGGCTTTCCTGAATTGAGTCTGGGAGCTGCCATCTGTGCGCCTTTTAAGCTTACACTGGGTAAACCGTAAAGAGATACCGGGTGCAGCCGGCTAGTTCAATATAAATGCAACGATTGGCTATTTTCAACATTTTCCCATTAGATAAAAACAAGGAAGATACAAAACAGAACTTACCAATATTATGGGTTCATCAGGCACTTTATTTACTGCCTTCTGTGGTCGAGGAGCTGGTTCAGCAGCCACTGCCTGTTCAGATGATGATGAAGTAGACCCACCATAGCTGTCCACATCCATACTTTCAGCCGACAGAGCATTCTCCTGATCTGGGGTCATTTCACATGATTCTACTTCTTCAACATTGGTATCCACCACAATCTGATGTGAAGAAGTGCCAGTTGCTGAAGACACTTGGCGAGACCCAGGAGGTTCAGGAGGGGCATCAGAAACCAGTTTTGTTACTAGACGGGGAATTACTTCAACAACCGTACGCTTTGGTAAGGGAGCTGAAATATTTGCTTGTTGGTGCAATTCCTCTGGTGTTCGATGCATAAACCTATAAAATCATAATATCCAAATATTTATACCTTGCTGGCAATATAAATAACTGTACTTAATTCTTAATGTAATTTAGCATACCTGAGCATTGCTCGTCCACGAATAAGACCTAGATTTCTAAGTGTTGTCGCCATAAGATTGGAAGCACCACATATCTCTTGCCTCATGTATATTATGACTGGATTAGAATCAGGGTCTGCTTCTTCAGGACAAAGTTTCTTGACCACATCCCAAAGGGTATCTGAATACAGACCAAGATTTTAAACGGTTATCATATGAGTACTTATGTTTTGACATACCATGTGCCAGGATCACATTTCAGTCTAGGTGGTATGGTGTGATGACTGAAGTGTTTGGTTGGACATATTATGAAAAACATAAAAGATATCCCATCCCACTTTCCATTAACCTAAACTCATGATTTATTTTTTATCAGCAATGCATACTTATGCTATTAGTATTATAACTAGAAGTATCATGCCAAAAACACAACAGAAACTTCTTTTTTAAATAACACCTAAATTGATCATGTAGCCATGGACAAGAATTATCACAAGGAAATTTATAATGTGCAAGTCCTCCATGGTGTAGACATAGATTCCGATCACTATATTTCAAAGTTAAAATAAAGTTAACTCCAAAAAAGAAACAAATTCATTATGTATCAATTAGCGCTAGAGGAAGAATTATAGAGAAGGCCGTGATAAGACCTGGGTTGCAATGTGGTGCCGCGGATTTGCCTTTTGATGGTATTTCGTATCCTTTTTTAGGGATCATCGCATGTTTTCAAGGATTGTTGGTGTTTTTTTCCTGTGATAGTGCATGTTATCTTGCGGATTGGTGTTATTTTGTTGGGGTGGTTGAATCAATTTGTATTTGTGTTTCGATATCACAAATAGCAGCCATGTTGTTTGACATTGGTTGGATATATCGTAGTTCCTAGCGTCAATGATAGTGAAATTCCACAGCCACCTTGATGCCTGAGACTCCTGACGTTTAGTACCCGCACGCATATATTATATGTTGGTTGATCTTTCTCAATGGACAAATATATAAGGTTATGGTTATGGCTATGATTTGAAGGTTAAACAAATAGGTTATTGGATGCTGATTAAGGAGCTTTTTACCAATATTTGATCCATATGGACTTTGTCTTTTTCTGTATAAATATATGCAGGGAACGGAAAACTGATGATTGAGGATTATATTACCGTATAGTATTTCTGGAGGAGCAGTATTTAATGTTGAAATGTCAGACGAAAACACACTTAACCTGACTCAAAACTCTGATTCATGTCGCCCAAATAGTGCTAATCGAATCAATACCTGTGATATTTGTGGGAAGACATTTAAATCTGTTACAATTCATGTAAGTAAAGCACATCCAGAGGTTTATCGTAGAGGTTTAACGTCGAAATATAAGAGCTCAGATCAAAGTTTGCATAAATCCGATGGAGGTGGTAGTCACTTGCTGGATGAAGAAATTCATTATGTATCAACTAGCGCTAATAGCGAAGGTGCGGCTGAATTAGATTCCAAATTAGATGCTGTAAAGGAATTTGAACTAAAATTCACGGACGTCATAACTAAAGATGATATTCAAGCTTTTGAGACAGTGTTGAACTAACGGAATCCTTGGCTGACGCAATCAGTTCGCTCTCAGGACCCAAACATCCAGCTATTCGCTATTATAATGCGGAGAAAACGACAGGGGGATCATACAACTACATATTCTAAAAATCCATCAAGGTTAACAAAGCGAAACAGAGACAAAACTAGGACAAATTATCAATATAAAAGAGTGCAATATCAGTATTTCAATCAAAGGCGCAAAGTCGTACGCATGATTATGAATAATCAAAATGGCACGGAATGTAGAATTCCCGTATCCACAGTTTGAACACTTTCAAGATTTATTTGGAAAAGAGAATGAATTAACACACTTTCAACCAACAGAAGCCGTTTGTACAGAGGAAGACATTGAAATTGAAGATTCTGAAATTAATTCAGCTCTTGCCAGAGTACGAGCAGATACAGCAGCTGGTCCTGACCAAGTAATTATCAGAGCTGTGAAGGAACTTAAAACATCAAAAGTGTTGAGTCTCCTTGCAAACTCTATGCTCAAATTTAAGAAATGCCCCAATATATTCAAAACGGGAAGAATTCAGTAATCAGACGTATTATAGAAAAAGTGATTGACAGGCGACTACGTTCATTCGTCGAGTTCTCCGTACATCAAAGGGGATTCATTAATCTCCCTGGTACACATGTTAATACCTCAATTATTAATGGTTGCCTCAGGAATGCTAAAAAAAAGAAAACTAGCTGCTGTGTAGTATTCCTAGATGTTTCAAAGCCATATGATAATATTGGTAGAGTCTCGGATTTTTGGTTTTAACAATATCCACAAAATATTTCAGCAAACATGCATATGTTATGACGATATATTTACCCCATATAAGCCATTTTTTTCGATTTTGAAGCCGCGAAATATTGCGAAATAAAGTTATTTTCACCCTAAATGCTGATAGTTTTTTTTAAATATTTACGTTAAAATTAATTGAAATAGTTCCACTATCTGTCGTTTGATAGACAATAATAAAACTCAAATATAAATGTTTCATGAGATACGAGATAATGAAGTCCCTTCTCAAGTTTGATTGGTTGAAGTCCTGAAATCATGAAAACAATGCTCTGCTTATACTTTGGGGACAACATAAGTTTCACGAGTTAGTGAGAAATGGACTATGATAGTCATGGAGAATACTGTTGAAATAAATGTTAGGTTAGGTATTAAACACAGAAAAAATAATTCATTTGAGTTTTAGTTCTTTCGATAAAACAATTTAAAACCTAAAATAAGATGTTCATTATAATTACAAATGTTTCTAAAGTGTCCATTATTTAACCAAATCTGTGTACCGTACACATAGTTATTAAGCACACTCACATCTCACTTTTTTATTTCACCACTATGGATATTTTATTTCACCGCTTTGATCATTTTATTTCACCACTTTGAAGCCTTTTATATTACCATAAATCAGGGTCCCAGAATATTGGCCATGAACATCTTAAGCGGTGCATTAATCGAGTAAATATGCCAAACAACTTGCGAGATTTAGTAATCGACCTTATTTTAGGAAATAGTATCCAAGTTGAATGTGGTATTAATAAAACAGTGAGCATAGAGCTTAGGAAAAGCGTCGCTCAGGGATCTCCAATCTCACCTGCTTTATTCAACCTGGCAATAGATGATACTCTTAAAGAACTCACAGATCAGATCATTCAGGAGTATGGGTATCAGCTGTCATCTGACGTTGAAAATGTTTCAGCCTTAGTGTTTGCGGATGATATTGCATTAGTAGCAAAAGATGGAAGCTTCGGCGCAGGGACTCTTAAATACCGCTGTTAATAGCTTAACTGCTATAGGTCTTTCCATGAATCCTTCAAAATGCAGAATGATCAACATTAAAGATGTTGATGATGATAATTGTTGTTTTAAGGGGCCTAACATCGAGGTTATCGGCCCCTGATGAAATGAAATGGTGTGAAATGAAAGGATGAAGATAAAAACAGCTCACTGCTATGGATGAAACTAAAATGGTTTATATAAAATAGACAGTGAGCCCCAACAATTATGCCTTATTTGAATAAAAAAGAATAAAAGGTGGATAGTAAAACACAATAAAACATTAAAATAGATGAACACAATAAAAAACATAAAACAGACTTAACCTGAATTAAAAGTCTTAACTTAAATTAAAACCTAAAAAAGTAACCACTCTCCCTCATGAACCGGATGACGAGGTCTACTGACGCCCCGTCATCACAGAGAATAAGGGAGAGGGTATTAGGCAGTTTAAGAGTCCTTCGCAGATCGGCCAGATCCACACACTCCAAGAGAATGTGTGCCACAGTTAGATGGACACCGCAAGTACACACAGGAGGGTCTTCTCTCTTTAGCAAGTGGGAGTGCGTAGCAATCCCATGGCCGATCCGGAGTCGACAGAGTACCACAGCTTCCTTCCGGAGAGATCGGAAGGAAGATTTCCACACCTTCATTGTCTCCTTGATGCCTCTCAGTTTGTTGGGTGGAGGCGTGGCGCGCCACGCTTCCTCCCGATGCGACAGGATCGAATGCTGCAACTGAGAGCGCACATCACTAGCAGGCACCTTATACGGTAGCGAGGGCAGTGCGACTGCCTCTCTCGCCGCCTGATCAGCAAGCTCGTTTCCCGCAATACCCATGTGGCTAGGAAGCCACACAAAGGTCACCCCGGTTCTCGCTTTACACGCACTGACGAGCAGGTCGTACACACGCTGGACCAACGGATGCTTCGGGAAACACACATCGATCGCTTGCAGCGCACTCAGAGAGTCAGTACACACAAGAAAGTGCTGGTGATACCGTGTACCGCAGAACCTCTAAGATGGCATAGAGCTCCGCTGTGTACACGTCACAGGCCTCGGGAAGTGAAAAGAGAAACCGACGATCCTCAACCACAAATGCACAGCCTACTTTCTTGTTTACCCTCGAACCGTCCGTGAATAGAAGCCCTGATCCTGGATACCGGCTCACCACGGACTGGAACAGCCTCCGATGGACGGAGGAGTCCGTGTCCGACTTGGGGCCGGTATGCAGATCCAGGATGATATCAGGGCGAGAGACCATCCACGGAGGGTCCTTGCTAGGTACTCGGACGATACAGGAGACAGCAGGAAATCGGAACTGCCGGTATAAGTCATCCAAGCGAATCCCCGCCGGCCGAGTGGCTCGGGCGCGCGCATCATACAGCCGGCGATTCGGATTGGAAAACTAACATGGATAGCTTGGATGAAGTGGCATCTGTCGAATAGTTGCAGCATAGGTCAGCAGTACTTGTTGGCGCCTCAGGTGTAAAAGGAGGTACGCCAGCCTCGGCGAGCAAGCTGACGACTGGGCTCGTCCGAAAGGCTCCCGTCGCCAGCCTCACACCGCCGTGGTGGACACTGTCCAGTTTAACAAGCACTGACTTACGGGCCAAACCATATGCTACACTGCCATAATCTGAGATAAAATCAGTGCCTTATAAAAACGTATGAGTACCGCGCGGTCCGCCCCCCACGATGTGCCGCTAAGGAACAGCAACATGTTGAGTTTCTTAGCACAGGCAGTTTTCAAAAACCGCACGTGTGGTTCCCACGTCAATTTCTGATCGAAAAGGAGCCCAAGGAACTGGTACACAGCAACAACAGGCAAAGCTACATTGCCCAGATAAAGTTCAGGATCAGGATGGAGAGTGCGCTTGCGGCAGAAATGGACAACCGAGGTCTTAGCGGTTGAGAACCGAAAGCCATGCCCTAGTGTCCAGCATTCCACTCTCCGAATAGCTTGTTGTAGCTGTCGTTCAGCGACCCCCATATTGTGCGCACTATAATGTAGAGCGAAGTCGTCTACTTACAGCGACGGTACCACTGCTGGACCAGCAGCAGCGACTATATCGTTTATCTCAGCTTTATTCGACTCCATAATGGAATCCATTAGGTTCGTATTGACAAGAAATGTTAAGCCACAATTCGAGGAAAAACTCCGTCAATCAATACCTTTTATTTTCAAAACATTTAGATAGGGGACATGTTTCGAGCTATTCCTCTTAGCCCTTCATCAGCCCTGACTTACGTAGTATTAGACAATCAATCTTTGTACTTCTCATTTCATCAACTAAAAAACATGCAAACAATAAACTGCAAACAAACATGTTAAAAACCACTATAAAACACATTAAAACATTCCAAAAACGCTGTGAAATAACTCTGTATAAATGCTGCGTCAAGTTTGAGGAAGCCTGTTTCAAACATGACTTCTTGTTACAATGTGAGCAAATTGTATATTGTGTCATTGATTATGCCATTTCCTGTATGACATTTTCTTGATGGGGCAGTTTTGCCACGTAAAAATATTAAAACATTAACAGCACTATAAAACATCTATTGTGACTATTGCGTCGTGTGAATTCATGCAGATTGTCGCTTTGTTCATCTCGATGCGAGCTTGATTATGTAACCTGATCTTTATTGACAGAGGTTTTCTTCATTGTTGGGACAGCCTGTGAAATAATTTGTGCTCTCCTTGCGCCCCAAGTCTGTCCAAAAATGAAAAAGGAAACAGAAATTAGACAACAGAACGATGATCTGAAATCTCAAAAAACGGAACCCGTAATGTGTATTGACTAATTTTGGCTTACGTTCAAGTGAGGGAGAAGAAGGAACCAGGCCTGATGACCAATCCCAATTCGTCTTAAGATTCCTGTCTGTAAAACCATGAAAGAAAAAATAGAATGTTACGGACAAACTGAGGATATTAAATTAACGAAACTAAGCTCGAGAACCGTCCGAACAACGTGTTGATCTTACCTTGCAGTACAGTGTGGGCTGTGCGGAGGTCACTGACTAGATGGAAACATATGTGACAGCGCCGGCTCGTAAAGTGAGTAACGGAGCGCGCGGCGGGGAACAAATGCAGTGTGAGGGGAGGGCGGGGAAGGAGGGAGGGTCTGGTAGAAGGTGTGCCAGGAGGGAGGAAGTAGCTGCTAATGTGTGCCCGTAATCTGTGCGAAAAACGGGGGGAAAAAAGTTCTTGGGATAGATGTTCTAACTAAGGTGGTTTTTTGAGTTTGGTTTTTATTATATGGTCTGCTAACGTGTCGTAAAGAACGTTAGTGTCCCAATATATCTCATTAAGATTTTCGGCTGGGTTGGATCTCTGTGCTATATTAATTTCAATTTGTTCTAGTGCATTCATTGTTGAACCTTTGCTGTCGTAATGGAGTATGTTCAAATCCTTGTTTATGTCTGAAAAATTGTGGCCTGTTTCCTGCATGTGGTTTGCCATTGCCGAATTTTTTTTATAAGTTTTGTCAACAGGGCGCTTAACACACCCATGTCAGAGAATAACTTTAAAGCAGAAATTTCAATCATTTATCAAATAGCCCAGGCAAATGGTTTCTGTAGGAAGGAAGTTGACAGTATTATCCATAGAATTAGAAATAAACCAGTCACTAAACTGCAACCCGATAGCAGAAGCAAATCGAATTTTGCATTGTTTACCTTTCACAATAAATTAACCTATAACATCACCAACATTTTCAAGAAGAACGATTGCAAAATAGCCTACAAAACAGTCAACACCAATCAGAAAAAATTCTTTAATTCTACAAAAATTAATCAAGGAAATAAATTTAATAGATCAGGCATTTACAAATTAAAATGCCAACAGTGCAATTCAGATTACATCGGTCAAACGGGGAGAGCTTTTTTCACCAGATACGCGGAGCATTTTAACGCCATTAAACATTAAAAAATTTCGGCAATGGTAAACCACATGCAGGAAACAGGCCACAATTTTTCAGACATAAACAAGGATTTGCACATACTCCAATACGACAGCAAAGGTTCAACAATGAATGCACTAGAACAAATTGAAATAAATATAGCACAGAGATCCAATCCAGCCGAAAATCTTAATGAGATATATTGGGACGCTAACGTTCTTTAAGACACGTTAGCAGACCATATAATAAAAACCAAACTCAAAAAACCACCTTAGTTAGAACATCTATCCCAAGAACTTTTCCCCCCCGTTTTTCGCACAGATTACGGGCACACAGTACCAGCTACTTCCTTCCTCCCTCCCGGCCCACCTTCTACCAGACCCTCCCTCCTTCCCCGCCCTCCCCTCACACTGCATTTGTTCCCCGCCGCGTGCTCCGTTACTCACTTTACGAGCCGGCGCTGTCACATATGTTTCCATCTAGTTAGTGACCTCCGCACAGCCCACACCGTACTGCAAGGTAAGATCAGCACGTTGTTCGGACGTTTCTCGAGCTTAGTTTCGTTAATTTAATATCCTCAGTTTGTCCGTAACGTTCTATTTTTTCTTTCATGGTTTTACAGACAGGAATCTTAAGACGAATTGGGATTGGTCATCAGGCCCAGTTCCTTCTTCTCCCTCACTTGAACGTAAGCCAAAATTAGTCAATACACAATACGGGTTCCGTTTTTTGAGATTTCAGATCATCGTTCTGTTGTCTAATTTCTGTTTCCTTTTTCATTTTTGGACAGACTTGGGGCACAAGGAGAGCACAAATTATTTCACAGGCTGTCCCAACAATGAAGAAAACCTCTGTCAATAAAGATCAGGTTACATAATCAAGCTCGCATCGAGATGAACAAAGCGACAATCTGCATGAATTCACATGGCGCAATAGTCACAATAGATGCTTTATAGTGCTGTTAATGTTTTAATATTTTTAGTGGCAAAACTGCCCCATCAAGAAAATGTCATACAGGAAATGGCATAATCAATGACACAATATACAATTTGCTCACATTGTAACACGAAGTCATGATTGAAACAGGCTTCCTCAAACTTGACACAGCATTTATACAGAGTTATTTCACAGTGTTTTTTAGTATGTTTTAATGTGTTTTATAGTGGTTTTTAACATGTTTGTTTGCAGTTTATTGTTTGCATGTTTTTAGTTGATGAAATGAGAAGTACAAAGATTGATTGTCTAATACTACGTAAGTCAGGGCTGATGAAGGGCTAAGAAGAATAGCTCGAAACATGTCCCCTATCTAAATGTTTTGAAAATAAAAGGTATTGATTGACGGAGTTTTTCCTCGAATTGTGGCATAATATATCGTTTATGGCAATCGCAAATAATGTTACGCTAAGCACCGATTCCTGTGGGACTCCGTTTTCCTGTATATGATATTGCGAATATGTCCCCCCTATTCGGACACGGAATAGGCGAAGGGACAGAAAATTCGCAATAAAAACCGGCAAGTTACCTCGGAATTTCCATTGATTCAGGGTAGAGTGGATACCGCAACGCCAAGTGGTGTCATAGGCCTTCGAGGTCAAAGAAAACAGCGACTAGGTGCTGTCTCCGGAGAAAAGCGTCCTGTATGGCGGTCTCCAGGCGCACCAGATGGTCGTTGGTACACAGAGATGCCCTGAATCCACACTGGTATTCAGACAGGAGTCCTCGTTTCTCCAGGACCCACACCAGGCGCCGATTGACCATCCTCTCAAAGAGCTTGCACAGACCGTTAGTGAGACAAATAGGTCTGTAACTCCCTGTCAAATTGGGATCCTTATCGGGCTTCAGGATAGGTATAATGATACCTTCCTGCCATTGCGCTGGAAACACACCTTCCAACCAGATACGATTGAACACATTGAACAAATAACGAATGCTCTCATCGTTAAGGTGTTTAAGCATCTGGTTGTGAATATTATCCGGGCCGGGACACGTGCCCCTGCAGAGCGCCAGCGCATCGTAAAGGGCACGTTGTACTCTTCCGAAGCGCGGGAAGCAAAACTGAGCTGGAAACGTTCTGCCTCGCGCTTCACGGCCACGAAGGCAGAATCATAGTTATCGGAACCGGATATATCCGCAAAATAAGATGTGAGATGGTTTGCAACGCGGTAAGGATCTGTAACCAATTCATTATCAATGGAAATTCCCGGTACAGTAGAAGATGTCTGAATGTCCGAAATGCGTCGTAGTTTAGTCCACACTTGAGAGGAAGGGGTATGTGCCGTGATAGACGACACATACCGTTCCCATGATTGTTTCTTACTCTGGCGGATAAGAAACCGTGCCTTGGCACGAAATTTCTTAAACGCCACCAAATTGGCCATGTTTGGGCATCGCCGATAATGCTTATGAGCGCAACGACCGTCTCTTATTGCTGCTGCAATATCCTCAGTCCACCAGGGGACGAGTTTGCGACGAGGAGTCCCAGAAAAGGATGGGATGGACTCTTCGGCGGCAGCAAGAATCGCATCGGTGACGTGTTGTACCTCGTCATCGGCGCTCCGGCAACTAAGATCAACGAACACAGCTCGTTCTTGAAACGAGGGCCAATTTGCCCGCTTAAGTACCCAACGACTGAGGAACGACACGGGCTTCTGGCTAAGATGAGTGAGAACGATCGGGAAATGGTCACTGTCACAGAGGTCATCGTGTACGTACCAACCAAAATGGGGAACTAACGCACGGCTACACACACTCAAGTCAATGTGGGAGTACGTGCCGTGCGTTAAACTAAAATGAGTGGCTTCCCCCGTATTTAACAATGATAAATCCAGTCCTTGAATTAAGCCCTGCACGTCCCTGCCTCTGGGGTACGAAGATGGTGATCCCCATTGTGGGTGATGTGCATTGAAATCACCCACGAGTAGGAAAGGGGCGGGAAGCTGATCTACAAGATCAAAAACAGCGTTAATATCAAGGAGCTGGTTCGGTGGAAGGTACACGTTACAAACAGCAGTCATAACAGGCAATGACAAGCGAACTGCGATAGCTTCCAAAGGAGTAGTTAAGGGAAACTCATCACTATAGCAGTCAGAGCGAACTAAAGTGCAGATGCCCCCAGAGGCCCGGGCGGCGTCTGTTCGCTCTTTCGAGTATAGTCGGAAACCCCTCAGGACCATCTGATGGTCAGGCCTGAGATTTGTCTCCTGTAAACAGACTATACTCGCTGCGTATTGGGCTATGAGCTGACGGAGCTCAGTCAAATGCCTGTCATAACTGTTGCAATTCCACTGTAACAGTGCCATAGTGTGAACTTTGAAACGAAGGAAAAGAAGTAGCAAGAAACAACATTAAAGAAGGGAACCTTTGTCAGAGAAGTGCTGTGACACTAGGAAATACTGCTTTGACATGTGTAAAATCTGGGTAAACCATAAAATATCTGGGAATAACTTTTGAAGATGAAATTGTGTTTGACAAGAGCAAATTGATAAATAGTTTAGAAAAGGACTTTAATTCCCTTACAGTTTCTTGTTTACTAAAACCAGACCAAAAGTTAAACATAATTAATCAATACATTTGGCCAAGTCTGATTTATACAATACAGAGTACACCGTTAAATAAAATTCCATCAAGTTTTCTGGTCGATGTTGATAGACTTTTGCGATCAACTATCAAAGAAATCATTGGGTTACCACATGACTGTCCCAATGATATGTTGTATGCATCCAGGAATGTTCGGGCGCTGGGTTTAGTTAAGGTTGAATGGGAAGCTTGTATACAGCATTTTAATATAGTTCAAAAGTTACTCAGAGTGGAAGATGTCCATTTAGATATTTGTCGAAATCTTGACGAGGAAAAGAAAGAAATTCTTCAATATTTTAATTATCCATGCAGTGATTGCACAGAATCAAAATCAGGACGTTGGGTACGAAATGAGCTTCGGAAACGGTCATTTGAAGCTTGGTGCAAACTTCCTCATAAAGGTAAAGGAGTGGAAGTTTATGAACAACATCCTAAGAACAACTCGTGGATAAATAACAGAAAAGGCTTATCGTGCTCTGAATGGACGAATGCCATCAAAATGTCCAGCAACATCTCAGCGGTGAGAGCTGTTCTGGAGAGAAGTCAGCACACAACCCTATGCCGACAACCAGGATGTGACCAACCAGAGACGCTAGGACATGTCCTGGGTCAATGTTCTAAAGGGGAGCTATTACGAAACTCCCGCCATCACAGAGTTCGATCATTAATTGCCACTTTCCTGAGGGAATTGAAATGGGAAGTTTATGAGGAAGTGCATTGCATTTCGGAAAATGGTAGTCACCGAAGAGCAGATATCGTTGCCATTGACAGGAAGAAAGGAAGGGGTTTGGTCCTGGACCCCACGGTACGAATGGAAGTGGACATTAGCCGTACGAGTCAATGAGGAAAAAGAGGCTATTTACCGACCATGCATACCTTCTTGAGTGAGAGATATAACTTGCCTAAAAGTGAATGGAAAGCGAATGGCCTTCTATTCGGAGCTCGTGGAACATCTTACAAGTTCGGCGTGGATATACTCAAGAAGCTTGGCATCATCGACGATGGTCTTGAGAAGGTCTTCTTGGGCATATTGAGAGCTTCAATCAACATGCTGCATAACCATTTATATGGTGTATCTAATGTATATTATGTACTGTAGAACCAACAATGTACCTACACTGTATATTATTCTGGATCTTTATGGTCTCCTGGAATGCCGGGCGGATGTCCTTGTGGAAATATATATATTGAAAGATATAAAACTCCTCTAAGCGACAATTTGGGGACGGTAATTAAACAATTAAGAACCACAGCTGAAGAAATTGCTCCCGTTAAAAAAAGTAAGAAACATTGATGGTAGAATACGGAGTGTGACATCACAATTCAATGAATGATCAACATAAGAAAACAGAAAAACCACATGAAGAACTAAACAATGCTAGAAGAAAAAAGGCCAAAGAAAAAAGAAGGGTTAAAAGAAATTATCACAAAGAATCATTAAAATGTATAATTGAAGCATTCACCCAACGTAAGACAAAACGTTTAAACAATAACATTAAAAATACACTCCACCAACACTTATGATGAGAAATACAAATGGAAAACTGGAACATAATAATCAAGATAATGCTGAAATTTTAGCTTAAGACTTTAAAGAATTGTGTATTGGCTTTCACGGCCAGTAAATTAAAACAGCAATTTTTCTAGGTTTATGTTGTGTCTTGTGTGGGGTTTTGCCTAGGAATACCAAGCTGGCTCATTAGCTGGCTCTTGGGTGTCAGTGCCCGGATCCCCACAGGAGTAGCGAACTGAGCGCTACCTCCCTTTTTATGAATCGCACCTGCGCCTCTTTATTGAGAGATCTAAAAGTTCCAACAGTCTTCACCTCCCTATGAAGGCATCTAAAAGATGGTATAACATATCCGGGCACAAACACCAAGAGCCAGCTTAGTGTTCCTAGGTTAAACCCCACACAAGACACGGCATAAACCTAGAAAAATTGTCGATTTTGAACTTTAAAGAATTACTTAATAGCGAGGAGCCAACACAATAAGTTCATCCCAAAAATAAAACACATTCAGAGAAGGATATACCACCAGATTACAATGAAGTGTTAACAGCAATTGATTCACATAAGAATTACAGGGCAGCAGGAGAGAATCAACTAGTTGCGGAAATATGGAAGAATGCAAAAGAAGAAACCATTCGAAATTTACATAAACACCTCATCGACATTTGAAATATAGTACTGAAACAATACCCAAAGAATGGAACATGGCGATAATACACCCATTACATAAAAAAGGTGACAGCTCAGAGCCAAACAATTATAGAGGGATATCTCTGCTGGAAATCACAAGATTTTCTGTAAGATTGTATATAGCCTACTGTACAAGAATTCAGGAACTTGACTGCGAACTTGGAGAATATCAAGGAGGATTTCGTCCAGGAAGAAGTTGTCCTGATCAAATTATCAGTTCAAAGTGAATTATGGAACATCATAGTTAGGAACAAAAATATAGTCATCACGTTTGTTGATTTTAAAAAGACATATAGTATCCAACGTGAGTCATTATTGAATATCCTTAAGGAATTTGGTTTACATCCAAAACTTATTAGCCTTATTGGAATCATCCTTAAGAATACAAAAATCTAAAGTTATATTCAAAAATTAATTCTCTGAACCATTTGAAATTAAAATTGGACTTCGAAAGGGAGATGGACTCTCACCATTATTGTTTACAGTAATTGTGTGTAGGAAAAAATCATGCAAGAATGGACTAAGATACATGTCAACCACTCATCAAGACTGACAAAGAGATAAAACTAAATTGCTTAGCATTTGCAGATGATCATGCACTAACTTACTTGCAAATGATATAGAAGATGCTAAATTTCAACTAGAAGAACTTTAAAGCATAGCAAAAAAGTTGGATCACAAATTTCATTAAAGAAGCAAAATTAATGCCAACCTTCGAAGTTACAGCACCAGCTATTCTATTAAACAATAACAAACAAATTAAAATTGTAAGCAAGTCTTCAGCCAATTGTGTCTGTCAACTGTGTGATCAGCATTGTGAACGGTAGAGGAGACGCAAGAAAAGCATGCCTAAGAATGCTGCGCAGATCTTCGGCCATGTTCAGGGGTTCGGGTGTGCTCGGTAATGACATACAACGCCCCTCTCGCTTCGCGGCAGTAGCTCGCTAGCAGCAGTTCTGAACGGGCTGTCTGCCCAGGCTTGGCAGGCTGAACTGTGACTGGGTTTACGCTTGGTTTACAGCTGTAGACCGCGTCTCGGAGCGAGCCGCGTTGTTGAAGAATGGAGTGTGCAGTGAGCCCCGTAATCAGCATTCGGGGGACACACAGGAGCCCCGCAATGAGCATTAAAATACGCCGATTGATATTGGTCTCTGCGCATCGTTCAGTTTCGGCAAGCTTTTCTTGCGTCTGCTCTACCACGTTCTACAATGCGCACAGCGACCATGCTCTATTATTAATTATTGCACACAAGTAATGTGAATACTCATTTGTTAAAGTACATAATTTGTTCTTAATCAAGTCATCATTAAATAAGTTTAAATATCTTATTGAATTATTGACGAACTAGAGGCATGGAGGCCATGGATATTTAGCTGGTATTTATCACCAAATAACATAGTGAATTGAAAGGTTAGTGGTGATTTCCAAAGATACCGTAATATTGCGAATAAGTTTAGGATCTTATTATCTAAATTTATAGACTACTTTCAGAAATTAGAATTTAAAGGATATATCCAAGAATTGATTTCATCAAATTGATTTTGAGGTTAAACACGATAGCGCAAATTTTACTTGTGCACGAATTCCAAAGAAGTTAACGTGGGACGGAAGTACCATCAATCCGCTCACCAAAAAGACTGTTACCAATGAGCAATGTATTAGTACAAAAACCGTTACCGGTAATGATAATGCAATTAAATGTGAGGGCTGCCACAGATGGCAGCATTGTACCTCCATTGACCTGACCAAAGGTGAATTAGACACGTAGCTAAAAGAAGAACTGCCAACTGACGTGGCTATGTATTGAATGTAAACCCAAGTTACCAAATATAACTAGTATAGAACAGAATGTCCTGGAAAAGGACAGAATTCAGTCTATGCTAGAAAACATGAAGATCTGTCTTCTCAATAATATAGGTACAGAAATACACGTGGCGATTGGTCAAGAACTAGAGATAATTTCCAGGACTACATTAATGAAACCTAGAGCGCCACCTCCGCCTGAGATTAAAAATTATACCTCCAATGGTAATGACAAGGTAATGTGCAAACAAACAGCTCGTGGAAGTAAGGAGAAGCTTCATAGAGGAAACATACAAGTGTTTGAAGTCAGCAACGGAAGACTAAGAATCATCTCGGGGAAATAGACCTTCAGAAGAACAACCATAGCTGATTATTGATCGGGAGACCACTTTGGACATCGTAGATACCACATTAAAAACTCCGAGAATGCACAGAAAAGATAGAGCTGCTTCGATGACGATACCGTTGCCTCACTTTAGCCGAGAAATGATATCTTCCTTCTGTATCAATTCACAAACTGAAGATAACACTGAGGTCGTCAAAAGAAAGCGTGCTTCTAATACCCCACTTTTTCAGACACCAACAATTATCGGAACAAAGAGAAATCCATACATTACTTCCGGTTTTCGCAAACCTCATGAATCTGTGCCTGCGATTCGAAAACATCCCAACTGCGTGGAAAACGTCCACATTAAAGGTGATCTACAAAGGGATAGGTGATCCGCATGACCCTAACTATTATAGGGGGATTGCCTTGGAAAACACCATACAAAGTTAGTAACTTGAAGACTCAATGTTGAAATTGAGAGCAAATGACCAGATCAACAGTTCGATTTCAGAAGAGAATGAAACACAATCCAAGCAATAAGAAATCTTTTGTATGACAATGAAAATGTTCTCAGATTGCCTCAGGGAAAGTTTCATGCAGTATTCATTGACTTTACAAAAGCTTTCCACAGACTTAACCGATAGACTTAATAGGAACATCATCTCTTTAAAACTTGAGTCATTAGTGGAAGAAAACACAGAGATTACTGTTCTGGTCCATAACATGTTGAGGGTTTAACTCTGTCAGAATCTCAGACAATGTGACGACTTCTAACAAGATCGTCTAAACCAATGGCGTATTGCAAGGTGACCCCCTCAGCCCATTATTATTTAATGTTGCCACTAATGATATTGTTCGGATAATTAGAGAAGAATCAAAGGAAGTAAGGATATATTTATACGCTGATGATATGGTTTTAGGGTCGCATGACATCAATGAATTACAAGTGGCAGTAACTGCACTGGAAAAATGGGCCAATGCTAACGAACTAGCCGAAAAAACTGAACATATGATATTTAGGAAGGATGGACGGCTATCCCCACATGATAAAAGTACTTTACAAAAAAGAGGCACTACACATCGTAAATAGCTCCCTTCAGACAACGACTAAATCTTTCCGACTAGACACAAGATTCAGAGTAGCAGCAGCTACGGAAGCTATATACAATACCAAGTTCTTAAATAGACTTTCTATCAAGTCTGCCATGGCATTATTTCATGCAAGAATAATACCTATTACTCGACTGAAGCCATGATGAACAGGACATGGTCAGATGCGAACCAGGACCTTCGACACTTCGTTAACTCCATGGCCGTGCATGGCTAAAATCATAGAGTTTGCAAGCTATCATGAGCCTTCAGCTGATTGTGTTTGTCAACTGTGCGATCAGCATTGTGAACGGTACCATGTTCAAAAATGCACACAGCGACCATTATTAATTATTGCACAATGTGAATATTCATTTGTTAAAGTGCACAACTTGTGTTTAATAATGTTATCTTGGTGAAATTCTCACTTGGAACTCAAATGAAAAATCGTCAATAGAAAGTAGAACAGTTAAATTTAAAAAAGCACAACGAATTACTTGGCCAGCACACAAGAAGAAATCTGTCGATAAATTTCAACATTACTGTTCCATCGTTAAACCTGAAGCGACTTACGTTTGTGAAACATTATTTAAATTTAACACTAAATCAGTAACAGATCAACTGCAAAAGGTTGACAGAAGGATAATTAGAACAATCAATTAAAAAACACCAGGTAGATGGACAATGGAGATTGTTGCCTAATGCAGTTGTCTACCGGGAAAGTGATTCAATAATACAGGGTCCGGCAGCATAACTTCCTTTTTTTAAAAACGCAATAAATCCCATTGTATGAATCAGAAAACTTTTCTTTTTTTATACAATGTAGGCGGATACATAAAGTTTTGTTTAACTTAGTTTTGAAGATCAAATCAGGTAGGTGACGTCCCCCATTCTCGATACACTGAGAAAACCGCTTTCTGGCGTTTGTCATGACTCTTGCCAGCAAATCAGGCGATGTGTTGGTAAATTCTTCCTGGATGTTGGTCTTCAAATCTTGTAGGGTCCTTGGATGGTTCACATAAGCACGGGATTTCAAAAAAAAAAAAAGAAGAAGAAGAAGAAGAACATAGAAAAAAATCACAAGGGGACAAATCGGGAGAGCGGGCGGCCACTCCAAATCGCCCCTAAGTGAGATGAGGTGCTCCGGGAAGTGTTCCCTTTCGTTGCTCTTGAAGTGAGTGCCATTGCATCGCCTTGTTGTAACCAAATGTCCCCTAAGTCCAACTCCTCCACCCGTAGGAAAAAAAGAAATCCTGTAACACGTTTACATACCGGTCCGAATTCACTGTAACTGTGACTGAGTTTTCCTCAAAGAACCAGGGACCAATAATTCCAGCTGAGGGCAGTGCTCACCACACTGTGACTTTAGGTGAATGCATAGGCCTTTGGTGCAGTTCTCGAGGATTGGTGGCAGCCCAGTAGCGCATTTTTTGTTTGGTAACGGATCCACACAAATTAAAATGGGCTTTATCACTAAAAAAGAAAATAGCGTCCTCAGGAACGACTTCGAGAAGAACATCACACGCGTTCCGCCGACAATTGAAGTCACGTTCAGAAAGTTCCTGCGCACTCGCCATCTTGTATGGATGGAAATGAACATCAGCATAAAGAATTCTCCTCACAGACCGATCGGAAAATCCAAGGGCAGCCGCATGTTTGCGTACAGAACGCAGTGGTGATCGCAACACTGAAGCTCTCACTGCCTATGTTCTCAAGTGATCGAATAGGCCGAGAGACTCCAGTTCTTCGCCCTGTCACACTTCCAGTTCGTCTGAACGTAGTGACCCACTTAGCAATTGATTTCCGGCCCGGGACAGTGGCCAACGGGGCTAAATTAAACACCTCGGAAAGGCGCGCTGGGTTGCGATCACAGAACATCCGCTCGAAAAGTAGGCCTCAACGGCAAAATCACGCTCCTCCCTGTTCCAACGCATGATGGCGACTGAACCTTGTCGGGACCAAATTTTATAGTACCACCTCACGAACGAGACCACTAGCGCTCCGCTACGACATCAAACGACTGAATGGCGCGCATTTAAAAAGAGGAAGTTATGCTGCCGGACCCTGTAGATACGATGAGAAAAAGGAGAATTGCCTTTTTCTGTCATTTATCAACATTACTTGATAATAAACTATTAAAACAACTATATAACAACTTTAGAAAGTAAAAAAAATTAAAAAATGGTTCAAAGAAGTTCAAAATGATTTAGGTGATTTGTATATTACAATGCAACAAAGGAAACGTGGGTTCTGAAGAACAAACATATAAGACTTACACTAAAAATTAAGCAACGAAAACCATATGTCATACCTGATGAAGAAAGGGCAGCCAGGTCAGCCAGAATGAAGAGGTTCTGGGAGTGAAGGTCCCGGTAGATGATGACAACTAAATTCCCTGTCAATTCTTAGATGTATTTGGTCTGATTTAAGTGCTCCAATGTGAGCATAAACTATATAAATAAATATAAATGAGAACACCTTAGTGGCCAGAACCAGAAAATAGAAACATATGAGAGAATGTATCAATGAAAAACATTTAACTGAGCTAAATTTTGATGGGGTATGTT
The DNA here is from genome assembly GCA_946902985.2 of Meconema thalassinum. NCBI lineage: Eukaryota > Metazoa > Arthropoda > Insecta > Orthoptera > Tettigoniidae > Meconema > Meconema thalassinum. The sequence continues at coordinate 1,530,237,956 of OX336388.2, forward strand.
TGATGCCATGGAATACCATGTATAACTATGAAAATCACATAGTACTCTTACTGAGTATGAGTTTGAACTACAACTGAACCAGGTACCATGGGTGTGGTTCCCAGACAGATGGCTCCATTATAGTAGATGGTACCCCACTACTGACACCTTGGTGACATACTCTCAGATTCTCGTGTAAAAGTGAATGCTGCATGGATAAAGTGGCTCCAAGTCACAGGCGTTCATTGTGACCGCAAGAGCCTTTTGAGCTTGAAGTCTATGATCTAGCGACAGTGACATATGGAACTCTCCTGTGCAACTTGTGGTTGAGATTTCATTAATTTTGTCTCGTAAACACCAAATGTCACACGAGAGATTTTTAATGAGCGGGCATTGTACAACTAAAAGTTCCACATGATTTTTCGAATTCAAAAATTCCACTCCCTTGGCCAGGGATTAAACCTGAAATGTTGGGATCATGAGGTGGACACTATATCACTGATCTGCCAAAGGAACCTAAAAAGCCAACTGAAACACCTGAATTAAATAGTCTCGTATTGTTGTGGATTCAGTTAGGGGCTTTGTGAATTGTGGTCATGTAGGCCTATATACTGTACATGAGTGTGTGTGTGGAATCTGTCTAATAACCTGTATCTTTGTGATGGCTGTACTACTGTGTATTTATAACAGAGGCTGGAATTTGGGTACGAGGTGGCTGTAGTCTTAATTTACGCAGAAACCACTGATGCCTGAAGTATAAATCAAAACCACCTCTTCTCGGTTCTGCCTCATGAGGCTAAGTGAAGCCTGTTCCAGTCCAGAATTAAATTTCCTGGTAGAATTGACAATAATTGTATCTGGACATCTGCAGTGACAGCCGAAAATGCTAGTTCAGCACAATGAGGTGGATTACATGTATTGTAGTCAGTCATCTTATCTGTGTATAGTTTAGGATCAAGAGAATATAAATACTCAAAATAAATTGATTACAGATTTGAAATGTTTCCATTTAACTTTGAATATTTTTTATGTTAAAAAATGGGAAATATTTTCCATGCTAAAATCGGGGAACTGGTCCCGTTTCAAAAAAAAAAAATATTAAAAAAAATATGATCTTATGAAATAAATTCTGGTACCTGTAAAACTCATTGTAAATTGCAAGAAAAAGACAAGTTGTTATTAGAGGGGGAATTGAATATTAACCCGACTGCTTGTATTTTGTGTCTTGCATGGCCTCAGTATGTGCTAATCTCTGAATGTAGCTGCTGACCTGGCGCTTGGGTACCAGGTACGCGGTGCGACTATGCGCTCCTTTGCCTGGGATATTAGATAATATGGCGGATAAATTATATTGTTATTGTCTTATATTTGTGTAATAATTTGTTTTTGACTGTTAATTAAATTGTTGGTATGGCGCGGGCTGCTGTCGGTCGCGCCCCGCCAGCTTCGCTAATGAGGTGTTCTGGGGGATGAATAAATTATAATAGTTATTTTTAATCGTATATTTTTAGTTTGATTCGTTGTAGGTGGATGGTTAGTTGAAATAGTCAAATTTTCGATTTACTGACATGGCTAGATGGTGAGCCTTATGTATGTGTATGTATGTGCTAGCCACGCGTATTGGTAGGTGTGTCTGTATCAACTGACGAGCCCAACGGCACACTGGGACGAAACGCTGCCATTGTTTGAGCTAACCGGACCATTTTTATCATTTATTCATAATTCATCCGCGGAGGGAGGGATTGTCTCATGTTGGAAATGTCTTGCATGTAACTCTGCAGCCCGAACACTGATTCACCTACTCTCCTAGGTATTCCTAGTCGGGGGCATAACGAGACACCTCCCGCAACAATAGCAATTTAACACTTGAAACATTCACACGGTTACTATTACTGTACGCGCCTGCACAGAAGTGAGACTTTCCCTAACCCGCGACCATAAACGGAACCTTTTTTTGTGTACTTTTTGTTGTATAGTTTGTTCTCAAGTGAATTTTAAAATGGCTAATGAAGTAGAACAGGTTAAGGTATGGTAGGACAAGGTGGAGCAAGAATTAAGAAGAAATTGTGAAGCAGATGATTATTTGTTGGAAGCTGGCAGTGCTAGTGAAGACGAAGAGGATAATAGAGAACTTAGTGATTCAGTGCTTCAGGTGTTTCTGGTGATGAACTGGATAATGCTAGTGCACAGTACTCGGGGAAAGATCACAACCTGGTACATCCATTGCCTACAATACATTGCAAAAGCCAGACACAAGAACCTTGTTCGAAGCCTTCCTGGAGTAAAAGATGAGGCAAAAATTGTGATCTCCCACAGTGAGACGTGGAGATTGTTTTTTTCCTCAGGAAATTATTCAAGAAATTGTGGACTGCACTAACATACAAATGTCAAAATTGCATGAAAATTACGCTCTAGAAGGGGACGCTTGAAACACTGACTGTGAAGAAATAACTGCGTATTTAGCCCATTCTATCTAACGTTTTGAAGGTTTCTCATGTGAATGCAGAAGACTATTGAGCAAACTCTGACTTATTTTCTTCTAACAGTTCCCACTACTGTCAATCCTTTCTTCAACGAGTCTAAAGCCAGGGAAACCGATGTGCTAGTCGTTTGACAACCTCTGCAGGCTTGTTCACAACAGAGTAAGGCCCATCAGGTTGCTTTCCCTTATAAACTTCCTATTTGTATGTAGCCCTATGCTTAATAAATGCGAGCGTCCGACAGAGAATACATATTTAGATGCCATATTTAGACTGCTCGGATTTAAAACGTTTAATTATTCTCATTAATCTGGCAAAATTACAGTATCTTTTTATGTAAATATCTATTAGATACTTCACGAAAGCAAATAAACATATTACAGTCCATTTCAAAACAATCACTTATGTATAAAACTTGAAATTACAAGGGTGAGCGAAAATATCACCCGCGACAACTTATGTCGAATTTACACCGCGACCACTGACGGGTTAAACAAAATTAAGACACCACAGAATTTTTTAAAAGTTTTTAAGCTACAAAATGACTGTTTCAGTGCAATAGTATTATGAGGTTCCTTTATGACACTCATCTCTGCCTATGCTCCTACCTTAGATTCTGATGATGAAGTAAAGGCTCATTTCTATAATCAGCTAAGTGAAATCATCTCCAAGGTACCATCTGCAGATAAACTCTTGCTCCTCGGGGACTTCAATGCCAGAGTTGGGAAAGATCACAGGCTATGGAATAATGTGATGGGCAAACAGGGACTTGGAAAATGTAATCCCAATGGACTGTTGCTTCTTGATCTTTGTGCAGAACACGAACTTTTAATTACCAACACACAGTTCCGGCAACCTAACCGCTTCAAAACCACGTGGATGCATCCTCGTTCTAAATATTGGCACATTCTTGATTATATTATTACCCGGCAATGTGATAAGAAGGACACTCTTATTACCAGAACAGCAAGGAATATAGACAGATCATAAACTTCTTATATGTAAGCTCAGGATATCCATCAGACCTAAACCACCTAGGAACATAAAAAATTTGCCAAGAAAGAAGTTTTAATACATCCAAACTTCAGGATTAATCCATCTATAAACATTTTGGAAACAGGATCATCACCCAGTTATCAGAAAACCCAGTAAGAATGACATTCAGCAATAATGGGCCACACTACAGAAGATTATCACACAGTCAGCTAAGGAAACCATTGGTTTTATAGTGCGGAAAAGACGAGGCTGGTTTGATGACAACAATGAGGAAATTCTGTCTCTCATCAATGCAAAAAGGAATGCCTATCTTGCCCATGTTCAAGACCCAACTTCCAAACAAAGAGAGATAAACTACTGGAACTCAAGGGTAAATGCCAGACGCAGATAAGGCAGATTAAAAATACTTGGTGGCAACAGAAGGCTCAGGAACTGCAGAGACTATCGGATGCTCGAGACTTGAGGAACTTCTATGCAGTACTCAAGGAAATATATGGACCATGTCGCTCATCATCAGGTACACTGAAAAGCGCTGATAATTCTACTACCTTTACTGATAGTCAAGAAATCTTGGAACGCTGGAAGGAGCACTTCTCCAATCTCCTAAATCGTCCATCAGCAGCTGCTGAAGACTTCCTGAACAACTGTGGTTGGCAGTACCTCCTACTTATCATGATTTTAGTGCAGCTCTCACCCAATTGAAACCCAGAAAAGCACCTGGCCCAGATAACATCCATCTGGAACTAATTCAAGCCGAAGGTCGTTCCCTCAAAACAAGGATTTTCACCCTTATCCTCAGAATATGGGAATCAAGAAAGGTACCTGGAGACCTAAAGAATGCCACTATCGTCACTATCTTTAAAAAGGGTGATCGCAGTGTTTGTGGCAACTACCGTGGTATATCACTGCTATCAATTGTGGGGAAGATTCTTGCAAAAATTCTACTTAACCGCCTCAAGGTTATCTCTGAGAAGATCCTCCCAGAGCCACAATGTGGATTTAGAGCTTCCAGAAGCACAATTGACTTGATTTTCTGTGTGGGACAGCTACAAGAAAAATGTAGAGAACAACAGAATCCACTCTTCTTAGTCTTTTATGACTTGGAAAAGGCATTTGATTCGGTTCCAAGACCAGCCATGAGGGCGGCGCAGAAACGGTTTAGTTGTCCTCAGCGATTTGTAGATCTAATCAAGGCTCTCCATGATGGCATGACAGGTCAGGTTTGCCATCAGAATAAGATGTCCGATGAATTTCCTATTACCCATGGATTGAAACAAGGATGTGTACTGGCTCCAACTCTTTTCGCGCTGTACTTGGCTGCAATGCTTTATGATTCACCCACAAACATTCCAGGTGTGGAGGTCAAGTATCGTTTTGATGGAGGGCTTTTCAACCTAACTCGTCTCCACTCCTTGAGGAAAACTCAGATTACTAATGTTACTAATATGTTGTATTCAGATGATGCTGCGGCACCAACTCTCACACTAGAAGACCTGCAAGAGTCAGTTAATTGTTACAAAAGTGCATGTGATCGTTTTGGTCTTACCATAAATGTCAATAAGACTAAAGTCTTGGCACAACCTTCACCAGGCACACCTCTTCCTCAGGTCAATATCTCCATCTCAAATTTGCCATTAGAGCAGGTAGACCACTTCTCGTACCTGGGCAGTACCATTTCTGTGAGCTGTACCTGTGAGCAGGATGTGGATAAGAGAATTGGCACAGCCCATGCAGCATATGGACGATTAGCGCACCGGGTCTTCATGAATAAAGATCTGTCCATGAGTACAAAGCAGTAGTCATTTCTACATTGTTGTATGGCTGTGAAACTTGGACCCTTTACCGACGTGATCTCAGGAAACTTGAGCGTTTCCACCTACAAAAACTTCGATCAATCCTGAGGATTAAATGGGAAGACCGCATTACCAATATTGCTGTTCTGGAAAAGGCTCAAATCAACAGCATAGAATCATCCATAATAGGTCACCAATTTAGATGGATTGGTCATGTCCATCGGATGGATGATGTGAGATTACCTCGTCAGATGCTATATGGTGAGTTATGCTATTGCACCAGGCCTCATGGTGGTCCTAGGAGGCGCTACAAGGACCAATTTAAGCAGACCCTGAAATTGACAGGTCTTGATTCACAAACCTGGGACATGCTGGCTGAAGACCGCTCAACTTGGCGCCGTACCATCTCGGATACTGTAAAGACGTTTGAAAGGGATCGACGCACACATGAAGTGGCCAAGCGTCAAGCTAGGAAACTTCGAGCAGCCCAACCACATCCTCCTCCAGCAATACTATGTGACTTGTGTGGTCGCTTGTTCCATGCCAGGATTGGACTCTTTAGTCACCGTAAACACATCCACAAACTGGACTGAAGGAAGAAGATTTATACTCGGATTCGAGTTAAAGCCGATGATTATGATTATCATCATCATCATCTTGCACAGTTTCCAGCCACTGGCCGGGTCTGTTTGGAACACAAGCCTCTCCAACGTCTTCTGTCTTCCCACCATCTCTCAGCCTCCACCCTTGTCCAGTCTTCTCCTCTCTTCTTCACGCTTTCTTCCACCCCCTTCAGCCACCTGTCTCTCGGTCTTCCCCTCGGTCTCTTTCCTTCCCACTTCGTCTCATGTACTCTCCTGGGTATCCTCTTCTCCTCCATTCGTTTTACATGTCCATACCATCTAAGTCTAGATTTCTCTATACCATCCTGTAATGATTCTTCCTTCATTAATTCTCTGGTCCTCTCATTTCTTATTCTGTCCATCTTTGTAGCTCCAATACTGCTTCTCAAGAACCTCATCTCACTGGCCTGTATTTTGCTCTTCTCCCTTCCTTTCATAACCCAGGTCTCCGAGGCATACGCCAGGATAGGGACATAGTACGTCCGATATATGATCTTTTTGCTGTTCTGAGGGACATCCTTGCTCCATAACATGCTTCTCACACTCCTCCGAAATGCTTCTGCCTGCCTCCCCCGCTCATTTATTTCTCTATCGTTTCTTCCATTATCTTGTATCAGGCTTCCCAGATACTTAAAACTCTCCACTTTCTTCAGCTGTTCCCCACCAATTGTTATTCCCGTTGTGGTTCTTTCCTTCTTCCTTGTTGTGATCACCATCTCACTCTTATTTATGCTAAATTTCATCCCATATCCTTGTATTATTCCTTCCCACACGTCCAACTGTTCCTGTACCTCCTCCTCCTTGTTTCCCCAAATCATCAAATCATCTGCAAACACCATTGCTTTCATCTTTCCGTCCCCAATTACTTGTGCCACTCGGGTCATTATGTCATCCATCACCACAATGAAAAGTAACGGTGTCAGTGCACTTCCTTGTTTCAGCCCGTTTCTTTGTTCCAACCAGTCAGATCTCTCTCCTCCCACTTTCACACAGCTCACGCTTCCCTTGTACATCTCCTTTATCCTCTTTATAGTCCATTTCTCTACTCCTCTATCCTCCAGGGACTTCCATACTTTGTTTCTGCATACACTGTCATATGCTTTCTCAATGTCCAGGAAGGCCATCAGTAGATCTGTTCCATACTCATAGTGCTGTTCTTGTAACTGCCTTACAGCAAAAATCAAATCCACTGTGGACCTTCCTGCTCTGAAGCCATGTTGTTCTTCCCTCATCCCTCCTTCTATCCTTGTCCTAATTCTCTTTTCCAAAACTTTCTCGAAGATCTTTGCACAATGACTCATCAGTGTTATTCCCCGATAGTTTCTGCAATCTGTTCTACTACCTTTCTTGAAGATCGGGACAATGATTCCTTTTTTCCAGTCCTCTGGGGTCTTCCTTTCCTTCCATGCTGATTATGAGAAGTCTTATTTGGATATCCCATAACAAGAAAAGTTAATCCTGTGACAAAACAGTCTTCTTGGGGCTGTTACTGTCAACTTTCTTAATGAGGGTCATTGCCTTTCAGACCCTGAGTGAACCTTTTCACCAATCAAGTGAAAATCCTTAGTAGGGACGGAAATTGGACCCGGGGCCACCTGGACAACTCTACTCCCACAGCACAGTGGGAGCCCCCAAACAACACAAGAAAGACTATGGTCTGTATTTCCAGAGTAAGAACCTGGCATATTTAGCGGGAACGATAGTAAAATGGCCGCCGCGGGCTCCTATTGGCTGGATTTTGACAATTAGCAACTCACGTTGCCAGCGCATTGGTCACGATTCAGTCACTTGTTAGCTGCTGTCTGTGTTTGAGTTAGTTTCATTGCCTTAGTTTCGTTTACTTTTAGCATCGAGTTTTAATATTTCTGTTTCCATTTTTACTTCGATACTAACTTACGAGTACAGCACAAGTTACTGTTTCCTGTCATACTGTAGTGTTCAAATTACCGTCTGTATTTCAATAGCCTACAAATCGACAATGTAAGAACACGGCAACAATGACGCTACAGAGTGGCTTGTTTGTGTGCTTGGCTAAATACTTCTTTACCTTAACATTACGTTTGTGGAATGATAAAAGCAATTTGGTATTGACCGTACTGAGTCATGATACAGTGAGTTTGGTGTTATCATGATGATGTTTCTGTGTGCAACTGCTGTAAACTGTGAATGACCTCCACCTAGAATGTTGTTTCATCTTGAAGGATCATTGCATGGTGAGTGTTGATATATTCATCATCAGATTACTTTGTATTTTGTATTACCGGTAGTCTACATTTGTATAGCTGCTTGGCCTCGTTCTCGTATTTATTGAATAACGGTAATAAAAGTAGCATAGCTTCGGTGTGTTATTTATTTGTTGATGTACCGTATTTCTCTATTTGAATGTCCTCGGCGTTGACTCAGGATCGACATTTACATTATATTGCACATAATAGTACTGAAATAATGTCCGAAGTGTATCCCTGTGTATATTTGAATCAGCTGATCCCATCATCGGCTTTAACTCGGATCCGAGTATAAATCTTCTTCCTTCAGTCCAGTTTGTGGATGAATTTACGGTGACTAAAGAGTCCAATCCTGGCATAAAACAAGCGTCCACACAAGTCACATAGTATTGCTGGAGGAGGACGTGGTTGGACTGCTCGAAGTTTCCTAGCTTGACGCTTGGCCTCTTCATGAGTGCGTAGATCCCTTTCAAACGTTTTTACAGTATCCGAGATGGTACGGCGCCAAGTTGAGCGGTCTGCAGCCAGCATGTCCCAGGTATGTGAATCAAGACCTGTCAATTTCAGGGTCTGCTTAAATTGGTCCTTGTAGCGCCTCTTTAGGACCACCATGAGGTCTGGTGCCATAGCATAACTCACCATATATAGTTCATCTACTGTAAGTTTGCACTTTTTTGACAGCCAGGGTTGCCAACCTTCATAAGGAAAGACTCAATTTATAACCTGTAGTCCGTAGCAAATATATACATGTCTTATTCACATGTACGTTTATTCAGGTTATTTTTTCAGTTGTCCCAGTAATTGTGAATATATTGGCAACATAATTCTGTCGGCCAGACTGAAAAGTTGCATTATCAAACTTAACTACCACGTGCTCGTGGGATGGGCGTGCGGTTGGTAATGGACGCTTTACCGTGTTCATCCGCTTGAAAAAATAACGTGTTAATTATATTAAATAATAATAATTTTAATTGATAATATTGCGCAAAGTTGTCTGAAAGTATTCTTTCCATTTAAACGCGTGTTCACTTTTCAGATAAATATATAGTGGTTATCTTAAATGTTGAGTAAATAAATGTAGCCTGAAATGTTTCCAGGTCGGACATCTTTGTTTTTAATATCGAGTCGGAAGCAGATACGGAATTTCTTGTTCAAGATATTTATTTTATTTCCTTCTTTCTGAAGGTAAAAGAAAAGTCAGCAGAACTATTTATTTCCCCAAGGACATTGGCCTGGTGAATACTTTTCATATGACATGATTTGTGCAAAAAAGTAGGCCTAAAATATGAGTTGCTTTTTTAGGCCTATAAAAGTTAACTTACATGGTGAAATGTTTCGTACGCTTTATTTTAATATCAATCCAACAGGTCATGTAATGATTGTATCGTCTTAAGGACATCTTACACCATACCTTAGTAAGCATTTTCCTCGAGCTATGAAATGATTGGCCTAAAATAATTCTTCCACTCTCACATTTACGTTATCAGCTGCTCTGTCATAGCGCGTCCAAAGATGTAACATTATTCTGTCAGCGAGCCGACAGTGGGTGTGATGTTAGAACTATTATTTGATAAATGTCACAAAGAAATACAAGTTTCCTTTAAAAAAGGGCAATGAATTGATATTGCAAGATGAATGTAGGTTTAGGTAACCCATAACAGCTGTTGACACCTTGACGGAAATCAGTGGCCATTGCTGTCTGCCATGTGGGCGATAGCTCATTGGCTGAAATGCACGTGGTAGAGGCGGATTGATATGTTCTGTAGGAGTATCGTTCCCGCGAGAACTGTCAAAAAAGTGCAAACTTACAGTAGATGAACTATAGCATTTGACGAGGTAATCTCACATCATCCATCCGATGGACATGAACAATGCATCAAAATTGGTGACCTATTATGGATGATTCTATGCTGTTGATTTGAGCCTTTTCAAGAACAGCAATATTGGTAATGCGGTCTTCCCATTTAATCCTCAGGATTGATCGAAGTTTTTGTAGGTGGAAGCGCTCAAGCTTCCTAAGATCACGTTGGTAAAGGGTCCACATTTCACAGCCATACAACAATGTAGAAATGACTACTGCTTTGTACACCATAAGCTTTGTACTCATGGACAGAGCTTTATTCATGAAGACCCGGTGCGCTAATCGTCCATATGCTGCATGGGCTGTGCCAATTCTCTTATCCACATCCTGCTCACAGGTACAGCTCACAGAAATGGTACTGCCCAGGTACGAGAAGTGGTCTACCTGCTCTAATGGCAAATTTGAGATGGAGATATTGAACTGAGGAGGAGGTGTGCCTGGTGAAGGTTGTGCCAAGACTTTAGTCTTATTGACATTTATGGTAAGACCAAAACAATCACATGCACTTTTGTAACAATTAACTGACTCTTGCAGGCCTTCTGGTGTGAGAGTTGGTGCCGCAGCATCATCTGAATACAACATATTAGTAACATTAGTAACCTGAGTTTTCCTCAAGGAGTGGAGACAAGTTAGGTTGAAAAGCCCTCCATCAAAACGATACTTTACCTCCACACCTGGGATGTTTGTGGGTGAATCATAAAGCATTGCAGCCAAGTACAGCGCGAAAAGAGTTGGAGCCAGTCCACATCCTTGTTTCAGTCCATGGGTAATAGGAAATTCATCGGACATCTCATTCTGATGGCAAATCTGACCTGTCATGCCATCATGGAGAGCCTTGATTAGATCTACAAAACGCTGTGGGCAACCAAACCGCTTCAGCACCGCCCACATGGCTGGTCTTGCAACCGTATCAAATGCCTTTTCCAAGTCATAAAAGACTAAGAAAAGTGGATTATTCTGTTCTCTACATTTTTCTTGTAGCTGTCTCACACAGAAAATCAAGTCAATTGTGCTTCTGGAAGCTCTAAATCCGCATTGTGACTCTGGGAGGATCTTCTCAGAGATAACCTTGAGGTGGTTAAGTAGAATTCTTGCAAGAATCTTCCCCACAATTGATAGCAGTGATATACCACCGTAGTTGCCACAAACACAGCGATCACCCTTCTTAAAGATAGTGATGATATAAGGCATCCAACGTTTAGAATGAAGCATTGGTCTTATGGCACTTTACGACAGGGTTGCCACTCCATGAAAGGAGGCAGTACAAAGCGCTTCGCGTACACTTTCCGCACATTCAGCGATTGTGCAGTGACGAAGACTTGAATTAAGTACTGTATAATAATACTAATAGTAGGCTAACATAACACATACAATGAAAATTAAATTAAACGTCATTATAAAGTCATTATATTTAACATTCCTGCTTCTTGCGAAGTGTATTACTTAGCCTCTTTTTGCGTGGCGACAGTAGTGGACCCTGTCCACTCTCACTACGTATCTTAAAAATGGTAGTCTTTGATATTCCTGTGGCCAGAGTAGTTTCATTGACTAAATTATTTATACTTTCGTTAGGTTTAAGATTCTTAAAATAACTGAACACATAAATTACAATCTGTTTTTCCCTCCTTCTGAGCACTTGACCACGCTTTCTTTTCACAAAACTATCCATTGTTGTACGTGAAATAAGTAAAATACAACACGTTAAATCTAACAGAACTGCTGCACACACACTCAAGATAGAGACTGCTGAACAACTGAAATACAAGCTCGAAGGGCACAGTAATAAAGCTGTGAGTAGCAAGCTGCACCCTGCTGTCCTTCGAAACTTCATTCATATAATCCGCGGTCAATGAAACAATTAAACCTACACTATGGGTAAGCAGGTAGAAAACTTCTTCCAACATTCCTCTACAACTCTCAAACTGACATGACATGGTTATCTTTAAAAATAGAAAAGTTGGCAGCATACGAACTTTTTCAATGCTACTATGCGGTTATGAGAGAATATTCAGAAGTTTTACCTACATGAAAATTGTAATATTGCCAGTATAAAATATTTCAATAATCCATCATCAAGACGGCACATTTAGCTACAAGTGTTTGAAAAATAGGCATCACAAAGTCAATGCAACATGATATAAGATCGATTTTACTAAAAAGGGGACATAGTTTATCGTTTAAAAAAATATATATGGATATCTAATTTTTCTAGCATTTCTATCAAGTTGACGTAGTTCTAATATAGGACAAAAAAGATCGGAAAAACATAGTTCTACCCGAATATGCTGTTTTTTTCGACAAAGAAAAATTTTCGACTGATATGGCAACAGTGGATTGCTAGAAAATGACAGCGTCATACATGTCTCACGTGCAACAGAAAGAGAGAATAATATCCCTATCTAACCAGTGCTTCATTCTCAACGTTGGATTCCTTATAGTGGCATTCTTTAGGTCTCCAGGTACCTTTCTTGATTCCCATATTCTGAGGATAAGGGTGAAAATCCTTGTTTTGAGGGAATGACCTCTGGCTTGCCTTGGAGGCTGGATTTAGACAGCTCCTTAACCCGGTCCATGAGGCAATTATAATTGGCTACATGGATAATTCTTGCCAGGCGCGTCTACGTCGCGGGGGTGAGCAACGGTACTGTAATATACCATGGAACTACAGTACCGGCTAAGTTCTGGTGAGGACCCAGTCCTATGGGGTATAACATAGGCCCCGTGCACAGGGTTACGTGCGAAGACCTCAACGGAATCTGTAGCGGAGAAGATGGACTTCGGAACGGTGGAGATTGCGGAAGAGGCAACCCAGTACTCAGGGAATAGTATGAGTACAGCATCAATCGGCAGCGTCTGTTTCCCAGGTTAGGGGCGGCTGCAAGGGCGTCTGTTTCCCATGTTAGGGGGCGGCCTGTATAATAGCTGGCAGTAGCTTCATAAAATGCCTTTGGGAGTGGCGACCCCATCGTAATAATAGCCTAAATTGGAAATGGCACTTCAAACGATTCGGAGAAGGTTAGGGCGTACCCTGCAGGCGACGCGCAGTTCTTTTGGTACTGGGGGAACTGTGAGAAATGGGCGACCAGTAACCGAAATGAAAGTGGGAATCATGAATGTCATGACCCTGACAGGCAAGATGGAGGAGGTGGTAGACTTCATGGAGAGGGAGAATTTTGGATTGATGGGGCTAAGTGAAGTGAAATGGAAAGGTAAAGGAAGGAAGAAATTGAGGAAAGGATATACATTATACTGGAGTGGTGGCCAAGAGGCAAAAAATGGCGTGGGACTGATAACCTCGAAACTGGAGGAGTATGTTGAAGTGGTCGAGTGTGTGAGTGACAGAATAATGAAAATTAGAATGAAGATGAAAAATGACGTGATGGACTTCATACAAGTGTATGCACCACAGACTGGAAACAGAGAAGAAGATATTGAAGTATTCCTGGAGGATGTAGAAAGAGTAATTTCAGATGTAGAAGTGGTGATCATGGGAGATATGAATGCACAAGTCGGAAACGAGAGACAAGGAAAGGAAGATGGATATGGATATGGAAAAAAGAACCGGGAAGGAGATGAACTTGTAAACTTTTGTGAAAGGAATGAACTGATAGTGGGTAATTCATGGTTTCGGAAGAAAAACAGCAGGAAAATTACGAGATATGGTTGGGGCGATAGAAGAACAAAATCAGTAATTGACTACTTTCTGGTGGAAAGGACTAATCGCAGAAAGCTGATCGATGTGACAGCTTTACCAGGAGAAGCATTTGATGGGGACCATAGAGCTGTGGTGGCAAAGTTTTAGATGGGAAAAATTGGAAAAAAAAGGAGATCAGAGAAAGTAAAATAAAAGTATGGAAATTGAAAGACAAAACTGTACAGGAAGATTTTCAGGAGAGATTGAAGCAACAAATCCCAGTTACTGAAGTGGAAAACATAGAAGAGGAATGGTCCCATTTTAAAAAGGCATTTGTTGGTGCAGCAGAGAGTGCTTGTGGTAGGACGTCAACAAGAGTGAAAGAGAAGGAGACACCGTGGTGGAATGAGGAAGTGAGGAAAGCAGTGAAAGAAAAGAAGTCTGCATGGAAAGAATGGAACCGAGATCAAACAGAAGAAAGCAAAAGGAAGTATCACGACAGCAAACGGAGGTGTAAGAAAGTGGTAGGAGAAGAAAAGAAGAAAAGTTGGGAAGAATTTACACGAAGAATGGAAACAGATGTAAGTGGCAGTAAAAGGATGCTGTATGGGCTTCTAAGAAGTAAGAGGAAAGAAAGAGTTACTACAAAGCTAGTGAAAAAGGAAGATGGAGAGTTGTTAACACACCCAGAAGAGATAAAGGGACGATGGAAGGAGTATTTCGATAAGCTATTGAATGTGAGCAATTGTACTGGTGAGATGGAAGTGACACAAACTGACGACTCTATAACAGAAGATGATATAACAATGCTGGAGGTGGAATTAGCAGTACAGAAAATGAAGATGGGAAAAGCAACAGGGGTGGATGAAATCTGTGTAGAAATGATAAAGGCTGCTGGACCTGTTGGTATGCAATGGTTGTATCGACTGCTCAAGTGTGTGTGGAAACGGAAATGTGTACCAGAAGACTGGGAGAAAGGGCTAATAATACCAGTGTTTAAGAAGGGGGACAAGAAGGTGTGTGGTAACTATAGAGGGATCACCCTCATATCACAGATAGTAAAAATACTGGAAAGGATATTAGAAAGAAGAATGAGAAGAAAAGTGGAAGGAGAGTTGCAAGAGGAACAGTATGGCTTCAGGAGTGGAAGATCCACAGTGGACCCAATCTTTAGCTTGAGGCAGGTGATGGAAAAGAACTGGGAATATGGAGAGGATTTGATCATGACTTTCATAGATCTAGAAAAGGCATATGATAGTGTCCCCAGAGAGAAGGTATGGGAAACCATGGTTAAGAAGAGACTGGGAAGAGAAATGTTGGAAATGGTGCAAGCAATGTACAACAACTGTGTTAGCAGGGTACTGACCCCAGTTGGAAAGACAGATTGGTTTAGGAACAAGACTGGACTAAGACAGGGGAGTGTGCTGTCACCTCTCTTGTTCGTAATGGTGATGGATGAAATTGTAAAGGAATTAGTTAGTTAGTTATTGTTGTTTTAAGGGGCGGAACTACGAGGTCATCTGCCCCTCTTAACACAGATTAAAGAATACGAATTTTGAATTGAATTTAAAATTTTGAGGTGGACATCTAAATTTAAAAAGACCAAAAATTAATAAAACAAAAACAAACAATTAAATAAAAAATAAAAATTATAAAAATAAACAAAAATTACGGAAAAAACGAAACATTATCATTCAAAAACGAACAAGTCATTGAGTCAATGTTCACTGGAAAATTTAGATTGCTGGCCCTAACCCACTCTCACTTATAAAGCGGATAACGCGATCAGCAGCCACCGCGTCATCGGCTAATATAAGTTTGAGTGTCGTCTGCAAACCAAGGTTTCTTCGTAAGTCAGCAAGATCCACACACTGGGTGAAAATGTGGGCCACGGTGAATACGGCTCCACAGGTACAAAGTGGGGGGTCTTCCCTTCTCATTAGGTACGAGTGGGTGGATCTTGTATGACCTATCCTTAGCCTACACAAAATGACGGACTCTCTCCGGGTCCGGAAGGAGCTCCGCCACACGCGAGTAGTTCCCTTGATCGCTCTCAGTTTACTGGGCAGTGGGTCAGCTAGCCACTGACTCTCCCAAAAAGCCAGAACTTGTAGGCGTAACTGAGAGCGAATATCTCTAGCGGGAACCTCCATTGGTCGAGGTGGTAGTGATACCGCCTCTTTTGCAGCTTGATCTGCTAACTCATTTCCCGCAATTCCCATGTGGCTTGGAAGCCACAGAAAGGTGATTCGAGTGTCAGCGTGGCACAGCCCCTAGTAGGTCGTGGATTCGCTGCACTAGGGGGTATTGCGGGAAACATGTAGCAATTTACTGCAACGAACTCAAAGAGTCGGTACACACGAGAAAGTGGATTCGAGCATCCTGTAGTGCAAACTGCAGAGCTTCATAGATGGCAACGAGCTCCGCAGTAAACACACTACAGGCCTCAGGCAAAGAGATCTTGGTATTTGCACCATCAATAACGTAAGCACAACCCACCTTCTCGTCCACCTTCGAACCATCCGTGTATAGAATGCCAGCGTCCGGAAATTGGTGAACTATGCTGTGGAACTGCCTCCAGTAAACGGAGGCATCCGTGTTCACCTTAGGACCTCGGTGCAGATCTAACCGAATTTACAGACGCGGGACTTGCCACGGAGGCACCTCGCTAGATGTCCGGATCATACAGGGACCTACAGCCACTCCTATTTCAGTACACGAGCTATCAAGTCTAATACCAACCGGCCGAGTGGCACGAGGCCGGTTGGCGTAACCCTGGTGGTTTTGGGTACCGAAGAGAGCTTGATAGGTCGGGTGTTGCGGCATTTGACGCACATTGGCAGCATATGCTAAAAGCATATGTTGGCGTCTATAATTTAAAGGTGGAACACCCGATTCGGCGAGTAGGCTGGGTATTGGGCTGGTCCGGAAGGCACCGGTAGCCAGCCTAACGCCACTATGGTGGATACTGTCCAGCATTTTCAAGGTTGCCGGCCTTGCTGAACCGTATGCCGCAGAACCATAGTCTAGCCGGGACAGGACGAGGGCTTGGTAGAACCGTAGAAGCACCGCACGGTCAGCCCCCCACGTAGTGCCACTAAGAAACCTGAGCATGTTCAGTTTCCTGAGACATGTCATTTTCAATTGCCGAATATGGTGCTGCCACGTTAACTTGCTGTCAAAATGGAGCCCCAGGAAGCGATAAGTGTCAACCAACGGCAACGCAGCATCCCTGAGATGTAGTTCAGTGTGTAAATGTAGCCTCCGTAGCCGACAAAAATGGACGACGGAGGTTTTCGCTGCTGAAAAACGAAAACCCTGGTCGTGAGCCCACCTGTCGACCCGGTTGATGGCTAGCTGCAATTGCCGTTCCACGACTGCCATACTTCCAGAGCTGTAATGCAGAGCTAAATCGTCTACATACAGCGATGGAACTACCGCGGACCCGGCGGCGGCAACAATGCCATTAATGGCAATCGCGAACAAGGTGACACTCAGCACTGAACCCTGAGGAACTCCATTTTCTTGGGTATAGTATTGCGATAATGTCCTACCGACCCTTACACGGAAGAGTCGGACGGACATGAAATTCGCAATGAAAGTCGGTAAGTTACCACGGAGTCCCCACTTGTGAAGGGTGGAAAGGATCCCGTAGCTCCATGTGGTGTCGTAGGCTTTCTCGAGGTCAAAGAAAACCGTGACTAGGTGCTGCTTTCGGAAAAAAGCCTCCTGTATGGCGCTCTCAAGTCGCACCAGATGGTCAGTGGTGGACCTATGAGAGCGAAATCCACATTGGTACTCAGACAGGAGACCTTTATCCTCCAAGAACCACACCAGTCGACGGTTCACCATCTTTTCGAGCAGCTTACATAGGCCATTTGTCAAACAAATGGGCCTATAGCTGCTTACAAACTTGGGATCCTTTCCAGCCTTAGGAATCGGTATCACGATCCCCTCTCGCCATTGAGATGGAAACTCCCCTTCAATCCATATACGATTGAAGAGGATCAACAGTTTTTTTATACTGGATTCGCACAGATGTTTTAACATTTGATTATGTATGTTATCCGGTCCAGGAGCCGTATCCCTGCACAGTGCAAGCGCACTGCGCAGTTCCCATTCAGAGAATGGTACATTATAGGACTCCGAAGCAGCAGTGGCAAAGGACAAGGGGTGAGTCTCTGCCTCCCGCTTCAGAGTCAGAAATGTAGGATCGTAACTCCCGGAGCAGGATACATTGGAGAAGTGCGAGCCAATGCTGTTGGCGAGATGGTCCGTGATGATGTCTCCATTGATGGACACTCCGGGTATCGACAGTGATGTCGGGAGTCCGGAGATCCGACGAAGCTTAGTCCACACTTGAGATGAAGGAGTATGGACGACACATACTTTTCCCACGTCGTTTTCTTACTCGCCCGAATCAGATCTCGGGCTCTAGCACGCATCCTTCTGAAGATGATAAGGTTGGCCATAGTGTTTTGCCACCGATAGCATTTGAAAGCACGTCGACGATCTTTAATGGCTGCTGCAATCAGAAGTACGGCCTGAAAATCAGTATAGAGAAAAGCAAGACCATGGTGATGACAAGAGGGGAAAGACAAGGAAAGGGCACTGTGAAAATTGGAAGTCAGAGTTTGGAAATTGTGGACACGTTCAAATACCTAGGAAGTGAATTGATGCAAACTGGTAGGTTGGACATGGAGATTGGCAGGAGAGTACAGCAGAGCAATGCATTCTATCAAAGTGTAAGAAAACTAGTTTGGGATAAGGAAGTACCAAGGAAAAGCAAGGAGGTAATGTATAAAGTGTACTATGTTCCCATATTAACTTATGCAGCTGAGACTTGGACCCTGACAAGCAGGCAAGAGAGTAGAATCCAAGCCAGTGAAATGAAATTCCTAAGAAGTATGATAGGAAAGACAAGGAAAGACAGAGTGAGGAATGAAGATGTTAGGAAGGAAGTTGGGATGGGAAAACTAAATGAGAGAATTGAGAAGAATAAACTAAGGTGGTTTGGACATGTAAAGAGGATGGAGGAAAATAGAATACCAAGACAGATGCTGGAGGCAAAGTGCAAGGGTAAGAGAGCAAGAGGAAGACCTAGAACAAGGTGGATTGATTCAGTGAAGAACAGCATAAGAAAAAGAAATCTGGACTGGGACAAGATCTTGGAAGAAGAATGGTGGAAGGAAAGAGGAAAGTGGAGAAGTGCCATAAATACCCCGACCCGGCAGGAGCTGGATAAGGGGAAATGATGATGATGATGATGACCTCTGGCTTGAATTAGTTCCACAGGGATGTTATCTGGGTCAGGTGCCTTTCTGGGTTTCAACTGGGTGAGAGCTGCAGTGAATTCATGATAAGTAGGAGGTACTGCCAACCACAGTTGTTCAGGTTGTTGCGGCACATCACAAAGGAAGTCTTCAGCAGCTGCTGATGGACGATTTAGGAGATTGGAGAAGTGCTCCTTCCAGCGTTCCAAGATTTCTTGACTATCAAAGGAAGGAAGGAAGCTTGTAGTTTAACGTGACCGTTAATCTTGAGATCATGAGCCACGGGACCTCCTTTTTACGTGGAATCCGAACCACAGGACATGGCATTTCACTTCAAAAATCTCACATGCATTGACCGGGAATCGAACCCGGACCGCCTTGGTGAGAGGCATACAGCTAGACCGCTGAGCCACCACGCCCCCCTCTCTTCACTATCAGTAAAGGTAGTAGAATTATCAGCGCTTTTCAGTGTACCTGATGATGAGTGAGATGGTCCATATATTTCCTTGAGTACTGCATAGAAATTCCTCAAGTCTCGAGCATCCGATAGTCTCTGCAGTTCCTGAGCCTTCTGTTGCCACCAGGTATTTTTATCTGCCTTATCTGCGTCTGACATTTACCCTTGAGTTCCAGTAGTTTATCTCTCTTTGTGTTGGAAGTTGGGTCTTGAACATGGGCAAGATAGGCATTCCTTTTGGCATTGATGAGAGAGACAGAATGTCTTCATTGTTGTCATCATACCAGTCTTGTCCTTTCCGCACTATAAAACCAATGGTTTCCTCAGCTGACTGTGTGATAATCATCTGTAGTGTGGCCCATTCTTGCTGAATGTCATTCTTACTGGATTTTCTGATAACTGGGTGACGATCCTGTTTCCAAAATGTTTATAGATGGATTAATCCTGAAGTTTGAATGTATTAAACTTCTTTCTTGACAAACTTTTGATGTTCCTAGGGGGTTTAGGTCTGATGGATATCCTGAACTTACATATAAGAAGTTTATGATCTGTCCAACAATCGTCTATATTCCTTGCTGTTCTGGTAATAAGAGTGTCCTTATCACATTGCCGGGTAATGATATAATCAAGAATGTGCCAATGTTTGGAACGAGGATGCATCCACGTGGTTTTGAAGCGGTTAGGTAGCCGGAACTGCGTGTTGGTAATGAACAGTTCGTGTTCTGCACAAAGACCCAGAAACAACAGTCCATTTTCCAAGTCCCTGTTTACCCATCACATTATTCCATAGCCTGTGATCTTTCTCAACTCTGGCATTGAAATCCCCGAGGAGCAAGAGTTTATCTGCAGATGGTACCTTGGAGATGATTTCACTTAGCTGATCATAGAATTTAGCCTTTACTTCATCATCAGAATCTAAGGTAGGAGCATAGGCAGAGATGAGTGTCATCAAGGAACCTCCTGAGAGTGGTATGCGGAGAGTCATGAGCCTTTCGCTGATTGCAATGGGCGTAAATTGGTGATAATTTACCAGTTTGGTCTTCACAGCGAAGCCCACACCATGAATACGACATTCACCCTCCTTCTTTCCTTTCCAGAAGATGGTATATCCTGTTCCAGATTCAGTAATCTTGCCTTCAGAAGACAGCCTACTATCGGATTTTTTATTATGGATACTCGAGTTTAGGCCTTCATTACAACCAAACCAACAGACCTATTGAAAAACGACTGATACCAATATTTTCCTTGTTTAATTCTGCGTTAGACTATATAAGCCAATAATTTTCAAGTTTATTAATTATTTATTTATTTGTGGTTGTATGAAAAATTGTCCGTGTTTTTGACGTCTTTTCTTGGAACCGCTCACTTAAAACTATATACATGGAAAACTACTTGGCTGAGGGTAATGAAATTTTTATATGTGATAGGCACAAGTATTGGTAGTGCAAATCTCAAGTTTCAATTTTTTTTAACTACCCGATAAAAAGTTCTTATACTTTTCCTGACGTAACGTTTTCTCAGCCCAGGATAAACGTACAGCAGGAAACTTGGTCTCATTTTGAAGCTCTCATTCGTGATTATCGGAAACTACGACCACTGTAAACGTACAGTGTGATGACCAAAAATCTCGCCACCAACGAAGCCAAAAAAATCCTCAAACGAGAGGGCGATAGCAATAACATTCAAAACAACAAACAAATCAAAGAAATAAAGTCGTTGAAACAAAAAATAAAAGAACATGACTTAATCATCACAAAAGCAGATAAGGGAAACACTACAGTAATTTTGAACAAAACAGAATACATTGAAAAAACAGTCGAATTCCTAAACAACAACGAAATCAAGGAATTAACAAAAGACCCCACCAACAAATTCCAAAAACAAATAAAAAGTGCGCTAAAAGAAACAGAATACATACTGACCAAAGCTGAAAAATCAAAACTAATAAACATGAACCCGAAAATACCGTCATTGAGGGGACAACCAAAAATACACAAAAAGGAATGCCCAATGAGACCAATAGTCAATTGTAGGAATGCCCCTAATTACAAAATCAGCAAAGAGTTACTAAAAATCTTAAAATGCCGTCTTTCCAACGACAAAAACAACTCTGTAAAGAACACAACAGAACTAGTAACAGCATTGAACACCCTACAAATGAAACCTAGCTTCAGGCTAATATCCTTCGACGTAACTAACATGTACACCAATATTCCGATTATTGAAGCAATCAACACTATCGAAAACAACTTAAAATCCAACAATTCGGTAAAAGAAATTGAAGAGATTGTGAGATTACTGAGGGTCGTTCTCACCCAAAACGTGTTTCAATTCGACAATAAAATATACACACAGAGAGAAGGCCTAGCAATGGGATCGCCACTAAGTGGGTTAATCGCTGACATCTTCATCAATGCACTAGAAAATGCGTTCTTAGAAAAGACTTCAACAAAGGGAATAGTAATATGGAAAAGATACGTAGATGATGTAATTTGCATCTACGATACTGAACTAACAAGCGAAGAAACAATTCTCCAATCCATTAATAGCCTTCACCATTCTATCAAATTCACTAAGGAATCCGAAATAGACCGGAAAATAAATTATCTCGATATAACTATTGAACGTAAAGACAAAGACCTTTCATATTCCATATTCCGGAAAGCAACACAAACCTCGCATGCAATCGACAATCAGTCTAATCACCCCAGTACGCACAAACTAGCGGGTTTCAATTCAATGGTGCACAGGGCTTTAAACATACCCATGTCAAAAGACAACTATAATAAGGAAATAAGAACTATTATGCAAATAGCAAAGGAAAACAACTTCTCGCCAAGCAAAATAAATCAAATTATAGCCAAACATAAAAATAAAGATAAAACGATTCCCAAACCGGACAGTAATGAGAAAAAATTTGCGCGTTTCAACTATGTGAATGCGAATACATATAAAATCACTAACCTATTCAAAAAGCAAGGCATAAAGATAGCTTTCACGACGAAAAACACAACCGCTAGGCACCTCCTAAATAGTAATCTAAATAAACGTGACCCGTATTCAAGGTCAGGGGTATATTCTATAACGTGCCAAGACACCGATTGTCAAGCTAATTACATCGGGCAGAGTGGAAGGCGAGTAGACACACGTTATAATGAACATAGAAATGCGATAAGATACGGAACACATTCAGCCGTGTGCGAACATATGTGTGACGCAGGGCATAGCTTTACCAACATAGAGTCGGACCTTAAAATAATCCATCACGAATCGAAAGGCAGAGCTCTTGACATAAAGGAAGCAATCGAGATACACCTAGCCAAACAAAACAATCCCAACAATCTAAATGAACACACGTTCATGGAGAGCTCACCCCTCTTCACGCTACTAAAAAACACACCCTGTCGGAAACAAAACACAATTTAGCGACACAGCCAAGCTAGATAAAAAAAGGGGGGAAATTAGGGGTTTTTTAATAGGTAAATGTTATCTGGATCAGGTGTACGATGTACTTTTCTTCTGCAATAAACCAAGGCCCATATTAGAGGCAGTATTAAAGGTGCCGGGACGTCCTCATAAGACCGTCAACGCTTAGTTCGAATGGGTTATGCTCCACGCGTGGCGAGGACTAATCCACGGTCTTTAATAGTTGTAGATCCACCTCATTGAATAACATACATCTTATCTAGGTTGGCAACACCTCACATAAACACATCGCGATCACTCCCCACAGCACGTAGGGACGGGGGGAAGGCAGGGAAAAACCAGTCGTTAAGATAACCACCGCAGTCGACCGCACAGCGAGTTCAAGTGAGCACGGAAACTGCGAATAGCTGTAGTACGGAAGACAATCAGATAAGTAGTTAGCCTAAAATTTTATAGTTTAACCATAGTTTACAACCAAATAATCTCTCTAAAGTACAATCTCCGGATAGCCATCACCATTTAGCATTTCACCTAACATATATACTGCATTTAGCATACACTGACAGTTGCAGTACCAATACTGCAACTAAATAATTGTACATATTGTAAATATTTTCACCTGTATTTCAAACATAGATTTTATAGCCTAAGTGTATTGGATCTGATGATGATCGCTTGACGATCGAAACTGGTCATCCTAGTGTTTTATTAATCTCATGTAATTTATTTCAGGATTAGGGCATAACCCATCTCTTTTGGGTACATTCGTGTTGACCGACTGAAAAGCACTAAACTCTCAATTATTATTTAAAATTATCAATTCAAATGTCATTCATCAGTCTAGAGGGAGAGTTGCCGTATAATTTCCTCAGACCAACCAGTAAGGCTGTTACATTTGTGCGCTCAACCTGGAGCAAAACGGTTACATTTGGCACCACAACGTAAGGCCGAAAACTGGATGGTATTTGTGGAGGGAAGAAGTGATATTTCTGTGCAAGTGGTTTTTTTGGGGGGTTTTTACAGTGAGTGATACTATATCAGCATGGATGATGGCAGCGATATGCTGTTGAGAAGCGGGCAACAGTTAGGCGGTGGTATGGTGGAGGAGAGCGTAGATGAGCATGTTCAGTTGGCAGGGGGGAGTGAGAATAGTACAGGGTTAGCGGAGGTAGACCTTGATACTGACAAGAAGGGAGAAAGTCAGGAAGGTTTTCAAAACCTAATGTTGAAACTCATGCAGGACTTAAGCGGCAAAATGGAGGCCACAAATAACAAGATAGATGCAAACAATCAGGAGATGACGGAAAAATTGGATAGAAATAGCAGGGAGATGAAGGATAGGTTGGACAGCGTGGTCAAAGTGAATGAGGAGTTGTACAGGAAGTATGGAACACTGTAGGAAAGCATTAAGGGGGTAGAACAACAAATTAGGGGAGAAATTAAAGGGGTGGTGGAAGAAGAGGCTAGGAAAATTATAGAAATTGTAGATCAAAAATTGGCAAAGGAAAAAGAGGAAAGTCAGGAGAGGAGTGGTACTCAGATGGAAATTTTCAAGGAATTAGTGCAGGTGGAGACAAGACAGGTGAAGGAACAGCTGGGGGGAGAAATTAGTAAAGTTCAGAAAGATTTAAGTAAGAAGGTAGAGGATTGCAATCAGAAGAATCATGAGAGCATTCAAGAGATTAGGGAGAAGCAGGGTGTGCTGACGGAGATGGGAAAAGAGAGAGGGAAATATGAAAGAGAGATTTGAGGATATAGAAAGAAAAACAGACAGGAATATAGCTGAGAAGGTAGCTGAGGCGGAAGCCAGAATAAGGGTCAAAATGAGACAAGAGACGGGGAGGGAGAGATCAGGTTTTTCCGGCAGCTGTAATTACAAGGAAATAGAGCTGGCCAAGTTCAGTAATCGGCAAGGTTGCCCGATGGAATTTCTGGCAGCTGTGGTGAACAAATTTAAAGAAAGATTGGATGAGGGCAGTATCGAATGGGGACAGGTGTTAGAAATTTTAGAGCAAGCTTTTGTTGGAGAAACAAAAAGCTGGTATGCGGTTTACAAAAACACTCTAGAAAGGTTAGACGACTTCAAAGCTAAATTTCACGAAAAGTTTTGGAATGAAGCCATTCAGTCACAACACAGAGAGGCAGTGGCGTGCGGGAGATACAATGCGAGGGGGAGCCAAAATATGACCGAATACTTTCTGAGCCAGGTGTTGGTATGTAAGCATTTGGACGGGTTATCGAGGGAAGGGGACGTGGTCAGGTTGTTGTTGCGACACTTTCCTTATAGGGTGAAGGAGGCGGCCTGTATTCAAAAAGTCGGAAGTATACAGGAACTCGAGAAATTATTAGGGACGTTTGATACTTTGGGTAGGGGGAACGGCGAAGAGCGAAATGCAAATTATGCCAGAAACCAGGACGTCAGGAGCCAAGGCTCACAAGGCAGAGGCAGTGGCGGCGGCCAGAATTTCGGTGGTCAGAATTTCCAGAATAGGGGTGGTGGAAATCCTAGTTTCCAAAACCGTGGGAACATGATGAATCCACAGTACAGTAGAAACAATAACGCTCAGGGTCCCAATTACAATCAAAGGAGTAATCAGGGTCAAGGTAATGGTCCACAGGGGGGTCAAAGGACCGGTGGCTACCAGAACTCCAACTACAACCAGAACAACCGAGGTTTTGGAAGGGGAAACCCTGGAGGCAATAGCGGTAATCAGAGAGAGGTGAGGGAACCTAATGACAATAACCAGACCAGTGGCGTGAACAATGGAGGGGAGAACGACAGAAGCCGTAATTTAAACGAGCGCCAGGCTGCGATGTGAGGTCAAAGTCACAGTCTGCGTTGATCCCTGTTATAACCCTAGTACAGGAACCCTATGACCTGAATGTCAGAGATGATTTGTTAAGAGAATTTATTGAGGAGGAAACTGTAGCTAAAACATTAGATGTGAGCCCTGTCGTAGAATCATGCGTGTTGCGGGTGCGACACGCAGTTTTAATCGATACTGGGTGTGGAGCGTCTTGCGTTAGCCAGAAATTTTATTATCAAATAAGAGAAGCAGGGGTGAAGCTTGAAGAAATGCCAATTAAGACTACGTACGTTATAACTGCAGTTGGAAAGAAGTCGCAGTTAATTAGCAAGCAGGTTATAGTAGAAATCAATATTAACGGTCATATAGAGAACCAGGTGTGCCTAGTTATTCCAAATTTAATTTATGCAATGATACTTGGGTGTGACTGGTTAACCAAAGTTCAGGGTGCAGACGAAGGGTGCATTAGACTCAAGTGGGGTGAAGAGGAAGTAATCATGGAATTCGTAAATCAGAATAAGGGGAGTTATATTTCTAGTTGTTTATGTACGATAAACGAAGTGTCGAGAGCAAGAGATGTAGGGGATATAGAACAGGTGTCTGAGAACATAGAGCCTGTGTCTTTAAATTTCGTGGGCAGTGTGCTGACCAACAGAGATCTTGAGGACTCGTTACGTCAGGCTGCGGATCAGGGGAATATAGAAGAAGATGAGTGTAATATCCTTTACGAAGTTTTGAAGAAGAATCAGAGAGTTTTTGAAAACAGGATTGGCAAGGCCAATTGCTATGTGCACTCTTTAAACGTCCATGATTACTCAGTCTGTACTGGCCACAGGTATTCCATACCATTTAAATACCAACAGGCAGTTGAAGCACAGATTAAACAAATGCTCGAGGATGGCATAATAGAGTATTCCAGTAGACCCTACATAAATTCTTTAATTACTGTCCCGAAAGCCGATGGAAAAGTCAGAATTTGTCTGGACGCACACCTGGTAAATGCACACATCTCGTTTGACCAATTAAAATCCATGTCCATTGAAGAGCTCATGCAGAGTTTTGAAGGAAAAAAGTATTTTACGTGCGTGGACTTAAGTTCTAGCTTCTGGCAGGTTCCTCTAAGGGAAGAAGACCGTCCATTTACGGCATTTAGCCACCAGTACAACCTCTTTCAATTTCAGAGAGTTCCAAATGGTCTCAAAAGTAGCTCAGCCGCACTTATCCGTGCACTAAACATAGCGCTAGGGGATGACACAGGAGATTACGTCACGATCTACGTAGACGATCTAGTGATCAATTCTAAAACATTTGCAGAACACTTAGACCACTTAAACATAGTTTTCCAGAAGTTAGACAGAGCAGGCTTCACTTTAAAATTATCGAAGTCATCTTTCTGCAGAACAGAAGTCACGTTCCTGGGTCATAGGGTGTCCCGATTAGGAGTTACGCCGGAAGCAAGCAGAGTGGACAAAATTCTCGATGCAAGTGTACCAAAAAACGTTAAAGAGCTTAAAAGTTATCTGGGGGTCTGTAATTTTTTTCGTCGTTTCGTGTTAAGGTATTCAGGACTGGTTGAACCATTTAGGGAGCTCCTTAAATCAGGAAGCAGATGGAGGTGGGATGAAAGTCATGACAAAGCGTTCCGTGCTCTGAAACGTGGTTTCGAGCAAGCAGTAGTATTGAAGTATCCACTCAGAGACCAAGAGTATGTATTGATGACAGATGCGTCACATATTGGGGTTGCGGGTGTATTGTGTCAGAGGGACACGGAGGGAAATTTAGGTATAGTATCCTTGGCCTCGCGTGGACTTTCAGCTGCCGAGAAGAAGTATACGATAACAGAATTGGAACTGCTCGGAATAGTTTTCAGCCTAAGTAAATTTCGAATGTATGTGCTAGGGAGTAAATTTCAAATCTACACAGACCACCACGCTCTACTTTTTATGCAAACTTGTAACCTAAGCTCAAACCGTGTAAGCAGATGGATTCTTGCTCTCCAAGAATACGATTTTGAGGTAAAGCACATCAAGGGTAAAGAAAATGTCTTAGCGGATATGCTATCTAGGGATTCGAATTTAAATAAGGACAATTCACTTGTAAAAGCAGAAGGGGGAATTTTGCTCTGCGCGTGTGTGGATCCGAGCAACAGGAGATCGCTTGAAACCTTGAGTAAAATGTTGGTTGAGCAGCGGGATGACGCAACCTTGGGTGAGGCACTAGCCAGGTTGGAGGCGGGTGAGTCACAGGTTGTGAAGGTAGGGCGGTTTGCATATAGAATGCAGGACGGGCTTCTTGCACGAAAGTGTAAGAATGACCGCTGGGCAATATGCGTGCCGGCCACCCTAAGGGAAGAACTTATATGGTTCATACACAAGGAGCTAGGACATTTTGGAGCGACCAAAGTGTTCTATGAGCTTTCACGTGATTTTATATGGGAAAAAATGGGAAGGGATGTGAGAAAAACACTCGCTAGGTGTGACCTCTGTCAGAAGAGTAAATATCCTGTTAAGTATTTAAAAGGGGAAATGCAGGCGATCCTCACCAGTAGTCCCGGGGAACTACTGTGTGTGGACCTATTTGGACCTGTAGTTAAAGGTCAGTACAGCTACGAATACATCTTTGTTGTGATTGATGCATTCAGTAAATACATCAAACTTTATGCGCTAAGGAAAGCCACGGGACTCGCATGTAGCCAACTGATTATTGAAAAGTACATTCCTGAGTTTGGCACTCCACTCAGGATTTTATCTGATAGTGGGCCGCAGTTCACTGCAAAGAAATGGAAAACCAATATGCAGAAAGCCGGCATTTCACACGTTCACTCATCGGTAAGATTCCCACAAGGTAATCCTTCGGAACGACCGATGCGAGAGGTGGGCCGTCTATTCCGAGCTCTCGTGCACAATAAGCATACGGCGTGGGTCGCACAACTTCCCAAAGTTGAGACCTGGCTAAACTCTCTCCAGCATGATAGCACGAAGTTGACGCCCCATGAAATTCATTTTGGAAGGAGACCCCAAAATGAGCTAGCAAGAGTACTGGGTTTGTCTAAGGGAAAACAACCGGGGATGGACTATTTTGTCCAGTTGGCGAAACAAAATTTAAGGAAATCAGCAGCTAAGAGAATTCGCCAACAAAAACAGACCAAATTCGATCTTTTCAATCAGGGAGATCGCGTATTATTGAGAGTTCCAAAACAGTCGAATGCCTCCGATAAAGTCACGAGGAAGTTCTTTTTTTTGTTTTCTGGACCATATATAGTGTCCAGGAGGATTGGTAACACCGCGTATGTTCTGGAAAATGAACTAGGAGAGAAACTTTATGGAACATACAATATACAAAGCTTGCGAAAATATATTTCGTAAAGTAAGGCAGGCAATGAGAGGTCAAAACCATGTCTTTTGGAGTTAAGACTGTTCTTAACAATTATCATACATGGAGTGTATACGCACCTTGGCACGTGGTCAGTGCGTACCCATTTACGTGGTGAGGAAGTCAACAGACCGACTGGTGAGTGACATAGCGTGACGTTGCGTGTTATGTATTTAAAGGAATACTAGGCAGGTCATTGTCACGAAGGTCGACTGGTCTGGAAGATTGCCATTTAAGGTATTTAAAGGAACGAGACAGAGAGAGAAGGGTGAGTGGTGCTGTCTACAGATGGTCAGATAAGATCAGCATAGCGGCAAGGGGAGCTTGCTTAGGTCTGTTATGTGATCAGGCTCGAAGGGAACTTAATTGTGACTACAAATGCACAGAAATATCTTGACTTAAAGGATATTTCTATATTTGTGTATTATTTTGTAGGATCAAAAATGTAAAACTTACAGAGATTTTGAGTAACTCAGTCAGGAGGCACCTTCTCCGACGTGTGATCTGTGAGCGTATGAAGTGTGTCATGAATGGGTGGAGTATCATACACCAACATGGCGTGTGTTTTGAGTTCGGCCAACCAGGTCGACACCGGTAGCGACCGAGTGTGATAAATGTCATGCAGTGGCATGGAAGTTACGTGACGGAACAATAAGGTCACTAAATGAAGCTAGGTGAAGTGAAATAATGAATGCATACATAGTGTGACACATAAATGTATCTCTCTCCTAACACATAGGAAATAAAGACAATGAAAAGCGAATATATTGTAATGAAATGATGTAACTATGAACAATTTACGAGCAACCCACGCTGGTAGACAGAAAAAGACAATGACGTGAGGCGTCGAAGATGATGAAATTGTACAGATCTAAGGGTATAATGGAAAGTTTGTATTGTTTTATATGTATGTATATATTTTAGGGTTTTTTGTTTCTTTTATGCGTGTTCTTGGGATATCGCTGGAATATAGGGATTCTATATGTCACACGATCTCCCAGGGCGAATGTAACATGTTGAACTAGCTTATTATTATTATCAATGAGTCTCGTTGAATTATTATTATTAGTAGTAGTGCTTTCATATATTGGATCACATGTCAGGTGACATACCTTGATTCACATATTATTATTACCTATATTATTATCATTTTGAGTATTGATTTTTTTAAAGACATTAGCCGTCATTTCAAAACATAGGAATTCATTTCATATGGCTGGAGGAACATAGCGATGGAAAGAGTGGTAGTTTTAAAGATTTTAGGTTTGAAAGGCCGACACCAAGAGGATTACTGAGACGACAATTCACAGCATGAGTTGTCCCAACCATAGCTTCGATGAGGGCAGTGCTCGTTCCTGGAAACTCGCCGGGGGACAGGCCTTTTGTCCCAGGTCTATCGCTGCTCGTTGGGACATGGATACAAAGCATTGACGTGAGTGCTTTTGTCTGGAGATTGGGTGTGACGAAGACACGATTGGAAGAGGGTGAACTCGCTGGTGGAAGGTGTGAGGCAGTTTTGAAATACCGAGGACAAGGGGGAAGGCAGGCGGCTGGACATTACAAGAGGGACTTCTCTGACTAGAGGACAACAGAGAGGGTTCTCTATGAGCCCGGAAGTAAGACAGTATATCGGTCGAGTGTGGTAGGCGAATTCATGCCTATATGCACCAATGGGGATAGTCGTGTCTGGGCTATCACCATAAGAGTGATTTTAGGGATTATATCCCATCACTAACCATACATCAGAGCAGATATCAAATCACTGTTAAATGCAATAAACATAATTCAGCGCATCATGACGAGCAGAGGAGGGACGACAACGAACCAGCCCAACATCACATCACTGCCATGAACCACGAGGACGAGAGATGATCTACATCGGTAAGCCAAATGACGCGAATTACGCAAAGTCTCTATTTACAGTAAATTCATCGCCACGTAAATTCCATCTTTTGTTTTTTAACTTTAACTTATAGACCACCTCCAGTTGCTATTTTCGCCGAGCCTTAGTAAATTCAGTCGAGTCATTTAATTTTTATCATTTATCATTTATCGTCATTTTCTTGTTTTTAACTTTATTAAATCTTTCATATTATTTGATGCAGGTCTTTTCTTCCTTAGTAGTTAGAAATAGCTTTAAGTCATCCCTTATTCCCAAAACAAATACTATCTCGGTTAAAGACGGAGTCTTACCACGTCCTTGAGAAGAAGAGAACTCAGCTGCTCTACAAATTGTGTAAGTGACTATTGACGTCCGAAACGGGGGAGGAGCTTACGGTCAGCTGTTTGCAATATGGCGGCGATATAGTGACGTGAAGTAATTGGGTGTGCGTTTGTTATGGCTTCAAATTTATGATGGCAAAATACTACATATTATTTCCTTTCATTGATAGAAATATTTTTATAATCAATTTAAATGCAGTGCCTAATTACTACCAGTTAAAAATATTACCCACATGTAGATAGTTAATTTACTGTCTGCTGTTACATAGGCCTATATGATGCCTGTACTTGGGAGCCTAGCGGTATCGATGTTTTTATTAATTTCACAATATATATATATATCTCACATAACACAAAGGACGACGACTCCCTGATAATAAATTGAATCAAGCAACCCTGAATTTGCATGAATGTTTTGGGTTCAAAGAAGCGTTTCTTGGGATGCTCAAATCATACTTCAATATTGCAAATATTGACCTACATACTTGCTGTTCAAAGGCAAGAATGTTAATTTATTAATCTCTTGCCACAGGCAATGGAGACATCCTCTTTATCAATATATTTAATTAAATATTTAAAATACAGACATTTAACATAGCTGGAGTCTCCATTTGAACTTGTCATAAGCAAACGGAACAGATCAAAAACTACAATTTAAGCCAAAACAAATTCACTCCTCAGCTCGACATAAACCATAATACCAATTAAAACCTATACAAAACATACTCTCTTTACTGTTGTACAACTTTCAAACCAACTATTCGCACTCAAAACTGTAAAACATTGAAATGGGAACTAATTAAAGTTAGAATAGCCTAGGCCGATCCGGTCTCCTGCTACATTACCGCATATGTATACTTAACATCACTATAACTTCAAAATTACGGCTAAGTGACCTATCTGCCTGAGTAGTATAGGTGTTACCGGTCTGCCTGGGATGATGGGTCACCAAACCGGTACTTAAAACTAAGATTTTACATTTTAATTAACTAAATTCAACAGTAGGGAGATAATAGCCAAAAACACAATTTAAGCCAAATCATACTTCAATGACCTACATACTTGCTGTTCAAAGGCAAGAATATAAATTCTCTGGCAAATTAAGGCTAGGAACAGCATTTTTCTTAAGTTTTCTAACCATTCGGCTATTGTCAATCGGAAGAACCCCTAAAATAAGTTTACGAAGAGCGGATTACATTCATTGTACGGCACAGAAGTAATAGGCTATAAGTTTATCAGTATTTTTGATGTAGGTAAATCCATGTGAATACAAATTAGAGACAATAACTAACAATAATGAACAGTACCGGTGGAAAGAAGTCGTCTTCACAAAAATGCAGACTGCACACTGTCATGTAACATGTAACAAGTTTTCCAATTGACAGCGCCGAAACCCATCTTTCTCTCTGAACTTTTTGTACAGGAAAGTAGTGAAGATATTTCGTAGCCGTTTTATATGATTTGCAACCGTATACAGAGCAGTACCTCCTAGAATTTGACAAATTTCTTTCTGTTTCCATCACGACGTCAATGCTTCACCATCTAAATAAATCTCACCAGTCACAATGTTACAGCTTCAACATTCTGCCGCGTGGCTGCGCCATCCAACTTTTCTGACATCAATATGTTTGGTCATATGTTACATGACCATGGCGCCCACCGAGTAATTAATTTATCCATTTTCAATATCTTACAATCAATTATTATTTAAAATTATCAATTCAAATGTCATTCATCAGTCTAGAGGGAGAGTTGCCGTGTAATTTCCTCAGACCAACCAGTAAGACTGTTACATTTGTGCGCTCAACCTGGAGCAAAACGGTTACAGTACTACTGAGGTGCGCCTTTACAGCCAGTCCGTCTGGCCTGACCTCTTCCGCCTCTATGACCATTGGAAGCCATGAGAGTGATTGGCTCCTCCTCCGCTCAATTTGCCGTTGGGCCAAAATCTGCCCATCATAACAATGGACAATAGTTTGCCCTATTAACCTGAGCAGTAGGCTGCCCCATCCGCCAACCACACTGTGCCAGAGTTCACCTCTTCCACTGCATGTACCGTTGAGGAATTCACCGTAACCCTGGCAAGGGACCCTAACAAGATACTACCAGCCAGACCAAGTTTTTTTTAAAGAGGTGTTACTCCTCTATCACTCTCTCATTCTACAGAAATTGCAGTTTCTGAAGTGCAGCTGATCTACATCGACCATAAAAACATGGCAACACAGCTCAGCTGTTCCAAGCTCCTGCCATTTCCTTCAAGTTCTTTCTGTTGAAATACAGAGTATAGGGAACAAAGGCAATCCATTCAGTAATGCGAACAAAGAACAAGTTAAGAATACAGTGGGTTTGTCATCATCCAACATCAACTAAAGTTTACTCCACAGTTTTTGGACGGTCAGCCCCGATTGCGCAGTCGTACAGAGGACAGTCGGCGAGCCTCAGGCATGTGAAATTCATACGCAAGTAGTGGTCAATTGCATGGAAAGCAACTAACGGAACAATATTCCACATGCCTGAGGCTCGCTGACTGTCCTCTGTATGACTGTGCAACTGGGGCTGACCGGCAAAAAACTGTGGTGCAAGGCAATTAATTGCCCACAAATGTCATCTTTGCACAGCCACGCACAAGGTAATGTGATGTGTAAGTTTTTGTAGCCACTAATTACTGTACTGGAGTGGGAATGAAGAGGGAAAGAGGAATGGAGTGGGAGTAGTAGTCATCATCATCATCATCATCATTTCCCCTTATCCAGCTCCTGCCGGGTCGGGGTATTTATGGCACTTCTCCACTTTCCTCTTTCCTTCCACCATTCTTCTTCCACGATCTTGTCCCAGTCCAGATTTCTTTTTCTTACGCCGTTCTTCACTGAATCCATCCACCTTGTTCTAGGTCTTCCTCTTGGAGTAGTAGTACGAGATGGTTTAAAAGACGAAGTGAAGAGAATAAGTGATAGGATGATGAAAGTGAAAGTAGCACTGAGGGGAGAGACCGTAGAAATAGTGCAAGTGTATGCTCCACAAGTAGGCTGCATCTCTGAAGAGAAGGAGGAGTTTGAAGAGGAATTGCAGAAGCAGCTGGGAGGAATATGATTGTTATGGGGGATCTGAATGCCCATGTAGGAAGAGAAAGACAAGGGTATGAGAGTGT
This sequence comes from Meconema thalassinum, assembly GCA_946902985.2. Classification (NCBI taxonomy): domain Eukaryota; kingdom Metazoa; phylum Arthropoda; class Insecta; order Orthoptera; family Tettigoniidae; genus Meconema; species Meconema thalassinum. Next base: position 1,530,272,253 of record OX336388.2, read on the forward strand.
GCTTGGACCAGAGGGTTGGGGCAAAAGAAATGAGGAAGGAAAGAGACTGTTGTACTTCTGTCAAAGGAGCAGCCTGCTAGTTGGAAACTCCTGGTTCAAGAAAAGAGAGAGCCACACAATCACATGGTACAGTGATGACTTGACCAGGAAGTCGGTATTCGACTACATACTGTATGAGAGAGAATTAAATAAGAACATCATGGACATCAAGGTTATACCATCGGGCAACTTGGATAGCGACCATCGATTGCTGGTAATGAACCTGAGAGGGACTAAGGAGAAGAAAGGGACTGAGAACGAGGAAAGACGTATAAGGATATGGAAGAAGGAGATAGAAGGGTCGAGTAACTCAAAATGGTAAAGGAAGGAAGTCCAACAGATGAAGAAAGAGGGGTGGAAGAGGAATGGGCTAGATTTAAGAAGACACTAGTAGGTGCAGCAGAAGCAGTATGTGGGAGGACAAGTAGTAAGAAGAGGTGGAAGGAAACACCATGGAGGAATGAGAAGACAAAAGATATAGTAAGGGAAAAGGATAGAGCCTTTAGGAGGTGGTATCAAAATAGGACGGTAGAGACAAGGGAAGAGTACCAGGAAAGAAAGAAGGAGGCGAAGGAGTAGTGGCTGAGGAGAGAAGAAAATGGATGGAAGAGTGGACAAGATGAAGAAGGAGGATAGTGAAGGCACAAAAAAGGTCCTGTATGGGATTGCAAAAAATAAGAGGCGGAAGGATCCTACGGATTATGTTAGAATGGTGAACAAAAGGGGACAAGAGATATAAAACAAGGGAAGAACTGAAGAAAATGTGGAAAGAATATTTTGAAGAATTTCTGAACCCAAATGGAAACCACGGCGAGGAGGAAGAAATCGGGGAAGAGGAAGATGGACCGCAAACAGAAAAGGACTTAACATGGAAAGAAGTGGAAGATGCAGTGAGGAAGATGAAAGGAGGTAAGGCACCGGGTGTGGATGAGTCGAGTGTGGAGATGGTGAGAGCAGCAGTAGAGGTGGGGATACAATGGTTGTGCCGAGTGATGAAGACAGCATGGAAGGAAAGGAAGACCGCAGAGGACTGGAAAAAGGGGTTGTCCCGATCTTCAAGAAAGGTAGTAGAACAGAATGCAGAAACTACCGGGGAATAACACTGTTGAGTCATTGTGCAAAGATGTTTGAGAAAGTTTTGGAAAGCAGAATTAGGTCAAGGATAGGAGGAGGGATGTGAGGGAAGAACAACATGGCTTCAGAGCAGGAAAGTCCACAGTGGATTTGATTTTTGCTGCAAGGCAGTTACAAGAACAGCACTATGAGTATGGAACAGATCTACTGATGGCCTTCCTGGACATTGAGAAAGCATATGACAGTGTATGCAGAAACAAAGTATGGAAGACCCAGGAGGATAGAGGAGTAGAAAAATGGACTATAAGGAGGATAAAGGAGATGTACAAGGGAAACGTGAGCTGTGTGAAAGTGGGAGGAGAGATATCGGACTGGTTGGAACAGAGAAACGGCCTGAAACAAGGAAGTGCACTGTCACCGTTACTTTTCATTGTGGTGATGGATGACATAATGACCCGAGTGGCACAAGTAATTGGGGAAGGAAAGATGAGAGCAATGGTGTTTGCAGATGATTTGATGATTTGGGGAAACAAGGAGGAGGAGGTACAGGAACAGTTGGATGTGTGGGAAGGAATAATACAAAGATATGGAATGGAATTTAGCATAAATAAAAGTGAGATGGTAATCACAACAAGGAAGAAGGAAAGAACCACAACGGAAATAACAATTGGTGGGGAACAGCTGAAGAAAGTGGAGAGTTTCAAGTATATGGGAAGCCTGATACAAGATAATGGAAGAAACGATAGAGAAATAAATGAGTGGGGGAGACAGGCAGAAGCATTCCGGAGGAGTATGAGAAGCATGATATGGAGCAGGGATGTCCCTCGGAACAGCAAAAAGATCATATATTGGACATACTATGTCCCTATCCTGACGTATGCCTCGGAGACCTGGGTTATGAAAGGAAGGGAGAAGAGCAAAATACAGGCCAGCGAGATGAGGTTCTTGAGAAGCAGTATTGGAGCTACAAAGATGGACAGAATAAGAAATGCGAGGACCAGAGAATTAATGAAGGAGGAACCATTACAGGATGGTATAGAGAAATCTAGACTTAGATGGTATGGACATGTAAAACGAATGGAGGAGAAGAGGATATCCAGGAGGATACACGAGACAAGTGGGAAGGAAAGAGACCGAGAGACATGTGGCTGAAGGGGGTGGAAGAAAGCGTGAAGAAGAGAGGAGAAGACTGGACAAGGGTGGAGGCTGAGAGATGGTGGGAAGACAGAAGACGTTGGAGAGGCTTGTGTTCCAAACAGACCCGGCCAGTGGCTGGAAACTGTGCAAGATGATGATGATCAGGCTTCGGATAATTATGCATTTTGCATATGCAATTGCATATTTGGGACAGTTTTAACTTAACAGTGCATATTTAGGGTTTTGCTCCTGTTAGTGCATATTTCAAAAACATTCTTAGTCTTGAGTGTAGACATCAGCTTCTACAGGACACTTTTGGAGTATTTGACATGTATTTCAGGTAACAGGAATGTGGCATGTGATTTGGAGAGAGTGTTTTCTGAGTACAAAGTCATTTTAAGTGAAAATAGGCGCAAGTTTGTGTTTGAAAATCTATTACATCATGCAGTGATTAAGTGTAATCAAGACTTGTAAATTTTATTTACAAACTGGAGCAATCTATTGTAGTACTGTAAGTAATTTTCTTTATTTTGGTGATATTTAATATGTAACATTAATTTCTTGTAATATTTATTTATTTATTTATTTAATAATTATTAGATACAACCATGAATAGGTCATTTTACACTAATATTTTAACAATTTTAAATAATATTAACAAAACAACAACAACAATAACAGGTAACAAATGGCAGTGATGGCAGCAAGGGACAAATCTCGGGAAAGACGTAGGGAATGATTGGGGTAGTGGGTGAATAGGAGGGTGAGGGGGTAGGGATTGAGGATGAAAGGGATCTTCTAATGTTATGTTTGAATGTTCTATAGGGAGAGAATATGTCAATATTTGGAAGGGAGTTGCTAAGGGTTGGCAGACGGTGGAAAATAGAGCGCTTCTGTACTTCAAGACGTGGGCGAGGTATGTGGTGTAAATGGTTCTGACGTGTTGAACGGGAGGGAACGTGGAGTGGGAAGTAGCTTAGTAGCATGTTACATTTTGTGTAACCATTCATAATTTTATGTAGGAAACACAGGTCAGTAAATTGTAGACGGCTTCTCAGGTCGAGTACATTGAGCTGATTTAAAATGTCGGATTTGGCAAAGTGCCTTAGCGAAGGATTGCGAGCTTTGACTATTGATATGAAGAAATTAAAGACACTGTTCAATTTAGAAATATTGGTTATTGCCGAGGCAGACCAAATTGGAGAAGAGAAATCTAGGATAGGGAGAACATATGTGGTGAAGTATAATTTAAGTGCAGTGAGGTCTTTAATTTCTGTGAACCTGTATAGAATGCCGAGACTGCGCATTGCGCGAGATTTGATGTGGTCAATGTGGGGAGAGAATGTCAGTTTATCATCGTGAATAATTCCTAAATCTCTCACCTGAGAAGCCGTATCTAATTTATTTCCACAAATTTTGTAGTCGGCCTGATTTCCAGATTTCAGTAGTGAAAAAGACACACTGAAGCACTTTTTGGGATTTGGAGATAACCTCCATTTGTTGAACCAGTCAGTACATGCATTCACTGCTTCCTGGAGCTCAGTGCGGTCGTCAGAACTGGAAATTTTTCTGAATATCTTGAGGTCATCAGCGTACAGAAGAATGGAACACGGAGAATTTTGCACACATGTGTTTATATCGTCCATATACAGCACGAAGAGAAGGGGTCGCAGGATACTGCCCTGAGTTACTCCTGATAAGACAGGGAGCCAGGACGATACAGACCCTGGAAGCACTACCCGTTGTTGCCTATTGGACAGGAAACTTTGTATTAGGGACAGGAAGGATCCATGTACGTTGTATCGTGAAGCAAGCTTGTGGAGGAGAAGGAAATGGTTCACGGAATCAAATGCTTTGGCCAGGTCAACGTAGATTACATCTAGCTGAGATTTTTGTTCAATTGCAGAAATTATGTGATGGTTCAGAACAGTCAGATTTGTTAAACATGATTTTCCAGGGACGAAGCCATGTTGTTCTTCAGAGAGGTGAGGTTTGGTGAAAGTGAGGAGACGGCAATGTATTATTCTTTCGAAGACTGAAGAGAGTATAGGGACGATAGATATAGGTCTGTATGCGGAAATTTCGTGCTTGCTGCCTGATTTAATGACAGGTGTGACGTCAGCTCTTTTCCACGAGTCGGGAAAAGTGCCGGATGTCATGCACCAGTTGAGTATTATGGACAAGGGGATGCTGAGAGATGCACAGGTGTTTTTCAGGAATATAGGGCTTATGTCTGATGGCCCAGTAGATCGGTTTGCGGGCAGACTTTTTAAGATATTTTGGATTTCATCGGGGGTCGTTGAAATTTGAGACAGTGAATCAGAACATACGCTAGTAATTTGAGGGGGACTGGGGATTGGTACGGGAACTGAAAAGGTTGAGTGAAAATATTCATTGAAATGTGTGGACCTCAATTCAAATGGGATTTCTTCATTATTGAGGTTTAGGTTAAGTGGAATTCTAGGAGTCTTTCTACGGGATGATATAAGTGTCCAGAACTTCTTCGGGTTATTCTTGAGATTTCCTGTTATGGAAGAAATGTAGCGGTTGTAATCTTCTGTCATATGAACTCTTGAAATTTTCCGTAGGTGAGTAAAAACATTGCGAGTATGAGGATTAGGAACTGATTTCCACAGTGACCATGCACGAGTTTTGTTTTGGAGAAGGAGTTTGGTGTTTTCGGTTAGCCAGTGCGGATATTTGTTGGATTTGGGAACGGAGAAAGGCACGTGTTGTTTAATGGCCGAGTAGAGTAAATCCTCAAACAAGGCCACTGCGCTATTTACATCACTCTCAGCTCTTAGCAGGCTCCAAGGAAGAGATGATAAATCTTGATTGACAGCTTGCCAGTCGACCTTCCTCCAGAGAGGGAATGTTTTGTTCTTGGCAGGTGGGCTGTTTTTATGTCTGCAGGCTGGGACGGGGAGGGAGGCTTCTATTGAACTGTGGTCAGTGTTCAGGATATTTCTTCCAACTGCCACGGTGACATCACGCAGTGTTGAAAATATGAGGTCCAGTGTTTCAGATTTCCTTGTAGGATATAGATTGAACTGTTTCAGGTGAAGACCGTTTATAAAATTAGATAAGATGAAAGTATCAATTGGGGGAGAGTTTATGGTACCATTGTCTATTGATGTCCAGGAGATATGTGAATTAAAATCACCTAGTAACACTATTTCATTTTCTTGGTTGAGGGCAAGAACAGTAGAGTTGAAACATTCTTCTAAGGAGTCAATTTTGCTGGTAGGTGGACGGTAGAAGCAGCCTACGAGTAAATTCTTCCTTTTTGGGATATTAATCTCTACCCATATGATTTCGCAGGAAGTTTCTAAGTCAGGCCGATGTTTTGCCTTCAGTTTGTTATGAACTGCGATTGCAACACCGCCACCCCTTGAGGACCTATCGCGCCGAAACACATTGAACTCAGATGAAAACGGAAGTTCCCCACATGAGACAAAGTCTGACAACCATGTTTCTGAGAGGCAGAGGATATCGAATTGGTTAATTTCTAATGAATTTGTTATACAGTCGGTTAATTTATTTTTGATGCTTTGTGCGTTCTGATAATAGAGGTTAAGGGGTCCTGGGTTTAAGTGAATGTCACCTGATAGTAGAAGTAGTATGAAGTACACTGCACTCGAGGAAGCACGGCAACCCTGTACTGGTCCACGAGGTGTGGCGGAGACATGGCGGAGCACTGGTAGGTTACAAGCTGCAGCGGTTGAGAAAGTAAAGTGTCTATCTGCACAGAACCACTGAATTTCCTGGTCACACGACACATCACTATGATTGGAAATGTTTTTAGATACAGTTGCGCACCATATAGTACACTTGAACACGCAAATTGCCACTAAAATACTGTAATATGCAAGAGCTGCTAACACACGAGATCGGTCACTTGCCGCCATCTCGTTTGACCACTAATTGATATCAGATATAGGTTTATTTTTAATGCATATTTTAGTGCTTATTTAGACACTTTTTAGTGCATATTTGCATGCATATTTTGGCATTTTCAAGTGCATAAACATCAGAAGCCTGATGAAATGGTGAATTACTGTACCTAGGTATAGTATCAGCAATCAAATCACTATGCATTTGACGAACTAGACACCTTCCACTATACACGAAACTCAAAGCAATAGCATAAATCTTTGACATTGAAGCTCAAAAAGAAGAAGAAACAATAACACCCTGATGGAAGCTCACATTAAGATAAGCTACTAAATTGTTCTCCAAACTGACTTAAGTTTATTGAAGCCTGACTTCATCACAACTTGACTAACCTGTCGGAGTAAATGTGCCAGTAAGTCTGTCACCAGATTCCAACTGCAGACCAAGAACAACATTAGATTCTTCTCGTGTTTTTCGAGTCCTGGCCATCTCCAACTGGGCATTGTTGGGTAGACCAGAAAACCGTATGAGAGATGTAGTATCCAATGCATGGTTGTGATGTCTGAAATGAATCAAATGGCTTTGAGACACAAAGCAATAGGGATGGTTCCACAGACAGTAGGTCAGTCGTAAGTACAGAAAATATACATCAACCAAAAAAACTCAACTTAGTGTTTTATAGTTTAGTCCTCATATTTTTGGAAAATGACACCATTCATGAGCTATAGCAAACATAAATAGAATAATAGTACACTAAAACAGGAAAGTCATTCTTCAGAAATTGCAGTTTCTGAAGTGCAGATATACAATCTTCAGATGTCAGATCATTAGAATTAACTATGGTACCATAGTTTACCTAACAAGCAGTGAACACCGATATTCATATCATCTTGAACACATGTAAGATTTAGCCATTGGACAAGAATTGATATTAATGCAATTCAAGAAGCACAAATGAAAAACTGAATGTTTATCTTATTATTGCATGCTTAACCATTAACGCTATTTGACGAGCTCTGGTCGCGGGTTATCACATTAGCACATAAATCATATGACGAGCTCTACTCACGGTGACAGATTGCTTTGTATACGTTCGTCTATTCCTATCTCGTTTTCGTATAACTGGCCAGAATCCTGAAATAATGGAAGTTGAGTCATGTGTTGTGCGTAAACAATGGTGTTTGTCACAACTTGTTGCGTTGGTATCGTTTAAGAACACATTACATGCTTAGTTTATTAGTATTCAACATGCAGTCGAACCGGTGTCATGATGATGGAGAGGCTGTGAGTGACTGGAAATGGACTGAAAGAGAGAATAATCCCATTGTATATCCTTTTAGCGGACACAGTGGGTAATATCTCTCCCTTATGACTGCAAGCATAAATGGACCCGTTTTCTAAGCTGTGGCAGTGCAAGAAATGTGGTGTTGCTCTTCACTTACCGGAGTGCATTGAAGTCTACCACACTCAGCAGTCATTCTAGAACGAGTAAGTTACTACTCAAATACATGCATAAAAAAATTCAGTAAAACGTCGTTATATTTTACGGATACTTTTGTAGTGTAAGTAATCTCAGACCACTACCGGGTGAATAAAATCTGATTTCACAGTTAACAATGTGACCATTAAATTATGACTAGAATGGATTAATTAGAAAACTCAGAAGCAATTTTGTTTTCATTATTGCCTGGTTAGATTCTATGTAAAATCATTCTTCGGTCGGTCAAAACACATCAGTGACCCCAATTACCTTGGGCAGCTAATTACTTAATTGATATATTTGTTTATAATGTATATACAAGATACAGATCTTCTAAGTTCTTCATGGTTGTTATTTTGGTGATATTTTAATTGTATTACAGTGGTATGTTGATCATAGCTGTAGCACGAATTTTAAATATTAATTTTTACTTGTAGGTATTTTCTGACATTTATTGCAGTCAGTTTTAAGCTATGTTTTATTGTACTTGAGATCCGTGGGGATTTCATTTGATTCTCAATAGTTTTATTTTCTAGTTGGATAATTTAGATTTTTATTATTCACTTAATCAGCTGAATCCAAGAATGTCATATTTCAAGGTTTTGTTTAGGTTGTACAGTAAAACCCCTCAAATCCGAAATCCGGAAATCTGAAATCCCAGGTAATCCGAACGAGTTTTTTTTTTTGTTTGTTGCCAATTTAAAGTTTGAAAAACACACGCAAAAAAAAAAAAAAAAAAACTTATTTATTTAGTCATAAGACAATTATATTATTATTATTTATTTACCATATATCGTACAAGACGTATGGAAGGCCTAGTGAAAAAGGGCAAGCCCCACGTACATATTCCATGCTTCACAGGCACAGCTTACATCTAGATTTGTTTTAACAATATTTACATATTTTACAAAGATATTTGCAGTATTTACATATTTAGAATATTGACATAGTACATTTTCCTGTTCACTCACTCTCTCACGCACGCACTTTCATAACCTCGATCACGCGATACATACATTCATTCCATTCAGATACTCATTCATTCAGCGAGACAATCAATCACTCATACATACGTTTATTTATACAATGTACCTTTTTACGTACGGCTTGAATTTCTGAAGAGGCAAGATCTTGGCATCCCCTGGCAGCGCGTTCCATAACCGCGCAGAGCGGCCGTAGAAACCTGTCAGGTAAGCATTGCTACGTGCAAAGGGCGGAACGAGGGTTACACCTCGTCCTCTCCGAACTGAGCGATATGCCAATGACAGTCGGCAAAAAGGGTCAATATTAATGGAACCTGTAAGGGATTTTTTAAGAAAAATTAGATCAATTTGTTTGGCTGTTGCCTCTATAGATGGAAATTTTGACAAAGGGGAAGGGGAATAACGAGCTATTAGCCTCTCTGCGCGGCGCTGTACACGCTGGAGCTTGTTCATGTTATCCGCTGTAGTGGGATGCCAAGCAGGTAAGCCGTACGTTAATATCGGACGGACCATGCATATGTAAGCCGTCCTGAAGGCTCTAGGTTTACAACCTCTCATGTTTCTGTACAAGAAGCCCAGAACTTTGGTGGCCTTACATCTTGCCACTTCACTTTGAATGTTCCAATTCAAGGTGTCGGAGATTGTTACCCCTAATAACTTTAAGTTTGTGCACTGTGGGATGACACTGTTCATGATTTTGTATTCATTCTCAATGGGTTTTTTTGACCTGGTTATTCTTATGTATTTACATTTTTGTACATTTATATTTAAATTATTCACAGAACACCACAGCGATAAGTTGTCCAGATCTGATTTAAGACAGAGGGAATCTTCTTCACATTTAATGCCCCTGTATAGCACGGTGTCATCTGCATATAGTGACATTGATGAGGTGACACAGCCAGGAAGATCGAGCACATATATAGTGAAGAGAAGAGGTCCGATCACAGAGCCCTGAATCACTCCAGAAGTAACTTGAGCAGCCTGTGATCGAGCTCCTCCGTACACCACACACTGCGTTCGACCCTCTAGGAATGACCTCACCCATGCAAGTAAGCTACCCCGTATGTTAAGCTGCTGTAGCTTTAACAAAAGTCTTTCATGAGACACTTGATCGAAGACCTTAGCCCAATCCAGTGCAATACAGTCCACTTGTTTCACTTCTGGCTGATTCAAGTAGAACTGAAACTCATCAATGACTTTTGTCAATAGAGTAGTGCAAGAACGACCCGGAAGAAAACCGTGCTGATTTGGGTCGAGCAGATTGTTCTCCCGTAGGAATTCCAGCACACTGTTTGCTACTAGCCGCTCCATACATTTACAAATTATAGATGTTAGACACACCGGTCTGTAATTTGCAACATCTTCTCTGTCACTTTGCTTATAGATTGGCACCACGTTAGCACATTTCCACCCACACGGCACAGAACCTTGGTTGATCGACAGGTTGAATAACGCACACAGAGAGGGCGCTAATGCTTCCGCACACTGCAGCAGGATCCGTCCGGGAACATCATCTGGGCCGGTCGCCGCATGTGGTCTAATCTTCCGTAGGCTGTGAATCACCTCAGTTGTTGTGAAGTACAAGTTGGAGAGTGGGAGGGGTGGAAGTGATGACCTTGGCAGAAGCAGGTTCATGGTCATATCTGGCTTTGAAAAGTTCTGCTTGAAACTGTCACTGAACGCTGTTGCAATATCTTGGGGTGCACTGAGGAATGTACCGTTACAGTGAAATGAGGCTGGCGCAGCGGTGCCGCGTCTTCTGGACAAGAATTTCCACATTTCACTGGTGCTACTTATTTTGTGAACATAATTGTTGTATGTTTCGCGAATTAATTTCTTTGTTTGGTTCCTGATGTTCTTATATTTTTCCCACATGATGTCAGTTGAGCAACTTTTCCATTTCTTGTATAACACGTTCCTTTTCCTAATCATTTTAATGACTTCCTTCGTCACCCAAGGAGAATTTTTCTTCCCACTAATGGTTATTTTCGGTATAGCTATATCCACACATTCAAAGAAACAATTTCGCCAGGCGTGCCACACTGAGTTGATGTCGCTGGTGTCCAGAATACTTGGGGTGGGAAGGTGTTTGAGGAATAAAGATGATAACAGTTTCCAGTCTGCCTTTTTGTAATTGTATACTGTCCTCACTGTGCTCTTGCTGCGTGGTTTGTTGTAATGCAATGTGGTAAAGATGGCTGCGTGATCACTGAAACCGGGTATGACTTCAGCTTTCTGTACGGAGGAAGGAAGGCTTGTGAGGAATAGGTCTATTGTGGAGCGTGTAGTTTGTGTGATTCGAGTTGCTTCGGTTATTAATTGGTCAAGGAATAAGTCGTAGAATGCGGTAAGGAATTCATTAGCAATGGGATCCTTGGGAGTGGGAGGAGAGTTTTGCCAGTCTATTTCTAAATTAAAATCGCCTGTTATGTAAATGGCCTTGTATTTGTGCTGGATGTATTGTACACGACGGAGGGACTCCAAAAGTTCATCATTGATGTGCCGAGTTGAATTTGGAGCACGGTATACAGAGCCTATTAGAAATTTATTGTTCGCACACGTGAATTCCACCCACACAACCTCAGCATCAGTTTCAAGCTCCCGTTGGCGAACAGGCCTTAACTCAAGTTTCATGGCTATTAGTACCCCTCCCCCTGATGTCCAGGTTCGATCTTTGCGGAACATGGTGTATGTTACCGGAAATATTTCTGGGTCGTTAGTGGATTTTTTCAGCCATGTCTCCCCTGAACACACAATTGACGGATTAAGTGCTGTGAGACAAGAACGCAGGTCCGGTTGTTTGGAGGGACATGTTACACTTCGGGCATTGAAGGAAAAAATGGACAATGCCTTGCCATCCGAGGGTGTTACGTCACTATCTACACTATTTGCACTCTGTGTCGATGTATTAAAAAATGAGTTAAGAGAACTGAGGTAAAGAACAGTTCCAACACAGCCACGATTGTTTCCCAGAGTTGATTATTTTGTGTTTTGAAGCACTGATTTTTGCACAAGTTCTGTGAGCTTGAGAGAGGCAAGATGTACATGTCACAAATAACTGATTCACACGACCCTTCGAATCACAAATTATACACACCTTATTCGGTCCTGGGTTCATCTCCACATCTCCACTGAGAGCCACAGACAGTACCACGAGATGTAATAATGTAGCGGGCGGTCTGGCAACCCCGCGCAGCGCTGGGCGCCCTCTGCCTGCTGCCATGACAATCAGCCCCTCGCTTCCACACCATGTGAGAGAAGATATATTGAGTTTACAAACTACCATGAGGTGTTCCTTCAGGTCCGAGTTCACACACGAGTCTTCAATTGTTAAAGAATGATCGAGGATCTTTTTCGAGGCACCCACTGAGCTTTTTACTAGGTAGAACACGAGGAAAAGTTGGAGCACTCTAACTGGTACACACCTGCTGGCCGCCATTTTGCGTTTTTACTGATCGAATGAGTACCTATTGAATGAATTTTCAAGTACAGAATGATTATTTTTCTGTAAGCAAAATAAAATGTGCTGGCATGCTTAAGGAATTAATTTTCAAATCAGTATCATCTACTCGAGACCAATATGAGCAGATTGCTGCTGGCTGTCTCCTCCACCATACGACAGCTCCCGAGCCGCCCGGCCTCGCTCCTTATATACACTATATATTATATATTCTAGGCCTACATTATAACCTTATTTCACATAAATAGTTGAAAAATTAACAAAGAAGTACAGTTAGCATACCTAAGAATGTGGTTGGATGGTTCCTCAGTTTAGGAGCTGCGACAACGCAGTCATGTAGCCCCGTGTACTTTTGGTGTGTGTAGAATCTGTCTGATAACCGGTGTTAATTGTGATGGCTGTATTGGTTTGTGTAATCTGTTCTTTTTTAATTCAAGTAAGGACTGCAGACATTGAATCTCAAGTAGTTCCTACTTTTGCCGCCAAACGCCACCGTCAACGACTACTAGTTCAGAACATGGTTACTAGACGCCACCACAGTCGGCTCTTGGCGACTAACGTTGGAACCTAAGAGTGTTGTTCAAATGTTTAACCTATAATTTAGCTTCACACAGGTGTAAATAGTGGAAGGATCTTTAACATGCCATAAATCTATGACATAGGACCGCCGGCTTTACTTCCCCTCCGAAGGAAGGCATACTGAGGGATTTTTAACGCTCTTAAAAAATCCGACGACTATGGCCGGGTTTGAACCCGCGATCTTGGGCATAGAAGCTCAGCATGCTAACAATGTGTAAATGTGCCTACATCTAGGATTGAAAAACGGAAACGTTAGTTATTGTAATCCTCAGGTTAATCACTTTCCAAAAACAATGAAATAACATTAGAAACACACAAAATACATCTAAATCCATCACTTGAAATCGGTTATCTTCAATTGTCGATGTGACGAAAACCTTCCCGCGGAGGCAACTGCGCGCCAGCGTCGCATGAAGATGACATCGCTTGGCGTGGCTGCTGCGTGTTGTCTTACGAAGCGCAATGCAATGATAAGAGCAAATGCAGCTTCGGTATAAGTCATATTGTCAGTCCTATACCGTAACAAGGGCTGGTTATTACGTTAGGGATATTTTTCGGCTAATCCGAACAAATTGAAATCCGAACAGGATACAGCCCCAATTAATTCGGATTTGAGGGGTTTCACTGTATTCCCACCGTTAATACGCATTTTGCTTATTAGTTCTTCGCATCTCAATGGGGCAGTTGTTACGAATTCCGGCACTTATGGAGTTTAGGTGGTACAGATATTTTTTCTCGAAGTATGATTTTTTACAGCCAATGTAAGGAACGTCTCCATACAATTTTTATGAACACAATACCGTAACTTTCCGGGTTACACGCCACAAATTCGAATTTATGACTTAGTACCTGGGAGGGGAATCGAACCCTCGTCCCTCAAGGGCGTTAGGTGTGGGTGCAAAACTAATAGTATATTCGTGATCAGCACCCTCGATTTACCCATAATTGATGTAAAAAATCACATTTCAAGAAACAATATCCGTACCACCAAAACTCCATAAGTGCCCGAATTCCATAGCCTAGGTTAGTTATTGTTTATTGAGACTAGGCAATTGGACTTCAGTTTTTTTTTTTTTTCTGTTCTTGCTTTGTTTTCTGAGGAATGCCGGCGAGGTGATTATTGACGATGGCCTAGAGAAGGTGGACGCATGTAATTGCCGTGGCCGAGAATTCCAGGTATTATGGAGGTGTTAGTAATTTTGTGGGTTTTTTTTTTCATGTTTAATCTGTGCAAGGATTAAGGTGAAATGTAAAAATGTGATATTCTGCTTTTTTTTTTAATCTGAATTATTGTTTGGCCACTCATCTGGCATCAAGGCATTTCTCGTTTAAAATTTAAATTTTTGGAGGCCGGAGGCATTTCTGTTCCCTGTATTTTATTGCCCTTATTCTTTTCTTCTCGTCAAGTATGTAAGTTGGATTTAAATCAGTTGGAAGTAGCTGTATTTTTATTATCATCTGTATAATTACGGGAAAATGAGCTAGACATTTTGCCCCTTAAAAACTATCACCTCCACCACCATGTATTTTTGCTTTCCTTTATACTGAAAAGTTACCCGTAAGTAAGTGTTTAAATATTTTTAGACGATTGAATAACAAAAGAACTAACTTAGTGTAATGTTTTCATGTCCGTCAATTTCGATATTAAGCCCCCAAACTTAACAATCCTTCATTTCAGGTAACTTCCCCTTTAAAAAGCCACGTGGATCTCAGTGGGTCGGTGCTGCAACCTAGCGGTGAATTAATATATATCTTGTACGCCTGTGAGTGTTGAATGGGTTGGCAGTTTAAAGCAGCCAGGAGGGATGCGATCCAGGAGGCAGTGATAATCAGTAAAACTGTCATAAACATTCGAGAATAACGAAGGTTAAAAATTCATTACAATTCCCACAAACTATAGTAAATAGGGAAAGGTGCTCCCTCAGAGACCACTAAATGACTCCACAGTAATGGAATACAGCACAAAAGTCATACGAGCGCTGTAAATTCAAGCTATCGTCATGTCGTGTGGGACTAGACATCCAAGTGGAAGTCAGATATTTTAATGTCGAACCCCAGTTGACATAGGAGTGCAAAAGGTTAATGATGTCACCATGATGAACTAACAAGCTTATTGACAGCATTATATCTCGTACGTCTAGTAATAATGGCAGTGAGAATTGATGAGATGCCAAAGCCATCTACTGCAAACATACGGTACTTAATAAAAAGTAGTTGAAAGCATGTGAGTAAAATAATCTTCTCCTGTATAAGTGCGAAACGTGCCTGAATATTATGCACGCAATAGGCTATCTGAGTATTCCTCTTTTAAGCATGAAGTTGTAGATTGGCATATCAAATATGTAATATTATCGTTAAGTTCCACATTGTATTCTAAAAACTATCCGCAAATTTACTCCAAACATTATACGCAGCATGTCCGCTATCCGCACAGCCATGCAAACTAAATCCGCGTGTCAAAAATTTTGCGGATATCCCCAACCGCGCAGGGCCTTATGTATGGGTATAGTTATAACTCTTTGTCCTTATCACCTCCTATTTTCTTCGTATTCGAAATGCAAAATGGCACACAACAGTATGACATACTGGATTTGAGCAGTGGCTCAAACCATAGTTTATAATTTACCCCAGCATTTTATAATTTCATCAGCAAACACTCCCAACAAAGTAGGAACAGAGTATATTAACACCGACTACTTACAAATATTGAAACTGAAACAAAATTTTGTTTGTCTAATCGTATCACTGGGAGAAACACATTTAATAAACCTACTGAACAGTTAATTTTTAATCGCGCCTATCTTGGGGGCGAGTGCGCTCTATCGGCAACGAGTGGATATTTTTCAATTACACCATATACACGAGTTCACAAAACTGGGAATGTCAAGGCCGGTATAGAGCACAGCTCACATCTAGTAGGCCGTGGTTAGCTCATGCATAGTTCAACTGGTTGCTAGTAGATGTCACTCGTGCAGATCCGGTGGAGAACTTTGTTTTAATTAAATATATATTTTATATTGCAAAATGCACAACAAAGCACTCAATTTTATAACGTATCAGTAACTTACCGGTACTTAAAAAACAATATTAAAAAAACAAGCAAAAAAATACAACTATGATAGGTTTTGAACCCCGGGCGGCCGGGTAAAAGACCAAAGCTCCAACCACAACATGTCCACCGAAATTTCCCGTTATCAATCGATTTACATACGTCTTAGCAAATAATGACTGACTAAATGATTTCTTCACAGAGCATATATTCATTATAATACATTTCATACAAAGTTTATATTATGATTTCTATCAGTAGGCTGTATTACATGCAACATAGGCCTACTCAAATTAGTGTAATATAGGTCAGAACGAGAGATCAACTGCCATCTTGTCTTGTAACCGAGATGGCTCAGCTTTTTAAAGTCACTTCAGCAGTATTATTATAATATATACTTTTAATTTTGAACGAGCCACGTCCTTTAGAACATTTTAAACCATTCTCGGTTCGATAATCGGAACTAGAGGGTCCCAAGTTATGGATTACAGATATAAAAATTGCATAATTTACACAGCCGCCATCCTGAAATGATACGATGATCTTGTAGTTTAGGAACGAGAGGCGTCCCATATGAAGGTATGTTTTTACAAAATTTGGTAAAGATCCGATGATAAGTTTGGTTGTAATTTTATTTTAATTTTTGACCATTTGAAGTGGCCACCATTATGTTTTGGTAAAGATGGCGGCAATATGTACTCTGTATTTCAAAAGAAAGAACCTGGCATACTTGGCGGGAACGATAGTAAAATGGCTGCCGCGGGCTCTATTGGCTGGATTTTGTCAATCAGCACGATACGTTGCCAACGCGTTGTTCACGATTCAGTCGCTTGTTAGCCGCTGTCTGTGTCAGAGTTAGTTTCATTGTCATCGTTTCGTTAACTTTTAGCATCGAGTTTTAATATTTTTGTTTCCATTTTACTTCGTTATTTCTTTTATTTCGACCAGAGGACTGGACACATGCTGTACAGCATGTACAGAAAGAAATTCTAAAGGCTTCTGAACGAGAAGGAGTTCTGGATTTCGCGGTGGATGAGATAATCATTAACCTCGGCAATTCATCAAGCTCTGAAGACGATGATAATAGACACAGTGACGGGATGGAAGGTGTCGAACCCTTGCCAAGTGACTGAGGATTATTGGTGTCAGTTCGTGGCAGTCGATACTAACTTACGAGTACAGCACAAGTTACTGTTTCCTGTCATACCGTAATATTCAAATTACCATCTGTCTTTCAATAGCCTACAAATCGAAAATGTGAAAACACGCCAATAAAGACGCTACAGAGCGGCTTGTTAGTGTCCTCGGCTAAATACTTCTTTACCTCAACATTACGTTTGTGGAATGACAAAAGCTATTTGGTATTGACCGTACTGAGTCGTGATACAGTGAGTGAGTGAGTGAGCTTGGTGTTATCATGATGTTGTTTCTGTGTTCAACTGCTGTAAACTGTGAATGACCTCCACACACAATGTTGTTTCCCATCCATCATCAGATTACCTTGTATTTTGTATTACCGGTAGTCTATATTTGTATAGCTGTTTGGCCTCTTTCCCGTATTTATTGAATAACGGTGATAAAAGTAGTAAATAATTATTGGCTGCTCGGTAGGGAGGAGGGAGGAGTTTACCTTGTATTAAAACCGAGGGAGACAGGAATTGCTTGATTTGGATGGATAGAAGGAGGGTTTGGAGAAGAATAACGGAATGGAAGCGGGATGGCGTACTCTGTTGTTTAACCCCACGGAGTGATATTCAGCCTATAGGTATCCGAGCAGAATAGCTCTACTGTCGAACAGCTTGGCGATAGTGAGGTGCAGGCTTGGTGGAAAGGCTGGCGTATCATCAATTGACATCATTTCTCGATAGAAGTCTGAGTTTGAAGCAGTGGCGGCTGACTTACGTGAATGCTGGACTCAGAAGATCATGTGAAGATGCATAGTTTCGGTGTGTATTTATTTATGTACCGTATTTCTCTATTTGAATGTCCTCGGCGTTGACTCAGGATCGACATTTACATTTTATTACGCATAATAGTACAGAAATAATGTCCGAAGTGTAGCCCTGTGTATATTTGAATCAGCTGATCTACATCAACCATAAAAACTTGGCAACACAGCTCAGCTTTTCCAAGCTCCCGCCATTTCCTTCACGTTCTTTCTTTCGAAATACAGAGTATAAAGCATGACACCGAGGTCCTCTTTGCTAGTGCTACCTCTGTAACAAATTTCGTTCAATTCTGTTTCAAACAGACTGACACAGACAGACTGAGAACTTTTGCCCGGTGTTGATCTCATGTCTACTTTCATTTTTTGCAACAATAGAACGTAGGCTAATAAACAAGCCCCTCCTTCTCCCATGTTCGGGGAGTTGAAGCGCACTAGAAATAAGGTGGGTGGGCAGGACTTAACACTCATTGTCACCACTGTTATGATAGAGTCCGGATATTGGTTCGCACTGCCGATGGCTGCAACCAATATTTTAAAGTCCGTAGAACAGTCCAATGCGCAGGCGCGAGCCCACCGCGCGCATGCGCCCGGTGGGCTCGCGCCTGCAAACAAATGAAGTACCGGAAGTAAAGGAATTACACTCAATAGCAACACAATCTACGCACTCTCTTGGCTCACTGAAACAGCAGTCATCTGTTATTTCTATGAAGGCAAAGAAAATCGCAAGAAAGAAGAACACATCATACAACGCAACTTCCAAGCGAGACGCGCCATGATGTGTATGGGCACACAGCTGTTCATGAAGCGGCTAGCAGGTGAAACATGTGTTATTTCCCTGTAGAAATACATCGAACTCTCGTCCCCAGGGGCATTACTTGTGACTTTTGGCACAGCCAACTTAGGAACGTCTTCATACTATTCTTATGAACACCATACAGTAACATTCTGGGTTACACACCGCAAATTCAAATTTATGACTTAGTGCCTGGCTCGGGAATCAAACCCTCATCCCCAAGGGCGTTAGGCGTGACTTTTCACACTGCCAACGTAAGGAAGGTCGCCATACTATTTTATAAACACCATACCGTAACTTTCCGGGTTACACACCGCAAATTCGAATTTATGACTTAGTGCCTGGACAGAGAATCGAACCCTCGTCCCCAAGGGCGTTAAGTGTAACTTTTCACACTGCCAACGTAAGGAAGGTCGCCATACTATTTTATGAACACAATACCGTAACTTTCCGGGTTACACGTCGCAAATTCGAATTTATGACTTAGTGCCTGGAAAGAGAATCGAACCCTCGTCCCCAAGGGCGTTAGGTATGACTTTTCGCACAGCCAACGTAAGGAACGTCTCCATACTATTTTTAAGAACTCCATACCGTAACATTCTGGGTTACACGCCGCAAT
Organism: Meconema thalassinum; assembly: GCA_946902985.2. Taxonomy (NCBI): domain Eukaryota; kingdom Metazoa; phylum Arthropoda; class Insecta; order Orthoptera; family Tettigoniidae; genus Meconema; species Meconema thalassinum. Next base: position 1,530,291,311 of record OX336388.2, read on the forward strand.
TTCGAATTTATGACTTAGTGCCTGGCTGGGGATTCGAACATTCGTCCCCAAGGGCGTTAGGTGTGACTTTTTGCACAGCCAATGTAATGAACGTCTCCATACTATTTTTAAGAAAACCATACCGTAACATTCTAGGTTACACACCGCAAATTCGAATTGACGACTTAGTGCCTGGCCGGGAATCGAACTCTCGACGCCAATTGCGTTAGGTATGACATTCTGCACAGCCAATGTAATGAACGTCTGCATACTATTTTTAAGAACACCATACCGTAACATTCTGGGTTACACGCCGCAATTTCGAATTTATGACTTAGTGCCTGCCCGGGAATCGAACTCTCGTCCCCAAGGGCGTTAGGTGTGACTTATCGCACAGCCAACGCAATGAATATCTGAATACTATTTTTATGAACACAATACCGCAACATTCTAGGTTACACACCGCAAATTCGAATTTATGACTTAGTGCCTGGACAGAGAATCGAACCCTCGTCCCCAAGGGCGTTAAGAGTAACTTTTCACACTGCCAACGTAAGGAAGGTCGCCATACTATTTTATGAACACAATACCGTAACTTTCCGGGTTACACGTCGCAAATTCGAATTTATGACTTAGTGCCTGGAAAGAGAATCGAACCCTCGTCCCCAAGGGCGTTAGGTATGACTTTTCGCACAGCCAACGTAAGGAACGTCTCCATACTATTTTTAAGAACACCATACCGTAACATTCTGGGTTACACGCCGCAATTTCGAATTTATGACTTAGTGCCTGGCTGGGGATTCGAACATTCGTCCCCAAGGGCGTTAGGTGTGACTTTTTGCACAGCCAATGTAATGAACGTCTCCATACCATTTTTATGAAAACCATACCGTAACATTCTAGGTTACACACCGCAAATTCGAATTGATGACTTAGTGCCTGGCCGGGAATCGAACTCTCGACGCCAATTGCGTTAGGTATGACATTCTGCACAGCCAATGTAATGAAAGTCTCCATACTATTTTTATGAACACCATACCGTAACATTCTAGGTTATACACCGCAAATTCGAATTGATGACTTAGTGCCTGGCCGGGAATCGAACTCTCGACGCCAATTGCGTTAGGTATGACATTCTGCACAGCCAATGTAATGAAAGTCTCCATACTATTTTTATGAACACCATACCGTAACATTCTAGGTTATACACCGCAAATTCGAATTTATGACTTTGTGCCTGGCTCGGGAATCGAACCTTCGTCCCCAAGGGCGTAAGGTGTGCCTTTCTGCACAGCCAATGTAATGAAAGTCTCCATACTATTTTTATGAACACCATACCGTAACATTCTAGGTTACACACCGCAAATTCGAATTTATGATTCGTGCCTGGCACGGGAATCGAACCCTCGTCCCCAAGGGCGTTAGGTGTGACATTTGACACTGTTAACGTAAGGAAGGTCTCCATACTATTTTTATGAACACCATACCGTAACATTCTGGGTTACACGCCGCAATTTCGAATTTATGACTTAGTGCCCGGCTGGGGATTAAAACACTCGTCCCCAAGTGCGTTAGGTGTGACTTTTTGCACAGCCTATGTAATGAACGTCTCCATACCATTTTTATGAAAACCATACCGTAACATTCTAGGTTATACACCGCAAATTCGAATTGATGACTTAGTGCCTGGCCGGGAATCGAACTCTCGACCCCAAGGGCGTTAGGTGTGACTTATCGCACAGCCAACGTATTGAACATCTGAATACTATTTTTATGAACACCATACCGTAACATTCTAGGTTACACACCGCAAATTCGAATATATGACTTAATGCTTGGCTCTGGAATCGAACCCTCGTCCCCAAGAGCGTTAGGTATGACTTCTCGCACAGCCAACGTAAGTAACGTCTGCATACTATTTTTATGAACACCATACCGTTACATTCTGGGTTACACACCGCAAATTCGAATTTATGACTAAGTGCCTGGGAGAGAATCGAACCCTCGTCCCCAGGGGCGTTAGGTGTGACTTTTCGCACAGCCAACGTAGGAACGTCTTCATACTATTTTTATGATCACCATACCGTAACATTTCGGGTTACACGCCGCAATTTCGAATTTATGACTTAGTGCCCGGCTGGGGATTAAAACACTCGTCCCCAAGTGCGTTAGGTGTGACTTTTTGCACAGCCTATGTAATGAACGTCTCCATACCATTTTTATGAAAACCATACCGTAACATTCTAGGTTATACACCGCAAATTCGAATATATGACTTAGTGCCTGCCCGGGAATCGAACTCTCGTCCCCAAGGGCGTTAGGTGTGACTTATCGCACAGCCAACGAAATGAATATCTTCATACTATTTTTATGAACACAATACCGCAATATTCTAGGTTACACACCGCAAATTCGAATATATGACTTAGTGCCTGCCCGGGAATGGAACCCTCGTCCCCAAGGGCGTTAGGTGTGACTTTTCACACAGCCAACGTAAGGAAGGTCGCCATACTATTTTATGAACACAATACCGTAACTTTCCGGGTTACACGTCGCAAATTCGAATTTATGACTTAGTGCCTGGAAAGAGAATCGAACCCTCGTCCCCAAGGGCGTTAGGTATGACTTTTCGCAAAGCCAACGTAAAGAAGGTCTCCATACTATTTTTATGAACACCATACCGTAACATTCTGGGTTACACGCCGCAATTTCGAAATTATGACTAAGTGCCTGGGAGGGAATCGAACCTTCGTCCTCAAGGGCGTTAGGTGTGACTTTTCGCACAGCCATTGTTAGGAACGTCTCCATACTATTTTTTATGAACAACATACCGTAACTTTCTGGGTTACACACCTCAAATTCTAATTTATGATTAATGCCTGGCACGAGAATCGAACCCTCGTCCCCAAGGGCGTTAGGTGTGACTTTTCGCACAGCCATTGTTAGGAACGTCTCCATACTATTTTTATGAACAACATACCGTAACATTCTGGGTTACACACCGCAATTTCGAATTTATGACTAAGTGCCTGGGAGGGAATCGAACCTTCGTCCTCAAGGGCGTTAGGTGTGACTTTTCGCACAGCCAACGTAGGAACGTCTTCATATTATTTTTATGAACACCATACCGTAAAATTCCGGGTCACACACCGCAAATTCGAATTTATGACTTAGTGCCTGGAACGGGAATCGAACCCTCGTCCCCTAGGGCGTTAGGTATGACTTTTCGTACAGCCAACGTAAGGAACGTCTCCATACTATTTTTATGAACACCATACCGTAACATTCTGGGTTACACACCGCAAATTCGAATTTATGACTTAGTGCCTGGGAGGGAATCGAACCCTCGTCCCCAAGGGCGTTAGGTATGACTTTTCGCACAGCCAACGTAAGGAACGTCTCCATACTATTTTTATGAACACCATACCGTAACATTCTGGGTTATACACCGCAAATTCGAATTTATGACTAAGTGCCTGGGAGGGAATCGAACCCTCGTCCCCAAGGGCGTTAGGTGGGACTTTTCGTATAGCCAAAGCAAGAAACATCTTAATACTAATCAAATCAACGCAACACCGTACGAATCCAGGTCATACATCGCAAATTCGATTATTCCACTTAGTACAAGGGAGAAGAATCGAATCTGATTTTGGTTTGCTTGATCAAGTCCAACATTATCAGCTTGGGATATTGAGAATTGAATTTTAAAAGTATACTAGTTTGAAATGTAAATGTGGCTTAATGTGGCTATCGGCTTGCCGACGAATATATTTGGATCAGATAGTAGTACGGACGGGGAATCCCAGCATCTCTACTCTCGAGTACACAGACCTTGAATGGGGGTTTGTAGTCGTGTAGGAGAATGTCTCTGAATTATTTTTTTAAAAACTGATTTATTTGTAAAGTTAGTTATCTTACAATAAGCCCATTGTGTCGTAATAATATTTTTATTAGTAACTTTTAAAGCAATCGAAGGTTTTCACAATCGACTAATTCGATTATCTTCAGTCGACTGGTGCCCAACTAATATACGCTTAGTCATTAGCAGATCGGTTCTTGTTTACTGCACCACGAGACTTATAATCTTTAGACTTATAGCCTAATCTGTTAGTATCGTTTCTTTACAAATTCAAGAATGGATCCACACACCAGTTTCATGGACCTTGCGCTAATGCTTGTAGACGAAGAGAAGTGTATTCAGTTTTTATACGACGAAGGACTGCTGAGAACCAGAATGCTGTGCTCCGAATGCGACGCCCCTCTTCATCCATTACCTGTGCGTGGGAGACTATTTGAAGAGTTCAGATGCAGCAGAGGTCACGAAAAGGTTTCGCAGTCCGTTAAGAAAGGGACTTGGCTGGAAAAATCGAAATTGCCTCCGTCACAAATCATTCTGGTGACCTACTGTTTCGCCCGTGGATTTGATTACAAGGAAACTCGAACGCAGTGTTCCGCAGGTGGTCGTGTTATGAGCAATCGGACAGTTGCGGACTGGTTTAGTTACTGCCGCGAAATATGTGTGCGCTCAATGGAACACAAATATAACACCAGAGGAAGAATTGGTGGCCCAGGCCACATCGTCCAGATAGATGAATGTAAAATTGGTCGGCATAAACATCATCGTGGGCGGCCTGTCGAAGGATCATGGATCCTTGGCATGATTGACACTACAACGAATGAAGTTCGGATGGCTGTGTGTCCTAATAATCGGAGAGACGCCGGCACACTCTACCAACTCGTAACACAGCATGTAGAGTTGAACACCACAATTCATACAGATTGTTGGAGAGGTTATAACGGATTGCTGCCTGGAGGATTCGCCCAGCATCTGACTGTGAATCATTCTGTAACCTTTGTGGATCCAATTACGCGTACCCATACCAACAATATAGAGTCACGTTGGCGAACACTGCGTCGACGTCTTTCGAGGGGGGGAATTCGACGTAATGCAATCGATGTGCATCTGATAGAATATCTGTGGCGTCAGGACTGTGCAAATAGGAACGCAGACCCTTTCCAGGAAATCATCGAAGACATTCGAGAGGTGTAGCCTACCCCGTTGTATAAACATTCGTCAGGTAAGTTATAGCCTTACTTGTGGATAGTATGCCACGGCGAATACAGGCATGCATCAATGCAAGAGGACGTGCTACTGGGTATTAGAGGTAGTGGTGTGTACTGCAATCTGGACCACAAATGCTGAAAGTCTAGCTGTATGATGGTACAACATGCAATGTGTGGGTCTCATGAGCAATAAAACGAGCTGAAATGTTGTTTGTGTTGATCTCTATTCCCTTTGTATTTAACGGTTCCGGAACTCTTGGAACCGAGGTGATGCAAAACCTTTTTTGATGTGTGTAGAATATGACTTATCAATGAGGTACAGAGAGAGAGAGAGAGAGAGAGAGAGGCAGGGGAGGGGGCGGGGGGCCCGGCCTGACTCCAGCCCCAGGGCCCGTGGCGGCTCTCCACGGCCCTGGCTCCAAGCTCCGACTTATATCGTGAATTGATGTCAAACTGATGATCCGCTAGCCTTTCCGCCAAGCCTACACCTCGTAATCGCCAAGTTCTTCGATATTTGAGCTATTCCACTACGAGTCATATAGGCCTAATTTGCCTCCCCATGGTAACACTGTAGAATGAGTGATTCCGCTACCATTCAAATATTCAACACCAAACCCACCTTTTAACTATCCAAATCAAGCAATTCCTGTCGCCCCCCGAGTTTTAATACAAGTTAAATTCATCCCTTTTCTCTACCAAGCAGCCAATAATTACTTATTTAATTAATTATTCAAGTAACTTCAATCTTACCAGCGCGCCCATCATAACAGCTGTTTTTAAACTGGATAACCTTCGCTGGCTTTACGTCGCAGGTCTTCTGTCTGTCTACCTCGACAAGTGTTAGAACTTTCCCGGGGTGGAAAGGTATTATTATTAGGTATTATTAGGTATCATCACATTTCGGCTATTGCTATTTGCATCTTTTGGAAAGTGATGAAAACGTATATCCGCAGCCCTCTTATACATCGACTTACAGCCGTAAACTGAGCAATACACTTTGCTTTTACTCATTTTTTTACTCTATCAACGAGTAAAACTTATTACTTATGTATAAAGACACGAACAACTTACCACGATCTGTTTACCAATACAAGAAACCATATACAAACAGTCACCACGTGACAAATGTACCCTACTTGGTAAGTTTCCAATTTTTACCGCTAGATGTCATATCAGATAGCTGGAGTTGCCAATAGCTCACGCAATCGGCGCCGCTTGCGTGAAACTCGCTTCATCGCATCTGCGAGCCTAGCGGCGCGGGTTTAAATGATTTTAACAGACCTCGGCGAATTTTCGTTACCTCCAACTATCCAGACATAAGAATTAGCTACTTTTCGTTACCTTCATAAAATTAGCTACTTTTTCGTTACTTTTCGTTACCGGTAGACACCCTGAGTCTTATCAGTCGATTTTCAGTCGAATTTAAACACTCGAATCTCGGAATAGGAGCTATTATCAAAAATCAAAACTGAAATGCGATTTGGAAGCAGAGAACGGGAGAAAGCTAGGGAGTTGAAAATCCGAAAAAAAAAACTATGTTAATCCGGAGAACCGGATAACACCCCCAAAATCCGGAAACCTTCCGGGAAAACCGGAAAACTTGGCAGGTATGGATACCGTACGCGTACGTGAAGAGAACCAATAACGACATTCATTTCGTTGTGATATGACGCATTACTGATTGACAGATGTCGAGAGCACAACCCTTCCTTCCTTCTCGGATGTACTGTATGCTAACGATGTTAACTATTTTTACGTCAACAATACTGTTGATCATAACTTTTTTTGGTATTAGTTAGGCTATATTTTAGTTTCTTTCAATTCTATTCTTGTTGTTTTGTTTAGATTAATATTCGTAATATTGTAGTGAGTTAGCCATGTGGTTAGGGGCGCACAGCTGTGAACTTGCATTCGGGAGATAGTGGGTTCGAACCCAACTGTCGGCAGCCCTGATTCGATCGAACAGAAAATAAAACAGACATACAGTACAACAATAACACCAATGACGGATAGTGCTTCAGAACTTATGTTGCCGGAGGAACTGAGCACGTGCTCCACTCCGGGCGAGCATGCAGCACGGGACGAGGATGTTCTTTCCAGCGTGCTAACCTCGAAAATGTTCAAATCACTAAGACGTAATATAAACGATACTTGTATGCAATAACAAAGGTAATCAGTTGGCAGATATTTGTAGGAAGCTATTATGACGAAAAATATATATGTTCTGAGTTCTTTCATGTTAAAAGGTGAGATAACAAAACCAGTGGTGGGGTTTCCCTTAAAAGTAAAAGCCCTTAAGACCCACAGTCTTTTCTAAACACTGGATGCTCTATAGTTCCCCTCCGAGCGTCTGACAAAAAAAAAAAAAAAAAAAATGCATTTGAACAAATTTGCACCGATATATTTGAGATGTATGACCTGGATCTGTGTAGTATTCTGTTCATAAAAACACAGTAGTTTAAAAAAAATCATACATCGAATATGCGAAACGTAACCTGTGACGTCTTTATGTTCAAGGGTTCGATCCACTTTCCTGAAGTCTATAGTAAATTCGAATTTGCGATTCATGAACCAGGCACGGTTATGTGATCATAAAATTAGCATTAAGACGTTTCTTGCATAGGATATGCGTAAAGTCACACGTAGCACCCTCCTCGAAGTTAGGGATTCGATTCCCCTCCCTTGTACTAAGAAGAATAATTGAATTTGCGATGTATGACCCGGATGCGTACGGTGTTATGTTGATTTAATTAGTATTAATACGTTTCTTGGTTTGGATATGAAAAAAGTCACCCGTAGCACCCTTGAAGTTCGGGATTCGATTATCCTCCCATGTACTAAGTGGTATAATCGAATTTGCGTTGTATGACCCGGATTCGTACGGTGTTGTATCTGTATTAAGACGTTTCTTGCATTGGATTTGCGAAAAGTCACCCGTAACTATCTAGAATTTCGGGATTCGGTTCCCTCCCAAGTACTAAGTCATAAATTCGATTTTCCGGTGTGTAACCCAGAATGTTAAGGTATGGTGTTCATAAAAATAGTATAAAGACGTTCCTACGTTGGCTGTGCGAAAAGTCACACCTAACGCCCTTGGGGACGAGGGTTCGATTCCCTCCCAGGCACTACGTCATAAATTCGAATTTGCGGTGTGTGACCCGGAATTTTACGGTATGGTGCTCATAAAAATAGTATGGAGACGTTCATTACGTTGGCTGTGCGATAAGTCACACCTAACGCCCTTGGGGTCGAGTGTTCGATTCTCGGCCAGGCACTAAGTCATAAATTCGAATTTGCGGTGTGTAACCCAAATTGTTACGGTATGGTGCTCATAAAATTAGTATGGAGACGTTCATTACATGGCTGCGCAGAAAGTCATACCTAACGTCCTTGTGGTCGAGAGTTCGATTCCCGGCCAGGCACTAAGTCATAAATTCGAATTTGCGGTGTGTAACCCAGAATGTTACGGTATGGTGGTCATAAAAATAGTATGGAGACGTTCCTAGCAATGGCTGTGCGAAAAGTCGAACCTAACGCACTTGGGGACGAGGGTTCGATTCCCGAGCCAGGCATTAATTCATATATTCGAATTTGCGGTGTCTTACCTAGAATGTTACGGTATGGTCTTCATAAAAATAGTATTCAGATGTTCATTACGTTGGCTGTGCGATAAGTCACACCTAACGCCCTTGGGGTCGAGAGTTCGATTCCCGGCCAGGCACTAAGTCATCAATTCGAATTTGCGGTGTGTAACCCTGATTGTTACAGTATGGTGTTCATAAAATTAGTATGGAGACGTTCATTACATTGGCTGTGCAGAAAGTCATACCTAACGCCCTTGGGGTCGAGAGTTCGATTCCCGGGCAGGCACTAAGTCATAAATTCGAATTTGCGGTGTGTAACCCAGAATGTTACGGTATGTTGGTCATAAAAATAGTATGGAGACGTTCCTAGCAAAGGCTGTGCGTAAAGTCACACCTAACGCACTTGGGGACGAGGGATCGATTCCCGAGCCAGGCATTAATTCATATATTCGAATTTGCGGTGTGTAACCTAGAATGTTACGGTATGGTGTTCATAAAGATAGTATTCAGATGTTCATTACGTTGACTGTTCGATGTCACACCTAACGCCCTTGGGGTCGAGAGTTCGATTCCCGGCCAGGCACTGTCATCAATTCGAATTTGCGGTGTGTAACCCGGAAAGTTACGGTATTGTGTTCATAAAATAGTATGGAGACCATTCTTACGTTGGCAGTGTGAAAAGTCACACCTAACGCCCTTGGGGACGAGGGTTCGATTCCCTCCCAGGCACTTTGTCATAAATTCGAATTTGCGGTGTGTAACCCAGAATGTTACGGTATGGTGTTCATAAAAATAGTATGAAGATGTTCCTTACGTTGGCTGTGCAGAAAGTCATACCTAACGCCCTTAAGGACGAGGGTTCGATTCTCTTTCCAGGCACTAAATCATAAATTCGAATTTGCGACGTGTAACCCGGAAAGTTACGGTATTGTGTTCATAAAATAGTATGGAGACCATTCTTACGTTGGCAGTGTGAAAAGTCACACCTAACGCCCTTGGGGAAGAGGGTTCGATTCCCTCCCAGGCACTTTGTCATAAATTCGAATTTGCGGTGTGTAACCCAGAATGTTACGGTATGGTGTTCATAAAAATAGTATGAAGATGTTCCTACGTTGGAAGTGTGGAAAGTCACACCTAACGCCCTTGGGGAAGAGGGTTCGATTCCCTCCCAGGCACTTTGTCATAAATTCGAATTTGCGGTGTGTAACCCAGAATGTTACGGTATGGTGTTCATAAAAATAGTATGAAGATGTTCCTACGTTGGCAGTGTGAAAAGTCACACCTAACGCCCTTGGGGACGAGGGTTTGATTCCCGAGCCAGGCAGTAAGTCATAAATTTGAATTTGCGGTGTGTAACCCAGAATATTACGGTATGGTGTTCATAAGAATAGTATGAAGACGTTCCTTACGATCACTGTGCGAAAAACCACACATAACGCCCTTGGGGTCGAGAGTTCGATTCCCGGCCAGGCACTAAGTCATAAATTCGAATTTGCGGTGTGCAACCTAGAATGTTACGGTATGGTGATCATAAAAATAGTATGGAGACGTTCATTACATTGGCTGTGCAGAAAGTCATACCTAACGCCCATGGGGACGAGGGTTCGTTTCCCGTTCCAGGCACTATGTCATAAATTCGAATTTGCGGTGTGTGACCCGGAATTTTTCGGTATGGTGTTCATAAAAATAGTATGAAGACGTTCCTACGTTGGCTGTGCGAAAAGTCACACCTAACGCCCTTGGGGACGAGGGTTCGATTCCCTCCCAGGCACTTAGTCTAAAATTCGAATTGGCGGTGTGACCCAGAATGTTACGGTATGGTGTTCATAAAAATAGTATGAAGACGTTCCTACGTTGGCTGTGAGAAAAGTCACACCTAACGTCTCTGGGGTCGAGAGTTCGATTTCCGGCCAGGCACTAAGTCATAAATTCGAATTTGCGGTGTGTAACCCGGAATGTTACGGTATTGTGTTCATAAAAATAGTATGGAGACCTTCCTTACGTCGGCAGTGTGAAGAGTCACACATAACGCCCTTGGCGTCGAGAGTTCGATTCCCGGCCAGGCACTAAATCATAAATTCGAATTTGCGGTGTGTAACCCAGAATGTTACGATATGGTGTTCATAAAGATAGTATGGAGACCTTCCTTACGTTGACAGTGTCAAAAGTCACACCTAACGCCCTTGGGGTCGAGTGTTCGATTCCCGGCCAGGCACTAAGTCATAAATTCGAATTTGCGGTGTGTAACCCAGATTGTTACGGTATGGTGCTCATAAAATTAGTATGGAGACGTTCATTACATTGGCTGTGCAGAAAGTCATACCTAACGTCCTTGGGGTCGAGAGTTCGATTCCCGGCCAGGCACTAAGTCATAAATTCGAATTTGCGGTGTGTAACCCAGAATGTTACGGTATGGTGGTCATAAAAATAGTATGGAGACGTTCCTAGCAATGGCTGTGCGAATAGTCGAACCTAACGCACTTGGGGACGAGGGTTCGATTCCCGAGCCAGGCATTAATTCATATATTCGAATTTGCGGTGTGTTACCTAGAATGTTACGGTATGGTCTTCATAAAAATAGTATTCAGATGTTCATTACGTTGGCTGTGCGATAAGTCACACCTAACGCCCTTGGGGTCGAGAGTTCGATTCCCGGCCAGGCACTAAGTCATCAATTCGAATTTGCGGTGTGTAACCCAGATTGTTACAGTATGGTGCTCATAAAATCCCAGAATGTTACGGTATGGTGTTCATAAAAATAGTATGAAGATGTTCCTACGTTGGAAGTGTGGAAAGCCACTCCTAACGCCCTTGGGGACGAGGGTTTGATTCCCGAGCCAGGCACTAAGTCATACATTTGAATTTGCGGTGTTTAACCCAGAATGTTACGGTATGGTGTTCATAAAATTAGTATGGAGACGTTCATTACATTGGCTGTGCGAAAAGTCATACCTAACGCCCTTGGGGACGAGGGTTCGATTCTCTTTCCAGGCACTAAGTCATAAATTCGAATTTGCGACGTGTAACCCGGAAAGTTACGGTATTGTGTTCATAAAATAGTATGGCGACCTTCCTTACGTTGGCAGTGTGAAAAGTCACACCTAACGCCCTTGGGGACGAGGGTTTGATTCCCGATCCAGGCACTAAGTCATAAATTTGAATTTGCGGTGTGTAACCCAGAATGTTACGGTATGGTGTTCATAAGAATAGTATGAAACGTTGGCTGTGCCAAAAGTCACAAGTAATACCCCTGGGGACGAGAGTTCGATTCCCGTGCCAGGCACTACTGTCGACCAAAGTATTTGGTGCACTCGAGTTTGAAGGTTGTTTGTGATGTAACCAATAGACCTACATAAAATTCTTTAACATAATCATTTTCGTCGTTCTATTTTACGTTAGGTCATGTAGGTCTGGAATTTTTAATATATATTTTAATATTTTTATTGCAGTTGGAACACAATAAGTGCACGTTTTTAAGAGTGTTTCAACCATGCGTCACATTTAAGAATTAATATCTCAAAAACCCGTCATCAGATCGAATCCAATTCATCGAAACGTTATGCTGTATGACTGTGAAATACGTAAATTAATTCACTTATTTTGTATTTCTACAGGGAAATAACACATGTTTCACCAGCTTGCCGCTTCATGAACAGCTGTGCGCCCATACACATCATGGCGCGTCTAGCTTGGAATTTGCGTTGTATGATGTGTTCTTCTTTCTTGCGATTTTCTTTGCCTTCATAGAAATAACAGATGACTGCTGTTTCAGTGAGCCAAGAGAGTGCGTAGATTGTGTTGCTATTGAGTGTAATTCCATTACTTCCGGTACTTCATTTGTTCGCGGGGCTCGCGCCTGCGCATTGGATTGTTCTACGGACTTGTAAAATATTGGTTGCAGCCATCGGCACTGCGAACCAATATCCTAGAGTCCTCGTACTATATACACGTCATAGCAATTTTAACACAGATCTAGTTCTGTGACAGCAGGTCTTAAAAGTGATGTTTAGAAGAACCAGAGCAGCATCTGACAAGCAGCGAATTTACCTTCATGGCGACAGAAAATACCCATTTGACAGTCGTAATTCAAACTCTAGTCAAGGGGGTAAAAAGCCCATTTTCCATCGATATTACAATTGTAGGCAACTACTGAAGAGGTAAATCTGAGAATCATTAGGTCCTATATATTTCGTCAATCAAACACGAAACGATGCATAACAAGCCGCCGCAACATAAACCGTCAGACACTCCACCAGTGTCAATCACGGGGAAGGGGGGGGGGCGAAACCAGAAGTACCGCGATTCCCATGTCAGTTCAAAATAACCCTACCTGGTTTGACAGTTAAATATTCAAATAGTATTGATACAAGGAAAATAAATATCTGACATGAGCTTACTTTATGTCGTACTCTTCCGGTTGAAAACCTTGTTTTCTGCAAACTTCTTCCAGTACCTAAAAGAAGGAATAACAAAAGTTAGGTTATAGTAATAATAACATCACTCTGATCACAACTTTTATCATTTAACAATCCTGACCTGCAATATAGTTGTATTTGGTGTAACTTTAACTGTCTGTCTTCGACCATTAGGAGCCAAGACAATCAGACTTTTAAGTCCAGCCATAATTCCTTTAGCGTCAAGTCACCCTGCATCAAATCGTAGAATTCAGAATTCTCCAATGAAACCAGGGGGAGCCACTCCGGGCTCCGAGCTCTGGCTTGCCAGAGCATAGGCTGCTGCGTGACGTCATCGGTTGGGTACTGTCGTGGCGACCATGTATAACGAACAGTTCTCAGCTGTCTCTAGCAACAAAAAGGGACGCTTTTGACGAGAAATATGCATGTGGTAGTCCTCGCATGCCCTTCTGCAGTCAACTAATACCCTATAAAGGGCGTATCACTACAGTCTGTACAATTAAACTTGCTACCCTCCTGTCAAGAGACTGATAAAATAACCCGGTCAATGCATGTGAGATTTTCGAAGTGAAATGCCATGTCCTGTGGTTCGGATTCCACGTAAAAAAGGAGGTCCTGTGGTTCATAATCCCAAGATTCACGTTTACGTGAAACTAATAAACAGAACTCCAAAATGGTAATGTTGAAAATTAATCAGTGAGGTAAACAACATTGAACCAAGTGCTAAACGGTTATTGGAGTCCCAAGTCAGACTACTGTGTGACCACCACGTAGTGTAGCGGTTAGTATTCGTGGCTGTCCGGGTACACTCAGCCTCGTGAGGCAAATCTGAGAAGATGTGGGTTCGATTCCCACCTCAGCCAGCCTGGACGTGGTTTTCCATGGGTTGCCACTGCCGGGTTGGTTCCTAACATAGGCCACGGCTGCCTTCTTCTCAATCCTCATCTGATTTACAACAACACAATAACACAGGTTACCAGACAAATTTAACACACACCCAAGTGCACGGGGCTAAATGGCCACGATGTCCAAACTCCTCAAATGAATATTTTGGGCTGCACCCAACTGATTTACTACTTCTTGAAAAGTACTGTAGTTTTAAATAAGGAATATAATAAATTGCTAAATAATCAATAAGCTAATTGCATTGGACACTTAAATTCTTTGGCATTGTATCGTGCAAATAACTTGAAACGTGAGAGTATTCTGGACTCTCATAATATGCATAGATCATACAAAAGCACATCTTTTAAATAGGTTAAATATCGTAGTTCTCAGTCTTAACCTTTTCTAGGATCAAGCACACCCTCGCAGGAAGTTGTGGTACAGTTACAAAAGTACTCTCACGCTTACGAAACTATAGGGTCTTTCTTATCGGTGTAGTAATATATAGGCTGGCTGCGTGGCTCAGCGGTAACGTTCTCGCCTGCTATGCCCAAGGTTGCTGGATCGAATCCTGGTGCAGTCGGCTGGCATTTGAGGGTAAGCAAATGCGAGGGAGCCGTGTTAACAGATTTACTGGCACGATAATGATCCCCTTAGAGGCAAAATTCCGGCACCCCGGCGTCTCTAAAAGCAGCAGTTAAAAGGGACGTTCAACCAATAACATTAATTATATTATCTAGCGATATAGCAGCGGCATTAATGTAATCTCTCGGCTGTTAGTCACCCGGCTACGTGCGCATTTTGCCGTTCCCCGCTTTATTGCTAGACCGATAAAAATGTCTTTGTAATATTGTGAGCATCTGAGTTATAGTCTACTTATCTTGGTATTGAGTCATCTAACGTGCTCGGCAGAAGCTGAAAACTAAAACTTGCTACCAGTTGCATCGGTAATACTTCTCCAGTGAAGATGACGTTTCGCTAGATGCACTTAAGTACTTTTATGTGGCATTCAAGAGTAGGTTCATTGATGAGAGTTTAAGTGTGAAGGGGGGGGGGGGGGGGGGGGGGGGGGAATTTGTGTGTAACAGACGAGAGCAGGGATGATTGGATACCCATCATTTCAAAGGGGACTTACTCGTCCAACACATGAGTGGCTCCATAAAATGATTGAATTTGAAGTTTTGTTTGGTTCTTTTCATGGACGAACTATATCAAAAAGAAAAATGTAATGACCTACCTGACCACCTTAATAAAATCAAAATCTCCGGAAGTGTATGAGAAGATAATTCGTTTATACGTGAGGACAAGGACTTTTATCAGAATCCGTCACCTGAATAGGCATATCAAGATCAAATTACTGGAGAAATATGCAGCAATAAAGAACAAACTCTGGGTCGTTTCGTCATCTAAAACTCAAGTCGCATAAAAGGTAAGTGTTTATAAACTGATCATTTTCATACCAATGGTACATTAATAATGTATGTTGTTGGGACTGGGACATCTTGATCATCAGCTCCGTGTACTTGTCTTCAATTTGTAATCCGTGCTTTTAAGGTGACTGTTGTAATGTGTGTGTGACCGTAATTATTAGGGACGGAAATAGGGTAAGTGCTCCGGAACTTGAAACAAGGTAGGCTACTATCTCGGCATTTGCCTGGAGAGAGTGTGGAAAGCCGCTGTCAGTGCCGGGATTTGAACCTCTGAACTCCTGACTTACTACAGCTTCCCATCGCGGTCGTAGTGGCTACACCGCAGGATCGCTAAAGCATGATTATGTAGCCTATCGCTATTGCTAAATTTTGTATTTCCATCCTTTGCACGTCTTTTATTGTGTTTTGTGAGGCTTCTTTTAAGCTCAGCTGATACTTAGGTGCGGTAGCGTAGTTAATCTAAAATATTTTTGTGTGTGTTTATGAAGTATATTTCGCATTATAAACCACTGCAATATATTGTTAATACCTTTCTCTTTATAATGCGCATATTGCCATTATTGTGATTGAATACCACGAGCGGAAAAGAGAAGCGAAATATGACTGGGTTTCCCGTAAGAATGCATTGTAAATATCAGCTGGCATGCGCCTGCTACATCCGAGCTGCGTCACAGCTTATCAGCCAATGGGAGCGAGAGGCACCGGAGTGTCCTACCTTCTTGCAATGAAACATATTAGCATCATTACTCAAGGAATAATCATGTATGTCCCTTGATGAGAACAAATGTACATATATCCTCCTTGGTCGTGGGAGCGCCAACTGGCTGTTCTCCAAAATGTTGTTGTTGTTTTTTGGGTTGCATTGCTGGACACAGAGCCACTTCGCCCAATAACATCCGGCTGGGATTAGACTACAGTAGCCATCGCAGTAAAATACCGCAGCAAATGGGTCCATATGATCAAAAACCACTAATCTCTTGGACTTCGTTTGTCACATTGAAACTGATGTCCACATTATCCTTTTCACTATCGGAGCTGATCTTTAGCACTGATGTCTAAATTTATATAGTTATCGCACACACCAAATATGAGGAATAATGGAAACTAGATCTATAGGCTACATATATATATATATATATATATATATATATATATATATATATATATATATATATGTGTGTGTGTGTATGGGTGACCAAAAGCCTAAAAACCACACCCAGGAGCACCAGAACAATAACGGGAAGGACCCCCTAGGAGCCCACCTATGATTTTTACAATTGAAATGGAAGGTGATCCAAATATGACATAATGGCATCCACCAATGGAACTGTAGGACTATGTACAAGTGACGCGATGTTTTAAGGCAAGGGATAATCAAGTCGCCTCAATTTCTCCAACATAATGACCCGCTGCGGATTGAAGGTTTCGCACTGAAACAATATGTGATGTAATGTACCTCGTGCCCTATCACATACACACCTATCATTGTCCCTGAGATGCATGCGCTCCAAAGCTACTGGTGTAAGAGCGTGCTGGAAACGCATTCGAATGATGGTAATAATATGACGCCGCGAATATTTTCCGACCCGGAACCAAGGCGTTGTAGTTACGGATGGTTTTATTAAGATTTTTTTTTTTTGCTTTACATATTGCTATCTCGGTCCATTCATTTTGCCAAGCACTAATGACTCGCTGATGAATTATCGGTACTATATCCGGATACGGTATCCCGATATTATAAACTGTTCCCTGACCGCATGCCGCATTCGTTGCCCAGAGATCTACTGTTTCGTTTCCCACTATATGACAATGCCCAGGAATCCACATGATGACCACGTCTTGTCCTGTGAGTGTGAATGTATGGAAATATTGCACTATTTGGTAAAGATACCAATTATTTGAGTGCAGAAAATGAGGTAAGGCATTAATAACACTCAAAGAATCCGTGCATATTAGCACGTGATGTAAACGATGGGCATGAATATGGTGACAAGCCTGGCGTATAGCAAAGAGTTCAGCTGTAAAGATTGTAAGATGAGGGGGGAGGCAATAAGTGCGACTAGCCTGTAAGTCAGGAGAGTAAAAAGCCGACCCCACGCGATCCGGTCGAACCATCTTTGAACCATCCGTATAAAAAAAATCGTATAATTGGAATACAAATCCTGAATATCTCGAAATGCACGAGAAATGATATTCGGATGGTGCTTGAACATTTGAAATAGCGATGGAAAGGAATTATGCAGAATCTTAGGTTGGGTATGCAAAACCCTGTATGGGATTGTATATGGAAGTGCTAAACGGGTTTGTAACACATCCTTCCTGAATGGTTTTAAAATCTCATAAGCCATGACAAGTGCCGGTTTATGTGAGCGATCTAAACGATTTTGTGCGTAATATTCCGTCAGAAGTTGTAATTTAGAGATAATCGGAGACGCCACTAACGACAATTTGTAGGCTAAATATTTTCCCGCTATAAATGTGCGTCGATGTGATAAAGGTAACTCACCGGCTTCCACCAACAATGCACTCGTGGGGGTGGAGGCCAAAGCCCCTAGAATAATGCGGATGGCTTTATATTATAGTCTATCTAACCAAGACCAACTACAATACTCAGACCTTAATGCAGGTCTCGAAAGTGTGAAAATGGCGTATGCTGAAGCCCCGGCATATTGTTTGTTTACATTTGTTGCTGGGATACACTATTTAGCTTTGATTAGCTTCGTTTGATGAAAGTTGCGATAAACTGTCACTCATCTGTAATTTTTAGTGTCTTCTGTATGTCTGTAAAGTCCAGTTCGCGTTAATGTACTGCAATCGTTTGTAAATATGTGTAAATACGCTTAATATGGACTGGTTCGTTTGTGTGATGATTGTCCAGTCAACCGATAGCATTGTGTCACTTACTTCGGATGTTGAAGTACCTAAGTCTAAAGCATAATATAAGTGACTCAAGAATATACACCGCAATGATTTGCTAGTTAGTGGCAATATAATAATAGCTTAGTGCACTTCATTAGTGCCGAACTTAAGTACGTAAAGGGAAAACGCAATGAGCATCTACGGCTAGACCAAACCATTGACGTTATCTTGAACGCTCAGCAGTATGTGCCTCCGTAAATTCTTACCAGTCTGGCAGGTGTTCGACACTGCCTTGTATACACGCCAAATAATAGAGTGAACTTTTTTATTGGTTAAGGAAGATGTTCCCCCTGTGCCAAACAGTGAACTCATTGTGTTCCGTCATTATTCATACTTTTGTGATTCTTACAGCTTGCAAGTTATTTTTATTATGATGTATGTAATAAAGTGTTGTGAGTACCTTGCCAATTATGTTCTTATATTGCGAGATGGTGGGCCGCGATAATTCCGTAAGAGGGAGATGGTGCTTTCCAACCTATAGTACTTTACTAAATCAACTATTTCCAGCGTACAACTATTCCAAACGGTAACAGCGAATGTTTAATAGGTTAGATGGTAACATATTATCGTGGCCCTTGTGTGTAGTATTCTCCATAATTATGTTCTGATATCCACACGACGACTTCTTTGCATATTTTAATCAACTAATTCGGTGTGATGTTTTACCCGAGATTTTAGACAATTCCACGAGAGGTCTTAATTGAATTGTATCTCTATGTTGTTGGTTCGATTATTTCAGGCTACTATTCTCATTCCGATTGCGTACACAAATACTCTGCATGTGCTGGGACAGCACTTCAGTAACCGGGTACTTTCTTCTCTCCTACTTCAGAATCTGTTTGATTTTTTGCTAATAATATTAGTCTATAATTACTGAACTTAAATACAAATCGTGTTAACTCGCCAAAAAGCGTCTTATTCAACCACAGAAGCAGTGCGACTATTGTAGCTGCCCCTTGGGTGAAAATGAAGAAACTCATAATTCGAGGCCAGCACTATATAGATAAATTAATTCAGGTAAGTCTAAATTATTGATGCATATTTCTTCGGAACCTAGTCTCGTCTTGTGATATCTTTTATGATATTAGGTGAGTAAAAATAATAATTTACACGAACTGTGACAAGCCCGATGACATGATCTTAGCTATTGGTAGGGCAACCGTCGCTGCCATGTTTTTTCTACATTAAGGCCTGAGGATTGTAGTTGGTCTTGATCTAACATTAACAAGCGACTGTTCGCCATTACATCGTAAAAAACTGCCGTAATCTAATTGTGAACGAATAATGTTCTTGTACACTGTCAATAATAATGCGGGGTCCGCACCCCCAACGACGCCTTGTCAAAGCTCGAAGGACCTGTAACCGTTTTTCGATTTTAACTTCAAGATATTGTACCTGCCGTGTCCACCAGAGTTTATCGTCAATATAAATGCCTAAATATTTGATATTGCGCACAACATCTATGGTATTCTGTCGAAATAAAATAGGGGTCTGTTCGTACCACCGTTGATGCGTGATAATTATAGCAGAGTTCTTACCCGGAGATGTTTCCAAGCCATAATTACTTAGCCATTCATGGGCTAGAGTTAAAGCAAGATATAAATCTGTTCGACATTGATATAAAGTGTCACGGGAATAATAAATCATAAAATCATCCGCATATTGTATGATACGGGCATAAGGCAAAATCACCGCTACTAATTGTTGAGTATAAATGGAAAACAGAAACCCACTAAGTATGTCCCCTTGCGGCAAACCCTGAGACGTCTGACGGTGGTCCAGCATCCCATCGGGGGTACGTAATATGAGACGCCGATGAGTTAAAAAATTGTGAACAATACAAAGAAATGGAGAGGGGAAATGAAGCTCCTGCAGTTTCCGATGTAAAATCATGGGATCTACGGCATCGTACGCCCCCTTAATATCCAGACAAACAGCAATGGTATGATGTTTGCGTCCTTTAGCTAATAACACATCAGATAAGAAAATCGAAAGAGCATCTACAGTACTGCTACGTTTACGAAATGCGAATTGATACTTAGAGAATAAGTTGTAATATTCCATACACCATTGCAAACGTTGCAATATTACTTTTTGAAATATCTTCCTAACCCAGGAGCCTAAATTGATCCCACGATAATTCTGAGGGTCACGTGCGTCCTTCGAAATTTTTAAGATAGGCAGGACCTCAAAGATATTCCACTCAGTGGGAAACGTGCCAAACCGTAATACTTCATTATATACTGAAATAAGCATCTCCAGTGCCTTGTCGGGAAGATAGGCAACCATCTGATATGTTATGGAATCCACACCCGGACTAGTCGATTTCGTACCTCGCAGGGCAGATTGAATTTCCACGTACGTTATAGGTTGCAGTAAAACATGGAAATGATCTGAAGCTGTATAAGACGGAAGCGGGCCCTTATTGATAACTGTATCTGGCGTGAGATTTATATAAAATTCTTGAAAACCCTGCCGGCTAAGTCCTGTAGGCGGCCCCATATAACGCGTATTGGACAAATTTTTGATGGTAGACCATAACTTAGTTAAAGAGGTTGTGGCATTTAATGAGCTGATGTGATTCTTCCATGCATCGCGTCTCTTTTCATTAAATACTCGTAGGATCGTGGCTGTGACGCGCTTATACAACATAGAATTGTCATGTGTACCATGTTTCCGATATTTTCGTAAACACGCCTTCCGTCTTTTTACTAGTAAGGCGCACTCTGCATCCCACCACGGTATAGTCCCAGGGCGTTGGAAACTACTATACGGAATTGGACGCTTCGGGTGATAACAATCCAAATATTGCTGAATAAGGTGATATAAAAGAGAGTATTTCTGACGTGGGAAGGGTGGGATGCGGCCCAGATTATCCTGAATGAATGTCTGAAGGAAGTCGAAATCAAAGTATTTTAAGGAACGAGTTATTTTAGTGCCCCGGTGTATCGATGCGATCATAAAAAATTAAAATAGGGAAGTGATCACTCTGATGCGTGTCCCTGATCGTGCTCCAATCTAATTTATGCGACAGGTCCGGGGTAGTGAGAGTTAAATCTACCACACTTTTTGGACTGCCCGGGGGTGTCAATCGCGTAGGAGAACCGTCATTTAACACATTTAAGGAAAATGTGGAAATCCCATGAGCAATATGTCTACCTTTGGCATTAGTTCGTTCATAGCCCCAGAGTCCATGGTGTGCATTAAAATCTCCTAGAATAACTTGCTTAGATCTTTGTGACATATTTAAAATATATGTGCCACTGTTGTTGCGTGCCCTGAACACGTGGTGGGCAATAGATATGACTGACATATATATCCCCCACCCGAAAAAATTGATGATAACAAAAAGGGAGTTGATAAGGCAAAGACAGCGGAGTTATTTGTAAATCCATTTTACAGAGGGTTATTAAGCCTCCGTATCCCGGACCATCTTCACGAAAGACCGTATAATTGGAAATTTGAAAACGATAATGTGGGTATAGCCACGTTTTTTGGATAAATACGATCTCAGGGTGATATGTCGATATTAAATGAAGCAATTCATGCTTCTTATTTACCACACTCCGACAGTTCCATTGTAGCAGCCACATCCATCACCTATGAACGACATGAGATGAAGAAAGAGACTAAACGAATACAACCCAAAAAAGAAAAGGAAAAAAACTATTGACAAACTGCACCAGTACCCCTTGGTAGTGGTTTTTCGAGGGGTGGAAGTAATGGCAGTATTTTATCTAATAACTTTTTAACACAGTGCGCCCACTGTGCATTGTGGCCTAAAAGATTCATGAGTTCTGTAAATTCGTCGAGGATGATTTCAGTAGGAGCAGACTTATCGGGCCCCGAATCGGGCTCCAGTCGCCGGACACCGGATGTGCCCGGTTCGCTGGGCTTCTCAAGTGGTGATATCCGTTCCACGGTTGGAGTTTTTATCAGTTGCAGATATGCCGACCTATCATATCCCAAGGGTGTAATCAATTTCGGAGCCGGATGTACCAACTCAGTAAATATACGCTTGCGCGGAGGATCAGATCGTTGCCCACTAGATGAAGCTGCCAAAGGGGGAAATTGTTGGGGGAGTGCTATAGGGTGAAAAGGGGTACTTGTCTGGCGCTTCACAATTTCATTGTATGATTTGTTTTCAGTACACATCAGCCTCTTTATCTCCATTTGCTGCTGATGCACCTCACAGCGCACCGCCCCTGCCATATGATTTCCTTGACAATTAACGCACTTGAATATCATTTCTTTGCAGTCACTCGTTAAATGCTCCTTCGCACATTGTCCACATCTAGGGCCCCGAGCCCGACAGTGATGTTGAACATGCCCGTACCTCTGGCACTTCTGACATCGAAGAGGTGAAAAAATGTACAAACTTACTTCTAAAAGAACATTGAAAATGCTGACATGAGTCGGCAAGTTTTGAGTTTCGAAAAAAAAAATCACGGTGCCCGTTGCTATTTTTTCCGATTTTCCATCTACGGTTTTAGTACGAAAAAAACGTTGTAAGCGAACGATAGGTACGGGAGAGTCAATGAAACGCATTAGTTCCTCCTGCGTAAAGGAGGTATCTACCCCCCGAATGAGTCCCACTCGTTGTATGCTTGACGATGGAATAAAGGCCATTAGATTTCTATCCTTTAACACCGGATGTTCCAAAAATGAATTGGCATCTCGAAGTGACTTAAATTGAATTTGAACCCGATTGCGCCCTTTTCGTTGGATTTCTTGAATTCCTGGGATTTTACGTTCGTAAAACAAACGTCCCAAAGCCATTGGATGCAGATGTCCAATCGCTTGAGGCTCAACGCCTTGAACGAAAACTATATACGGTCCCGTATGATTTGGGAAGTAGCGATAGTCACTGGGAGGGGTACGAGGTTGTACAGGGGTTTGGACCAAAGGAGTAGCCCGAACTTCCGACATTGTAGTGTTCTCATGTTCATCCACAATATTCATTGATTCAATGTT
Source organism: Meconema thalassinum (assembly GCA_946902985.2). Classification (NCBI taxonomy): domain Eukaryota; kingdom Metazoa; phylum Arthropoda; class Insecta; order Orthoptera; family Tettigoniidae; genus Meconema; species Meconema thalassinum. The sequence continues at coordinate 1,530,314,561 of OX336388.2, forward strand.
GGCGTAACCATCAATAATAACCGCCGACGAATTATCCGGTGGGAGGCCTATTTGACCTCCCCCACTCTTCTCCGACATTGCGACGAAGAATTTCCGAATGTATAGTACTCACATAAATCGTGACCAAGCACAAGGAAATAAAGACGAAACAACACACTTAAATATGGATAGCAAATCGCACACCACACCGCTCACCGCACACACAAACACCAGACGAAAGCGACGGATATGTTACTGCGTTCACAGCGGACGAGCGACTGAAGTCCTCCAAAATATCGATCAACATATCGAAATTAAAGATTTTCACTCAGTCGGTCATATACGGAGTTTGGTCAAGACCAGTTTTGTTTTAGGAGAAATGCAGGAACAAGGGAAGCTGTACCAAGAATGGACTAAATTGTCTGACATTTTGAAAACGATTGGAATAAGGTACAGGGAGATGAGTGCTTTACAATGTATACAGAAACCAGACAACCTTTATTCGAGCTGAAGAGAAGCTGGTATAAGACAAGGCTCAAATTTATCACCCATACTTTTCAATCTTTACTGGCAATGAAGGAAATTGAAGACAAATTTAAAGTGGGAGTGAAGATTCAAGGAGATATAATTTTAACTCTGAGATTTGGTGATGACAACATCAACTTGGCCGACACGTCAGAGGATTTGAATGGTATGGGTGGGTTGCACGAGCCGTGTGGGTTGCCTACTTTTACCCGATCAACTTTCCCTCCAACAGGATCAGCCCTGACCCGATCCCGTTCCCACAACGAGATAATCGCGTTCGCGGCCATTGCGATCGCCGGTGTGTTCTATCCTCCTGCTGTGTGAGTGAAGTAGGCAGTGGAAATGATGGCCATTTTGTATTATCTTGTGTTTTGAAAGCGAGAAATACGTAATGTTGGCCATGATGGTTGTATTTATGTTGGTTGATATCAGTTGTATGAACATTGAGAGACACGAAATGATGAATGGAGACAAACATTGGTATCTTCAAACGCTGAAAAAAAAAATAGCGTTGGGGAAAGTCGACGAAGACGATTAATAAAGACATAAATTTGTCATAGATATAGAAGGGATTCCGATCGGGCCAAATGACTCTGGACGAACAAAGAAGTATTTATACAATAAATATCCTAGACATCTGCATAAATAGACTATTGGCAACTCCAGCTATCTGATATGACATCTAGCGGTAAAAATGAGAAACTTACCAAGTAGGGTGCATTTGTCACGTGGTGACTGTTTGTATATGGTTTCTTGTGTTGGTAAGCGGATCGTGGTAAATTCTTCGTGTTTATACATAAGTAATAAGTTTTACTCGTTGATAAGAGTGCAAAATGAGTAAAAGCAAAGTATATTGCTCAGTTTACGGCTGTAAGTCGATGTATAAGAGGGCTGCGGATATACGTTTTCATCACTTTCCAAAAGATGCAAATAGCAATAGCAGAAAGGTGACGATACCAAATAAATACGGGCAACAAGAGCGGGTTGTACCACTCTCCACTACACTCGCTGACGACAGGATGGGTTGTTCACTTACGCCGTGCCAAGCCGCACCCAGACAGCCAAGCACAGTCTCGCCGAGCCAAGCCGTACCAAGACAGCCAAGCCTAGGCCTACACCAGCCGAGGACAGCCAAGCTTCATCAGTCAGGTATCCTTTCCCGCTCCCTAGTTCATTTCCAATAACCCTACCAACCGTCATCACCTCGCTCTGCGATATCCGAGCCATTCCACTACGAGTCATATAGGCCTAATTTGACTTCGCAGGGTAAATACTTACCATCCAAATCAAGCAATTCCTGTCTACCCCGAGTTTTAATACAAGTTAAACTCATCCCTTCGCCCAACCAAGGAGCAAATAATTTCTAGAGTATATGGTACAATGAGCAAACTCAAATATAGCTTTTAAACGTAACAGCGCCATGACTCGAACTGCACAAAAACAAATACCAGCAGTCAACCGATGCTTGATAATATGCAATTGACACATAAAATCCAGTGGAAAACACAAATTAGATCACGTGTATCGCACAGTTATACATATATACAATTGAAAATAACACTGTCATTACTTTAGGGACCACATTTACTGATTATAACCGAAAAATAAAAAGTGTTCCATATCAAACGCGTGTTATTGAGTATTTTTACCCTACTTATCCAGACGACCGCAGCGCCCACAGTGTTAGTTTGAGTTGCCAATTTCAAAATATTTTTATTTCCACACCAAGAGTAGGCCTTGCCTACACGTCTCCTCAGGATTTGTATATATTTAAGAATATACATTAGCAGGTTGAATTATGTATAAAGAGTAACTGAAATACTTCAAAACTGGAGGAAACAAACTACTGTAAGTTTCTGCTATAACACTTGGAATTCAAAAGTTGGCAGACTTTAGCGATGCCATGCTGTTTTACTCGATTATCCTGTTGTTTCATGACGGGACGTCTAAACACGTACCAATGACAAATGCCGTTGATCGCGATTGGACATTATCCCGATCAGAGATAATCGGGATCGCGACCGAGACGTCTAAACGGGGTATAAGGATTTACGGAGACACATGTTGCTAAGCGTGCAATGTTCAACGTCAACGGTTTGGTCTAGCCGTAAATGCTCATTGCGTTTTCCCTTTACGTACTTAAGTTCGGCATTAACTAGCAAATTATTGCGGTGTATATTCTTGAGACACTTCTATTAATGCTTTAGTCTTAGGTACTTCAACATCTTCAGTAAGTGACACAAGGCCGTCGGTCGACTAAAGAATCGTCACACAAACGAACTAGTCCATAATACGCGTATTATCACTTATTTACACCCGATTGCAGTACATTAACGTGAACTGGACTTTACAGACATACTGAAGACACTAAAAATTACAGATGAGCGATAGTTTATCAAAACTTTCATCAAACGAAGCTAATCAAAGCTAATATTGTATCCCAGCAACGAATGTAAACAAGCAATATGTCGGGCTTCAGCAAACGCCATTTTCACCCTTTCGATACCTGCATTAAGGTCTGAGTATTGTAGTTGGTCTTGTATGTATCATGAGGTAAACATCGACTTCCGATAAAAGGCGTGAGGAGCGGGTTATTCCAAACAAAATGTATGACGTAACGAAGAGACATACATATGAGGAAAACAAATGAAAGTGGACTGGGACACAAACGGTATTTGACTTTTCACACCGAAGTGACCCACTTGGGTGACTTACTGCACATAGACACACATGACCGGGTCACGATTATGGATCAGGTGAAAGGTGCTACCTACGCTGAGGAAATGTGCTAGACCGTTTTCGATCATAAACTAGGTTAATACGTTCCAAGAGACTACACATGTTAAATCTAGTGTCAAGAAAAACCAAAAGAAAAATTTCATGATAATATTATTGAGAATCAAAAAACATTACAGGTAGATAATGACAATAACAAATTAAATTAATTAAATAATTAAATTACATATTAAATACAATGTATGTGTATACGAGCGAGGAACCTAAACAAGGTGGCATTCACGTAATGTCTTAATGATACTACAAGATTTTACCCAAATGAAGAAACCTAACAGGCATCCCTTTAATCAAATTCAAGAAATTACCTTATATGTCCATATTAGACTAAGCTGAACGACATAGGTTCAATAAAATATTAATTATCCACTCAAGTATTGAATCTTCCAATTGTTTGTCAGAGCAGAAGAATATTACGTCAAACTCATACCAAATCTAACATGTCTTCCCTTTTTATCGACAAATTTCTATCGTTAATTGTTAACCAGGAAAAATCGATCAACAACAATACAGTGTCGTAACCCACGGAAACAAGACTTTACATAAAATAAAATATGTATCATAATTAGCGATACTTGACACGGAGTTCATAAGGAACTATACTAAGAGACAAAGATAGAGTGAAGTTATTACAATAATTAGGTTAGAAATAAAATATCTTTGCTCGGAAAAGATAAAGTTTTGGACCGTACAGACTAGGCAGGTCAGATACAAACAGTGGCGGACTGGCTCTCGAGGGCCCACTCGGGAGTTCTGACAGAAGGCCCCCCTCCCCCTCCCCGCACTCCCGTAGTGGGAAATGTCGGGAAAAAAGGCAAAAAATAATTCCTAGTTTTTTCGTTTAATTTTACTTATTGAACTCAAACACAAACACAATAAACATAAACAATTGAAGCAGAAAACAGCTTAGCAGCTAATTTCAGAGGCAATATGCTTGAACAATAAAATCACAGCAACAATCGCGAAAGTTCAGAGGATGTTCTAGCAACACTATCTATAATTTTGTCTTTGTCAATCGACGCCACCAGGTCGTACTCGACGTTCATCAAAAACAGAGGTTCAAATATCTCTTGCGGAATCGTGGACCTTAACTTAGTTCTGACAATCTTGAGTTTTGAGAACACCCTCTCACAAGTTATTTGCGTGCCAGGTAGTGTCAGAACGAATTGATAGACGCAATACAGATTAGGAAACAATCCTGATTGCTGGACAATATCCCGGATGATATCAAACGCACACTTTAAACATCTTTTACATTCAGGATAACTTTCTTTGATCTCGTCAGATTCTTCATCAACATCAACATGTAAGTCAGTTTCAAGGGGAGCATCATCTTTGCTAGGCTCAAATGTTTAATTTAAATCTTTGGTTAAGGAAGAGTACTGCGCCGCAAAAGTTTTTAATTCTTCGGATAGTGTATCTTTATCTACCTTAGCTAATCTTACAACTTCTCTTAACGCGTTTTCAGGCAACCCGTTTGTGATAACATCATTAAAATTTTTAGGATCTAAGCGAGCACAATCTTTGAGAAGATCCGCGTTAGCAATAAATCTACGATCTATGCTAGACTTAGCTACATGGAGAATATTCAAGTACGTCTCAATCCTGTACACATCTTTTGGATGTTTTGGTCTTTCGTCATCAGCTTGTTCACCAGCCATTTTTTTGGTTCTTTTCATTTTCTTTGGTTTAAAGTCCTCCTGCAAATGAAAATCCTCAGGGACACCAGCCACATCGGGATCATGTAAATTCAATCTCTCGTTTAAAAGGGCAGCAAAATTTTTGCTCTTCTCATACAGCGACTCAAAGTGATCGTCGCTCCTTTTATTCTCAATCTCTTTTGCAAGTTTTTCCACCATATTGAACGCGGTCAAGTAGTTTAAAGACTTAGATTGTAAATATTTTGACGCAACTGAACTCGCCTTAAAAATATCTAGGTACACAGCAGCAGTTAAAATGTTCTCAAGCTTGCTCCATTTTTTTAGCAGTGCAATTGCTAGAAACTTTGTTTTTGCATCAAACGTCGAGACCCGTGAAACAATTTTGAACAAGGCTTCCAATAAAATAGCGAATTTTGGAGTAGAAATCGATTCCTCGTGAACATCTAGATCTATTTGGGACTAAATAGCTTTGTCCTTGCTCCACCACCTGTTTTTTTTTTCGATAACCTGTAACCTGCTCATTTTCCCATGACTAGACTCAGCCTGCTTTTTTACTTCCCTTACAACATCCATAAGCTTATGCGATTCGGAGAAAAACACTGCTGTTTCCTGCACTAAACCGAACAAGTTTTCGCTAGAAAGGCAACATTCGATCGCGTCTACCATGACTAGATTAAGAACGTGTCCAACGCAGTGCGTAAACAATATGTCTGGATTCAAAATTTTAAAGTGGGCTTGCAATCCCTCGTACTTAGCTGACATATTGGCAGCGCCGTCAAATGGAGAGCCATTCAATTTTACGATTTCTACTTTCATTTCGGAAAATTCTTTACAGATGAGATTGTAGAGAGCTTTTCCTCTAGAGTCATGAACAGCGAGCAAACGAAGCAATCTTTCATGAACTTTTCCGTGTAATACGTAACGCACTACCACAGCCATTTGAACCAAAACAGAGACGTCCTGAGTGGAATCAACAAGACGACCAAACTACGTTGCTTTCTTTAAATCGGAGATTATCTGTGCTTGCAAGCATTCACCAATAGCTTTAATTGACTTGTTAATGAACGTTTTTGACAGAAAAGTGACCAGAGACCCTCTCCCTGCTGTAGGTTCTCCCCCTTTTTATTTTCGTTATTCCTTCATTCGCTTACTAAGCTCAATGCACTTATTGATATGTTCTTTGAGTACGACATCATAGTCTTTAAGCAATAACACCAACTCTAAAATGTTGCCTTGGTTAACAGACCTATCCTCCAAACTATAGGCAGCCTCATCCGACGTTCCTCGATAAGCAAGCCCTTGCCTCCCAACAAACACAATTACATCAATCAACCTCTTCACAATTTGGCGCCTTAGCTCAACCTCTTGCCTACGCATTTCCCTAAGATTGACATCAATGCAACTAGTAATGTCCCTACTAACGGCTGCTTGCAACAAAGCATCACAGGCATTTAAGTGATTCTTGGATTTCTCATGACTTTCAACAGAACTGTGAACATGTTTCGGGTCTTTAACGTCATGACCAGTAACAAAGCTGGATAAGTTACCTCGAAAGTCAATGTTTCTACCAAAAACCATGCATGTTGTGCAGAAAATTTGCTTTTTCTCACTGCAATACGAAAGCCACTTGCGCTTTATTTTCTCGCCTGATGGCAACGTATAAAAGTAAAGTTTGTTTGTGCAAAAGGCAACTTTTAAGGACACTCTTCCGAAGAAGGCTGAATCGGATGATTTTTTTTACTGCTAATTTGGCATCAACACATACAAACCATATAATAACCATTTTTTTTTTTTTTTTTTTTTTTTTTTAGCGTATGGCTTTTAACGCCGGGAGTGTCCGAGGACATGTTCGGCTCGCCAGTTTTGTAGCTGCTTCGAGACGGACACCCAATGGGTGAGCTACAAGTACCGTTGGGGAGGGAAGGAGGGAAGTTGGAATGTAAGGACGAGGAGTTGGAAGGTAGCGGCTGTGGCCTATAGTTAGGGACCAACCCCGGCATTTGCCTGGAAGGAAGATGGGAAACCACAGAAGACCATCTTCAAGGTTGCCGGCGGGGGGATTCGAACCTCCTCGCCTCCCGGATGTGAGCGACTGCCATCAGTCATGCCGTAACCACCACGGCTAACTCACCCGGTAATAACCATATAATAACCCCTAACAGACAAATTCCGGATTTTTATCACTATTTTAGAAGTTCACCTAACATTAGATATACCACATTTAGCATACACCGACTGTTGCATTACCAACACTGCAACTAAATAATTGTACATATTGTATATATTTTTCTCCTGTAGTCTCAAACATAGATGTTATAGCCTAAGTGTAATGGATCTCATGATGATCGCTTGACGATCGAAACTGGTCATCCTAGTGTATTTATTAATCTTATGTAATTTATTTCAGGATTAGGGCATAACCCAGCTCTGTTTGGGTACATTCGTGTTGACCGACTGAAAAGCACCAAACTTTTGTTTACTTAGGCAACACTGAAAAATGGCTTCAAACCTCACAAAACTTGAATAAATCAACGATAATTTACGACCTTTGCAATTTAATTACCAGTTCTCCCCTTTTAAAAATATTGCCACTAGAAAGGATCATTGTCGCATCAACTCAGAGTAAAAGTGATTTGATTAGGTATCGTTCTTTTTTTTTACAAAATGAGCAAAATAAAAATACATTTAGGTTCTAAGTATTTACTTATCTACAAGAGACACACAGCAAAGTACCGCACCACGTTTCGTCGTAAGATATACGGTATCATCTTCTTAAGAACGTAGCAAAAATTCTCACGCGCAAGACCTTTATGAAACAAATAAGATGGATATTTATTTATAATTAACACTTTCGCAAACGCCCAATTCACCCCCCCCCCCCCTCCAGACCACTGTGCATCGTCCTGGCAGGCGATGCAACTACTCAGGCGGGTATTTCCGGAAAATTAGCTTTTGCATTTTTTTGGAGTAGTGATTGTTCTGTATTAATAAAACAGACCAGGAAACAAAAGACCAACTTGGAGCGGCATAGGAGACATCCTTTTTTTTTAACAAATTGAGACGTTGGCCGTCTCCTCAGAAGCATCCAAACGCTGGCGTCTCAATGTAACAGAAAGCGTTTCAATATGAGAGGGCTTGGGTCTTAGTTTGAGACAACAGAAAGGGGCCCCGAGCTAAAAGGGGCCCTTAGCTAAAAGGGGCCCTTAGCTGAAAGGGGCCATGAGCTGAAAGGGGCCCTTAGCTTAAAGGGGCCCTTAGCTGAAAGGGGCCCATAGAAAGCCAAAAAGTTGTTTTAAAAATGAAAGGACCAAAATAAATTAAAACAACACTAATTCTATTAAAGACCTCGATCGATTCATTTTATTTCAATAGGGAGGTGGTGTATTTTTTAGCTTCAACCAGTGGCCCAATGACTCTTAAGTTGCGGCTATCGTTACGGCCCACACAAAATCCCGAAAGGTAGTGTTGCGGCTCAATACAAATTTTCGGTAGGCCGGGGGCCCAAGGGCCCCCGACCCACCGAGGGCCCACTCGGGGATCCCCGAGTGCCCGTCCGGGCCAGTCCGCCACTGGATACAAACGTTAAAATAAAATCCCTAGGAGTAATAAACTCAAAACACAAATTAGGTTACTGGAAAATAATATAAAATAGTTGAACATACATTACCAAGCTGCCTTCAGATACCATTTCGAGGTGAGAACTTCACAGAAATAAACTGTAATATATCATAAAATATTAAAAAGTTACCACACAGTGACAATTACATTCACTTACGCATATATCAATGAACAACTATGAAATATAATCCAGTACCCAATAAAATATAAATTACAAACTTTTGAGTATATTCCTTCGTTAAGACTACCACAAAGAGAGTTGCCAAATGTACATTTCTTCAAATTTCAACCAAGTATGAATTCTCCGAAGTTCTTATTACACGTAGGTAGGCTACATAACAGAAGGTGTTTTAGATTAGGGAAATACCTCTAGATAGGCCGAAGCCAGTCTAGGGCCCCGTAAATATTAGATCGCGTGAATTCACATCTTGCCTTTTTCAGTTCCAAGCAAATAATATTAATACACATCAGACGTCGCTATTGGCTACAGCATTTCGATGTTTCGATTGTTGTCGATAACAGGCCTGCGAGCACAAGGAGACACCCGCGCTATCTCTTGTCTCGCTACCCACACCAGTCAGTACGTCCAACACTACCAAGATGGCGCGACGTACTATGCCCATTTAGACCGAAGTCCTGACGACCACATATGCATTTAACCAAAAATTAGTCAGCACGAGAATCAAAATATCCCCGGGCGCCTGATGGGTTAAAGTGACTACAATAACTCAACAAAAAAAAATGCTTTACTGATTTTCGACTCGATGCAACAATAAGGATAGAAGGAGATTTTCTGATAATAACACAACCTGTAAAATTATCTCTTTTTATTTAAAACGTTAAAAATTACTGAAGGCATGCCAAAAATAGCATAATAGATGCATGACGAATCATACGTTATATACAAGATTTACAATTCCACCAACACATGAACACTTGGCAATTGAGACGAAGGTCAAATTAATAGTGCTGTTGACTTCGCTCAAAATAATTATTTACAGTAGTAGGGTTTTCTCAGTGCAAATTTAATTGTCCTTCCTGATTCCTATTTTATTTGAGTATTCACATATTGAAATGAAAAAGAATTTATCACTCGATGAAAAATATATCACTGTGTCAGTTTTTCAAAATTATAGTAGCAAATTAACTAACACTTCAGGATTCAGTTATCTCAAGATTTGTTCAAATACAAAGTTATTAACAAGGAATACAACACAATATCATTTACATGGACACTCGAGCATTTGGATTCGAAGAACTTCGATAAACAGAAAATATGTATTGAATCATCTGTTCTCGATCCAAAATCTATTCAGAGCTTTTGACTCAATCATCAATATAATGGTAAAAAAATTATTATCAACAAAATATAAATTCAATTCAATATGGATTCAACCATTCAATCAATTGGAAATATTATTTAGAAAAAAAATTCATAACACAATATCATTTGTTATTATCAAAATTACAATTATTTGACATAATGTCAAATATGTTAATCATCAAATTTATTTGCAAAATGTTTATATATTTTTACAGGATCACAAAAATCCTCTCAGTTTGTAGTGGTTGTTAAGAAGTAACAGGTTTAAATAATTTACAGCATCGGCCCATTCGATTTAAATGCGTCGAAATCACATAATCATAATTAGCATCTAGACAACGGTAAAGTCTTTTCATAATGAAAGGTACAATTTTTACAATAAAATTTTCGGGCTGGCAATTACTAGTAATATTTCTAGAACACGTGGTTAAACTGTGAATTGACAATGATGGCTCAACAAAATAACCTTTGGTTATATCTCGACGAAAGTGTGGCTAAATTCAACTCCTCCACTAATTTCGAAGACATCCAACCTACAATATGGTTGATGCTTCATTTCAACAACCTCATTCCTGCGACCAAATTGCACAATCTGAATGGCATATTTAACTCTTTGCACACACATCAATTATTTCTTCCCAAATTATACAGAATAATCAAGCCTTTGCTTGTTACGACTACTGGAAGATTTATATGTTAGTAAACTCCCCCAATGAGTTTACAACAATAATTTTACCATCAGTTTAAAACCTGAATTACTCCACACCGTGTCTATTTTTTAGCCAAACGTTTTATCAAAAGACGTTGTTCAATAATGATTTTATATGTGTTCAAACTCTAGCAAAACTCCTGGTTTATACATGCTTTTGGCTTCCCGTATCATTATTTTCATTATCTTCTCAAAGATTTAAATGCATAATGCAAGCGTAAAATACTTCCACTGAATTAATATGTTATTTGTTTGTGGGCATGCGTTAGCCACTAACCTTCGGAATCAACAAGTATCCGATCTTAGAAAATTGTTTTAAATGTCAAATGTATAAATCACACTACATGATAATGTTTATTAGAAATCACAAATATTATCTCAGGAAATTGAAAATAATTATAATTATTGAATCAACATTATTATTATTATTATTATTATTATTATTATTATTATTATTATTATTATTATTATTATTATTATTATTATTATTTCCTCAACAAGTGGATTTAAAGTTGTCAATCTGTTCGGGGAATTTCATCCTCGACTTCTTAATAATGGATAAATATCCATTCCTCAACTTAAATTTATTATTAAATTTTCAGTTACGACGGCTGATGATCGTGATTAGAAAAATATCAAAATTAAATAAATGCTCGTTCTGCTCGTCCTCAAATTTCGAATCATTGACTTCTGAATGTAAAAACTGCTCAGATCAATGCTTCTATTGCAAAAAATATTTGCAACAGCAAAAACATCGATGAAAAGAAAATATGTGTAGGTAAGACTGTAGAAAGAATTGAGAAATTCCAACTAACTACGCATAAAATAATGCAAATTGTAGCTTACATTCCTGTAGATCTTGATGCTGGTAATCTGGTCTGAACCAGATTATTTCAGTCTTCTTGTCCCCATTAGGACACGTAATTATAATCTTGTATCGGCCTCCATTTTATACCGGCAATGGCCTTAGTCAGACAGCGGTATTCATACTTGTAGCCTGAATAGCTTGATGAAAATATTTGGTAAAATGTGCTGCTTCAACAGCTGCAGTAATCTTGACTGGGGTTAGATCGAAAAGATCCATGATGAAAAATTACCAGTTTAAACTCGACCCAACTGTAATGCCTTCAATACTGTCACTACTCTTACAATCTTATGCAACACATGTTCGAGTTCTGAATATCTGTTCCCTGGACAGAGTTTCTCACTCTCCAGACAATGCTATGCATGCTGGTTTCCCTATGTCGTCTAGTGAACTGAACTGTGCAATACTGGTAGGTGAACAGTACTTACTTATTTTGGTTGGTCGAAAGTTATTAAGTCCAAGACTTATTCTGGTTGTTTGGATGAAATAATCCAAGTTAAATTTTAGTGGACAGTGGAAAACAAAACATAGACTAAGTCTATTCATATGTCCGTTGTAGCAGTAAATTATTACCAATGCCACCAAATCCATCACATCGGTGATAACTTTTGAAAAGTTCGAAGCTCACTATAATATTAAACACTTTTATAAGACCAGTAACCATTTACTGTCGTCGAAATCACTAAGTCCCAGCAACTGTGTGCTGGTAATAACGTAGATTTTGCAACCATGTGCACGAAGATTATTTATACAGTATAACAGTGTTCAGAGCGACGTAGAGTGTTTAGCGTCTGAGCGCTTACGAAGGAATGACCGTACTAAGTTCTTATAGACAGAGCTCTTGCGAGGAAGTGACTGTCCTTAGCTCTGGCACGCAGGTTTTATATACACCGCAAGCGGACTCCTCGAGGTCAATGCGTGAAATATGCTGAAACTAAAACATCTCATATCTCAGCTTCCGCTCAATCAATTTCCTCGAAATAAAGCACATTCTTCCTCCCTTGTCCGTGCCAGTAATCTGATGTTAGTCTCAAGATTCTACTCCATCGGGAAATATTTAATGTCATTTCAGCCTCGACTATGACGCTCTCGCCTACCTCACTTAACCATTTCTTGGCTGCACAAAGTTTCCATTTCCTTCTTAGAAGGTTCGGCGCGCTCTTTTCAAACTTTCAATTCTGGACTTAGCATTGTGGCCTGTGCTCTCAAATCTAGGCAACTGGATTTGGGCACATCTACCCCACACATAGCCAAAAATAAAAATTGAAAGATTTTTATTTTTACTATTCACACTTTAAGCTACCTGGTTCTTGAATAATAAATCTTCAAACTCGAAGAATTGTAAGTTCCCACGATGTTAACCAGTTCGTGTGTCGGCTATCTTGTCATTACTTTCCTCAACTCGACAAGTTTAAAAAATATCTCAGGCAAAAGTTTGAATAGACCCCCCGATGTTGCTTTCTGCATTTAATCTATCTTTTCGTCCCTAGTGGTGTTCTTCGGAAAGTATCTAACTGTCTGTCTTCCTCTTCGAAATTACCATCTTCCTCAAAATTATAATCTGTTAAGAAAAAAGTATTGACTTCAGCAGTCTTTTCTTTGGTCTTATTTATTCCGGAAGTACTGGTTTTTTCCTGCTGATTCAACCGATCTAGGTATTCTTTACTTTCCTGTACTCTATCATCCAGGTTTTTCCTTCTTTCCTCTTCCTCATTCAATCGTAGTGAATTCTCGTTTCTTTGGTAAAAGCCATTATTCCTTCCAAAGTACCTTCACTCTTGGTATCGTCCTTGGTTTCCTCTTGGTCTTCCCCATCGACCTCTATAATTGTTCGCACCCTCAGGTCTCGTATATGGTTTATTCTCATATGACCGATAGTTGTTTTGGTTCCATCTTCTTTGTCCTGGATCATCCCTCGGCGTTTTCTCTTCTCTACCGTCTCGAGGTGTCACTGCAAATACCGCGTTGTCATTCTTTCCAGCTTTCTGATGAAAGAATTTAGCGTTCGTGTGATCCAACTTCTGTAGAACTTCAGCAAATTGTTCCATGTTGTAAATGTCCGCTGCTATAAGTGTTCTTTGGACATCCGCAGGAAATTGCCTGATCAATGCAGTAATTAATTCGTTGTTGGGCATAGGCGGATCTAAATGTTGAAGTTAAGATAGTTGCCCTTCGAAATAAGTCGAATAACGTGTGGGTTGAGAAGTGGAGAATCTTTTGGAGTATAGCTCCGCTCTCACTTGTTGTTGAGTTTCTGGGGACAAGAATTTCTTCAATAATCCTCTAGCGAATTCCTCAAAGTTGTTTAGAGTAGATCTAAAGGCTCTAAACCACGTAAGTGCGGGACCATCCAAAATTTCCCTATCACTCTTATTTCCCTTTCTTTGCCAATCTTGGAATCCTTGAGGTAATCTCCCACTTCCCTCAGGAATTCTACGGGTGTAATAATCCCAGTTCCTGAGAATTTTGAAGGTTTATCTTCAACGTTCTTGTAAAAGGTTATAGGAGTGGATTGCATAAACGTTCTAACCTCTTCCTGTTTATGGGGATTATCTACTTTGTTTACTCCCTCAATATCCATATCCTGACTCATAATTGTAGGTTTACCGTGAGGTTCAACAACACTCTTTGCTTGCCTTTGGTAATCCAATAATTTGTTACTAAGTGATTTGATAGTTTCTTTGAGTTCAGCATTTTCTTCACCTACTCATTTTTTTAACTCTTCGGTACTGCTTTTATTATGCGAATAATCACCCTGGTTTTTGTCTTTAACCTGACTCTTGATATCCTCAATTTTTCCTCTGGTTCTCTTCAGATCTTTTTCTGATTTCTTCAGTATCTCTCTTGATACCTTCTGTTTCTCTACAATTCTCTTTTACATCTGTAGAAATTTGTGGTGTTTGAAGTCATATTTTCAGTGTTGCCTTAGTAAACAAGAGTTTAGTGCTTTTCAGTCGGTCAACACGAATGTACCCAAAAGAGATGGGTTATGCCCTAATCCTGAAATAAATTACATGAGATTGATAAAACACTAGGATGACCAGTTTCGATCGTCAAGCGATCATCATCAGATCCATTACACTTAGGCTATAAAATTTATGTTTGAAATACAGGTGAAAATATTTACAATATGTACAATTATTTAGTTGCAGTATTGGTACTGCAACTGTCAGTGAATGCTAAATGCAGTATATATGATGTTAGGTGAAATGCTAAATGGTGATAGCTATCCGGAGTTTGTACTTTAGAGAGATTATATGGTTGTAAACTATGGTTAAACTATAAAATTGTAGGCTAACTACTTATCTGATTGTCTTCCTTACTACAGCTACTCGCAGTTTTCGTGTTCACTGGAACTCACTGTGCGGTCGACTGCGGTGGTTATCTTAACGACTGGTTTTTCCCTGCCTTCTCCCCCCTGACCATACGTGCTGTGGGGGAGTGATAGCGATGAGTTTATGTGAGGTGTTGCCAACCTAGATAAGATGGATGTTATTGAATGAGGTGGGTCTACAACTATTAAAGACCGTGGATTAGCCCTCGCCACGCGTGGACCATAAGCCATTCGAACTAAGCGTTGACGGTCTTATGAGGACGTCCCGGCACCTTTAATACTGCCGCGAATATGGGCCTTGGTTTATTGCAGAAGAAAAGTACATCGTACACCTGATCCAGATAACATTTACCTATTTCACCCCAGTACGCACAAACTAGCGGGTTTCAATTCAATGGTGCACAGGGCTTTAAACATACCCATGTCAAAAGACAACTATAATAAGGAAATAAGAACTATTAAGCAAATAGCAAAGGAAAACAACTTCCCGCCAAGCAAAATAAATCAAATTATAGCCAAACATAAAAATAAAGATAAAACGATTCCCAAACCGGACAGTAATGAGAAAAAAATTGCGCGTTTCAACTATGTGAATGCGAATACATATAAAATCACTAACCTATTCAAAAAGCAAGGCATAAAGATAGCTTTCACGACGAAAAACACAACCGCTAGGCACCTCCTAAATAGTAATCTAAATAAACTTGACCCGTATTCAAGGTCAGGTGTATATTCTATAACGTGCCAAGACACCGATTGTCAAGCTAATTACATCGGGCAGAGTGGAAGGCGAGTAGACACACGTTATAATGAACATAGGAATGCGATAAGATACGGAACACATTCAGCCGTGTGCGAACATATGTGTGACGCAGGGCACAGCTTTACCAAAATAGAGTCGGACCTTAAAATAATCCATCACGAATCGAAAGGCAGAGCTCTTGACATAAAGGAAGCAATCGAGATACACCTAGCCAAACGAAACAATCCCAACAATCTAAATGAACACACGTTCATGGAGAGCTCACCCCTCTTCACGCTACTAAAAAAACACACCCTGTCGGAAACAAGACACAATTTAGCGACACAGCCAAGCTAGATAAAAAGGGGGAAATTAGGGGGTTTTTAATAGGTAAATGTTATCTGGATCAGGTGTACGATGTACTTTTCTTCTGCAATAAACCAATGCCCATATTCGCGGCAGTATTAAAGGTGCCGGGACGTCCTCATAAGACCGTCAACGCTTAGTTCGAATGGCTTATGGTCCACGCGTGGCGAGGGCTAATCCACGGTCTTTAATAGCTGTAGACCCACCTCATTTAATAACATACATCTTATCTAGGTTGGCAACACCTCACATAAACTCATCGCTATCACTCCCCCACAGCACGTATGGTCAGGGGGGAGAAGGCAGGGAAAAACCAGTCGTTAAGATAACCACCACAGTCGACCGCACAGTGAGTTCCAGTGAGCACGAAAACTGCGAGTAGCTATAGTAAGGAAGACAATCAGATAAGTAGTTAGCCTACAATTTTATAGTTTAACCATAGTTTACAACCATATAATCTCTCTAAAGTACAAACTCCGGATAGCTATCACCATTTAGCATTTCACCTAACATCATATATACTGCATTTAGCATACACTGACAGTTGCAGTACCAATACTGCAACTAAATAATTGTACATATTGTAAATATTTTCACCTGTATTTCAAACATAAATTTTATAGCCTAAGTGTAATGGATCTGATGATGATCGCTTGACGATCGAAACTGGTCATCCTAGTGTTTTATTAATCTCATGTAATTTATTTCAGGATTAGGGCATAACCCATCTCTTTTGGGTACATTCGTGTTGACCGACTGAAAAGCACTAAACTCTTATCTGTAGAATTTTTTTTCATAATCTCTTCGTGATTCTTTAACGAACTTGTCTTATCCACAATGTCTATCTGAGCTGTCTGGATATCCTTGGCATAACGAATAGAATAGAAAGTGTGATCTCTTCTCCCTAAATAGCATGTAATGAATACGGATCGGGTTGGCACTCGCCGCTACGCAGCGCTACAGTCGACTTGAGATTGTTGATTTCCACATATGTTTATGTGTTTATGCGCGATATATTAAGTATTTAATCGTTCGGAGTGATTTGGTGGTGTTCTGTGCAAACGTTTATTGATATACAAGTGCCTACACTACTACTTCATAGTATTAATACCTGAAATGCTATTGTAGGAAGCATTAACTGAAATGGAATTTAATTTCTTGTCGTGTGTTGACGTTATCTTCGCGTGTTAATTTTATTGTTATTTAATGTAAGTAAACAGCAGTTTAGCCCTTACATTTTCATGAGTGCTTAATGTGAGTAGTGAAGATGCCTTGCTGTTTTGTACCAGGATGCCGATCTGGCTATGGGGACTGTAAATAGGTCAGACGGTTTTTCAAACCTCCTAAATATATGGAACGTTTTATCAAGTGCAAAGGGGCCATACCAGGGAAGGATAGGGAACTTACTGAAAAGTCCTACATCTGTGATGCTCACTTTTCAGAAGATTTAATTGTTAAATTTGACAAATTTGTGATAGGAAGTAGTACTTCTCCCAAGAACCAACTGGCGATTGAAAGACTATTCTGTTCCACATATATTTCCTAATTTGCCGAACTATTTGTCCAGTAAGGTGTAAATAAAATGCTCTTGATGCCATTAAAGACTACTTCTGTGAAGAAAGGGATGAGAATAAAACGTCAATGAGTTTAAAAACATATATCTACCGTAATGCTGAAGGAGGCGTGATCAGTTTAGGCAATAGCCTACCCTAAGAAGGGGTCATGACTGTGCCTTCTATTTAAATGTTAAGTGCTTCTAAAATGATGGTAGTTTATAGAGTTTGGTGTTTGTGGAGTGAAATTTATGGGTTCGGTATAATTGATTTTTGTAATATTTTAAGGTAAAGTTGAAGGAGCCGTGATCGGGTTTAGGCAATAGCCTACTCTATGAAGGGGTCATGACTATGCCTTCTATGTCTGTTTAATGTTAAGTTCTTCTGAAATGATGGTAGTTTACTGATTTTGGTGTTTGTGGAGTGAAATTTATGGTTATTATTGAATTTTATAGTAATCTACGGTAAAGTTGAAAGTTGCGTTCGTACGTTTATTTTTGGCTGTGTTGCAAGTCTGTTAAGGGAATGTAAAATATGTAACAATGTGAAGAAATCCTTTCTGATAGCCAGGTTAATTTTTCCGTTCTTTTTTTTTAAATTTACCGGTAGCTGGCAAAACTAACTGCATTTTGAACTTGCTCTCTGTCTTCGCTTATTGTCGAAACTGGACTATTACAGGGGACGACTTATTAAATTATAATTGGGCACAGTAAAGTAAGTGGAGATGTCGAACTTATTAGCGCCTATGAGGATATTTTGCGGTGTTTTAACATGTAAAACAGGTCGCAAGGTTTTAAAAGTCTTGTAAGCGCCAATGCTAACTTACATCACAGATCGGAGCCAGCGCTGCGCTGCGGAGGACCAGGCGTACTAGGCCAGTGAAATCACTTCTTATTCTAGTCGTTATGTCCTTGGTAATAACTTGAACATGTGACGTCAAAGTTTCTCTGATCTTTTTGATTCCGTCTTGAGTCTCCAGTTTAAGTGCATCTTTAAAGGCCCATTTCACACCGAAGATGCAAGACGCAAGATGCATGCATCCTGGATGCAAGATGCATGCATCTTAAACACCAGACTATGTAATTGAATGAGAGTTTTCACCCCGAAGATGCAAGTGCGTCTAGCATCCTGGATGCAAGACGCACTTGCATGTTGAGAACCAGCCGGCTGGAGATTTCAGCGTGCATCTTTGTTGTGCTGTCTTGCACACTCGCCCCTCCCTTTGAAATCTGACTCACCCGACTCTCAGCAACACTGTATATGATTCACACCGTTGGACGTGTGCTTGACTCGCGCCATTTCTTTTGAGTTTCATTAATTTCAGACTTCAATTAGACGTTGTGTTCCAAGTACGAAACTTCCATCCACCCTTCAACTATGTTACCCGACACGGAGAACTTCAACGTGATCTTTGTTAAAGCAGTCGAAGACTATCCTGGAATATACGATACTACAAGTAGGCTAAGGGGTACTCAAATAGGGATGACCAAAATAAATTATGGAAGGCCCTGGCACAAAAATTCGAATCAACAGGTAAGAGAGCTATGTACTTATAATTTATTTGCGTCAATGAAAGAAAGAATCAACAATTTTAAAAATACTTCACAAATAAATCAATTACAGTGAAAATACTTATTTTAACATTAATTATCTCTATTTCAATGTCAATTACGTTCTTTTCTGCCAAGGTAAAGAGTTTTATGGTTTAGAAAAGTAGTCTCGGAGGTCATCTCTATATTTCTTCGTCGTTGAACGTTGCCCCACTGGCGGTAAACCACGAAAAGTATGTAGTTGTTCATAGGCGTTGGTGAGTTGTTCATACGTAGGAATTGAAAGAAAACCGTCATGGGCCCGAATAAAGTTATGCAGAATACAGGCAGCTTTCTTAATCTGTTCCACTTTTGTCGTTTCATATTCAATTTCAGTCACAAAAAGTCTAAATTTTGAAGCGAGCATTCCGAAACCACATTCAACACTCCTCCTCGCTCTTGACATGCGGTAGTTGAATGTTTTTAGTTTTGAGCTATATTCACACGTTTCAAAAATGAGTTATACTATTCATGGGAAAATATAGTTACCGTACTTACCTCACAAATATCAGTAGTCTCTCTTTCGCAGATACACACAACCGATACGTTGAGTCCCTACGACTCAGTGACGGTTCCATGAGATCCAACAACTTGTTAAAAGTCAAAATCGCTATTTTATAATACGCCTGAAACTTTACCGGATGGTTCAGTAATTGCTGAGACACAATAGCAGGGCTATGCTCTCCAGCATTATCCCAGTATGGGTGCTGCCATAAACGATTCCTTCTTTGTCTTCGTCTCCTCCTGACTGCACAAGCCAGAATTATAATTTCGTCGTCTTTAGAGTCGGATGATTGATTATTCATTTCTCAAACTCACGTACTGAAATAAACAGAGATAATGGATATTAACAGAAGGTGCAAGAGGCACGTGCATCTTTGGTGTGAAAGCCCTTTCATCAAGATGCAAGACGCATGCATCCTGCACCCTGCATCTTGCATCTTGCATCTTCGGTGTGGAAGGGGCCTTTGCCTTCACTGATGATCAGTTGTCAACTCTTTGACTTCACCTTCCTGAATTTCTTCAACAACAAGTTCCTGGAATTGCTCGGTCAAACGTTGTATGACGTTATGTGCCATATCACTATTCTCTTTTTGGACACGAATTTCTAGATTTATCATATCCTCTCTTACTTTTCTGAGACCTCGCTCGATCCTATCAGCTAATGACTGAGATTTTTGGTCGGCTTCGCGAAATCTATCCTCCATTTTACTCGTGTTCAAAGCTAATGAAGTTTCGAGTTCATGAGTTTTTTCAAACAGTTTAGACATTTTATTTTCTAACGAAGCTCCTAATGAATCTGAAGTCTCTCTCATCTTAGCTTTTAAGTGTACCGGTACTGAATTTTCCTCTAATTTATTTCAAAAGATTCGCTTCTTGCTGATATAATTAACTTGTCACTGCAAACAGGAGTAATACCAGATAAATGTCAACTAGCAAGAGTGGTACCGATATTTTAAAAAAAGGTGATGTATCTAACCCCAGTAATTACAGACCGTTGTGTATATTATCCTCACTTGTAAAAGTACTGGAAATAGTAATCAAAAAACAAGTCCTGAATTTCCTAACAACAACAAAAAATCTTCAAATATCAGTACGGCTTCCTTCCCAAACATAGCACTGATTCAGTAGCATTTGACGTAGTGTCACTTATACATAAAGCATTAGATAACAATAAAATAGCAGCAGGACTATTTATAGATCTTGCTAAGGCGTTTGCCACTGTTAACCATACCTTGTTGCTAAGTAAGCTAACAATTACAGGAATTAGGGGAATAGCCTTTGAGTGGTTTAAAAACTACCTGTCTAACAGGAAGCAGTATGTTCCTGATATTTATTAATGATATAGGTTATTTAGAATTTACTGGTAAAATATTTCTATTTGCAGATGATATATTTCTACTTTACGAGAGCGCCTGTGAACAAACGATTATGCAGAATATGCAAAAGGATCTAAATATACTAACAACATGGCTTTCAAAAAGTAAATTAATCATTAGTAGCTCAAAAACAAAATACATGCTATTTCACAAACCAGCTTACAGTCCAAGCACTTGCAACATAGTTAAAATTGGTAATGTACCCATCGAACGGGTGAAACAATACACATATTTAGGCCTAACTTTGGACAATAACTTAAGTTGGAATGAACATGTCACAAATGTGAAATAGAAAATTGTTAGTGTAATTGGTGTTATAAAAAGATTAAGGGAGTATGGAATAAGCAATCAACATTTAAGGAGATATATGCCTCTCTTATTCATTCTCACCTTATGTACATGAACACAATATGGTGTAACTGTGCACAGGAATCAATAAATGAGCTCGAAGTTCTCCAAAAAAGAGCAATTAAAATCATGTATGGTTACGATTTTGGGTAACCAACTGTACAAGTATTTCAGGAGACAAACATATTGCCATTACGAAGCCAGCTCAAATACTCTGAAGCATTATTTATGTTCAAATATAAACAAGGTCTTATTAATCTTAATACTGAACTTCAATGCAGGAAAGACATTCATACCCATAACACAAGATCAGCAAACCAGTTATACATGGAGTCAACAAACACAACTAGATATGGTATTAAAAGTATTTCCTATTCAGCCAGCACATCTTATAACAACTTACCTCCTAATCTGAGACAAATTGTAAACTTAAAAAAAATCTAAAAGGAAGCACGCAGGTACTTCCTGAAACTATATATTGAAGAATATAGATGAACCCATAAAGACTGAATAAATGATCCTACCACCTTAGTACAGTATATTCTAGTATAAGTTACTAAGCCATATTTGTAAAGGGCCCCCCTTGAGCTACCAGCTCACTGGGACTTTCTGTACCCTATAAATAAATAAATCTAGCTTCCAAAGAATTAAGCCGGCCCCGTGGTGTTGGGGTAGCGCGCCTGCCTCTCACCCGGAGGCCCCGGGTTCGATCCCCGGCTCCGTCAGGGATTTTAAAACTGACGTGAGGGTTGGAACGGGGTGCACTCAGCCTCGTGAGGACAATTGAGTAGCTGTCTGACAGTGAGACAGTGCCCCGGTCACGAAAACCAAGATTAACGGCCGAGGGGACCCGACGCGCTGACCACGCGTCACCCCAAAATCTGCAGGCCAATTGGCTGGGCAGCGGTCGCTTGGTAGGCCTAGGCCCTTCAAGGGCTGTAGTGCCACGGGGTTAGGTTAGGTTAGTTTTTCCAAAGAATTAGAATTTTCTCTTAACTTATTTTCCAAAGAATTTTCAAGATTTACTTTTAACCTGTTTTCCAATGAATCGGAGTTTTCCTTTAATTTATTTTCTAAAGAAACTGAATTCTCTTTAAATTTATTTTCCATTGAGCTTTCAAGGTTAACTTTTAAAGAAGTGGTCAATCTATTTTCTAGGGCATCTGAGTTTTCTCTTAATTTTTCCCTTAAAGTTTCAGAATTTTCATTAAGTTTGACCTCCATTTTGTTAGTTTTCTCTATAATTTCTGCCATTTGCAGTTCTGTACTTTTGGAGCTCTCCTCCATTCGAGTTAAGATCCTCATGACCTCCTCCATACTTTCACACTGTATTTTAAAGTTAGGGGTATAAATGTAGGCAGCCACAAAGACTTAAAACTAGAACATGAATTATGCGTAGCTACTTGGAATTCTCGGAATAAAATGAGATATGCCTTAATGTCGACGTGATGGAAAAATTTCTCTACTATCAATTAGATTTAAACAACAATATCAAAAATCTGCAAGGTCAATATTCTCCACCTGGATTCTAATAAATTGTGTATTTCTAGACTATCGAACGTATACTACAAATTTTTACTTGACACCCTAATGGATAAGCACTTATACAACAATCAAAACCACACTAACTATTTAAAATTTAATTTGAATTAAGTTTCCCACTAACTGGGTTTCCTATGAATTTATTTATCCATACCAGACATCTTCCAATTCCCCAAAATATATATTTGAAAAATCACAATTAAATCGGTATGCTAACAACCGTATAGAAATCGGGCCCCACGTTCGAAGCCATTTCTCTCTTCTATCTTATTTTATGTGCCCGTTTAGACTCAACAAAAAAAATTGCTTTACTGATTTTCGACTCGATGCGACAATAAGGATAGAAGGAGATTTTCTGAAAATAACACAACCTGTAAAATTATCTCTTTTTATTTAAAACGTTAAAAATTACTGAAGGCATGCCAAAAATAGCATAATAGAAGCATGACGAATCATACGTTATATACAAGATTTACAATTCCACCAACACATGAACACTTGGCATTTGAGACGAAGGTCTAATTAATAGTCCTGTTGACTTAGCTCAAAAGAATTATTTACAGTAGTAGGGTTTTCTCAGTGCAAATTTAATTGCCCTTCCTGATTCCTATTTTATTTGAGTATTCACATATTGAAATGAAAAAGAATTTATCACTCGATGAAAAATATATCACTGTTTCAGTTTTTCAAAATTATAGTAGCAAATTAACTAACACTTCAGGATTCAGTTATCTCAAGATTTGTTCAAATACAAAGTTATTAACAAGGAATACAACACAATATCATTTACATGGACACTCGAGCATTTGGATTCGAAGAACTTCGATAAACAGAAAATATTTATTGAATCATCTGTTCTCGATCCAAAATCTATTCAGAGCTTTTGACTCAATCATCAATATAATGGTCAAAAAATTATTATCAACAAAATATAAATTCAATTCAATATGGATTCAACCATTCAATCAATTAACTATCACTTGGAAATATTATTTAGAAAATTTATCATAAAACAATATCATTTGTTATTATCAAAATTACAATTATTTGACATAATGTCAAATATGTTAATCATCAAATTTATTTGCAAAATGTTTGTATATTTTTACAGGATCACAAAAATCCTCTCAGTTCGTAGTGGTTGTTATGAAGTAACAGATTTAAATAATTTACAGCATCGGCCCATCCGATTTAAATGCGTCAAAATCACATTATCATAATTAGCATCTAGACAACGGTAAAGTCTTTTCATAATGAAAGGTACAATTTTAACGATAAAATTTTCGGGCTGGCAATTACTAGGAATATTTCTAGAACACGTGAGTAAACTGTGAATTGACAATGATGGCTCAACAAAAGAAGCTTTGGTTATATATTGACGAAAGTGTGGCTAAATTCAACTCCTCCACTAATTTCGAAGACATCCAACCTACAATATGGTTGATGCTTCATTTCAACAACCTCATTCCTGTGACTTAATTGCACAATCAAAATGGCATATTTAACTCTTTGAACATACAACAATTATTTCTTCCCAAATTATACAGAATAATCAATCCTTTGCTTGTTACGACAACTGGAAGATTTATAAGTTAGTAAACTCCCCCAATGAGTTTACAATAATAATTTTACCATCAGTTTAAAACATGAATAACTCCACACCGTGTCTATTTTTTAGCCAAACGTTTTATCAAAAGACGTTGTTCAATAATGGTTTTATATGTGTACAAACTCTAGCAAAACCCCTGTTTTATGTATGCTTTTGACTTCCCGTATCATTACTTTCCGTGTCTTCTCAAAGTTTTAAATGCATAATGCAAGCGTAAAATACTTCCACTGAATTAATATGTTATTTGTTTGTGGGCATGCGTTAGCCACTAACCTTCGGAATCAACAAGTATCCGATCTTAGAAAATTGTTTTAAATGTCAAATGTATAAATCACACTACATGATAATGATTTTTAGAAATCACAAATATTATATCAGGAAATTGAAAATAATTATAATTATTGAATCAACATTATTATTATTATTATTTCCTCAACAAGTGGATTTAAAGTTGTTAAACTGTTCGGGGAATATCATCCTCGACTTCTTAATAATGGATAAATATCCATTCCTCAACTTAAATTTATTATTAAATTTTCAGTTATGACGGCTGATGATCGTGATTAGAAAAATATCAAAATTAAATAAATGCTCGTTCTGCTCGTCCTCAAATTTCGAATCAGACTTCTCAGTGTAAAAACTGCTCAGATCAAAGCTTCTATTGCAAAAAAATATTTGCAACAGCAAAAACATCGATGAAAAGAAAACATGTGTTGGTAAGACTGTAGAAAGAATTGAGAAATTCCAGCTAACTACGCATAAAAATAATGCAAATTGTAGCTTACATTCCTGTAGATCTTGATGCTGGTAATCTGGTCTGAACCAGATTATTTCAGTCTTCTTGTCCCCATTAGGACACGTATTTATAATCTTGTATCGGCCTCCATTTTATACCCGCAATGGTCTTAGTCAGACATAGCGGTATTCATACTTGTAGCCTGAATAGCTTGATGAAAATAGTTCGTAAAATGTGTTGCTTCAACAGCTGAAGTAATCTTGACTGGGGTTAGATCGAAAAGATCCATGATGAAAAATTGCCAGTTTAAACTCGACCCAACTGTAATGCCTTCAATACTGTCACTACTCTTACAATCTTATGCAACACATGTTCGAGTTCTGAAGATCTGTTCCCTGGGCAGAGTTTCTCACTCTTCAGACAATGCTATGCATGCTGGTTTCCCTATGTCGGCTAGTGAACTGAACTGTGCAAGACTGGTAGGTGAACAGTACTTACTTATTTTGGTTGGTCGAAAGTTATTAAGTCCAAGACTTATTCTGGTTGTTTGGATGAAATAATCCAAGTTAAATTTTAGTGGACAGTGGAAAACAAAACATAGACTAAGTCTATTCATATGTCCGTTGTAGCAGTAAATTATTACCAATGCCACCAAATCTATCACATCGGTGATAACTTTTGAAAAGTTCGAAGATCACTATAATATAAAACACTTTTATAAGACCAGTAACCATTTACTGTCGTCGAAATCACTAAGTCCCAGCAACTGTGTGCTGGTAATAACGTAGATTTTGCAACCATGTGCACGAAGATTATTTATACAGTATAACAGTGTTCGGAGCGACGTAGAGTGTTTAGCGGCTGAGCGCTTACGAAGGAATGACCGTACTAAGTTCTTATAGACGGAGCTCTTGCGAAGAAGTAACTGTCCTTAGCTCTGGCACGCAGGATTTATATACCCCGCAAGCGGACTCCTCGAGGTCAATGCGTGAAATATGCTGAAACTAAAACATCTCATATCTCAGCTTCCGCTCAATCAATTTCCTCGAAATAAAGCACATTCTTCCTCCCTTGTCCGTGCCAGTAATCTGATGTTAGTCGCAAGATTCTACTCCTTCGGGAAATATTTAATGTCAATTTAGCCTCGACTATGACGCTCTCACCTACGTCACTTAACGATTTTTGGCTGCACAAAGCTTCCATTTCCTTCTTAGAAGGTTCGGCGCGCTCTATTCAAACTTTCAATTCTGGACTTAGCATTGTGGCCTGTGCTCTCAAATCTAGGCAACTGGATTTGGGCACAGTACTAGTTCGTATTTACACTGGTACAACATATAGTCAACAGAGTTTGAGAGTATTTTCAACTCTAAGTTGGGATATTTATTTTTCAGGAGAGTAATTCAGAGTTCGAGCAGGGCAAAACGTATCAACCCTCCCTCCCTACAATAGTGGACAATAGTTCACTAATGTTCACAAATTTTTTAAGGGATAGGAAGTATAGATCTTCATTTTTTTTAGTGAAATGAATACTATATAACAGTTCATCCAATGATCAATAGTACACTTTACTGGTCGTTCACAGAGATAAGAGTCTATCAAATTCCCAGAAACCTGAAATTCCCAACATGCTTATAAGTTCAACATCTTACTTTGGGTAAATTCAGAATCTGGACTTGTATTTTTACATAATTTGAGAATACATATGTAATATCTTTATCAGGTAGAGGGTGTCAAGTTCAATTCCAAACGAAGAACATTTCCATCACGACGTCCTGGGCCCCGGACTTACACGATAGTCGTCATTCTCCAATGTATATGCTCGAATCACCAACATTCTTGATCTGTAACCCAAATTCACTTGCGACAGCAATAGTACTAGAATTCTTCTTAACCCTTATAGTGCTAGGGGGCCGATCTATCGGCCCAGGGAGCCTCTGCTAAAAGTGCCACGGGCCCATCTATCGGCCCCGTTTTTCTAAACATTTTAGCGATGTTTCCAGTAACGCAGAGATTTTGCTGTTGTAACCAATACAACGCGGGAATCATTCTCACTCTGTATATATCGATGTGTTTAAGTTCCGTGAACAATTGAATTAATAATAAGCACTCCTCGAGTCAGCTGGCTTGGCGCATGTTTTATCTTTAGAAGTTGTGATTGTTTATGTTCTTGCTTCGAGCTAATTACGTTACTTGGTGATGAATTCGGCTAGCTCTTTGAACAAAGAGGAACTAACTAATGTTTTAACGCTGAGTGAAGATTGTGAGAGCGAATTTTCGACTGATGACGACGACTCTTATTCTGATGACAGTACAATTTTATTCCACCGAGTCCGCAGCTCGCGCGATAGGAACGCCAAGGCCGAGACACAGGAATACGTCTGCCTCAGGTAAGATTTACGCCTGACAATATCGACAGTGATTCACCAGGTTCAAATTCCGATGATAAATCATGTGACCCCGCAACCAGTGATTGGGAAGAGGTTACCACAAATGTAGCAAGTAAAATAACATTGTGCAATGCGCAGACTACTATATACGCATGTCTTAGTAGAAACTGATCATACTCGAAACCTATTTGATAGAACTACTCCCAATTTGGAATATTTATGTAGCATTCCATAAGTAATAACATGCATGTAACAAAAGATAGTAATTTAAGTGTAGAGGCTGTCAACATTTTATCAAAATTTCAAATTTCATTTATTTGTTTAAATATTTTTTTAAAACTATTTCTGTATTGAACAAAATAAAGTCAAATGTCAATTAATTAGCATCCAATACGTTACAAATATGTTTACCTGCTACAGAAAAACATTTCAACATTCTATCTTGATAATTATCGGTAGGAGATATTTTTTTTTCAAACCTTTGTAATTACATTAAACTTGGCTTGGCATTCTTAGCATATCCACCCATTAATAGCTTGGCATCAAAAGGGTTAATGACTAACAATAAAAATCATACTTGGACACAAATAGGCAACTATTTTCCAAATAACATAAAATGGCCAAGAGAACATACTCTTAGGTTTAAACAAGAACATCAAGGTCAATTACATTTAAGAGATTCCTCGCTTTTACAATTTTCCAATACAATTTATGACAAATTCACTTTTGAAGGATCACCACCCTTCTTAACATGCGATAAATGAACCCTAAATATCCTCTTTTTCTGAGGGTCGCTGACTAATAATGTGACTGGAGTTAGGAAACTCACAACCCTGCATGGACCACGGAACCTAGTGATCAGTTTACCACTCCCCCTTGATCCAGGCTCCTTAAGAGCGAAGTTCTTAACATACACAATGTCGTCGACCTGAATTGACGTAGGTTTTCGTCCATCATTAAACCTTCTCTGTAGCTTTTCGTGGGCTGCCTTCATTGTTTCTCTTAGCCTTATTCCAAACACTGCGAACATTTTCAGGAATACTCTGATCGGGTAGTAGTGATTAATAGACCAAAGATTGTTAATAGGGGAATTGGGTACATAGGAGAACATTAGACTGAAGGGCGTGGTGCGATGTGATTCATGAACAGAAGTGTTGAAGGAATGCGTCAACCAAGGTATACAATTATCCCACAACTGGTGACCTTTATGGTGATACGCTATCAACGCCACACGAAGGTTCCTGTTTACCCTTTCAGCATATGAACCTTTAGGATAATATGCCGTAGAAGTAACGTGGCATATAGACAGCTCGAAAAGATAATTACGAAAAAGATGGGATTTAAAACATTTTGCATTATCTGTAATCACAAATTGACTAGGACCAAAAGAAGCGAAAATTTCATGCAAACATTTTATTACCACTTGCGTTGTCGCTGATCTAGTTGGAAAAATCCAGTTGAACCTACTAAAGCCATCTGGTGTATTCTTGGAATACACGGTACGAGAGAATATAAAGTTTAATGCTTATGCATGTTCATTCCTTCCTCTTTGTCAAACACCAACAGTGATCTTCTATTTTCTCTGTGGTGATCACTTCGCTTATATCTTTTATGAGTCTGTTCTAGATATATATCTTCCGTGACCCACCTAGCGTCATCTAGCAGCGAATCTCTGAAGCTCCTCAATTTTTCCTGGTGCATGAGGACTTCCTTTTCCATCTGGCCATCAGATCTCGTCACCATCGCCAGCTATCAACTCTTTGAAGACCATTCATCAAGAAAAACATTTTTTTTTGTAAAGTTGTTTCATGTTTATGTGCAACCTCTTTGTTCTTCCCCTCTCCCGCCCGCTTCCCCCTCTTCTCCTCTCCCCCTACCGCTCTTCTCCGAGCGCGCAGCCTGCTTGCTCGGTCACTTCAGTTCTACACTTCTCTGCGTCGTGAGCAACCGCGCACTCACTCTCTTAAGTGCACTCAACTTCTTGTTGGTCATGCCGTCTAGGCTAGTGCTTTCCTGCGTCTAGCAGCTCTCACTTGTGCGCCGGCCGTCGAATCAGTTAAGGCTCAACTCGAGCCAGTCACCTCAAACCAAGAGGCAAACTCTACTTTCTACGCCATGTTGGCATATTAAATATTGTCAAGGGGTACTTCACCTTCAACATGCAACCAAGATAAGTACAGACTTAAGATTTTAACCTCATCTTCATCAATTTTATCTACATGCTTTTATTGATTATTTTATAGACAGCGTGAGATTACTTGTGGGGCGGTAATCATTCTTCGCGGGATTTTCCAAGTTGGGCTTTTGTCTAATCAAGCCAATCTTGGTGAAAAGCAGCATTTCTTATGCTTGCTAAATGAGAAATCTTCTCACCACGTGGGATATTATCTAATACCCGCTGTCTATAAATTACAAAGCAAGTTCCTCCGCTGGATTATCTTTGGCCCCATTTTTCTATTAAGATCGTTCTGGAACCTTCCAGATCCTGTACTCCATCTTCGATTCTTACCTTCAGGTATTTTTCGCTCACTTGTGAAAATACTATTTAAAATGAGGAATCTTCCTTATAAATTACTGCAATAGCAAACTTTCGTCCGCCGTTGGAATGTTCTATGGCGCATTTAATTGTAATTCCCAACTTTCTCAAGAAATAGACTCTCGCCTACCTAGTGCAACCAGTTATTTTCATCTTAGCATTAACCTTCTTTACATAAACTTTCGTGTCTCTACAGTGAACTTTTCATCTATTTAAAAGACTATAGTGATAACTAGTGCTTGTCCCACTTTTCTACCGCGTCGCGATCATCCGTTTACATTAAATCAGGCCATGAACATTGATCCTATATCCCAATGATCTTTCCTCAACCTTCTACTAACAAAACATATTAATAAAATTGTAACTTTTCTATAAGGTGTCACTCTACGAAGTGCCCTTCCATTTTTGCTTGTTTATCATTAATTAATCTCTGTATAACTAGTGTTTTGTACACGGTTTAAACTTACATTGTTTCTTCCCTATAATCAGGGAAAACAATACTTTCAACTCTTGAGTGAGTTATTTCTAGGTCTCACGAATTGGAAACTGTCCCATTTGGCTCGTGATTCCTACTTAAACATAGGAAGTCTAGAACCTTCCTTTTGACCTTTTTCTTCAGGTTTCACAGTAAGTGACCTGCCCTCCTTTGTATAATTGTCATAGAAGTAATTCAGCATAAACATAAGAAGTAATAGGAACTTCTTCTTCATTTACTCGTTTCCTTTTTTGTTATTTTCGAAGTTGTAACTTTTTCTAAAAATAATTACTTGTAAATTCCTTAAAGTACACTCCTTGTACTCAATTGGATGTTTAAACTTTAAGCATTTCATTTGTCTTTTTTAAATCTTACAAAGATTTTAGTACATATATAAGGTTTAAAACCTCATAAATTGTTAATTGCCTGGCGCAAATGTTTAATGCTATCTGAGGTCTGTGACCCCAAATTTGTTAACTAGATTGAATATATGTTTGTTAAAGTTATAAACTTCTTTTGCCTTTTTAAATAAATTAAATATTTGTTTTTGGATTTATAATTTCGCAAGTACTACAGTTAGGCAGGATCCTGGCTTTCCTAACTCTTCCTCAGTTTATGCCATCGTTAATACAGAACAAATCTGCTACTATTTGTATTGCCAGACTATCACCCTTCCCTATAGTAGTCTTATTCGTGCTTGGGAGGAAATACACGAAAGCCTTTCTCTGGCAAACCGCCCAAGTCTTAGCTGCGGTTCCCGTTAGCTTCGACCGAGTCCTTACTCATTTTAGGTATCAAAGAACGAATTTTCAGTGGCAACCGCCTCTAAGTGTATTGAGAGTTAAATTTATAACTTTTGTGGAACTCTCATCCTATTTCTCTATCCTTTTTCTCCGGTCCGAAACCCACTTCCTTTTCTTAATCATCTTCCCTTGGTGGGTGGGTTATTCCTCAGCCAATAATCTACCCACCATCAGTGCAGACTAATGCAAACCGGTTTCCCATTTTAGGAAACGGCATCGGGCCGATAAAATCCACGAATAATCTTTCCATGTGTCTTTGAGAAATTTCGGAAGATAACAAACCTACCTTAGTGTTTAC
Organism: Meconema thalassinum; assembly: GCA_946902985.2. Lineage (NCBI taxonomy): Eukaryota > Metazoa > Arthropoda > Insecta > Orthoptera > Tettigoniidae > Meconema > Meconema thalassinum. The sequence continues at coordinate 1,530,346,233 of OX336388.2, forward strand.
CGAAGGTTTGGCTAGATTACAAGCCATGCAATTGTTTACCATCTTACGAATGTCTTTATCCATCCCTTTCCAAATAAAATTTTGTCTTATTTTCATCCTAGTTTTAAAAACTCCTAAATGACCTCCAACCGGATATTCATGAAAATACTTGAACAATTCAGAGACTAATACAGCAGGCAACACAATTTTTGGAATCCTATTATGACGAGCTAAGCAACATAACACACCATTTCTTACAGAGTTAGGTTTAATAACCTCTCCCTTTTCAATTTTCCTAAGAACTTCTCCGATAAATGGGTCTTCTTTTTGATACTCTTTCACATCTCCCAACAACTTCGAACAGTAAGACAGAATTACAGTGTTTACGTTACAAACCAAAATTGCGTTATTGCACCTTCCTACATTTTCTTCAATTTCGGAAACCTCTGAATACATTCTACTGAGACAATCAGCTATCACATTTTCACTTCCACGATTGTGGCGTACCGAAAAATTGAACGAGGAAATGCGAGTAGCCCAGCGAGCTATTCTACCCGTCTTTCTCGGCCTCCTGAGAACCCAACTTAATGCTTGATTATCTGTTTCCAACTTGAAAGGAACATGTTCAATATATAGTTTAAATGTTTCTAAGGCATCCATTACAGCTAAACCTTCAAGTTCATAGATTGAGTAATTCTTTTCAGCATCACATAATGTACGAGAAGAGTACGCTATCGGTAACCTACCTTGTCCATGGACTTGGAGCAACACCGCCCCAACAGCTCGATTAGAAGCATCTGTTTGGACTATGAAAGTTTTGGAGAAATCAGGTATAGATAGAATCGGAGCATTAATTAGTGCTAATTTCAAATCTTCAAAGGCTGCTTCTTGTGAAGGTCCCCAAACAAAATCGACTCCCTTCTTCCTTAACACATTTATTGGAGCCACACGATGAGCAAAATTACCAATGAATTTACAGAAATAACCCAGCATTCCAATAAACCTGGCTACTTCCTTTACTTTCTTGGGGGCTTTAAAATCCCGAATAGCTTGCGTTCTGGAATGATTTATAGAAACTCCTTATGAGGATAAAATATGACCTAAGAATGAAATCTGAGGTTTAGAGAACGAAACCTTGGAGAGTTTTACCGTAAGGCTATTTTTCTTAAAACGAGACATTACTTCAGTTACATGTTTCAGGTGATCGTCGAAGTTTTCACTGTAAATAACAACATCATATAAGTAATGATAGACGATCTTAAATTTGATACCGTCCAATACCATATCCAGCAAACGGTTTAGTATGGCGGCACCCGTAGAGATACCAAAGGGTAAACGGTTAAAATGGAATAGGTTCCAATCAGTGGAGAAGGCTGTCAAATGTCTAACGAAATTTGATTGTACGCACTATTCAAATCTAAAATTGTGTAATAATTGGCACCCCTGAACCAAGCAAAACAGGATCTTAGGTCCGGAAGAGGTATGGACTGTTGGATGACCTTTTTATTGAGAGCACGGTAATCAACTACTGGCCGAAACTAAAAATATAGGTGACGAATATGAAGAAGTAGATTTACTTATTATCCCCTCATCTAATATCTCATCAATCATGTCCTTCAAAGTTTTCATTTTGGGAGGAGCTAATCTGTAAGGAGAAGAACGTACTGGGATGTTGTCCGATACATCAATTTTGTATTCTAAGAGATTGGTCATTCCTAATTTATCAGTCAAAACTTCTGGGAAGGATGCACACACTTCACGAAGCTGAGCAGCTTGTTCAGGATTCAAATGTTCAAATTTAAGGTCTTCGATAGTGTCCGAACTAGATTTATCTCCGGAACAATTCACTCCAGAAAAACTAACACAAGGTTTGAAATTAATCTTTAAATTGGGCTTGAATCGGAACCAACATGACCTAGTTCTAAGGTCTAACAACAATCCCACATGTGACATGAAATCAGCACCCATAACAGCATGGCAAGACAAATTATTAGCAACCCAAAATTCATACTTCCACGTGAAATCTCAAATTCTTATTTTAATTTAACTAACCCTAAAACTTCAAGGTTAGAGCAGTTTGCCGACACAAAATTATTTGATTGTTTAATAATTTTCCCAAATTTGCATACCGATCTCTTATTTTCAAACCAACTTTTGTTTTAGAACGACTTCACACTACCAGAGTCGACCAGACCGGTCACAGGTTCGTTGTTGACTAATATATCGATGAACGGAGAACAATGTTTTGATACCTCGGTTATCCTAGTACATAACCTCTCTCGTAGTTTGAGACCTTTGTCATCATCAAAATAATTATTTCTCTCCCTTAAATTCGTCACAATAGTATCAGATGCATGACAATCCGATGAGGTCTCTTTATTAGATAGTCATTGATTAGGCCCAGGCATCCTCGTACACCACCTAGCAATGTGATTATACGAACCACATATGTCACATCTTCTATCAGAGTTAATTCTACGACAATCAGAAATAGAAGAATTTCTACCTTGAGCATAAAGGCCTTGAAAGGAATTAGGCCTACTTTCAATTCGGTAATTCTGAGTATTTCCACCTTGGAATCTTAAATAATTAGGAATAGGCGGAGGAATATCAGCAACTCTAGAGGAATCTGAATGTTTTACCTCTTCAGCAGCCAAAATAACCTTGTTTAGTTCAACATAATTCCTAGGCCTACCACACATAGTCCGGTACGATCTATGCTTTGGACTAATGCCCGTTAAAATAGATGATACAATCTTGAGTTCAGTTAATTGCACTAAAATACTCCCGCATAACTTTTAATATCCAAGAAATATTCATTTAATGATTCATCGAATCTCTGTACTCGATAGAAGTAATAATGCATCAGTACACTCAACGCACGACTGGGAAAAAAGGAAGATAAAATATCTTGTTGAAAGCTATTAACAGAATAATGACGTATCATAGCAATAACTAATCTTTCTCGCAACGGTCCAGTAGTGTAGGGGAAAACCAAATGAAATATTAGAACATCTGAACACCCAAAAACTTCAGTGGTATCACATAAATCAATGAATTGTTTTAAAAATTTCACCAATTGGTCAATATCGTTACCATTACACACCTGTAGACACTGAATACATGAGGTCAAGGGATGGGGTACACTTCCAAACTTGATTCCCATATTTAAAATTAACACCAGAATGTATACCACGGTTGGACGATTCATCAGAGTTAACATTAAAATTAATAGGACTGATACGGTTCCCATTAGATTAGCACGCTAGATTTCCACCATTAGGTCTAACATCAGGTAAATTACCACCCATATTATTATTATTTGCAGAACCAGAAATATAAATGTTACTAAAGGAAGCATGCAAATCATCAAAATTTTCATTTGCAATGTTCGGTGGAACTGATTCCGTTCGCATATGGTAGTTGGCAGACCTGGCTTCCATGTTTCTACCTGATATAAGGTTATTTTGATCATCATCGTTATACACGGTGGTGGGATCGACAGGCAATGACAATTGCTCTGAATTATTTATTAAATTGCTTTTAACACTGAACAACTATGAAGTATAATCCAGTACCCAATAAAATATAAATTACAAACCTTTGAGTATATTCCTTCGTTAAGCCTACCACAAAGAGAGTTGCCAAATGTACATTTCTACAAATTTCAACCAAGTATGAATTCTCCGAAGTTCTTATTACACGTAGGTACATAACAGAAGGTGTTTTAGACTAGGGAAAGACCTCTAGATAGGACGAAGCCAGTCTAGGGCTCCGTAAATATTAGATCGTGTGAATTCACATCTTGCCTTTTTCAGTTCCAAGCAAATAATAATAATACACAACAGACGTCGCTATTGGCTACAGCATTTCGATGTTTCGATTGTCGTCGATAACAGGCCTGTGAGCACAAGGAGACACGCGCGCTATCTCTTGTCTCGCTAACCACACCAGTCAGTACGTCCACCACTACCAAGATGGCGTGACGTACTATTTCGTGTTTACACTGGTAAAATATATAGTCAACAGATGTCGTTTGAGAGTATTTTCAACTGCAAGTCGGAGATATTTATATTTCAGAAGAGTAATCCAGAGTTCGAGCAGGGCTAAACATATCAAAAGGAATACTCATTCAAAGCCTTAAATCAATGCTGTCGAAAAATGACACTATGCTACTAACCAGCGGAATTGTAGGGTTATGAACTAATGTGGCAACATTTAAAGGCAGCGCATACCCTAATGAAAATAAATCGCGCAACATTATGGCACGTCGAGAGTCATATCGCGGACATTGAAAGAGAATATGATTTAAAGAACCCTCCATTAAAAAAAGTGTCATCAACAAAATGGAAAATCCATATCATCAAAGAGACAAAACTTCAAACAGATATTTTTAAAATGTTCGTTTGAACAAGAGTTTAGTGCTTTTCAGTCGGTCAACACGAATGTACCCAAGAGAGATGGGTTATGCCCTAATCCTGAAATAAATTACATGAGATTAATAAAACACTAGGATGAACAGTTTCGATCGTCAAGCGATCATCATCAGATCCATTACACTTAGGCTACAAAATCTATGTTTGAAATACAGGTGAAAATATTTACAATATGTACAATTATTTAGTTGCAGTATTGGTACTGCAACTGTCAGTGTATGCTAAATGCAGTATATATGTTAGGTGAAATGCTAAATGGTGATAGCTATCCGTAGATTGTACTTTAGAGAGATTATATGGTTGTAAACTATGGTTAAACTATAAAATTTTAGGCTAACTACTTATCTGATTGTCTTCCGTACAACAGCTACTCGCAGTTTTCGTGCTCACCTGAACTCACTTTGCGGTAGACTGCGGCGGTTATCTTAACGACTGGTTTTTCCCTGCTTTCTCCCCCCTGCTCCTACGTGCTGTGGGGAGTGATAGCGATGTGTTTATGTGAGGTGTTGCCAACCTAGATAAGATGTATGTTATTGAATGAGGTGGGTCTACAATTATTAAAGACCGTGTGGGTAGATTATAGGCTAGGGAATAACCCACCCACCAAGGGAAGATGATTAAGAGAAGGAAGTAGATTTGGAATTGGAAAAGAAGGATAGAAGAATAGGAGGAGAGTCCCACAAAAGTAATAAGTTTAGAGTTAAACACACTTAAAGGTGGTTGCCACTGCAAATATGTGCTCGGATACCTAAAATAGGAACGAGCTTGGTCGAGGCTGACGGGAGCCGCAGCTAAAGCTTGGGCAGTTTGCCAGAGAGAACCTGTAGTGTATTTCCTCCCAAGCACGAATGAAAGTACTATAGGGAAGGGTGATGATCTGGCCAGACAGATAGTAAAAGCTTTATTAAGTGTTAACGAGGGCATAAACCTAGGAGGAGCTAGGAAAGCCAGGATCCTGCCTAACTGTAGTGTCAGAGAAATGATGAATCCAAAAACAAATATTCAATTTATTTAACAATGCAGGAAGTTTGAGGCAATTAACAATTATGAAATATAATTTTGATAAACATGGTTCATTTGAACCTTTTAACAAATAGGGTCGCAGACCTCTCCACATTAAACAGTTGCTCCAGGCAATTGACAATTTTAAGGTTTTTAAACCGTGTATTAAAATCTTGGTAAGATTTCACAAATAGGCAAAATGGAATAATTAAAGTTTTAACATTTACAGGAGTACAAGCAGTGTACTATATGAAACCTCTGAAAGAACATTCTAACGAGAATAACAACTTCGAAGATAACAAAATGGAATACATAAAGAATAAAAAGGAAGTTCCTACAACTTCTTATATTTATACAGAATTACTTTGTGAGATTTATACAAAGAGAGCAGGTCACTTACTGTGAACCTGAAAAGTTAATCAGAAGGAAGGTTCTAGACCTCTTATACTTTGAAAAAGACTCGCCAGTCAAATGAGGCAGTTTTCATTTAGCGAGACCAAAAAATAACTCACTCAAGAGTTGAGAGAATTGTTTTTCCCGCTTTTGAAGGGAGGAACAATGTAAATTTAAAACTTGTATCACACAAGAAATTATGCAGAATTTAATTAATGTTAAACTAGCAAAGTTGGAAGGGTACTTCGTGAGTAACACCTTATAGACAGTTACAATTTTATAAATAATGGTTGTTAGTAGAAGGTTAAGGAAAGATCATGGGGATATAGGATCAATGTTCATGGCCGTATTTAATATAACCGGACGATCGCGACGCGGTAGAAAAGTGGAGAAAGCACTGATTATCACTATTGTCTGTAAAGATGGATGCAAAGTTCACCAGAGAAACACTGAAGCTCATGAGAAAAAAAGTTATTGCAATTATGGAGATAACTGATTGCACTATGTAGGTGAAAGTCTATTTCTCGAAAAAGTCGTGATTCACAATTAAATGCGCCAGAGAATGTTCTAGAAGTTCCAACGGTGGAGGAAGTTAGCTATTGCAAAAATTTATAAGGAAGATTCCTCATTTTAACTAGTAGTTTCACAAGTGCGTGTCAATACTTGACGGAAAGACTCGCAGATAGAGAACAAGATCTCGAAGGTTCCAGAACGACCTTAGCAGAAAATGGGGTTGAGAAAATCCAACGGAGGAAATAACTTTGTAATTATAGACAGCGGGTATTAGATAATATCCCACGTAGCGAGAGGGTTTCTCGTTTAAATAGCTTAAGAAAAGCTCCTTTTAGTAAGGTTTGGCTTACAAGAAAAAGCTCAACATTGCAAATCCCACGAAGAGTGATTATTGCCCCAAAGTAAATAGTTTCACACTGCCTATAAATTATAATTAAAATCACTTGAAAGTTAAAACCATGAAGATGAGGTTAAAACTTTTTAAAAAGGTACTTATCTTGATTTCATGTTGAAGTCGAAGATTTCGATGATGATTACTTAGCCAACATGGCGTAGAAGAGGTTGTGCCTCTTGGTTTGAGGAGGCTAAGCTCGAGCGGAGCTTTGACTGTACGAGTCAACTGCAGACGAAGAAGTGAGTGAGGCTCAGCAGAGCACGGAGAGACCACGGAAGGGGGAGAGAGTGGGGGTAGGAAACAAAAGGTATACATATCAGCATAACCAACTTATTAAGAACAAAATAATCTTCTTTTGCTGAGCTGGTCTTCAAAGAGTTGACAACAGTATCTGGTAGCCAAATGGATATGGAATTCCTCTTGCGCGAGGAAGAGTTGAAGAGCTTCAGAGATTTGTTGTTATATGACGCTAGGTGGGTCACAGAATATATATCTGGAACAGACTCATACAAAATATAAGAAATTTGCACATAGAGGAGAAAACAAATGATCACTGTTGGTGTTTGACAAAAAGGAAGGAAAGAACGTGCAAAAGCATTCAAATTTGTAATCTCAGGTACCGTGCATTCCAAGAATGCACCATACTGGGAGGGCCAGACACCAACAGGGAACAAATAAGCAATTAAACATTTAAGAGTGATACAGTAATTAAAGAAAAGTGGTCTTGTGATCTGACCATTATTGGTCAAGACTCTGAATACCCTGACTCTCCTATCTCTTCCAGGGTAACACTTAGTCACTTTTCGAAAAGGCCAGACTAGGGGGGGGGTGAAATATCCCTAACCAAGACCAAGTCTCCTACTTGAATGTCGGGACTGGAAAGAAACCACTTCTGCCTCCGTTGCAAGGAAGTTAAATATTCCAAGTTCCACCTTTTCCAAAAAGAATTACGGAGGGCTTCAAGTTTACGCCAAACAATAGGTAAATTAAAATCCCTATAAGAATTAGGAAGAGGAGGAGGGGCAGAAAGAGAAGTGCCGATAAGGAAGTGACCAGGGGTGAGTGGAAGTAGGTCATCAGGGTCATTGGAAAGCGGAGTTAAAAGGTGAGAATTAACGACACTTTCAATCACGAGATAGCTGGAAGCTGAGGGAAATAAAGCACTAGTAAAGATTGCGATACAATGCAAAAGGAGAATTAACCAGTTTAAACAAAGCGTATGGAAACAAGTACATCTATTCAAGACAAGAATATACCAAATAAACAAAGGAACTATGCGAGTAGAAAGCAAGAACGCCATAGGTAACAAACGTGTAGCCATAAACAATAACCTCAAGTTATAATGAGTATCAAAGGGGTTACTCAGAAAAATACTTAAGTCAGCAAAAAACGGGACATGACAAGCATGAATACAAAAACACATCGAATGTGACGTCGAGAAAAAACAAGTTTGTTCATCAATGAACATTAAGATCGCAAAATATGCAAGCAAATTGCAATACATACGCGCGTGAGAAATACGCAACGAAGTTTTGAAACAGGGATCAAAGCAGATATAGAATACGAACATGTGAAAGTGAGAAACGTAAACAAGTACAGCCTTGACACACATAGTACAACGAGATAAGACATATAAATAGCTGACAGAGTCCTTAAGCGGAACGAGTTTATTTTGGGAACTAGGAGAACGGCTTCCGAGCGTGCGGTAGCGACTCGCAAGACGATCGTTGGCAGTCGGCCAGAGTTGAGATAAGAGAAACTTGTTTTGAACTGTGTCAATCATACAGGAAATAAACAACGTCTGGGCATTCCTCAGACTGGTATACACACGAGTCTCAAAAGCAAGCAGTTCAAAGTGCACACACACTAATTGAGTCAGCTGTAACTTAAAGCAGAACGAGTAACACGACATGCAGTCAATCGTAACTTGGACGTGAAAAAGCAATTTAAAGCTATTTGAAATAAAGTAGGAAATCAATTTCGCATAATTGAGAGGATCACGAAATCGAACAATTTTCAACAAAAAGAAGCTTAATTCTTCCGAGCAAAGAAGACAAGCTGGGACATTGAGACGAAGGTTATGCATAAGAATAGTTATTCTAGATGCAATGGAATTCAGAGTTTCAAGCGGTTTCATGAGCGACTTCCAATTACGAGGAAGGGGGGAGGAGCCGGCCGTGGCCATCCTTCTACATAACGAAAGGAGTGAAACATAGCGTACAGCAAAGTGATGGTGACTGATAGCCATGGTTTTACACAAGGGGAAGATAGTTTTCGAGGAATAGTTTAAGCAATTAACTGCTATAAAAAATGACATAAGAAGATATACGAAATAACACAAAGCAAGGCGAACTTGAATTGCCATTTTGTGCGGGAAGAAAGAAAAGCCATTTAAACAACTTACAGGGTTAGCGCAGTTGTTCACGGTAAGACATCGTTTCGACAAGTGGTTTTCAAAAATATTGAGATTTGAAACATGAGCGTTCTCTTTTTCAGAAATGGGATTTATGTCAGCTGTGACGAAATGACATTGTGCTTTGGTTTGAACACTGGTATGTTTGATTTCGCCAGTGATAACCCAACCAAAATCGGTGTCTCTAGCGACCACGGTTGAAGATAACTTGCGTGTTTGTTTGCGAATGCAGTTCCAAAAGACATTGGCACTGAAAAGCACATCAATGGGACCTTGAGCATTAAACTGAGGATCGGCTAACCTTAAGTGCGAGGGAATGTTTAAACCGGAAGTATTAATGGAGTGACTTGGAGTGTCCTTGCCAATACTGGTAAGAATGAGACAGTTTAAATTAAGATTGGTGTTTCTTTGGCAAACGTCTCTGATTTTCAATTTTGAAGACTGCAAAACTTGAGTATTCAAATTGTCAATGCCGGTCACATTGATAGAAGTAGGCGATGACGAAAGACCTAGTTTTTTAATCAACGATTGCGAAACAAAGTTGTGCGTTGAAGCGGAATCGAGAAGACCACGGGTTCTGAACCAATTTCCAAATCTATCTTGGATTTCAAATTGTACAGTGGTCAACAGGGTTTGCGCACTGTGAAAAGTTTCGGCGTTGGAAATGCAGGAAGAAGCATTAGTTTGTTCGGAGCGGCTCTGCAAGGAGCTTAAAGAGGCAGGTGCTGATGACCTCGATTTATCGTGAACGTGCAATAACGAATGATGCGGTTTTTTACAATGAAAACAAAGATTTAATGACGTACAGTTCGAAGAAGAATGCTTAGGTGATAAGCAATTGAAACAATGCTTGCTGTTTAAGACAAACTTTCTTCGATCTTCGACAGACAATTCTTTAAAGGATTTGCACAAATACAAGGTGTGAAGCTTTTTACAGAGCGTGCATTTTAACGATTTGTTAAGCGGCCTGATATCTTCTCTTGAATGATTAAAAGAAGAACGGGTTTGTTTGTTTTCGACAAATGGGGGCTGATGTCCCTTTGAAGAAGCAAGTTTTTTTTTCAAAAATTTGACACTGAGGATTCGTTTCGACTTTTTCGCACTGAAATGCGAGTGCTGTAAGGAATTGACATCGACTGTTGAGAAACGAAACGAGGTGTTCGAACGAATGTTCCTTGTTGTAGGCGAGTTCGATCTCCCAGGCTTTCAGTGTCGAAAAATCGAATCTTGATGTAGCTAGGTGAATAAGTATGGTGTCCCATGTTTGGACAGGCTGTTTTAGCTGGTATAACGCTCTGACATTTAACTGCATAGAATCTAAGAGGTCTCTTAAAGATGTGACGTCATTAGGTTTGACGGCAGGTAAGTTGAAGAGACAGCGGATATGACGAGCGACACTCAAACGTAAATTGCCATATCTCTCTTTAAGGAGATTAAAGGCGATGTGGTAGTTGTCTGCGCTTAAAGGCAGTGACTCAACCAAGGTCAAGGCCTCCGATTCCAAAGACGTGCGGAGGTAGTAAAATTTATGTATGTCTGGGATCTCGATATTTTCATGAATTAAAGAGCAGTAAAGTTCGTAAAAAGAATACCATTCACCTTCCTTGCCTGAGAAGTGCGGTAGGCTTATCTTGGGAAGTAACGGTTTCGGTTTGTTCTCGTGAACTGAAGCAGGTGCGAACTGGGCCGGATTGATGACCCTAGTGTCCGGTTCTGAGATATTGCGAATCAGTTGGTGGGCCTTTGCAATTCCTTCAAAGTACAAGGGTTCGACCTCATCCCGGTCCAATTGCAGTTCTGGACAAGCGGATTCAATCTCGGTTTGAATTTGGTCATAATAATCATAAGACCGTTCGTACAACTTAAGGCGATGAGTCAAGATATCTAAATCACACTCGGCGGGATTTAATTTGCTGATGAAATTTCGGAATCTAGTGAGTTGCCCTTTATAAGAAGAACGTCTAGCAATGAGAGTTTCATCTTTTTCAGTAGGAGCCATGATAAAAAGTATAAATTGAAATACAACTCACGAAACTGTAGAACCTTGGAGATGCTGTCAGGTTGGCAACAGCGAGAGAGAAGAAAGAACAGGACACCCCAAAGGAGACAGGAGCGGCCTCTTTCCCGTTCACAGGCTTTGCATGACGTAGATATAGCTGAAAGATCCAAAGGAGATATTAAAAATTTGCAAAGTATTGTCAAATGACACTTGACAAACAATAGACATAAAAAATGGACTCTCCCGGGTTTCTGGCACCAAATTTTGGGTAGATTATAGGCTAGGGAATAACCCACCCACCAAGGGAAGATGTTTAAGAGAAGGAAGTAGATTTGGAATTGGAAAAGAAGGATAGAAGAATAGGAGGAGAGTCCCACAAAAGTAATAAGTTTAGAGTTAAACACACTTAAAGGTGGTTGCCACTGCAAATATGTGCTCGGATACCTAAAATAGGAACGAGCTTGGTCGAGGCTGACGGGAGCCGCAGCTAAAGCTTGGGCAGTTTGCCAGAGAGAACCTGTAGTGTATTTCCTCCCAAGCACGAATGAAAGTACTATAGGGAAGGGTGATGATCTGGCCAGACAGATAGTAAAAGCTTTATTAAGTGTTAACGAGGGCATAAACCTAGGAGGAGCTAGGAAAGCCAGGATCCTGCCTAACTGTAGTGTCAGAGAAATGATGAATCCAAAAACAAATATTCAATTTATTTAACAATGCAGGAAGTTTGAGGCAATTAACAATTATGAAATATAATTTTGATAAACATGGTTCATTTGAACCTTTTAACAAATAGGGTCGCAGACCTCTCCACATTAAACAGTTGCTCCAGGCAATTGACAATTTTAAGGTTTTTAAACCGTGTATTAAAATCTTGGTAAGATTTCACAAATAGGCAAAATGGAATAATTAAAGTTTTAACATTTACAGGAGTACAAGCAGTGTACTATATGAAACCTCTGAAAGAACATTCTAACGAGAATAACAACTTCGAAGATAACAAAATGGAAAACATAAAGAATAAAAAGGAAGTTCCTACAACTTCTTATATTTATACAGAATTACTTTGTGAGATTTATACAAAGAGAGCAGGTCACTTACTGTGAACCTGAAAAGTTAATCAGAAGGAAGGTTCTAGACCTCTTATACTTTGAAAAAGACTCGCCAGTCAAATGAGGCAGTTTTCATTTAGCGAGACCAAAAAATAACTCACTCAAGAGTTGAGAGAATTGTTTTTCCCGCTTTTGAAGGGAGGAACAATGTAAATTTAAAACTTGTATCACACAAGAAATTATGTAGAATTTAATTAATGTTAAACTAGCAAAGTTGGAAGGGTACTTCGTGAGTAACACCTTATAGACAGTTACAATTTTATAAATAATGGTTGTTAGTAGAAGGTTAAGGAAAGATCATGGGGATATAGGATCAATGTTCATGGCCGTATTTAATATAACCGGACGATCGCGACGCGGTAGAAAAGTGGAGAAAGCACTGATTATCACTATTGTCTGTAAAGATGGATGCAAAGTTCACCAGAGAAACACTGAAGCTCATGAGAAAAAAAGTTATTGCAATTATGGAGATAACTGATTGCACTATGTAGGTGAAAGTCTATTTCTCGAAAAAGTCGTGATTCACAATTAAATGCGCCAGAGAATGTTCTAGAAGTTCCAACGGTGGAGGAAGTTAGCTATTGCAAAAATTTATAAGGAAGATTCCTCATTTTAACTAGTAGTTTCACAAGTGCGTGTCAATACTTGACGGCAAGACTCGCAGATAGAGAACAAGATCTCGAAGGTTCCAGAACGACCTTAGCAGAAAATGGGGTTGAGAAAATCCAACGGAGGAAATAACTTTGTAATTATAGACAGCGGGTATTAGATAATATCCCACGTAGCGAGAGGGTTTCTCGTTTAAATAGCTTAAGAAAAGCTCCTTTTAGTAAGGTTTGGCTTACAAGAAAAAGCTCAACATTGCAAATCCCACGAAGAGTGATTATTGCCCCAAAGTAAATAGTTTCACACTGCCTATAAATTATAATTAAAATCACTTGAAAGTTAAAACCATGAAGATGAGGTTAAAACTTTTTAAAAAGGTACTTATCTTGATTTCATGTTGAAGTCGAAGATTTCGATGATGATTACTTAGCCAACATGGCGTAGAAGAGGTTGTGCCTCTTGGTTTGAGGAGGCTAAGCTCGAGCGGAGCTTTGACTGTACGAGTCAACTGCAGACGAAGAAGTGAGTGAGGCTCAGCAGAGCACGGAGAGACCACGGAAGGGGGAGAGAGTGGGGGTAGGAAACAAAAGGTATACATATCAGCATAACCAACTTATTAAGAACAAAATAATCTTCTTTTGCTGAGCTGGTCTTCAAAGAGTTGACAACAGTATCTGGTAGCCAAATGGATATGGAATTCCTCTTGCGCGAGGAAGAGTTGAAGAGCTTCAGAGATTTGTTGTTATATGACGCTAGGTGGGTCACAGAATATATATCTGGAACAGACTCATACAAAATATAAGAAATTTGCACATAGAGGAGAAAACAAATGATCACTGTTGGTGTTTGACAAAAAGGAAGGAAAGAACGTGCAAAAGCATTCAAATTTGTAATCTCAGGTACCGTGCATTCCAAGAATGCACCACCGTGGATTAGCCCTCGTCACGCGTGGAGCATAACCCATTCGAACTAAGCGTTGACGGTCTTATGAGGACGTCCCGGCACCTTTAATACTGCCGCGAATATGGGCCTTGGTTTATTGCAGAAGAAAAGTACATCGTACACCTGATCCAGATAACATTTACCTATTAATAACCCCCTAATTTCCCCCCTTTTTTATCTAGCTTGGCTGTGTCGCTAAATAGTGTTTTGTTTCCGACAGGGTGTGTTTTTTAGTAGCGTGAAGAGGGGTGAGCTCTCCATGAACGTGTGTTCATTTAGATTGTTGGGATTGTTTCGTTTGGCTAGGTGTATCTCGATTGCTTCCTTTATGTCAAGAGCTCTGCCTTTCGATTCGTGATGGATTATTTTAAGGTCCGACTCTATGTTGGTAAAGCTGTGCCCTGCGTCACACATATGTTCGCACACGGCTGAATGTGTTCCGTATCTTATCGCATTCCTATGTTCATTATAACGTATGCCTACTCGCCTTCCACTCTGCCCGATGTAATTAGCTTGACAATCGGTGTCTTGGCACGTTATAGAATATACCCCTGACCTTGAATACGGGTCACGTTTATTTAGATTACTATTTAGGAGGTGCCTAGCGGTTGTGTTTTTCGTCGTGAAAGCTATCTTTATGCCTTGCTTTTTGAATAGGTTAGTGATTTTATATGTATTCGCATTCACATAGTTGAAACGCGCAAATTTTTTCTCATTACTGTCCGGTTTGGGAATCGTTTTATCTTTATTTTTATGTTTGGCTATAATTTGATTTATTTTGCTTGGCGAGAAGTTGTTTTCCTTTGTTATTTGCATAATAGTTCTTATTTCCTTATTATAGTTGTCTTTTTACATGGGTATGTTTAAAGCTCTGTGCACCATTGAATTGAAACCCGCTAGTTTGTGCGTACTGGGATGATTATACTGATTGTCGATTGCATGCGAGGTTTGTGTTGCTTTCCGGAATATGGAATATGAAAGGTCGTTGTCTTTACGTTCAATAGTTATATCGAGATAATTTATTTTCCGGTCTATTTCGGATTCCTTAGTGAATTTGATAGAGTGGTGAAGGCTATTAATGGATTGTTAATGGATTGGAGAATTGTTTCTTCGCTTGTTAGTTCAGTATCGTAGGGCATAACCCATCTCTCTTGGGTACATTCGTGTTGACCGACTGAAAAGCACTAAACTCTTGTTTACTAAGGCAACACTGAAAATATGGCTTCAAACACCACAATGTTCGTTTGAAGTTTTTGAATTTTCATATTTTACACATGGCCATTTCCAGTTCTTAAAAATGTCCGTTTTAAGTTTTGCGTTTTTGGTGATATGGAAACATGGATTTTCCATTTTGCTGTTTTCACATTTTTCCATTTGGTGTATGTCGAAAGTTGATATTTGACAATAATGTTGATGCAAGTGCTTGACCATGATGCTGCTGCAATGTGTTTATGGGACTGTGAAAACGTTGAGGTCTACGACTACTGCAGGTAAGACTGTTTTTTACAAAAATAATGTCTATTGACTGCCACATTTCAAAGAAAACAAAACTATTGAAAACAAAATGAGTATATAAGTGACAATTTCCCCCCCTCCCCCACCCACCCTGCTTCACCGTGTTTGCTCTGGTCATACATACACACCAGCTTTCTCTCTCTACTCATACATTCACAGCTGTCTTTGGGAACAAACACAACCACTTTATTTATTCCCAAAAGCACATTCTCGCATGCACACTCATCCAAAAAGAAGTTTTCATTATAAATTTTATATTTTTCCATTACAAAAAATAATTAAAGTTACTAAAAATACTATTACTCATTAAATATTTACAAAAAACTACAACTTTGTACTGCTTTAAAAGAATCAAAAATTGACCGGTCAAATTTTTAAAAAATAAGGTTGCATAGAACTTTTTAAAGAGCAAAAGTCCAAGTGGGATGCCACTATCTTACAAAATCTACTATTTACAATGACAAAAACCAAAATTTACAAAATTCTAAATCTACAAGTTACATAAAGCCATGTCCCTAAACGATTAAACAGTGAAATCACACCTCCTCCTCCTTGCGATCATAACCCCAGGGTAGGCTAGTGAGCAGGTCATCAGCCCAAACACGTTTGTTATCCATGGAGGCGAGGGTGCGTTTTCTCTGTTCCACAAGATACAAATGATGGTTGCTGGATTGTATCCTGCACTGTGTATGAGACATAGATTTGCCAGTGCGTAAAACCGCCAGGTAATCGTCTACACGTAGCGATTTTATCACTGCCCTACCTACACCTTTTACTCTTTTGGCTTCCTTACAGTCTAGTGTGCGATAAGCATACATTTTCGAAACCAAACCTACGAATTCCGTCATAATGGAATCACCTCATTCATCTTTTAAAACACACATTTCCTTCTTGTTTTTTATGGGCAGCTGAAACATGTTGTCAGCACTATACGAAGAGGTGTCGAACCAGTCACTATGCTGCCTCATGACGTCATAGAGATTGCAGTGGCGAATGTGGTAAACGAATGAGTCCGTATCCATATACAAAAGAGAGACGTCCTCAAAATGGCGTTTAGCGAACTCATAGTGGAATCGATACATGACCGATTTAGAAAAGTCTAAAATGACTTGACCCAAGTAAATGGGTTTATCCATGGTCACGCTGGTCTTACTCAATTCAATAGTAGCCAAATCCTCATCGATAATGTTGATCGATTTAAAATCTGGCTTGGCAATGTACCGCCGGGCACCCCAACGCCCCACCCAGACATTGACCAATTTAATGTCACGGTATTTGCGGACATTCTCCATGTTCATTAATTAAAAAATAATAATTTCAAACTGTTGTGTTGCCATTAATGGGTGCTCTGTGTTGAGTTGCATGTATGGCTTGAGCCATGGTTTTTGAGCAAAATAAATATCCCTATGGATTTTCTTCAACACCAAGCCTTGGGCGAGGCATTGCACCAACATTTGGATATATAGCACATACCGATTTTTGTTGTTAAGTGTGCCCATGGGTTTTTCAATTTTCACTTTACTGTCAGGGGGAACCATTTGCTCAAGGCAGAATGGGAAATTGGCATATTCATCATACAAGGATGAGAGATATTCAATATCCTCTTCTAGCACATATCCACGGCCTGTTTCTTGGTTAGCCTTGATCACATCAAATTCTGACACTTGTTTCTCTGTCAGCCAAGCAAATTTCCCATAGGGCAAAGGCTGACTCATGGCGTAGCCGTACAAATTATTCACGTCATAGTACATTAAGTACGATTCTGGTTTGTCTGGTGAATAATCAGGCATGTAGACATTGTTCGCTTCGGCATGACGCTGGTTAAGCGACACAAAGCCGCCACGAATGCTCTTTTCAAAAAATAGAACCTTGTCTACGTCAGTGAGTAAATCCAATTCCACTTGAGTGTATTTTAAAGCGGCATCAAACGAGAGCCCAGGACTCGTATAATAGTGAGCCGGGTCAAGACCGTAAATGTGTTGACACAACTCACGAAATTTTTCAAACACATCGGTGAGCAGCAATACATCCAGTTTTAGGTAATGCATAGCATATTCACTTAGCGTCTTAATGCCAATCATTCGCCAAACTTGACATGCATGTGCATAGTCTTCATCGGAAACGGTACTGCGTGTTAGTTTTGAGTAAAATTTATCTTGTGGTGGGAGTTTTCTTTGCTTTAACACGTCCCAACTGTTGCAGAAATCATATGGGAATATACCTTTCCGAATGCACAATTGAAATTGCTCAGGATCATTAAAATGCATTTTAGTATTTTTAATTCCTCCTAATTCAAGCCATTCACAAGACTATCTAGCGAGGATGCCATAAACTTAAAGGAATCCAAAAATCGAATGATAAAGTCGCTCAACCTCCATGTCAGGGCTGTAAACCGCTCATGGTTTTGGGGAATAATGGTAAACGAGCCCTTGTTGACATGACCCAATTCACGAATCAAAAACTGAATGTCATAATTTGCCAGATTGTGGAAAAAGACACTATGAAACGAGGAGCTGGAAAGTTCAAATTGCATTTACTATGCGCTGCTCCACGAAACTCCCCCGTTAAGTGCGAGTGGTCTCTGACTTTTTCCTCTCCATTTGAAATAGGCTTTTCACAAATATGACATGTCGTGGCATGCTCATACTGCTGCTGCTGTTCTGGAGATAGGCTCATGGGTACTGGGTGGTCCAGTAATCCCTGTACATCATGAGCCAACTTGACAAGTTCATCCAAGAAACATCTGGCACTATCTGGCCCCTCACGGGATTTGTAAACGGATTGTGTGGGGTCGTAGGCACACACCACATTAAATCCTATAACAAAGAGTTCATGTTATTGAATGGGTGTGGATGAGCTGATGGAGGGATCTGGTTCAAATCCCGCCATGGGTGTGGTGAGGGCTTCGAAATCTGCATATACCACATAGGGAACAGTGTCACGCTTATGAATGTCCTTAAACTTTAATACAGCCTTGTCCCCTTGTGGCAATATCAGTCTCACCGCTTCCTGAGAAACTCAATCTACCCTATGACGTTCTAAAAGCGTAGGGTTTGTAAAATATTGCACGATCACAAATATGTGTTTTATGTCCATGGTTAGATGTTTGACTGCTTAGCAATCTACTTAAGCTTTTAATCAGACAATAGTGATTCACCTCTCCTACAGATAAATATAAAAGATGAATGTGATGTCGTTTCGGTTCTTTTGTGGCATAAAGAGGACCCACAATCTCATCAACATCAAGGCCATACACCATGAACGAAAAGTCCTGGGTACCTTGTTCAAACCTATGGATCTCGGTTAAGTCCATAGGAAATGATACTCTAGTTAAATTTAACGTTTGTTTCAATTCATAAAACTTGGCCTTGTACTTTCCCGGCCAACAACCATTATGTTGTACCGGCTGCAAATAGGCAGCCACAGACCACAGGAAGCAATCATTGTCACGATTCTTTATATTGACCACAGCCTTTTTCGAAGCTATTGCTGGTGGTGTTTTAATATAGCTATACCCAGCATTCGACGGATTGAAATGACAAATGTTGATATGTAGATGATGAATTTTGTTTAACGCTAGACCACTGGGTCCTTGTTGACGTTTATCAAATTTTGATAGCAAGGCATTCACCACGTGGGTTTCATACCACTGTTCCAAATTATGGGCTATGAATAGCTCTTGCATTTTACTACAAATATAAAATGTCTCTTTATGCTCTACGTCTTTTTTATATATGAAATCGCACACCAGTTCTGTATTCACCTTTAAAGCCGTATGCAACCGTTGCGCTACACAAATTTCATTTTAATTTTTTTTTAATATACCTATACCCAGCATTCGACGGATTGAAATGACAAATGTTGATTTGTAGATGATGAATTTTGTTTAACGCTAGACCACTGGGTCCTTGTTGACGTTTATCAAATTTTGATAGCAAGGCATTCACCACGTGGGTTTCATACCACTGTTCCAAATTATGGGCTATGAATAGCTCTTGCATTTTACTACAAATATAAAATGTCTCTTTATGCTCTACGTCTTTTTTATATATGAAATCGCACACCAGTTCTGTATTCACCTTTAAAGCCGTATGCAACCGTTGCGCTACACAAATTTCATTTTAAAAAATTCAAAACAAGATTCTAAAAAATCTTTGCGAATCAAACTTTCTCTAACATTGACCACACGACCAGAGCACACACGCGATTTGAAACAACTGTTTAAGGGTTCCCAAGTTAACGTATCCGCTGCAGTAAAAGACATTATTTTGAATGAACACTCTCACCTGAGTTTTCAGCTGTAGACTGCTTCACAATTGTTCCACTATAAAGCCACTTGTTTTTCAGCTGTTGTGGCTAAAGCAGTAGGGTTTTTTTCTCCAATATCTAAAAAGAAATAAAATAAACCACCATAAGTATATCAATTCCATATAGTTTATGCATTTCATAAACAAAACCAAATCAAACAGGTTATATATATTAAAAATCAAATCTCACCTTGACTTGTAATGCTTTGTTTTATTCCCGTCTCGTGGGCTAGTGTGGTAATGGTTTCCTTTTCTAGCTGTCTGTATTTCTCTCTTTTTCAATCTCTTTCCCACAGACACACAACAGGTCGGCTATACACGTTATCTGCAATTAAATAAATAAACATTTATTTATAACTTTAACAATCAATAAATAATTGCATGTAAATATATATAAATCAATAAATATATAAATAAATATATATAAATAAATACCTACCCCACAACAAGGTTAAGTATTTTCCACCTACACCAGAACTGTTAAACAAGACCGTGTGTTTCACGCAACGCAGTGTGTTCAAAGGTAGTCACATAAGTGAGAGTGGAAATGATAACAACATGTCTTTATATATGTTATGTTGCATGTATAATCATTTTTCCCACGCTTTGAACGTTCTGTTATCGTGCACGTGGACAGCTAACGCCCAAGGTGAACACCTGTGCCAGGTCAAATTTCACATGAACTGGCATTTTGTCACGTTCGAAGCAAGACAGAATGTGACTTGTTAACAGTTATCGTGCACGTGGACAGCTAACGCCCAAGGTGAACACCTGTGCCAGGTCAAATTTCACATGAACTTGCATTTTGTTACGTACAAAGCAAACAGGATGTAACTTGTTTAGCGTACATGTGGTTTCACATGTGTCCACATGCATTTAGCTCTTCCCTGCCACCACGATTGTCAGATTATTTAACCTTGATGCGTCTTTGTCATTTTCCATTGCACCTGTTGTCAAGTCTGATCAGCGCATTCCAATAAGCTCAAATGACATTCACCTCCTGCTAGTCTGCTCTTCTGCAAGTTTGTTTTCTTTGCTCGCTTCGACCAACATAGAACCATGTTCTCATCATCGTTTACACGTTAAAGATCCCCTTCGGGGGTAAAATATCCGAAAAAAACGAACCCTCGCCCTGTCATAAACCGACCCGTCGAAATAGCGATTGTTCTATTGAGCACAGCCACAGTGGTCAGTGACAGGTTCGTTGAAACACATACACCCAGCAGTATCGTCTCTCTCAACAACCACGCTTCATGAACATTTTAAACAGGTACATTTTTTTCAACATAAATATGGCGTTAGGCCCTTTTGACAAAAATCAAAAAATCAATTCAAAAACAGGGCGTCATTCCAAGTGCTAGGACCCCTCATACAATTCCGTAGCCTTCTTAGTTCACAAAATATTAAGAAAAGTGCACTTAGGCCCTTTTGACAAAAATCAAAACTCATATAAGTCCGTAGCCTTATTGGTTCTCGAAATATTAACAAAAGTGCACTTAGGCCCTTTGACAAAAATCAAAACTACATTCAAAAAACGGGGCGTTATCCAAAATCCAACGACCCCTCATACAAGTCCGTACCGTAGCCTTCTTAGTTCGTAACATATTAAAAAGCACATGACCTATTAGTTTTCAATCTTTTAGTTAAATTAAATTTTAAAAATCTCATCCATAAATAATTATTTACAATGCCCGCCCTCATACAAGATCCCCAAGTGCGCATGCGTAAAAAAACAAAATCAAAATGTTTATTCATACCGGCATCCAGCAAAACGCATGCGCTTTATGAGCAACAACGTTTAAGTTCATACTGGTATCGCCCCTCATTTGTAAAATGACTTTCACTAAATAAAATACAATTTCACCCCCTAGTAGGGGTAGGTTTTATTTTGGGGGTGGAAATGAGAGGTCCATAGCAAATCCCCCGTCAGCTCAAGTCCAACGACACCTCATTTGTCAAAATCCGACCATGGGTTCGCGAGATATTGGCTTGGACTCACGTGGCGGCCATGACACTATTTAGAATCGGCACTACCCCCCTACTACTGCCATCTATCTCAAGAACCGATGACCCACAGCTGCAGTGAGAGATCTCGTACCAGAGGAGGCATGATCTGGAGTAAAAGTTGATATTTCCCACCTTAAAATGTTTGTCTGTAAAGCACTGGTTCTTGTCCCTGATGTGGTGACCGGGGTTTAGAATTGTCCCACCGTAGCCCATGCGTGTCGTAAGAGGCGATGAAAATGGGTACCCGGTGCCTGGGGGTATAACTGGGCCACCCTGTCTCCTGGGGACTTAAATAAGGAGGCTGGGAAGGCAACCCAACAAACCACTTCACATTGGGCTAATCACCCATGTGGGGGTAGAAATGATTCAAATCAACAACAGTAGCCTCAGATTGGACGGATCTACACGACGACAACGACAGCAATGGAAACGGAATATGAGATTTGATACATGGAATATCTCGAAAATCGCTGGAAACGATGTAGAGTTAATACAGGAAATGAAAAGTCATAAACTGGATGTATTGGGACTTAGTGAGGTGAAGAAGAAAGGAAGTGGAATGAAGAGATTACAAGAAGGGTATTTTTTGAGATATTCTGGGGTTGGGATGGACAGTAGGGCAAAGGAAGGTGTGGGCATAGTCACCAGCGAGCAGACTGAAACCAAAGTGAGTGGATGGCAACCAATAAACTCGAGAATAATGGTTATTAACCTAGACGTAGAGATGAAAGTGTCCTTCATACAAGTAAACGCCCCAACAGAAGACACCAACTTACTCGATAAAGAGGAGTTTTATGTTCAACTCCAAAGGACCGTGGACAAAGAGGTTGCGAATGGACGCCATGTATTGATAGGAGGGGACCTAAATGCAAGAACAGGCCAGGGCAAAAGAATAGCACATGGAAGCATGGGCAATCATGGTGGAGAGAGGACGCTGAATGAAAATGGCAGGCGACTTATAGAATTCTGCATTGAAAATCAATTGTTATTGGGGAACTCGTTCCCCCCCCCCCCTAAAAAGTACATAAGATAACTTTTGAGGCTGAAGGTAGAAATGCTAGGAGTGTTATAGACTACTTTATGTACCCTTAAGGCATACGGAATAACATCATGGATGTGAAGGTCATACGAGGAGCAGAACTAGCTACAGATCACAGATTACTGGTAATGGACACCAGATTCAAGAGGCCAATCCAACCAAGAACCAAAAGGTTTGAGGTGATCCGATTGAAGGAACTTCTAAAAGAAGAGAAAAGGTCCCAGTATGCAGAATTAGTGAAGGAGAAGATGCAAATAAGAACTAATGGAAGTGAAGAAATCAATGACATGTGGAATGACATAAAATCAGTGTTGCTAAAGTCAGCAGAAGAAGTGTGTGGAAAGGCAGTGGTAGATACCAGAAATAATAGAACAAGTTGGTGGAATGAAGAAGTGAAGGAGAAGCTAAAGAGCAAGAAAGAAGCATAGAAAAGATACGTAGGATATCCTACGGAAAAAAACAGTCAAGAATACATCAAAAGAAGGGATGAAACGAAAAGAGTAGTGAAGGGAGCTAAGAGAAAATCTTGGGAAGAGTTTGGGAATGTGGTTGAAAGCAAAGCTAGAGAGAAGAATACAAGAAGCTTTTGGAAAACCATAAAGTCTATAAGAGGGAAGTATGGAAAGCAGACCAGGACAATCAAGAATGGGAATAACCTAGTATCAGAGAAGGCAGAAGTGCTTCAAGTGTGGAGAAGACACTATGAGGAGAAGTTCCAGAGAAATGCGGCAGAGCAAGAGGATGGGATTGTTTATGGACCACATGAAGATGTGCAAAATCCAGAAATAGAAGGGAAAATAGAAGAAATGGAGGTCATAATGGCAATTAAACAAATTAAGACTGGGAAAGCAGCAGGTCCTGATGGAATTTCTCCAGAGTTAATCAAATATGGAGGCGTTGAGATAGTGAAGCAACTTACTAAGCTGTTTAGGAGAATGTGGAATATCAATTGAATTTCTTGTACGCGGACGTTGGCCGAAGATAGATTCTCTATTGCGTTTAATGCACTTCGTGAATCAGAGTAAATAATAAATGAGTTGTTGCAGCTGGCTGTATTCAAAATGTATATCATGGCCTGTTTAAGTGCAAAGAGTTCATTTGAATAAACAGAGAAATCTAATTATCCCGTTGCACAAGAAAGGGAACAGCTACGACTGTAATAATTACAGGGCTATCTGTCTATCATCTGTAGCGTACAAGATCTACACTCGGGTGCTGGAAAGGAGACTTAGAAAGGTGGTGGAAAATGACATTGAAGAGGAGCAGGCAGCTTTTAGGCCAGGAGTCAGACACAAGATCACATCTACACAATTAAAACAGTAATAGAGAAGAGCATTGCCAAAAACCGTGATCTGTACCTTGCGTTTCTAGACCTGAAGGCAGCTTTTGACTCTGTACCGAGGCAGAGCATATGGGAGGCACTGGCAGCGAAGAAGGTACCAATGAGACTGTTAAATGTTGTGAAGAGTGTATACTAGCAACCTGTGGGAATAGCTCGTATAGATGGTGAAATGTCTGGAGAATTCCAAATGGAGAGAGGAGTAAAACAAGGTGATAGCCTCAGCCCTCTACTGTTTAATATCGTCCTGGATGAAATAACAAAAATATGTAAGCGGCGAACCCATAGGATCAAGCTTGGTATGTGGAGACTAAGACCTGTATACTTGCAAGCACTCCTCTATGCAGATGATATAATAGTGATTGCTGATACACCAGAAAGACTTCAGCAGGCCGTGGTGGAATGGTATGAAGAATTGGAAAGAAAAGGAATGGTAGTGAATACAGATAAAAGCAAAGTAATGTGGGTCTCAAAACTGGACAGGCAGGAACAACAACTTGACATAATTTGTGGAGGAAGACCTCTCGAAAAAGTAGAAACTTTTGAATATCTTGGCACCATATTAAGTAGTGATGGGAAAATAGAGCAAGAGGTACTCAATAGAACTAAAAAAAGCCATCTCAGCCTACTATCAGATGAATAATACAATAGTAGGGAAGAATGAGATAAGCATCAAAACCAAAATGCAGATTTACAACACGGTTATTGGCCCGATCACCCTATATGGCACAGAGAGTTTAGCACTGCAAGACAAGCATCACAGTAAGATCACTGCCACTGAAATGAAGTATACAAGGCGAGCAGTGGGGAGGACTAGAAGGGATAGGATCCGGAATGAGAGAATCAGAGAAGAAGCAGGACAAAAGAAGGCGATAAGTATGGTGATTGAGGAACGTCAGTTGAAGTGGTATGGACATGTCAGGAGGATGGAACAAGAGAGAAAAGCGAAGCAGGTTTTTGAAATGCGAGTGGAAGGGAGAGTAGGAAGAGGAAGACCCCGTATCACTTGGGATGACAGAATTGAGAAAATCGGACAGAAGCGAGGGAAAACAATGCTGGAAATGAAGAGGTTGTGTGAAAATAGATCGGAGTGGCAGAGATGGACAGAACGAGGCTACCCCGACGCTTGAAGGCACAAGGGATACGAAGAAGAAGAAGAAGAAGAAAATGTTTGTCTGTAAAGCACAGGTTCATGTCCCTGATGTAAAAAAAAGGCAGAAGTTTGACAAGAAATCTGATGATATGATATTTGTAGGTTATTGTGAAACACAAAAAGGATACCGCCTTGTAAGAAAAAGTGACCAAAGCGTACTGTTGATAGATAGATAGATAGATTTTTATTAATTCCATTTGATCAAATACATGCATTCAATACATTTTTGATATAGGACACGTCAGAATTTACATGCATAAAATAAAAGAACTAACAGGTATATATTACTAAGATTATAACTATTTATAACTTATTATAATAGCAAATCTTAATAGATACAATCTTATTGCACAACTATTTACACCTCACTCTATTATCATAATATGAAAACTTAATTCTATAAATACAACAACATACAGCTAGGTATTAAAATTAAATTAAAAAAGTAAAATATAGTTATAGATTCCATCACTCCTATACGCTAAAATATTCAACTACTGAGTAAAAACAATGGCACTGCAGATAAGCTTTCAACATTCTATCAAAGGTTTTTATTTTTGGGGCCAGTTTTATATACTGGGGTAGTTTATTGTATAATTTAACTCCAGTGTGAAAAGTTCCTTTTTGATATATGCTTGTGTGTGTGTGTGAAATATGAATGTTTTGATTTTGTCTTGTGTTATGCCTATGAACATCATTGTTTGTTTTAAGAAAAACATCTTTATTCATTAAATTCTTTTTAAAAAACATAATACTTTCAAAGATATATATGCAGGGCAGTGGGAGAATGTTTAAATCTTTAAACAGAGGTCTACATGATTCTCTAGAGTTTACATTTGCCATAATTCTAATCGCTCTCTTTTGTATCCGAAACGTGCTTAGTACATCTGGCGACATACCCCAAAATATGATCCCATATCTTAAGTATGAATGGAAATAAGCAAAATAAGTATTTCTTAATGTGTGCATGCTAGTGCAGGTTTTCAAAATACGTAACGCAAAGCACATCGAGTTCAGTTTAGTATTCAGATATTGTATATGTTTATTCCATTTCAAGTCTTGTTGTATCCATAGTCCTAAAAACTTTATTTCTGATTTATTTTCTATTTGATGACCATTTAATGTTATATTGGGCATCGCAGGATTCCTATTCTGTATAGTGTGGAAATTTAGACATACTGTCTTTTTATAGTTTATTATGAGGCGATTATCTTGTGACCATTTGGTTAACTCTCCTGTAACGGAGTCAGCAGACTGCTGTATGACCTGTTTAGTTTCACCTTTTATTACGAGTGTTGTATCGTCCGCAAACAAAATTTCCTTATGTGAATGAACGTTCTGTGTTATATCATTTATATATAGAAGAAAGAGTAGTGGGCCCAAAACCGATCCCTGGGGTACTCCAAATTCAATAATTCCCTCATTGGACAATGTTTCATTAAGTAATTTGGTTCCATCATCCTTGTGTCTCAAGCTTACTATTTGTTTACGCCTTGTTAAGTAAGACTCTATCCATTTATTAGCTAGACCTCTAACACCGTATTGATTTAGTTTGGTAAGGAGGATTTTATGGTCAACTACATCAAATGCTTTCGATAAATCCAAGAATAGGCCAGTTACATGTTCCTTATTGTCAATTAATTTCAGTATACTATTACTACATTCGTAAATTGCTGTCTGTGTAGATTTTTCCGTTCTAAATCCATGTTGTGAGTTTGATAATATTTTATTTTTTTCTATGAAACTTATCAGTCTCTTATACATAATTTTTTCCACAATTTTTGCAATACCAGTTGGTAAGGTAATAGGACGATAGTTATCTAATTCATCTTTTGAACCGTTTTTGTGCACTGGAATTACTTTTGATAACTTCAAAATATCCGGGTAAGTTCCTGAGAGAATTGAACTGTTTATTAAGTGCGTAAGTGGATTTATTATATTTTCTGCACATTTCTTTAAAATTGCATCAGGGATTCCATCAATGCCAGCACAGAATTTATTTTTTAGCTCTTTTATAACTATTCTTACCTCTTCACTTGTGACATGATTTATAAATAAAGAATCACTGCATATATTTATTTTATTATTAGAATTTAGTGTATTTACCTGTGATTTATTTAATAATTTTTGCGGAATTTCCAGAAAATAGTCATTAAAAGTGTTTGCTATTTCCTCTGGATTATTAATCACTTTATTATTTCTGGTCAGTGTAATGTTCCTTTGTATTTTAGCAGATTTTCCAGTTTCTTTCTTTATTACGGACCACATCGCCCTGTTTTTATTAGATGATTGGGAAATAAAATTATCATTATGCATTTTCTTTGCTAGTCTTATTACCTTATTTAATATGCTAGTGTATTTTTTGTAGTATAAATTGAATTCAGGTGTTGTGTGGTATTGTTTATATAATTTGTGTAGAAATTTCTTTCTTTGACATGAATTTATAATCCCTGTTGTTATCCAATTGCTAGTTTTGTTATTTTGAACAGTTCTTCGTTTAAAGGGGAATGCTATTTCAAAATAGTGTTTTAGGGTACTGTTAAATGCATTAAATTTATCATTTACATTTTCTAGTTCATAAATTTCTGACCATGTTTCCTTATTTAATAAGTCATTGAAATATGTAACATTTGATTCAGTGAATGACCTGCACTTTGATTTTACTCCATTATCATTATTATTGATTACTTCGGATACTTCAAAACTCAGTATTTGTCCATGGTGGTCACTAAAACCCGGACAATAGACTTCTATTGAATGGTGATATTTATCTGTATTTATAAAAATTTGATCAGGAGTGGTTTTACTAAATTTTGTTATTCTTGTTGGTGTATTTACTGTAGGTTTCAGTCCATAGGAAATTAGTAACTGGTTTAATAATTCACAATTTCTATCAAGTTTTAAGAAATCCACATTTACATCCCCACAAATTATTATATCGAAATTTACTTTGCTCATGTTATTGAGTAACAATTCTAGTTTATCTATAAATAGAGGAAACTTTCCTGACGGAGAACGGTATACGCATACAATTATTAACTTAAACTGCTGAATTTTTACGGCAGAGAATTCAAAATCCTGTTCCATAATTAGATAATCATAAGCTGTTATCTGTTCATGATCTAAATTATTTCTTAAGAAGATGCAAGTACCACCATGGCTAATATTAGATCTAGAGTATTTACTAGCTTGTATAAACCCTGGGAATTGAATTAATTCGAGTTGTTCCTCTTTCAGCCAATGTTCTGAAATACATAGTGCTGAGATGTCTTTAAGTTCATTTTTAAGCATTAGATTTATGTAATCAATTTTATTATAAAGAGACTGGACATTCTGGTGGTAAATTTTAAATTTGTTACTTTTGCAAGCTTGTGTTGGTGATTTATTTACATTATTATTATCATAATTGTTATTATTATTGTTGCTAGACAAATCCGAAATACCATTGTTGCACTCCGTTAAATTTGACTTTAAAAGATGTGAATGCCAAACCTCACGTTTGGCTTCTTCTACCAGTTTCCCTGCTTCCACTCTAATGATATTACTGTTGAATTATTCTTACCATTTGAATTTACAATTTTGCAGATTTCATCACTAAGATACTCTTTTCCTAATCTATTTAAGTGTAGGCCATGCCGAGTGTGGAACTTCCTGTCTAATTTACTTACATCTACAATTTGGACATTTGGAAAACTCTTACAAATTTTATGAATTTTTCCATTTGTAGCCTCTATTTCTACATTTACACATGACTTGGGAATTAAATCGTGTCTCTGCGGAATGTTTACAATAATGACATTTGTTTTTTGCATGGATGGCAATGTACCCTTTAAATCTTTGATTACCTTTTTACTCTCATTTCTATAGACGTCGTTTGCTCCAGCGATGATCACTGCGTAGTCCTTTGCAGTAAGGGACGCACACTCTCCTATCATCCCGTTCGTGACTTCTGCAATCTGAGCTCCCGGCTTCACTGTCGAAGTGACCTCCATTTCTCGGTTTCTCTCCAAAACGCTTGCTGCTACATCTCGCCCGTGGCTATCCGCAAATATCCGCATCTTCCTGGATTTTCTCTTTATCACTCTCTTCTTTTCTTCTTGAGGAAAGTCATCATTTTCTTCGACAAGCACTCCAAATGAATTTGAGACGGGAATTTCAGTTACATGTACTCCATTTATAGGCCTAGGCTTATTCAATCTTACCTTACCAGCAATCACTGTCGACCAAGTTTCCTTGCTTTCCTCTCTGTTTCCTTTTAATGTATTCAACTCTTCCATTAACTTAGCAATATCTTCCTTTAGCAGCTTTATAATTTCGTCTTTTGAGGACAGTTCGTTTCTCAGGTTATGACATTCGCATGACGGTAGCGGTAGGCCTACATTACGACAATCGGTTTCACTTTTCTCCTCATTCAATTTTACCTGAGATCTTGTGATGATTTTATTTGCATTTTTTACTTTTATTTTGCACGACGAGCATAAATCCGTTACTGTTACACAACCTGACGAGATACTAACACTGTTTACTGTCGTCATACTAGAGATCTAAGTGAGCCTAGATGTTTACACCAAATTACACTAAATTTAATTTAATTATTACTACCTAATAGAATTAATCTAATAACCTACCAATAAAGAAGAATGTGAAATACGTATATCTTCCAATCGGGTGAAGTCTCGTAAAAGCACCACTGCTCTACTTGGTTCAAACAGTGATTGAAGAAGTCACCGAATCTTTGGATACACGTTCCCACAACTTAGTTTAAGTTTATTAAATTATTAACAAGAATTTCTAAATACTATCAATATTCCGTATTACACTTGATCTAAGGAAAGTAACTTTATAGATTTTAAGCCTCTGTTATAATATTTTACCACTTTTATCAAATATTTACACTAGCTGCTATTTCACTACACTTTCACTGTGACGCCATCTTGCCGCAGCACTAGGAGTGTTGTTTTTCTTGAAAGTCCATCATTCCAAGTGAATGAAAATAATCCAGTAACTAATGCTGGAAATGGCATGTCAGTATTTTTTTATTAAATTAATTTTTAGTCGCTTTAACTTAGAAAGTCTTATCGCGACTTTCACTGTAGATTTACATTATACAATACAATGCGTACAATACGGTACATTAAATTGAATAAACTATAAAATCATAAAATGGACACTAGAAATAAAGAAAAGTTCCACTACTATGAGTTGATCAATCAGATTTTGGAATAAAGTCCCGAATCTTTCACGTACTTGATGAGATTTTTGAGCTGTGAATGAGATGATAAGGCCTCACATATCTTCTTGGGAATTCTGTTGTGCTGGCTCCAGTGGTTGTAGAGAGCACAGTCTGAGATTATGTGCTGCACAGTCAGTACGCTGTTACATGTTGAGCAGATAGGGGGTTGTTTCTTCTCGAGTAGATAGCTGTGGGTGATGTTGGTATGACATATTCTTATTAGTGATATTATATCTTGATCTTGCCTGGAAAGTTTATGATGGAGATATTGTTCTGTGGTTTCTGATGTTATTTCATGGAGTTCACTGGTAGAAGTTCTAAGCCAGTGACTCTTCCACTGTTGGGAAACTTTTCTTTTGACGTAGGAAATGATGTCAGTATGAGGTGTAGCTATTGTAGGATCACATAAAGGAAGAAGTGTGGCTTCTTTAGCTGATTGATCGGCAGATTCATTGCCATGAATGCCACTGTGAGAGGGTACCCACACAAATATGACTTGTTTACCTTGCTTCACCACTTTATGGAATATCAATTGAATTTCTTGTACACGGACGTTGGCCGAAGATAGATTCTCTATTGCGTTTAATGCACTTCGTGAATCAGAGTAAATAATAAATGAGTTGTTGCAGCTGGCTGTATTCAAAATGTATATCATGGCCTGTTTAAGTGCAAAGAGTTCATTTGAATAAACAGTGAAAGATTCAGGAAGTCGAAAAAGCATGGTATGGTCAGGATAAATTATCCCACAGACGTTTCTTCCATCATACTTCGAACCATCAGTATAATTAGCACTGTGTATTAGGTATCTATTGGAGATTTCAAGAAATAATCGATGGTACCGTGATCTGTCCGTTTGGTTTTTAACTAAGTTGTTCAGTACGAAGTTGACTGTTGGTAATGTAATTGTCCACGGTGGGATATCAAGAGAATGGTCTGAGAGTAGTATGGAAGGAAAATTTAGGTTTAATTCTTCAAGGAACTTGGATATTCTGACATTGAAGGACGAAGGTTGTCGTCTTGATTCAGTGTTTGTTCTTGTGTGGCTGTTGGTAGGGAAAACATACGACTTAATGCTTGATTTAGTCATAGTATATACTTTTTGTGCATATGATAAACTTAGTTGTTTACGACTGATTGCAAGAGGTGGTTCATTGGCTTCTATTTGCATACCGGTGCGGAGAGTTCCCAGAGCAATTCGAAGAGCAGCTGACTGGATAGAATCAAGGATCTTGAGGCAAGACACTGTTGCAAAGTTGTATACTATACTGCCATAATCTAATTTGGCCCTAATAATTGATTTAAAAGTAGGCTATTCATGAGCACTTGATAGTCTGCTCCCCAGTTTTTTTGCTGCGAGAATCTTCATTAAATTAATCCGTCGTAGACACTCATCCTTGAGAGTGTCCAACTTAATTTACTATCAGTGAGAATTCCCAGGATTTTAAGAGTTGATACTGTCTCAATTTTATGATTGTTTATGTTGAGCTCGGGATCTGGTAGCCTACAGAGTGTTTGTTTTTTAGAGAATACTATGCATTTGGACTTGGTTTTGGAGAACTTGAATCCAGTAATCTTGGCCCAGTCTAGTAGTTAAGTTCTGAACTTGGCCTAGTAGTCGTTGACGGTGGCGCTTGGCGGCAAAAGTAGGAACTATTTGAAAATTCTAAGTTGCTGTACTTAAAATTAAAAAACAGATACACACACTAATACAGTCATCACAATTAACACCGGTTATCAGACAGATTCTACACACACCCAAAATACACGGGGTTACATGACCGCGTTGTCGCAGCCCCTAAACTTAAGAACCAACCAATCTTGGCCCTTTGTTGAATATTTTCAAGTGATTCTTGAAGTAGTTGTTGAGTCGTTGAACTATTTCCTCCAGCACAGAATATGGTGAAATCGGCGGCAAAAAGACAAGCCTTTACTGGCAAGTGGATGTTGGATACAATTCCGTTTATTGCGACCAGGAATAAAGTAACACTGATGACTGATCCTTGAGGGACTCCATTGTCGATTGTAACTTCCTGTGACAAAATTCCATTTGTCTTAACTTGAATTCTACGATCTTTGAGGAAATTTTGGATGAAATAGAGCAATTTCCTGAAATGTTATATTCCATCAATGTCTTAAGTACATGGTCTTTGAACACTATATCATATGCCTTTTCAATATCTAGACTAACTGCTATGAGGTGTTGGCTATTTAGGAAAGCCTCCCGAATTTCAGTTTCCAAACTTATGAGAGTATAGACAATTGAACGTCCTTTACGAAACCCACTTTGTACATCACTAAAAAAGTTTATAAGTTAAAGATACCATTGTAATCTCCTGTTAACAATTTTCTCGATTAATTTGCATATTGCATTTGTTAAAGCGATTGGACGGTAATTTTCTGGAATTGAGTTATCCTTCCATGGCTTGAGTATTGGAACAACGATGGCTCTGCGCCATTGATCAGGGAACGTCTGAGAGATCCATCGTTAGTTGAAAATAGCCAGAAGATAATTTAATGCGTTTAGTGGGAGCTGTCTTAGGAACTCATAAGGGGCCTATCTGGACCAGGGCTGGATTTGCCACATTTGTCAAGTTCAATAATCATGTCCTGTAATTGAAAAGGTTCATTTAAATTAGAATTGGAGTCAGAGATGGTTCTTTTTAGATCAAGAGGTTCGCTGGTTTTCTTTATAAGGAGAAAATTTTGGTCATAATAAAATTGTGGTCACTAGAAATCTCGGAGAATGTGACAGCTAATTTATCAGCAATGTTTTGAGGGTTGGTTATGAAGGATCCATCATTCGGGTTTCTGAGAGAAGTAATGTGAAACTGGTTATATTTACCATTTATACGTTTGATTTTATTCCATACTTCTTTTTGTGGAGTTTGAGAATTTAGTGAAGAAACAAATGTCAGCTACGAGTTCTTTTTGCTATCTTTAATTTCTTTTCGGGCGATTGCTCTACATTTCTGAAATTGGGCTTTATTTTCGGGGTTTGGCTTTCTCTTAAAGACATAGAAAGCATGGTTTTTTCTTTAGAGTTTCCTTACATGCGTCGTTCCACCAAGGTACTGTCTTCTTACACGGGTTTATCTTTATTTTCGGAACACTAAAGTTTGCAGATTTAACTATTGCTTCTGTGAAATCTTGAACAATATCATTAATGTGTTTGGAAGGGAAGTCATGTGGCTGGGTTAGGCCAATTAAATAGTTGTTGACTATATGATTGAACTGCGTCCACTTAAGGGTTTGGGGTATCGAGGTGTTTATTGAAGCGTTTTCGTTATTGATCAGTATGGGGAAGTGGTCACTGTTTCTTTGGAGCGTCGAATAGACAGACCAGTCAAAACCAGATGCTATCTCCGGAGTGACGAGAGTTAGATCTATGCTACTATAGGTTCCATGAGCAATATCGAAACGAGTTGGGAAGTTGAATTCATTAGAATTAGCTCAAATTCATCTAGTATCTTTTCTTTCCCTCTTGCATCGGTGTGATGTCTGCCCCATAACGTGTTATGGCTGTTGAAGTCGCCTACTAGAATGAATGGTTTAAGTAGCTGACGGATAAGATTTCGTAGATCATCACCGTGAAATAGATAGTTGTTTGGTATATAAATATTGCAGATACACAGAGAGGGATGTAGATGTATTGAGACGGCTACAGCTTCCAAATTGGAGTTTAAAGAAATTTCTTTAAGGTATATATTGTTTTTGACATAGGTAGCTACTCCTCCACTTGCATGACTTGCATTAGTTCTGTTTTTATGATACACATTGTAAAGTCTTAGATTGGCAGCAAAATCATTCCGAAAGTTGGTCTCTTGGAAACAGATAATTGGTGGTTGGTGTTTATTTATAGGAGTTGTAGGAATTATAACTGGGATCGATAGCTGTTGATATTCCATTGGAGTAATGTTGTTGCCATAAGTATGATCAGGAATAGCAAAAGATCCATTTCCATTATTATAGAGGGAGAGATTAGTCATCGCTAAAGTAGTCTAGAGTTACATTGTTATCTATAAGGTCTTCGCTTTGGTTGACGAACTTCAGTAATTTCTTCACTATCGGAGAGCTTCTGTTTTTAATGCTTTTATCGGTGTAGTAGGGGTATAGTTTCTGTAGGGCTTTAGCGAGACCTTCTATATCTTGGGTGTAATTGAAAGCAATTGCCAACACGTCCTTGACACCTTGGGTATTTTCGAGAAAAGATTGGAGTTGTGTGTAACTGAGAGGGGCTAGTGATGGATCAGTTTTCAAAACCTGTTTCACAGGAAGGAGCATATCGCTGATTGTTGGTTTTTGTGATTCTTTCATGGGTTTCTTGTACGTGTGATTTACCTTGAGATTCTCAGTTTGTTCAGAAGAGTCGATTAGATAAATAGATTTTTATTAATTCCATTTGATCAAATACATGCATTCAATACATTTTTGATATAGGACACGTCAGAATTTACATCTATAAAATAAAAGAACTAACAGGTATATATTACTAATATTATAACTATTTAACTTATTATAATAGCAAATCTTAATAGATACAATCTTATTGCACAACTATTTACACCTCACTCTATTATCATAATATGAAAACTTAATTCTATAAATACAACAAAATATAGCTAGGTATTACAATTAAATTAAAAAAGTAAAATATAATTATAGATTTCATCGCTCCTATACGCTAAGATATTCAACTACTGAGTAAAAACAATGACACTGCAGATAAGCTTTCAACATTCTATCAAAGGTTTTTATTTTTGGGGCCAGTTTTATATACTGGGGTAGTTTATTGTATAATTTAACTCCAGTGTGAAAAGTTCCTTTTTGATATATGCTTGTGTGTGTGTGTGAAATATGAATGTTTTGATTTTGTCTTGTGTTATGCCTATGAACATCATTGTTTGTTTTAAGAAAAACATCTTTATTCATTAAATTCTTTTTAAAACACATAATACTTTCAAAGATATATATGCAGGGCAGTGGGAGAATGTTTAATTCTTTAAACAGAGGTCTACATGATTCTCTAGAGTTTACATTTGCCATAATTCTAATCGCCCTCTTTTGTGTCCTAAACGTGCTTAGTACATCTGGCGACATACCCCAAAATATGATCCCATATCTTAAGTATGAATGGAAATAAGCAAAATAAGTATTTCTTAATGTGTGCATGCTAGTGCAGGTTTTCAAAATACGTAACGCAAAGCACATCGAGTTCAGTTTAGTATTCAGATATTGTATATGTTTATTCCATTTCAAGTCTTGTTGTATCCATAGTCCTAAAAACTTTGTTTCTGATTTATTTTCTATTTGATGACCATTTAATGTTATATTGGGTTTCGCAGGATTCCTATTCTGTATAGTGTGGAAATTTAGACATACTGTTTTTTATAGTTTATTATGAGGCGATTATCTTGTGACCATTTGGTTAACTCTCCTGTAACGGAGTCAGCAGACTGCTGTATTACCTGTTTAGTTTCACCTTTTATTACGAGTGTTGTATCGTCCGCAAACAAAATTTCCTTATGTGAATGAACGTTCTGTGTTATATCATTGATATATAGAAGAAAGAGTAGTGGGCCCAAAACCGATCCCTGGGGTACTCCAAATTCAATAATTCCCTCATTGGACAATGTTTCATTAAGTAATTTGGTTCCATCATCCTTGTGTCTCAAGCTTATTATTTGTTTACGCCTTGTTAAGTAAGACTCGATCCATTTATTAGCTAGACCTCTAATACCATATTGATTTCGTTTGGTAAGGAGGATTTTACGGTCAACAACATCAAATGCTTTCGATAAATCCAAGAATAGGCCAGTTACATGTTCCTTATTGTCAATTAATTTCAGTATAAAATTACTACATTCGTAAATTGCTGTCTGTGTAGATTTTTCCGTTCTGAATCCATGTTGTGAGTTTGATAATATTTTATTTTTTTCTTTGAAACTTATCAGTCTCTTATTCATAATTTTTTCCACTATTTTTGCAATACCAGTAGGTATGGTAATAGGACGATAGTTATCTAATTCATCTTTTGAACCGTTTTTGTGCACTGGAATTACTTTTGATAACTTCAAAATATCCGGGTAAGTTCCTGAGAGAATTGAACTGTTTATTAAGTACGTAAGTGGATTTATTATATTTTCTGCACATTTCTTTAAAATTGCATCAGGGATGCCATCAATGCCAGCACAGAATTTATTTTTAGCTCTTTTATAACTATTCTTACCTCTTCACTTGTGACATGATTTATAAATAAAGAATCACTGCATATATTTATTTTATTATTAGAATTTAGTGTATTTACCTGTGATTTATTTAATAATTTTTGTGGAATTTCCAGAAAATAGTCATTAAAACTGTTTGCTATTTCCTCTGGATTATTAATCACTTTATTATTTCTGGTCAGTGTAATGTTCCTTTGTATTTTAGCAGATTGTCCAGTTTCTTTCTTTATCACGGGCCACATAGCCCTGTTTTTATTAGATGATTGGGAAATAAAATTATCATTATGCATTTTCTTTGCTAGTCTTATTACCTTATTTAATATGCTAGTGTATTTTTTGTAGTATAAATTGAATTCAGGTGTTGTGTGGTATTGTTTATATAATGTGTGTAGAAATTTCTTTCTTTGCCATGAATTTATAATCCCTGTTCTTATCCAATTGCTAGTTTTGTTATTTTGAACAGTTCTTCGTTTAAAGGGGAATGCTATTTCAAAATAGTGTTTTAGGGTACTGTTAAATGCATTAAATTTATAATTTACATTTTCTAGTTCATACATTCCTGACCCTGTTTCCTTATTTAATAAGTCATTGAAATATGTAACATTTGATTCAGTGAATGACCTGCACTTTGATTTTACTTCATTATCATTATTATTGATTGTTTCGGATACTTCAAAACTCAGTATTTGTCCATGGTGGTCACTAAAACCCGGATAATAGACTTCTATTGAATGGTGATATTTATCTGTATTTATAAAAATTTGATCAGGAGTGGTTTTACTAAATTTTGTTATTCTTGTTGGGGTATTTACTATAGGTTTCAGTCCATAGGAAATTAGTAACTGTGTTAATAATTCACAATTTCTATCAAATTTTAAGAAATCCACATTTACATCTCGACAAATTATTATATCGACATTTACTTTGCTCATGTTATTGAGTAACAATTCTAATTTATCTATAAATAAAGGAAACTTTCCTGACGGAGAACGGTATACGCTTACAATTATTAACTCGAACTGCTGTATTTTTACGGCAGAGAATTCAAAATCCTGTTCCATAATTAGATAATCATAAGCTGTTATCTGTTCATCATCATCATCTTGTACAGTTTCCAGCCCCAGGCTGGGTCTGTTTGGAACATAAGCCTCGCCACTTAGTTCTTTCTTCCCACCACCTCTCCGCTGTCACTCTGGTCCAGTCCTCGCCTCTCTTCTTGACACATTCCTCCACTCCTTTCAGCCATCTATCTCTTGGTCTTCCCCTTGGTCGTTTCTTCTGCATCTGCATCCCATGTATCCTCTTGGGAATCTTCTTCTCATCCATTCTCTTTAAGTGTCCATACCACCTCAGTCTTGATGTCTCAATCCTACGTTGCAAGGGCTCCTCTTTCACCATTTCCCTGACCTTTTCATTCCTCACCCTGTCTTTTCTTGTTATTCCGATCCTACTTCGCAGGAACTTCATTTCACCTGCCTGTATTCTGCTTATATCTCTTTTCTTCATTGTCCACGTTTCTGAAGCATAGGTCAGTATCGGGATATAGTAGCTTCTGTATAACAATTCCTTGCTTTTTTGTGGGACATCTTTATTCCACACTAAGCTCCTAATGCTTCTCAGAAATGCTTCTGCCTGTCTGCCACGTTCCGTAATCTCTTTGTCATTTCTCCCATTTTCCTCCACTATACTTCCCAAGTACTTGAGACTTTCCACCTTCTTCAGCTGTCCACCTCCAAGTGTTATCCCACTCATTGGTCTGTCCTTTTTCCTGGTCGTTAACAGGATCTCACATTTACTGATGTTGAACTTCCATCCGTACTCTCCCACTGTTTCTTCCCAAGCCTTCAGTTGCTCCTGAATTTCCTCCTCCTTGTTTCCCCAGACCATGAGATCATCTGCAAACACCATTGCTTTCATCTTATCTTCTCCTATCTTTCCTGCTATCCGTGTCATTAACTCGTCCATAACCACAATAAAGAGAAGGGGTGACAGCGCACTACCCTGTTTCAGGCCACTTATTTGTCTGAACCAGTCTGTTCTTTCCCCTCCAACTTTCACACAACTCACACTTCCACAATACATCTCCTTCACTCTGCCTACAGTCTCTTTTTCCACTCCCATGTTTTCCATTGCTTTCCAAACCTTCTCCCTACACACACTAACATAGGCCATTTCGATGTCCAGGAAGGCCATCAACAGATCCTCTCCAAATTCGTAGTGGTGTTCCTGGAGCTGTCTCACTGAAAATATGAGATCCACTGTTGATCTCCCAGGTCTGAATCCATACTGTTCCTCTCTCAATTTTCTCTCCACTTTGGCTCGTATTCTACTTTCTAATATCTTTTCATATATCTTGGCACAGTGAGGTATGAGTGTGACACCCCTGTAATTTCTGCACTCCTTTCTGCTTCCTTTCTTAAATATTGAGACAATTAATCCTTTCTTCCAATCTTCTGGGGTCTTTTTCTCCTTCCATATCACCCTCATCACACGGTACAGCCACTGTTTCCCAACCTCCCCTGCTGCCTTCACCATTTCAACACTCACTTCACCCACACCTGGTGCCCTTCCTCCTTTCATCTTGTCTATAGCCATTTCCAGTTCTCTCCAAGTCAGGTCCTTTTCCATTGCTGTGTTGTCTTCTCCATCTTCCAATACATTGTCTTCCTCCCTATGACCATTTGGATTCAGCAAATCCTCAAAGTACTCTTTCCACACTGTCTTGAGTGTCTCTTTGTTGTGTACCTCATTTCCGTTTTTGTCCATCATTACCACATCCTCTCGCAGACCTCTTCTCTTACTTTTGACCATCCCATAAAGAACTTTCTTATTTCCTCTGCTGTCTTCCTCCATCATCTCCGTCCACTTTACCATCCACTTCTTCCTCTCCTCTGCGACAATCTTGTTTGCTTCTTTCTTCTTTATCTTATAATCTTCCCTTGACAGATCAGTTCTTTCCTGGAACCACACTCTGAAAGCCTTGTTCTTCCTTCCCACAGCTTCTTTTACTCTCTCATTCCACCATGGTGTCTCTTTACACCGCTTTCTGTTGCTTGTTCTACCACATACTGCCACTGCAGCTTCTACCATTGTGTTTTTGAATTGTTTCCATTCCTCTTCCCCTGTTTTAGGATTGTCTGTTGGCATCCTTTCCCTTATTATTTTCTGGAATTCTTCCTTGACTTCCTTTTCCTTGAGTTTCCATACTTTGATTCTCCTTTCCTGGTACTCTGTCCTCTTGCTATCCTTAACAACTCCCAGGTTCATTACAAGTATTCTGTGGTCGCTATCTAAGGCCTCTGATGGTATTACCTTTATATCTCTGACACTTCTCTTCATTTCCCAGTCGTACAGCATGTAATCTACCAAAGATTTCTTTGTTAAATCACTGCTGTACCACGTTACCTTGTGGCTTTCTTTCTTCCGGAACCAGGAGTTGCCTACCACTAAACCGTTTCTCTTGCAAAAATCCAGCAACTTTCTCCCTTCTTCATTCCTGCTACCCCACCCATCCTTCTGCTCCCAATACATTTTCATATCCTTGCCTTTCACTTCCTACATGTGCATTCAAATCTCCCATGACAATGATGCTCTGACCATTCAACTGCTGTTGTAGCTCCTCCTCAAAGTCTTCCTTCTCTTGAGCTGTACATCCAACTTGAGGGGCATATACCTGGGCTATCTCCAGGCTTCTTCCCTTTACAGTTACTCTGATCTTCATGATCCTGTCACTTATTCCCTTTACCTCTTCCTTCATTCCATCTCTCACAACTACTCCTACTCCGCTGCTCCTTCCTTCACTGTTCCCACTCCAGTACAACCGGTACCCTTTCCTCAGTTCTCTGCGACCTTCTCCTTTCCATCTTGTTTCTGCCAAGCCCAGTACATCCAGTTTTCTTCTCTCCATTACATCTACAAACTCCTCCACTTTTCCTGTCAGTGTCTGTATGTTTAATGTCCCAACTCGTAGTCCATTAGCATATCCGGGTCGTCGTCGTTTGCATCCTTCCTTTCCGAGGCCTGTTCCTGGTCTGTTCATGATCTAAATTATTTCTTAAGAAGATGCAAGTACCACCATGGCTAATATTAGATCTAGAGTATTTACTAGCTTGTATAAACCCTGGGAATTGAATTAATTCGAGTTGTTCCTCTTTCAGCCAATGTTCAGAAATACATAGTGCTGAGATGTCTTTAAGTTCATTTTTAAGCATTAGATTTATGTAATCAATTTTATTATAAAGAGACTGGACATTCTGGTGGTAAATTTTAAATTTGTTACTTTTGCAAGCTTGTGTTGGTGATTTATTTACATTATTACTATCATAATTGTTATTATTATTGTTGCTAGACAAATCCGAAATACCATTGTTACACTCCGTTAAATTTGACTTCAAAAGATCTGATTGCCAAACCTCACGTTTGGCTTCTTCTACCAGTTTCCCTGCTTCCACTCTAATGATATTACTGTTGAATTATTCTTACCATTTGAATTTACAATTTTGCAGATTTCATCACTAAGATACTCTTTTCCTAATCTATTTAAGTGTAGGCCATGACGAGTGTGGAACTTCCTGTCTAATTTACTTACATCTACAATTTGGACATTTGGAAAACTCTTACAAATTTTATGAATTTTTCCATTTGTAGCCTCTATTTCTACATTTACACATGATTTGGGAATTAAATCGTATCTCTGCGGAATGTTTACAATAATGACATTTGTTTTTTGCATGGATGACAATGTACCCTTTAAATCTTTGATTACCTTTTTACTCTCATTTCTATAGACGTCGTTTGCTACAGCGATGATCACTGCGTAGTCCTTTGCAGTAAGGGACGCACACTCTCCTATCATTCCGTTCGTGACCTCTGCAATTTGAGCTCCTGGCTTTACTGTCGAAGTGACCTACATTTCTCTGCTTATCTCCAATACGCTTGCTGCTACATCTCGCCCGTAGCTATCCGCAAATATCCGCATCTTCCTGGATTTTCTCTATATCACTTTCTTTTTTTCTTCTTGAGAAAAGTCATCATATTCTTCGACAAGCACTCCAAATGAATTTGAGACGGGAATTTCAGTTA
Organism: Meconema thalassinum; assembly: GCA_946902985.2. NCBI lineage: Eukaryota > Metazoa > Arthropoda > Insecta > Orthoptera > Tettigoniidae > Meconema > Meconema thalassinum. The sequence continues at coordinate 1,530,387,918 of OX336388.2, forward strand.
CATGTACTCCATTTATATTTTGGGTCTGTTCCTATTAGAAATATTTTGGTCAGTTCTTTCACTGCTAGCGAGTGACATTGGTCTTTAAAATCCAGGGAAATGTCCAGTTGTTGGGGCAGGACATGTTTCACTATGTCCAGGTACTGTTCTTTCCATTGAGTTAAGTTTAGGATAGCTGATGAAGTTTCATCATGTGAATTTGTTGGAGGAAGGCCAGGAGAACTGGTTGCATTTTTGGGGTTTACCTCTGTTGTTTGTGGTTTCTCTTGTAGTTTAGGAAAATTGGAGAGGTTAGGTTTGTCAATTTCATGAATGTCGATCTGAGAGGTTGGTTGATCATTTGGAACTGAGATGTTAGTAGGGCAGTCTTTGGCCAAATGTCCCTCAGTTTTACAGATAAAGCAGGTGGGTGAGTCATACGATAGGCAAATCCAATAGTTAGTGCCATCGTATTCAATTTGGAGAGATGCAGGAACTTTATCGAAGTCTCCATTTTGGATGTACATTTGTCTTCGAAAGCTTAAAATATGAGAGAAACCTAGGATGGATAAGCCTGTTCTGATAGGGGTAATCTTAGACATGATTTTAACACCAATGTTTAACAATTCCTCTTCAATTACATAGCTGGGTATCACAGGACAAAAGTTTGATAATATAATACGCTTGCTTTTTTGTTAAGAGTGGTCGTAATTCCAAAGATACATTGTTTATTAAGAGCTTGGGGTTTGCTAGTATTAGCTCTTCAACAACTTTCTTGCCAGAAAGAAAAATGCATGTTCGTCCATTCGATATTCGTGAAACAAAAAGAATTTTGCTAGGGCTAGTGAGTTTTCCTACAGCTAGCACATAATCTTTAATACTGATTCCATCATGAGATTCAATTACGATAGCTTGTTCTTTGGAGGGGAGAGATTGAGCTATAGCAGAATAGCTTGACCTTGGATTGGTTTCTTTGGTGCCAGATGTACTGTTGTTACAATCAGGGTTATTTACAGTACGGTATTATAATAATTCGTTGGTTGGTTTGGTACTTGGTGGGTTGATACGTCAGAAGTTTTATCATTCGTTGTGTTCGTTAAGTGACGCCCACCTCTATCAACAGAGGTGGCGGCCATGTTGGGATGATCAGAACACAGTTTTTAGGTTGTGTATTTTCCACCTCACGTAAAGTTCACAAATATCTGGAATAATACTTACAAGAGTGTTGTAGGTATCTAGAATACTTTGATATACGATTCGCACTCCAATGTGATATTCAAGAACCTCTCCAAATGAGATATACCTAAGGAAGCACGAACCTCGTGAACATTCATGTCAGTATTGTCGGTGCCTGTAATTAATACTTTTGTTGATCACCACAATGTTGATATTGTAGATGTTGATGTTAAGAGTGATGAAACTGAAAGGGCTGTGACTGTGTCCAATGACACTACACCAGCTGAATCATCTGATAGTGATAGAAGTTTTGACATTTCTAACCTCTATATTGATAGTGATGATAGCTCAATTGAGGATATTGTTATTCGTGAGCCTGGTCCCCAGCATGACCGTCGTGATATGATGGGGGGGGGGGCAATATCCACAGCGTACCAGAACGGCCAAGGGGGGTGAGGATTATGGATACCGGTACTCTTTTCTGACAGTTGGGCCACAAGATCCTAAAAATTATTCAGAAGTATGTTCGAGGTCAGATCAGAAGCTGTGGAGAAATGCCACACGAGAGGAAATGTTGTCATTATCTAACAATCAAACTTGGATATTGGTTGATAGACCATCAAATCACAATGTTATTCAGTGTAAGTGGGTCTACAAACTTAAGGAAGGACTGGATGGGTCCAAGCGCTACAAAGCAAGACTTGGATTCACTCAGTTTCCAGATAGAGGCTACGATCAGACTTTTGCACCTGTTGTCAGGCTCTCATCGCTAAGAGTTCTATTTGCCCTCGCTGCCGAGTCAGACTGGGAAATAGACCATGTGGACGTTAACAACTGCTTTTTAAATGGTGATTTGTCTGAAACAATTTACATGGAGCAGCCGGAAGGTTTTCTGGAAATGGCAATGAAGGTAAAAGTGTGCAGATTGCAAAGAGCTTTATATGGTGTCAAGCAAGCTGCCTAATCCTGGAATGATAAAATTCATGATTTTCTTATTCAACATAAGTTCCAAAATTCAGAGTATGATGCATGTGTCTACACTAAGAACGAAGGTAAAACATGTGTAGCAATTGGCTTGCATGTTGATGACTTCTATATTTTCTCAAACTTTAAGCAGGAAACTAAGAATCTTAAGGAAACTATGTCTAAATGTTTTAAAATAAGGGACTTGGGTCCTGTAAGTGAATGTCTAGGTATGAGAGTGACAAGAGACCGGAAATCTCATTCAGTTAAGTTGGATCAAGAGAGCTATGCTCTCGACATTGTCAAAAACTATGGTATGGAAGAGTATAAACCAGTGAACACGCCCCTAGCACTTGGTATAAAACTTGTCAGGCCAATGAATTCTACAAATCATAAAAAATTGATAGGTGCCCTTATGTATCTGGCGGTAGGCACCAGAACTGGCATATGTTTTGCTGTTAGTTATTTAAGCCAGTTCAACAGTTGCAATGATGATGAACATTTCAATGCTGCCCTGAGGGTGGTCAGATACCTGAAGGGTACAATGGGCTCAGGGCTAAAATATTGTAAAGGAGGTTGTGGTTTAACTGGTCATGCAGATGCTGATTTTGCTGCTTGTGCTGTTGATAGAAAATCTGTTACTGGCTATGTGTTCAAGCTAGCAGGTGGAGCCATTAGTTGGCAGGCAAGAAAACAAAGATCTGTAACTATTGCAGATAGCACAACTTTTGCAGTGTATGTTTCTACTAGTAAATGTGGTAAGGGTGGTGTGTATTTAAGAGGTCTTCTTGGGGAATTATCAGTCCCAATCAAATGTATTAAAAATTTAATGATAACCAAGGATCTATTAATATGTGTTTGAACCAGTCATCTGGCAGCAAAGGTAAACACATTGATGTCAGGTTCCATCAAATGAAGCATTGGGTGAAATGTGGTGTTGTCAGTGTTCAATACTTGTCAACTGAACAGATGATTGCTGATGTGCTAACCAAAACACTTTCAAGAGCAAAACATGATGTTTGCGTTGCATCTATGGGGATGGCAGATTAATTCATGTGTTGTGTGTACAAACAATCGATTAAGTGAGGGTGTTCGAATGTCTTATTATCATGAAGATACTCAATTGTTCTGTACAACTTGAGTTTTTAATTTTTTAGTAAGTATGTTGGTAATGCTTGTTTTGCACTATGTTTATTTACAGTGATTTTGTGATGAGAAGGCTGTGACTTCCTGTTCCTGTATGTATTCTTTGGTCAACATGTATGTACCACAGGACGCATCAGGCCTTTACCATGTAATTTTTTCGTCATGGTTTTGAAACGGCCGTCACCGGAAGCACCGCACTCACGCACGCATGGCGGCGACGGTTCACCCTGTATCCGCGATAGAGCAGCGTACCCATATTCTTTGAGTGCGGCCTGTCGATTTTGTCTGAAGATAATATTGCGAAAAATTATTAAACACAATACAGTTTTTTATTTATTTTGGAATTTAATCAACAGCAGAAATGCCCAAAGTCTGTGCGGTAAAACTTTGCCGCACCTCTTACCTCACCGGACACAACAACTTATTCCTGTTTCCTCGGCGAATGGAGCGGTAAGTACAAACACCAAACATTACAATTGAATGATTTTGGTTCTAATAAACATGAAATACCAGTCCCACAGATACCTATCCACTAATTCACAAATTCCTATTCCAGATGTAATGACAGGGTAAAGGCCTGTAATCCGGAGGATGTGCTGGAATACTGGCTATATCTACACAAGTCAATGTATGGGGTGTGTACCCTTCATTTCTCACAGGAAATGTTTTACCCCACAGATGAGAGCAGTTCTAGTCTGAGATTACGCCCTAATGCCCTGCCAATATTAAATATCTACCCTAGAGAAAGTATCCTCCCCCATGGTCTGATACCTTGACGTGGTGGAGAGGCTTGTGTGTTTCAGTGATCCCGAGAGCAATGCCGGCCGGAGCTTCGGCTCTTGGCAGGGTCACCCATGCCAGTAAGGTCGAGGGTGAGAGACCAGACTAAATGACAGACTACACCATGATGGTGGGCAGCAGCGTCATCAGTAGGTTATTTCCAGGCGGAGCTGTAATTAAGTGGTACGGGTGGAAAACTGCGGGGGCTCGTTTTTCAGTCCTTAAGGCGGCAGCCCTACCAGAAAACTAGGAAGCTGTGGGCTAATAACTCGCACTCTCCGAAATTGTTTATTAAAGAAACTGAAAAGAATGAAAACCGGACGGATCTCATGTTGACAACTTTCGGCACGAAAAGGAAGACGCGAATAGGTTTCTGGAATGTGAGGACTCTGGGTGAGAGTAGTAGGCTGAGGCAGGTGACCAGAGAAATGATCTCGTATAAACTTGATATACTTGGGCTCAGTGAGATAAGATGGCCAGATTTTGGTGAGATAAAAACTTATGAAGGACTTACCCTCATATACTCTGGGAGGAGCGAGGAGAATGCGGAACGCAGGGATGGAGTTGGTCTTTTGCTTACTGAACATGCAAAGAAAAGCCTTATAAGTTGGCAACCCATTTCCGAGCGAATATTATCAGCACGATTTAAGACTCGCATTCGCAATGTTACGATTATACAATGCTATGCACCCATGGAACCATCAGAAGAAGAACTTAAGGAAGCATTCTACTCCCTTCTACATGAGACAGTAAAGAAAAGCAGTAGGAGAGATGTGATTATAATAATGGGAGACCTTAATGCTAAGGTAGGAGAGAACAACGAGGGACTAGAACATGTGATGGGTGTACATGGCCTTGGGGATAGGAATGGAAGTGGAGAAAAGTTCACAAACTTCTGTGCTAGCCATGACCTTGTTATTGGAGGTACTTTGTTTCCTCATAAGAGGTGTCATAAGATCACGTGGATTTCCCCTGATCATGACACTGAGAACCAAATTGACCACATCACAGTGAGTAAGAGATTCAGAAGATCACTCACCGATGTTCGGAATAAGAGAGGAGCGGATGCTAGCAGTGATCACCCCCTTATGCTGGCTGAGTACAAGATGAAGATCATGGTGGCAAAGAAGAGGTTTGAAAAACAGAGCAAGAGATTTGGTGTGAGGAAGTTGAAGGAGGAGAATGTCAGAGAAGAATTTAAATTGGAGCTAAGAAATCGTTTTCAGTTACTCCAATCTGATACAGCAGAAACTGATATTGAATCTTCCTGGAGTAATGTAAAGAACATCATCCTTGATCCAAGTGAAATAGTCCTGGGAAAGAGCAATCCTCTCAAGAAGGATTGGATGTCAGAACAAACTTGGGAGGCTATAAGTCATAGGAAAATGATTAAGGAGAGGTTGAATATGTGTAAGACTCGACATCAGAAAGCAAAAGTGCAAGCAGAATACACGGTCGTTGACAAAGAAGTCAAAAAGAGTGTGAAGAGAGATAAGAGTAATTGGATCGATGAGATGGCGAAGAAGGCAGAAGATGCTGCATCAAAGGGTGACAGCAAAGAAATGTACCGCATCACAAAAGTGCTGACCAAGAAAAGTTTCCGAAAGAACCGACCCATAAAAGACAAACAGGGAAATTTACTCACAACTCAAGAAGATCAACAAGAACGGTGGAGGGAATACTTCACCGAAATTTTTAATGTTGATCGAGGGATTAATGAACACCACGAAGAGAGGAATGATGAACCTGATAATTCTGATCTAAATATTCTTTTGCACAGTCCAACTTGTGCTGAAATCAAAGAAGCCTTGCTACAGCTGAAGAATGGAAAAGCCCCCGGTGTCGACAACATTTCGCCAGATGTCCTCAAGATAGACATGGACACCACAGCTAATATCCTGAAGCCATTGATGGAAAAGATCTGGTTTGAAGAGAAGCTGCCTGCGGAATGGAAGAAAGGTGTGATTGTTAAAATCCCAAAGAAGGGTGACTTGACGAATTGTAACAACTGGAGAGGTATTACCTTACTATCCGTACCAAGCAATGTATTTCTCAGGATAATCTTGAATCGCGTGAAGAAGTCTATCGAGTCGAAGTTGAGGAAAGAAAAAGCTGGATTTAGGGAACACCGCAGTTGTGTGGACTTAATTATCACTTTACGGATTATTGTGGAGCAGAGTAATGAATGGCAAGCAGCACTGTACATCAAGTTTATAGATTTTGAGAAGGCCTTTGATTCGATTAATAGGAAGGTCATGTGGGAGACCTTAAAGGAATATGGTATACCAAGTAAAATAGTTAACATCATACGAGAGATGTATTCTGGTTATGAATGTCAAGTCCTGCATGAGGGTCAGACTGGAGTACGACATGGCTGTATACTTTCTCCCACCTTGTTCCTGATTGTTCTTGATAATACTCTTAGGAAGGTGGGGAGAGGAAGGAAGAGAGGGATACAGTGGGGATTTCGAGACAGGATGGAGGATCTTGATTTTGCTGATGATATCTGCATGCTAGCACAGCGCTTCAGAGACATACAGGGAAAACTGGCAAACTTAGAACTTGAAGCTGCTAAGGTTGGACTTAAGATAAACCCAAAGAAGACAAAGCAGCTGAGAGTGAACTCCACAGTACAGGCTGGTCTCACTGTGGGAGGAGTAGATGTAGAACAGGTGGATACATTTGTTTACTTGGGAAGCGTGGTAACGAGAAGTGGAGGGGCTGAGGAGGATATCAAGAGCAGAATAAGAAAGGCAAATGGGGCTTTTGTGCAACTCTGTCCAGTATGGAGAAACCGTAACATATCCAGGAAGACGAAAATCAGACTTTTTAATATCAATGTGAAAGCTGTCCTATTGTATGCATGTGAAACATGGAAAGTTACCAATCCTATCAGCCACCAACTTCAAGTATTCATCAATCGTTGTCTGCGTCGAATTCTGGGTATACGATGGCCAGATATAATCCCAAATGAAGAGCTGTGGCAAAGGGCTAACCAACAACCTATAGAAGTCCAAATTAAACGGAGGAAATGGGGCTGGATTGGGCATACTCTGCGGAAACAGAATGATGCAGTAGAAAGGGGAGCTCTGGACTGGAATCCTCAAGGGGCTCGGAGACGGGGAAGACCAAGGAACACCTAAAAAAGCACCATTGAAGAGGAGGCCAGAAAAGCGGGAAAGACTTGGAGGGAAGTGAAGAACATGGCAACAAACAGAGCCCGATGGAAATCATTCTTGGATGCCCTTTGCTCCGCACGGAGCGAAAGGAAATAAGTCAAGTAAGTCAAGAGAAAGTATGGTTTCCTTTAAAGTGTCAATTTTCTAACCTCTCTTAAGGTAACTGTACCGGTTTTTGTCACTGAGCCAATAGTCGTCACTCGCGTATAAAAGTGCAAATAGTAAGCCTGTCAACGGGTCTTTCTCAACGAACAAAGTCTTACGAGATTCGTCATACCTTCGTTGCCGATAAGGAGCAACTTTGCGAAATCATGCGTGCGCTGCAATAGGTGATTCCCAGCGCCAAACAATATCTCATGTGAGTTGAGCTATCTTGACGCGGCCGCGGCGTATTGCTTATCGCATGTTAATTATGTGCATACGTGTTATGTTCCGACGTTTTAAAATATTACAAGTGTGTGATATAGTTGGTTGTTGTTTCTGTAACATATGCGATTTGCTATTTCGTGCTCACGTTCCTAGTTTGGTTAGAAATGCTGGTGACGAACACTGGATTAAAAAACGCACTTTACCAATGCTCGTACATTGTCATTTCTCCTTGTATGACCTAAGTAACAGCGGCAATATACTTATAATGTAGTTCTGAAGCACCCTGCATTAATTAAATTGTCCTTTGATCATCTTGTCCAATAGTCGTCATAGCTGACGATCTTTAGAGCACATGCGAGACGAGCACTAGTGCACGATAATGATAAAGTTTGCGTTAACGTTTCAGAACCAACAGTGTGCTGTTATTATGTAGATCTGTCTTTTTGACGGCCGTAGGTCTAGGCTTGCTGTGTGGCTCAGCGGCAACATTCTCGCTTGCTGTTGCAGGATCGAATCCTGGGGCAGTCATCTGCAATTTGAGGGTGCGCAAATGCGAGGGAGCCGTGTCAGTAGACTTACTGACACGTTAAAGATCCCCTTCGGGGCAAAATTCTGGCGTCCCGGCGTCTCTAAAAGCCGCAGTAGTTAAAAGGGAGGTAAAGCAAATAACATTATTATTATTATCAGTAGGGATTTTAGATGTGCTAAAGAAGATTCGTTTTAAATTAAGATTAAAAATATATTCTAAGACTAAATCTTTGCTTTCAAGCAATATTTCGAAACGCACATTTCTCAATTAGCCTACGATATTCAGCAAATGGAATCTGCTATTAAGGTCGTTGAGGAGGACGGCATGAGTATTACAACGCCCTCTCGGACAATATTAAAGGAAAAACTAGAGAGAGAGGAAGATGGGGCCAAGTTCCTTTTTAACTAGGGGTGTTAGTTCAATGGGTAATCTCACTAGGAAAAGCAGGTAACAAAGGACGATTTGCAAAATAGCGTCCAGTGCCTCACAAAAGAATTGAAGAGGGACTCTCCTTTCAAAGATGGGTGGCCAGGGAGGAAATGGTGTGAAACTTTCCTAAAATTAAATTCAAGCCTGTCTTTACGAACCCCTTCACATGGAATTAAGCGTTTTACTTTCAAGCTGCATTGCAGATCACGTTGAGAATTTGCTCCGTCATCTACTGTATGTCTTTGGTTCTATTCCCGATGGATGAGTGCTGTGAAAGTTCTACTGTCCTGGTTACGTCTCAAAACTCACGAGCTAAAAACAGTAGCAAATAGTATCATGACTCACGACAACAAACTAGTAGCTAAATAATTAACATTCTAATCGTATATATTATTTCAGTAGTATGCATCCCTCCTGTGGCGCTCACAAGCGACCGATCGTGACAAATGAGCATTCAAATGAAAGAGAATAGACATTAGCAGTGACTTATTGCACTATAAATTCATAAATATCTATAATTTCTTTAAAAAATGACTTTAAAAAAATTGTACGAAGTGTGCGATTTGCAAACACCATTGATGTAGGAAAATACGCCCCATAATTGCTGTCCACGGGCCGCTGTGACGCCTGTTTCATGTTATATTAACATTCTGAGGTCTTTCCTTTATCCTGAAATATAAATAGTGTTCTATAATCATTTGGTTGAAATAAAAACATAACCTTTCTCCATAAGTGTCTCATTATAAATCTATTGGGGAAAGTGTGGTTTATGAACATGCAAGATTTCTCGCACGGGTCCGCTAGTCAGTCTCAAAATTCACAACTCCATTGAGCTCGTGCCTGCAATGACCACAGGAGGGACTGTATCGCATATAACTTACTTTGTGTGTCAGACCCATCTCTTGATAAGAAGTGCCAATTACAAGAGGGCACGCAATTTCAGCTGGCACTAACAATGGACCTTTTTACACAATTCCGATTAAATTGTAGGCTATCTACAGTCGTTATGTGGGTAGAGTGGGCATTTATCCATTCAAAGAAAACTGCTCAGGCTCGTGAGTTTTGCGACTGATAAAGAAACCGGTTAGAACCTACTCTTACTAATCCTCTTCTTGGAATTCCTGAGTTCTGAGGAGACACGATTGTCCTGCACCCAAAGCTACAATCCCACCATTGTTGAAAACAGACTTAAGGGATTCGACACACTACAGTCCCTCAGAATTTTTAATAGCGTTGCTTTCAGCGACAAACTAGGTTATCAAGGTCCTCAGTAGACCTGGGCGTGGCAGTAAGAGTGTGGGGCTTAAAAAGTATGGCGGTTAACCATAGTGTTTATATCTCATCGCTTTATTACATTGCAATTAATTTACATCTCCGAGACCACCAAAAAATTGTCCATCCATGTAAATGATCAGCACACTCTGGAGTGTCTCATAAGCTGACAAGTGATCTTACTTGTGCGAGACTCCACTCTTGTATCATTGTTATTTATTCATTTTCAAATAAGTCAGATGTATATTGCTCAAGTGGCAAGAGGCTACCTCAATCTATAAAGCCTACCCTAAATTAAGAAAAAACAACCCTACGATTGGTGCTGGTTCAGGAGTATCCAAAATTCCTCCGATAATGATGGTCAAGCTGCAAGAGCCCACTCACATCCTATACTATTGCTAGGCAAGGACTTAACCCTCCTTAACGTGTTCAATTCTAGCTGGGCACATGGTCAAGGTTTCATGTGATTCGAGCAAAAGGTGAAGAATCGGGTATAAATAAAATGTGTCCAGTAAGCCAGATGAGTGCCATCTGCACATAAATTTAAGCATCATTGCGCATGATACTAGTGTTAGATAGAGGTTTTATGTCAATTGTGAAAGAGGAAAAAAGAAAAAATGGGCAGATTAAGAATGGTGTGTTTCTATTTGTTTTGCAACAGCGCAGCTTATCATAACAGGAGTACATGTCATAATGGAGGGTGACTGAGGCTACTGGAGTTGAGTCCTGTCCTACCCGCATGACTGTACCTGTCAACCAAGCATTGTTGATGGTATGACACAAGTAAACAAAGAATAGTTCCCACCTCAGCCACTGGCACACTTATGGTATATTAAAGTTTCAGAATGACTGCTGCTTGTGTATCAAGATATGTGTGTATTTCTATTCACAATATTTCCCATTACTATGAGGTTGAGAGGTTGAGAGTGTCAATCTGCAGCATGCTTTTTCTGCTGGATGCTCCACCTGACACCAACCTCATAAGCTTTCACTCCTTCAGTATGGATAGTGAAGTGATGCTATGTAAATCTTTCTCCTTTTTTAACATGTGTTAGGGACTGATTGGCTAATGACATACTAAAACTGTAACAGCTGATGGAAGGATCCAAAACATGTCCCACTACTAGCACGTAATCAGTTATTCATTTAAGTGTTGATTAGCTGGAAATATTTATACGATAACTTAAAATCCAAAGGTTGATCTTCACTCACCAGAGGAGTTAGAGATGAGTAATGAAACTGGGCAATGGACTGGAAGTGGCCGTGGCCTATTAGAAGGAAAAGTCCTAGCAGTTGTCTGGAGTTGGAACAGAAAAATCATTTAGACAATGACTGACAGTGGGCTTTGAATCAGATCTGGTCCAACTCTTGGTGTAGTGGCTAGCTATCTTGGCTGTCACCCTGAGGTTCCATGTTCGATACCCAGCTCTGTCAAGAAATTTAATTCTGGTCTGAGGGCTGGAACAGGGTACACTCAGCCTCGTGAGGCAAAACTGAGAAGGGGGTAGGTTCGATTCCCACCTCAGCTATCCTCGAAGTGGTTTTCTGTGGTTCCCCACTTATATTCTGGGCAAAGGCTCATTCGCTTCTTTCAAAATCCTCACCTCAATTTCAAATACATGCACTACTACAGACACCACAAAACATTTGATTATCAGACAAATTCCACACTCAAGTACACAGGGCTAACTGGTCACAATATCCAAGCCCTGCAAATGAAACAACAACTTGATAAGACCTCTATAATTCTAGATTAAATAAATTCAGTGAGTTGCTAACAAAATCCTTGGTGATAATCAGTCACTCCTGATAAAGGATACTAGGGTATGCCTCCTCCTATGCTGCCAGTAGGTGCTATATCGACTAAATGATGGTTGAAAGCAGATATTTTATACAGTCACTGTTTCCCCTCTCCGGTCGGATGAAAATATAAAGAGTGAAGATAAACTTCTGCTTCAACCTTGCATTTTTCAACGGTGGTAAGCCCTAAAATATTACAGTATCAACAAATGGTACGTTCTCTCTTTACAAATTTATGTATATCAGTATACCATAATTTTCTCATTGTGTTCTTAAACTATGTGTTAACATTTTCCCCCTATATAAATCAACCAACTACATCTGGTATAGGACACTATATTCCTCCTCAAGTAACTTCACAGGCCTTGCTATGTGAGATTGCATAGTGTGAAGATCAAACTTCTGCTCCCAATCTCACATTTTTCAGTGATGGTAAGCTTTCACTCCTTCCAACCTTCAAATTTGCCTGAGTAAAAGTGGGGAAGTGTGGAAAAAACACTTTTTGGATGTCCAAGCTGAAAACCAAACCTCCTTTACAAGGGTGAGAGTATCCTGTTCCAACTCTTTGAAATCAAACCTCAGGGGGTGAAGATCAAGAAAGCTAGCCACAACACCATGAAGGGTGTCAGACCACTGTATTGTAGATGATAGGCCTATAATAAATGCATGCAATTGCACACAAGACTCCTACAAATCCTCCCTCTTCTCCACTCTGCATCTCACCCTTCTAAGGGACAGGCCACAAGTGATACAGCCACTATTGGTCAGACAGCTACTCAATTATTCTCATTAGGCTGTGTGCACCCCGTTCCAGCCCTCACGTCAGTTTCTAAAAATCCTGATTGAGCTGGGGCCGGCACGATTTAACAGGTGGAAAACAATTACTTAAAAGGTAAGACCATCTTAGAAACTAAAAAAATATGTTACAAGATTGCAGAATTTTTGGTTTTCGTTGATACCCTACATCAGACTCCCTTATGGCAAGAGAAGTAGTTTATGATTTTGATGATGAGACAGTCATTGAGAAATTCTTGTCCTCTCTTCAAATGATGAAAGTTGAAATTCTGGAATATTGTAACTATTTTTGTTACGTTTCCATAGTGGTCTTACTTGATAAGTCACTTAGTTTTATCGAGATACAAGCAGCCTATCAATAAAGTGAATAACAAAAATGAAACAACTGCTTTTAGAGATCTTATTAAAACTGTACCCTGCATTTTTTCAACATCTTACTATGTATTAAAATGGAGGCAACATCAGTGTGCATATTTCAATTAAATGTCATAAGTCAATGGAAATCATGAATTACTATTTAGCTTCTTTGAACCAACAAGTTGTATGTCAGAAATGAAGTACAGTACTTCTTAAAGTTGAACCATCTCTGTGAAATAGGCCTAGTTAATTATTGTTGCTTTAAGGGGCGAAACAGCGAGGTCATCTGCCCCTTCTGTGTAGTTGTCTGTTATTAATTTATGTGCATAACATACTGTACAAGAGAAGAGTGCAATCTTCCATCCGGCCTGCCACGCATTTCACATAGAACCACAAAAAAGTGAATTGGAAAACAACTGTAGATGGGGAGCTGCAAGTTCAGAGATCAGAGGTTGGACAGATGCTCTTGAAAGTGACCATACTGGCTGCAGTTTCCTCATTCACTCCAGGCAAATCCTACTATGGTACAGTTTACTCTACGGATTTCTGATTTTCAAATACCATGCGCACTAGTACACGGGCTGATGACCAATGAGGTCATGAACTTATTACACTATGATAGCCCCTTATATGGAATACCTTAGGCCTAGTATTAATTCAACTATGAAGTGCAGGTCACCAACAGGTGCCAACTGGAAAGACCTGCGCCAGGCCTCTCCAAAAGCCACACATCCTTATTAATACTTTTCTCATCTAGATGTACAAACCATCCATCACACGAAAACTCATCTTATGTCATTCCCAATCCTGCAGAGTGGGAAGAATAAGGAGCAGACATAGGCCTACCACTGACCAGTAAAAGGTGCGGTACGGTTAGACAGCAACTTATTGGTCGTGACAACGTTAAAGTAATAATATCGCATGGCCTCGGTGCCGGGCACAAGCTTTGTTATTTGACACCCAAAGGGTAGCTTGCATGTCGAATTTCGTTGTTCCATGAAGCACTATGAAACTTGAACACTATAGCACTTTCTAGTAGAGAAATGAGGAAGTTTGTGTTGGCGGAAAATCACGAGATTAATTTTGCCATTATGAACACGGCCTACTGAATTCAAATGGGTTCTTTGACATGCCAACATCGTATGACAGGGTGTCGTAATTTTTGCCGCCTTTCAAAAATCACTTACCATGGCCAGGAGCGAAACTGAAAGCTAGGGGTTAGTAGACCGACACGTTGACCACTCACCCACCGTGGCAAGCAAAGTTAGGTCTGATTGGTGTTAAGTAACGGTTAGTGAGATTTTAGGTGTGTGTGTTTAACTCGATTGATTGGAGACACCATTGTGCATAGTGTTATTCACCAGTTACCGTATATTAGCACATTCACTAGCAGAGCAAACTTGTAGCTTCATGTGGCTCTCGTGATCATAAACCACAGAACCTTCCTTTTCTTTTTACTTTGAAATTCGACCACTGGATGCGACTCTGACATTCGAACATGCATATTTAACCAAGAATCAAACCCATTCCAAAAATACAGAATGACTTTAGGTTTTCCTAATGTTGGAGATTATTTGGGTGTGGTCATGGCTTCTAGGATAAAAGAAGCAGGCCTCTGTAGGAAGGGTGGTTGGCTAGTTAAGAGTACTTAAGCCCTGAGCTTGTATTTCACCTTTACTTTTCCTTAATTTATTTTTAGGCTATCTGTAAACAAAACAATCAGTAAATGTAGCCTATTTGTTGAATCATAAGGTCTAAGAACTTCACCCTCGTATACAGTTGCCTAATTCGTAACTAACAAAACTTTCCTTGTTGTGGCGTAAGGACTACATATCTTAGTTATAATCCCTCAATCATACACTCCTTTTCAGCCCTCGATATAATAATAATAAATAGCCTTGCAAATCCCATAAGGGCTATGCCCTCCTGCAATTTGCAGGGAATTGCTCAGTTTTAACTCATCAGGTGAGCAAGTCCTGAGGAGCATTCGGGGTCATTCTTTCTGATTGGGCCTACTATATAGATGTGTAGCTGATTAAAAATTAAGTAAATTTTATTGCGCTGGCCTCCGTGGCTAAGGCGGCAGCACGCCGGCCTCTCACCGCTGAGTCCGTGGTTCAAATCCCGGTCACTCCATGTGAGATCTGTGCTGGACAAAACGGAGGCAGACAGGTTTTTCTCCGGGTACTTCGGTTTTCCCTGTCAACATTTCATTCCAGCAACACTCTCCACTATCATTTCATTTCATCTGTCATTCATTTAATCATTGCCCCAGAGGAGTGCGTCAGGCCTCGGCAGCCGGCACAGTTCATATCCTCGCCGCTAGATAGGGGCTTCATTCATTCCATTCCTGACCCGGTCGGAGACTGGAAGCAGGCTGTGGATTTTCATTTTCATATTGCGCTGGTATAACATTCGCTACAACAATCTGTTATATAGAAACATATTCGTTCATTGAGTCTGGTGATATCGTTCCATGAGCTCTGTTCGCCGTGCTAATGACTTCCCACAAGTGCTACAAGTGTATTCCTTCACTCCAATATGAACAACGCTGTGCTTCTTGAGGTCACTGCTCTGTGAGAAGCCTTTATTGTACACCGGATATATGTACCGTTTTTGCTGCATGTGCACCGAACGGTGTCTTTCTAATTGATGCATTGTTTTATTGGTCACTGCATGTGAATTTCCCTAGGTCTTTCCACTCCTGCCTCATCTTTGCTGTTCTTGTCCATTGTTTTCCTCCCCATTTTACGAACATGTCTGCCCATCTGATTCTTTGTCTCCCAACGTTTCGTCTTCCCGTTCTTGAGTCCCACATCGTCATTTTGTACGTCCATCGGTTGGGATCTAATCTCGCTACATGTCCACCCCATTTCCATTTATGCTGGTCTGCTAATGTCAAAGCGTCTTTCATGCTGGTTCTCCTTTTTATATCTTCGTTCCGTATTCTATCTCTCAGTGAGACATGAAGTATCTTCCTTTCCATTTTTCGTTGACATCTCTGGATCATTTGTCTTTGTTTCGATGTTAATGCCCATGTTTGGCAACCATATAGTAGCACCGGTATCACGCATTTTTCCAGAACTTGAGCTTTTATGGTGAGTTTTTGGGTCTTGTCAGCCAGTATAAACTTCAGGGACCAAAATCTATTCCATGCTTGTCCTATTCTTCGTTTGACCTCTTTCTCTGAACGACTTGAAAATGACATGTTCTGAACGAGATATACATATTCTTCAACATATTCCAGTGTTTCTCCGTTCACATTAATTTGGGCTTCTAACGCATTGGTCATCAGCTTCGTTTTCTTCGGGTTCATTGTAAGGCACACTTCTTTCCTCGTTTTTTCCAATTCCTTTATCATTTGTTCCAGCTCTTTCACTGATTCAGCCACCAGAACAATGTTGTCTGCGAACCGTAAATGTGTTAGTCTTGTTCCATCGATTCTGATGACATATTTTCCTTCCCAGTCTAGTTTTCTAAACTGATTTTCCAGCAAACAGGTGAATAATTTTGGTGAGAGGGGGTCTCCCTGTTTTACTCCCCTTTCTATCATGGTGCTAGATCCTTCTCTTTCTGTCTTTATTCTGGCTTGGTTACCGTCGTAGAGTTTGCCGAGGAGTCTAACGAACTTGTTTGGGATGCCTTGGTTTTCCAGTGTTTTTAAGACACTTTCCTGTTCTACGGAGTCAAATGCTTTGTTGTAATCCACAAATGCTATATACACCTCTAGATTAAATTCCTGAACTTTCTCCATGAGTTGATTTATTGTTTGCAAGTGGTCTGCTGTTCTGAAACTCTTTCTGAATCCTGCTTGCTCTATCGGTTGCTGTTCGTCCAGTGCCTTTGTCATTCTATTGGTTAGGATCTTCATAAATAGCTTGTAGAGGTTTACAATTAGGTTGATCGGTCTGTAGTTGTTTATGTCGTCCTTGGCTCCCTTTTTGTGTAGAAGTATGATAATGCTTTGTTTCCACTCCATTGGCATGTCTTCTGATGTGAGTATAGTGTTAAATAATGTTGTGATGGCTGGGATTAAGTCTTCTTCCCCCCATTTCAGAAATTCATTGTAAATTCCATCTTCACCTGGGCATTTTGTGGTTTTTGTTTGTCGAATGGCTGCTCTTACTTCACTGGGTAGTATTGGAGGTGTTTCGTCCTCTAGGTTTACTTCTGATGTATTCTGGTCCTGATGCAAGTTGGATCTTTGAGAGTTACTTGAGTATAGTGTTCTATAGAACTCTGTCGCTTGCGTCATTATCTCTTCTCTTGAGGCTTGTCTCTTTTCGTTGTTGTCTTTTACTCCCAGCATCCAATGTTTGCCTGGAGTTAATTCTTTTCTAATCTTCTTGATTGATTGTGTGGTATCCATGATTTCTTTGACCACTTTGGTGTTATGTTCTCTGATGACTCTTCGGATTTCCCTTTTTGATTGTTTATTGACTTCCGCATATTCCAGCCTTTTGTGTTCGTTCTCTGTGGCTTGTGATTTTAGACGTTCTCTTTCTTCGATCAAACATTTGGTGCTATTCTTTAGTTTTATTCTATTTTTCATATTGTTTCCAGGTGTTGACGATTGTTTGACTGCGTGGGATATGCAATTTACGAGCTCTGTATAGTGTTGTTGGGCGTGCTGCTCCGTTTGTTGGTTGAAGTCTTGTAGGTTTTGTTATATTGCTTTTACATATTCCGCCCTGTCTATGCATTCTGGTTGTGTAGTTTTGTTGTTGAAGTAGTGTCTCCTTTTCTTCTTTTTTCTCACTTTCAATCGTACCATTCTGTGGTCTGTGTCAAACTTCAGGCCATTTATCACTTGTATGTCTTTCACCACTGTTAGTCTATTGGTTAGGGTGAAGTCTATTTCGTTTTTGATTTTCCCATTCGGAGCTTTCCATGTCCATTTGCTTTCTGGGCTTTTCTTGTAAAAGGTGTTCACAATTTTCAGTCTTTGTCCCAGTGCAAACTGTATTAGTCTTTCTCCTCTTTCGTTCCTTGTTCCATATCTGTGAGGTCCCATAGGTTCTTCTTCTTCGTATTCCTTTCTTCCTATCTTGCTGTTGAAGTCTCCAATTACGAATGTTGTATGTGCTTCGTACTCAGCTAATGTGTCTTCGAGGAGCATATAGAAGTCTTCAATTTCTTCTTCCGTATTTGCTTCTGTGGGAGCATAGACTTGAATTATTATGAATGTGTTGTCATTTAAATTTAGGGATAGTACTATAATTCTTTCTGAGATTCCCTTTATTTCTTTTATATTGTGTCTTAGATGTATTTTTATAATAATATCAAAAATAATATCATAAATTCATAACATTATTTTAAAAAATCAAGCTGTCGTGATTTTATTCTGTGTATTGACCTAGCCCACCTCGTAGCACTTGGCAAATAATGCTCATTCAAAGGAAGTTTGTAGTTTTACATGGCCGTTGATCTTGAGATCATGAGCCACGGTGCCTCCTTTTTATGTCGAATCCGAACCACAGGACATGACATTTCACTTTGAAAATCTCACATGCATTAACCGGGAATCTAACCTGGTCCGCCGTGGTGAGAGGCCAACAGCCCCCTATGTTCATTCAGGGAGATGCACTAATTTATTATTGATATAAAATAAAATTGTATACTTGTTGCTGCTATAATAGCCATACGAAGATGTGAAACTAATAAAGGTGAAGAATAGAAATAGCACATACTGTAAGTTTATTTTATCATGAAACTTGAAAAGAACATTGCATAGATCCCCTCACATCAACATTACTTTTTTATTGACTAAATAAATTGTCCGGGTATTTACGTTAGGGAGTTGAGAATATTAAAAATTAACACTTAACTTGAAAATATATACAGGGTGTATATTAATAATACCGACAAAAAAATCAGGGTCGCTCTACGTGTTATGTAAAAGACTATGCCGCAATCGGATTGGCGGAGAAAATTTTTCCCTCAGAGAAAATGAGGTTACTTTGTTACTTCCGGGCGCGCGATTCTAATCTACGAACTCGCCGTATTTGCTGAGCCAGTCAGCAAGCCGCTGGCCACTGTTGTGCTTCAGGCAAAGGAAGGGAGTATGATAGAAGGAGACAGAGATATGCTGGCGGGCATGCGGCAAGCCAAGGCGATCGAGGAAACTTGCGCAAGCCCGCCAGCATATCTCTGTCACCTTCTATCACACTCCCTTCCCTTGCTTGAAGCACAGCGGTGGCCAGCTGCTTGCTGCCTGACTCAGCAGATACGGCGAGTTCGTAGATTTGAATCGCGCGCCCGGAAGTAACAAAGTAACCTCATTTTCTCGGAGGGAAAAATTTTCTCCGCCAATCCGATTGCGGTATCGTCTTTTACATACCACACAGAGCGTCCCTGATTTTTTTGTCGGTATAATTAAGATACACCCTGTATGTTTCCACAAGGACAACCGCCTGGCATTCGGGGAGACCATAAGATCCAGAATAATAAGGTACATTGTTTGCTCTACAGTACATTCAGTATACATCACGTACACACAAATGGTTATGCAGTATGTGGATTGAAGCTCTCAATATGCCAAAGCAGACCTTCTCAAGACTATCCTCGATGATCCCAAGCTCTTTCAGGATGTTCCCCGAGCTCCGAAAAGGAGGCCGTTCACTTTCCATGCATTTTTAGTTATTGTAGAAAACTTGAATTGCATTAGCTCTGACCGCAAAAGCTTACGAAACAAAAACCACATTTCCCCTACACTTTTCAATATATTGTGTCGAAACCTGGCGCAGTCAGTTGGCATTTGAGGGTGCGCAAATGCGAGGGAGCCGTGTCAGTAGATTTACTGGCACGTTAAAGATCCCCTTCGGGGCAAAATTCCGGCACCCCGGCGTCACTAAAAGCCAGTGTAGTTAAAAGGGACGTAAAACCAATATTATTATTATTATTATTATTATTATTATTATTATGAAATCACAATGCGACACCACAGGTGTGAAGGAATGTGGTGTTATACATTAAATTACACACTTCTTACAATTAAAACTCAGTAATATTAATACTTTTTATTTTCTAGTTACCGGTATTTTTATTTATTTTTATCTGATTATAAAGAGAGCTAGTGTGTTAAAATCGAGATAAATACATTCATCAATCAGCTGTTTATCATGTGTTTGTCCATAAGTGGTGCTACCTATCGGCTTACAGGTGTATTGGTGCTCCCCCTTATCAATTGTTTTTTTTTTTTTGAAAATCCTTTCTTCTGGTTTTGCCGAAGTGTCCATACTGTATTGATATCTATACTGTGTATGTACTCAGTCGTGTAGAAATGGGCCAAAATACATCTAGTATCAACTATCAATCCGTGTGCCTTTTAATTAACTAACATTTCTGTGATTTAGTTCATGAAGCAAGAAACAGGGGGTCAGTTTTGTGTTTTATTTGTGCCAAGATAGGCCATACTTCCCGGAACTGTAGTAATGGACGCAAGGAAAATGTTAAGGTTAGGAACGTGCGGTTGTTGCCACGGTAAAGGACGGTGAGGTAGCAAACGAATGTGTTCAGGTTAGTGCCAGTAGTGTTAATGTAAAGGTTTATGTGGCAACTGAAAGCAAGGATGATGCATCTGAATTTGTACGGAGGCGGTATGTAGATTCAGGAGCCACTGAGCACCTGACAACTTATAAAGATATTATGTATGATTACACCCCAATGGTTTCTGGTAGTGTAGACACAGCCAGTGGCGTACAAAGGCTACTTGGCGCCCGGGCCCAACTAGATGGTTGTCGGCCCCTAACACTAAAAGGTTCAAGGATCATTAAGTTTAATTTAAACACATTTTAATGCTCATACATATGTATTTCAATAAGTATTATGTTACTTTAACACATTATAAAGAGAAAATATGAATAAAATAAAGTGTAAGTATTAAAAGGTTAGTTTGTTTGAAAAATATATTATTTTTTTTTAGAGAAAAAAGTTTCAGAGTCATTTTAAAATGTGCCTTCCATAGCCTTGATGGATGCAAACTTATTTATAATAGAACTGAAGTCTATAGTAGCAGCCACATCACGTTCGATTGGTAAAATTGCTAAATTACTTTGTCTTTCTTGCG
Organism: Meconema thalassinum; assembly: GCA_946902985.2. NCBI lineage: Eukaryota > Metazoa > Arthropoda > Insecta > Orthoptera > Tettigoniidae > Meconema > Meconema thalassinum. Next base: position 1,530,408,760 of record OX336388.2, read on the forward strand.
TCATTGTGTATCTTAAGTAATTTCTAAAAGATCGTTTACAAGATGCCACAGACACTGGAATCGTTAAAAGTAGTTTGAAAGCGATGATCAAGTTACTGTATGCTGGTGTATTCTTTGAATACACGGTACGTGAGTATCTAATTTTTAATGCTTTTTGCATGTTCATTCCTTCCTCTTTGTCAAACACCAACAGTGATCTTCTATTTTCTCTGTGGTGATCACTTCGCTTATATCTTTTATGAGTCTGTTCTAGATATATATCTTCTATGACCCACCTAGCGTCATCTCGCAGCGAATCTCTGAAGCTCCTCAATTCTTCCTGGTGCAAGAGGATTTACTTATCCATCTGGCCACCAGATCTTGTTACCATCGCCAGCTATTTTCTACGTGAGCAAGAGAACTACGTCTACTTTTTTACTCACCATGCTGCGCTAGTATCATCTGTTATCAACTCTTTGAAGACCGGCTCAGCAAGAGAAGATCAATTTTTTGTTGTAATGTTGGCTATGTTTATATGTTCTCCTTTTGTATCCTACCCCCACTCTTTCCCTTCCTTGGACCCTCCGTGCTCTGCTGAGTGGGTCTCACTTGTGCGCCGGCCGTCGACTCAGTTAAGGCTCAACTCGAGCCAGTCTCCTCAAACCAAGAGGCAAACTCTACTTTCTACGCCATGTTGGCATATTAAATATTGTCAAGGGGAACTTCACCTTCAACATGCAACCAAGATAAGTACAGACTTAAGGTTTTAACCTCATCTTCATCAATTTTATCTACATGCTTTTATTGATTATTTTATAGACAGAGTGAGATTACTTGTGGGGCGGTAATCATTCTTCGCGGGATTTTTCATGTTGGGCTTTTGTCTAATCAAGCCAATCTTGGTGAAAAGCAGCATTTCTTATGCTTGCTAAATGAGAAATTTTCTCACCACGTGGGATATTATCTAATACCCGCTGTCTATAAATTACAAAGCAAGTTCCTCCGCTGGATTATCTTTGGCCCCATTTTTCTATTAAGATCGTTCTGGAACCTTCCAGATCCTGTACTCTATCTGCGAGTCTTGCCGTCAGGTATTTTTCACTCACTTGTGAAAATACTGTTTAAAATGAGGAATCTTCCTTATAAATTATTGCAATAGCAAACTTTCGTCCACCGTTGGAATGTTCTATGGCGCATTTAATTGTAATTCCCAACTTTCTCAAGAAATAGACTCTCGCCTACCTAGTGCAACTAGTTATTTTCATCATTGCAATAACTTTCTTTCCATAAACTTTCGTGTCTCTACAGTGAACTTTTCATCTATTTAAAAGACTATAGTGATAACTAGTGCTTATCCAACTTTTCTACCGCGTCGCGATCGTCCGTTTAAATTAAATCAGGCCATGAACATTGATCCTAAATCCCAATGATCTTTCATCAACCTTCTACTAACAAAACATATGAATAAAATTGTAACTTCTCCATAAGGTGTCACTCTTCGAAGTGCCCTTCCATTTTGCTGTTTATCATTACTTAATTTCTGTATAATTACGTGTTTTATACATGGTTCAAGCTCACATTGTTTCTCTTTTATAACGAGAGAATACAATTCTTTTAACTCATTAGTGAGTTGTTTCTAGGTCTCACGAAAGGGTACCTGCCCCATTTATCTAGTGATTCCTATCTAAATACAGGAAGTCTAGAACCTTCCTTGTTGATTTTTTCTTCAGGTTTCACAGTAAGTGACCTGCCCTCCTTTGTTTAATTGTAATAGAAGTAATTCAGCATAAACATAAGAAGTAATAGGAACTTCTTCTTCATTTACTCGCTTCCTTTTTTGTTATTTTCGTAGTTGTAACTTTTTCTAAAATAATTACTTGTAAATTCCTTAAAGTACACTCCTTGTACTCAATTTGATGTTTAAACTTTAAGCATTTTATTTGTCTTTTTTAAATCTTACAAGGATTTTAGTACATATATAAGGTTTAAAACCTCATAAATTGTTAATTGCCTGGCGCAAATGTTTAATGCTATCTGAGGTCTGTGACCCCAAATTTGTTAACCAGATTGAATATATGTTTGTTAAAGTTATAAACTTCTTTTGCCTTTTTAAATAAATTAAATATTTGTTTTTGGATTCATAATTTCGAAAATACAACGTTTAAGCAAGATCCTGTCTTCCCTGACTCTTCCCAAGTTCATGCCATCGTTAATACAGAACAAATCTGCTATTATTTGTATTGCCAGACTATCACCCTTCCCTATAGTAGTCTTATGCGTGCTTGGGAGGAAATACACTAAAGCCTTTCTCTGGCAAACCGCCCAAGTCTTAGCTGCGGTTCCCGTCAGCTTCGACCAAGCTCGTACCCACTTTAGGTATCAGAGAGCGGATTTGCGGTGGCAACCGCCTCTGAGTGTATTTAAAGCTAAATTTATAACTTTTGTGGAACTCTTATCCTATTTCTCTATCCTTTTTCTCCAGTCCGAAACCCACTTCCTTTTCTTAATCATCTTCCCTTGGTGGGTGGGTTATTCCTCAGCCAATAATCTACCCATATGCCTCTAACCCCAAATAAGACCTAAATATAACAAAATATATTTGGTTTTCAAGTCGATCTTTTCATTATTTTCCTTTGATCTTCGTAATAAAACTATGACATCTTTAATATCTTCAAAGAGTTCTTCTCCGTTCAAATCTTCAGGGTACTTCTCTGCAAGTTCGAAACATTCCCTCTTTAGAGTGTTCAAAACGTTTTCATTTGGGGTTTCGTTATCAATGTATCCATCAAAATTACAGAGGAAGCCAAAACATTTATCCAGTTCCTTGATATTGGCGAACCGATCACTTAACTCACGAATAAATTTATCTAAGATCACTAATGTCCTCCACTTTACTTCATCTTTCCAAGAAAGTCCAACATCATCAGTGGATTCCTCTGGTATTTTCCGCTTCACTCTTTGTCTTCGTTCCGTGGGTTCTCCCCATTCCTCACACTTCTTGGTACCTCTTGATATAACATCAACTGGAAGGGCTTCTCTCCACATATTAAGTTGATCTTGGAAATATTGTAGACAAGTTATTACATAAGTGAACGAAATGCCTTCGATTTGCGAAGTTTTCTGTGTTCGGTCAATTTTTGTAAGTACCTCAGCCCAGAAAAATAGCAGTGTTACAAAGTCAAATCTTTCTATTGCGTTAAATAACAGCGCTGCACTCTGTCTGGTATCGATGGTTTCAGTTGCAGTGTCTCTCAAATTTTCTAGATCATGAAGCACTCCATCTAACTGCTTTAGAACTCCATCTTGTATCTGAGTGGCGCTTGACCAATAAGCTGACGGACACTCCACCTGTGAGTTGAACTAGAGAAAATGCATACACTTGTTGAACTGTTCCAAAAAATTGCACTTTATTCCAAGAGTTGTATTGAGAGATTTGAATCGTCTGCTTTAAGACAGTTACAATAAAGATCATTGTGTTTAGCCAATTTATTAACTACTGTAATATTTGATTCATTAATATCAAGGCTTAAATTGATACTGTCAAATTCACATTCTTTCTGAGTTTCAATGTTTTCAGAGTTCAGTAATCCTTTTATAAAAGCTGTCATAAACGATTTCGAACTATCAAGTGCTTTGGTATGTTGCTGTTTCAGTTGTCTAATTTGAGCCCCACTTGCCTTGTGTCGTTTCATAATGGAAACTGAAATACAATTAAACAAATTACCTTTTACTATTATCAATTATGATTCTTGGTGTTGATCAATAATGATTCCATGTTAAAATTGCTTCAGCCAATAGCAAACGAAATAGAGAGGAAACACTGTAATTCCCTTTCAGTTTTAAACTGTTTTAGAGAATTGAATCTAATATCTTTTGCTAGTGCTGATTGCACTTACCTTTTTCCTAGTTATGCCTGAACAGGAATTACTCGTACTTTTCAACTAAACGTGTAAACACACTGTATATTCACAATTCATTGATACACAAGGACTGCGAAATAAACGCAACTCAACTCCACAAATGGATAAAGTAAACTAAGGATTGAGGTTAAGGAATACACTTCACGACTAGCAAACTAGCAATCGTCAATTCTGTTGTGACTTGATGCCCCCACCCCGCAACGGTCAGCACCGTCATCAACCATGCCTCCCTCTCCAACACAGCTTTGATACCGGCTCAGGCGCTCTTTTCACCCGAACATCGTTATCATTTCCTGTGTGCTCGGCGCCCACGAACTATTTCGTATTGTCCATAAATAGTTTAATTTTTTTATTTTTATTTTTTAATTAGTCAATTTACCCTCTAGGTTGGTGGTTCCCACGGACTCAGCTAGGGAACTCACCACTACCGCCTCTATGGGCAGTGTCCTGGAGCCGGGAACATCTGGTCAGGTTGGATACAACTGGGGAGGTGTGATCAGCACTTCGCCCAGGCACAATGCGAACAGGGGCCTCATGAGGGATGAGAAGGGAAGGAAGATTGGGATGGATAGGCGAGGAAGAGGGAAAGAGGCGGCCGTGGCCTTACAGTAGGTACCATCCCGGCATTTTCCCGAAGACGAAGTGGGAAACCATGGAAAACCACTTCGAGGATGGCTGAGGTGGGAATCGAACCCCCTCTACTCATTTGGACCACCCGAGGCTGAGTAGACCCCGTTCCAGTCCTCATACCACTTTTCAAATTTCGTGGCAGAGCCGGGAATCGAACCCAGAACCTCCGGGGCGGCAGCTAACCATGCTGACCGATAGTTTAAAACGAAACGTTTATTTAATTTCTAAATAATATCACTGCAGTATTTATTAAAGTAATAAAGAAAATTTGACCAATAAAACCGTATATTTTCTCTGATTTTTCTTTTCTTAAACTAAAAAAGAAGTTTTTCGATTTTGGATTTTGGCGCCCCCCCCCCCCCTGCCTTTATGGCGCCCGGGGCGGCCGCCCCGTTCGCACCCCCTTTGGTACGCTACTGGACACAGCTGATGGATTCGTACCGGTAATCAGTGTGTGTGAAGACAATTTAATATCTGTAGGTCAATTTGACAAGAAACGTGCAGTCGTAACCATTTAAGATAGCAAAGTTGTATTATCAGATCATGAGGGTGTATTCCTTACGGGTAAGGCCGTTGGAAGTAATATGTATGAGGAAAATTGTGATTATTATACTGTAGAACAAGGGGAAGAATTTGCTTGTAATGACGAGGTGGAGGTTGTGTATGCTAAGAGCAACAAGCTGTAACTATCGGAACATGGCATCACTGTTTTGACCATGCTCTGAACATTCCAGATCGTGATTTCATACCCAAAGAAAAGCATGTTGATTGTGATAAGGTAGGCCTACTTGTAAACAAGGTAAAAAGAAAAGACTTAAATTTAATGAAAGAGACCATGTTGCTTATCTCAGAAGCCAATAGATGTTGCGTTCTCAGATGTGTGCCAGTTAGAGCACCCATCAATTGGAAGTAGCAAATATTTTATTACATTTACTAATGATTGTACCAGACTCTTATATGGAAGGTTTCTTAAACACAAGAATGAGGCATTTAATGAGTTTCTCAAGGTTAAAGCCCTAATGGAGACAGCACAAGGGACACAGTTGAAATCTTTCCATTCAGATAACGGTGGAGAGTATTTAAGTACTGAGTTTTGTAACTACCTAGAAAAGGAAGGTATTATACGTAGGTGTCATGATATGTGTCGCCATTTAGTGTGGAATCTGTAGAGTTAGTGAGACAGTCGAATGCTGCTCTGTGTTGTGGTGCCAAGACCTACTACAATACTCAGGCTGTGCCCCAATAGTACAATTTCAGCCGTAGTGAACTAGATAGTCGACTACTTTACCGGATGTGACGTCAGAAGCCGTGATCCAATACTGCTTACCACATAGCAATCAAGTCTGTAGTAGCTAGTGAACGAAAGTGCTTGCTAGATTGTCGACTACGTCAAGAAAGTTATTGAAATTGTAGCTTATCGGAATTGTAGGTTATGTAAATTGTAGGTTGTCTTTGACTTTAATCCAGTTTATGCTTGGCCTATATTCTTTGCCAAATTCAACGCTTCAACCCACAACCCACGAGGGAAGCATTATATCTTGTTCTGTTGTGATAATTATTTTCGCGCGAATATGTTGTTTGGTTCTGTTGTAATCACGACTGAGGATTGCAACAACTCGGTTCATGGTCTCCAGCGCACAATAAGGTCCTCGTCTCAAATTGTCAATTTGCCGCTGCCTTATTATCATGCTTGCCCTTCTTTTCCTCCTGAACTGTATTCTCTTAATCAGCCGAACACAAACCATAATTAGGGCTCGGCTAAAAAGTGATCTTCTTGGCGCATCCATGATCGTATAGTTCATGTATTGTTTATTTAAAACAGCTGATGAAAGCGCAAAGAGCTTACAAGGAGCAGCAGCAGATCACCGCCATCTTGAGTGTTGGTTTGGTTGGTACCAGCATGTAAGTCCAGTGCGTTTCAGAACACAAGTCTATGAAGGAGGCTGTGATCAAGCAGACATGTCCCAAATCTCCGTAGTGCATAGTACATAGCACATAGTAGCTAGCAGCTAGTCAATTGCAGACAACTTGAGTATTGGGACACAGCCTCAGACCTTAATGCAGGTATCGAAAGTGTGAAAATGGCGTATGCGGAAGCCCGAGGTATTGTTTGTTTACATTCGTTGCTGGGATACAATATTAGCTTTGATTAGCTTCGTTTGATGAATGTTGGGATAGATAGATAGATTTTATTAATTCCATTTGATCAAATACAAGTATACAATACATTTTTGATATAGGACACGTCAGAATTAACATCTATAAAATAAAAGTACTAATAGGTAATGAACCCTTATTAATCTGCGATGAATAAGTATTCATGATTTATTATTATTATTACTGAGGCCCAGGCAGTACATGTGGAAATTGACAAAGGGGAAGCCAAGTTAGCGTGTTGCAATGATTACCACAGAGGCAGGCTTGGTAGTTATTCTTGAAGATGACCGAGTAAGCCGAGTTCAAGGACAAATTGTGTAACAACACGCACCAAAATTGGAGTCATTAGGGGATGGTCACGAGTGAGTTTCAACCGACCTAGGATTGAATCACCCAATCAGATGAGACCACGCCAAAACCACGCGACGGGTGGCGTACCCTCTAAAAAGGCGCGGGAACGCATATCTAAAGAATCGCCGATCCGAAATAACTCCGCACAAGTGTGCTGAGACGTTTGAATAAAATGATGAAGATTGATACTAGTCCCATGTTTGTGTGATGAAAACTCGAGAATATTTTTCTTAATTCTCCCCACTCCACCCTAGTCTGTCAGTTTCCAATAAATTGATCGAGGAGAAGCTGTTTCGAAGACAACTGTTTTGAGCTCTGGTGAGCTAAGTTCACGCCAGTCTGCGTCACGATTTTCAGCTCTTAATGGGCAAGACTTTACTAACATTCCAGTAGTGCTCATAGCGGGCAAGGTTCACGGAGAGCAGTGAGATATCTAGTGAGATAACGACTGCGAGACAGTCATGTTTAAGACTTGTTTTTCAAGCCAGTGACGATGTGTTTGAAGTGCATAATTTATGTAAATTTTGTATTGTATATTTTTAAGTGATAATTGTACGTGTGTAAGCGAATGCTAAGCTAGGGAAAGTCTTCGATTATTAATCGCATAGGACATATCGTGAGTGAAAGTAGTAACTCACAGCGATTATAGCCAGGCAATTTATATTAACATTGAACATTTCTGTCCAAGAGACTACGCCAAGATGTCCGACGTTTGGCCAGGAGACGGATTGATGTACATCGCTTCTACGACGTCTACGATGGAGGGCTAATTTCCCGTAGGGAAATGAGCCGGGGCGGAGGTTATATGTTCTGCAAGCTGATACGGTGATGTACAAAAATTTATTTACTCAATATGTAGTTAGATAACTTTGTAAATTGTTCATTTATTTCTTTTTCTTGTTTAGATTTTTTTCTTGCACCGACATTAGTGTTTTAAATGTACGTTGGCGCGTGGCCAAAGTTGTTTGTTGTATATTTTTCTTTGGAGTCATATTTAGTGTACACGGCGCGTGTACCTGATTTTATCCATGCGGATGCGAAACTCGTTACATTCGATAAGTGGTGCTTTATTAAAGTTCATATTTTTGATAGGAAAGGGAGGTAATTATGTAAGATGTTTGCTGAACTGGTTATTAATCATATTAGGGTTGCCGAGCGCAACAATTTAAGATGTAATTGTAGAACACCTTAGTTCTAATTTTTTTTAGATTTTTCTTGAGTCCTTTTCAGGTTGGTTAGTCACAGACTAGAACGGAAGCGCGAGCTGGTGGAAAAATATTTATGTCATTTTATTTCAGGTTTCTGTCAAACCCATGCGTGTGATTCTGTGTGTGTTCTTGTGTCAAGTGTGTGTTTTGATTCTTCGTGAAGAGGGGTAGATGGTGCTACCGCCCTCATATGTGTTGTTGTTGTATTTTGATGGAAAGGCAGGGCACTCCGAGGAGGCCACTGTACCTTGTCCAATGCTGATTCTCGGATTTCCTAGGGGAAATGCTGAGATATATTTTGTTCTGACACACACACGTATATATTGTGTTTGGGGCACGCTTCTTCGAGACTCGATCCCGTGCCTTGGGAGGTCGAGGTTATTTGACACGTGGGTTGACAGATGTGCAGATTTCCACTTAGCGCCCGTCTAGCCTCGGTGACTTATTTTGTTAGGCAGTCCTTTTGTCCGACTGGCCCCTATTAAGCTATCATTAGCAAACCTGTTCTTTTGAGATGGTTATTTGGACCATAATTAATTGGGGAGTTCACCACGTTTGTTACGAATTATTGCATGTCGTATGGATGAAATATTGTGTTAATGATGTAAATGTTGGCTTTGAGCCTAGTGATTTTTCTATGACTCAGTTCATGTTTGTGTGTGACACCCGTGTGGTGTAGTTGTATTTACTTGTAAAAATGACGGCGGTCATATGTGTTTCTTTTGTTGGTCACGTGTTAACTTACTTGTGTTGATTTTTTTGAGAAGTCCTAATTTTAGGCAGTAATGTTTTGCTACGGCAGTTCTTGATTCCAATTTCAAGCGGAAATTATTAGTTGTTTATTTTAGTATAGAAAGTGTCGGTTTAGTTTTAAGTTGTGTATAGTTGTTCCCCGCGTCTGTCTAGCTCTAGGCAACGCAGATTCGTCTTCTGAAAGTTTATCCGGATGATGACGAATCATGCATTCAATTGTACTCATCGTTAAGCATGTAGAACAGCACACACGTCACATATTGTCATTGCAGAGTTTGGGACATTTGGTCCGATTAATAATCTCTCCTGAGATTAGGCCTAGTTTTTGGCAAGTTAATTTTATTCAGTGGGAGTCATTTTTGGGAGTTTTGTTTGTTTATTTATTTTTGTAAATAGCAGATCTGTCATTAAATTCATTTGTTTTAACCCTGGCTTCACTTCTTCCTGCATGTTATTTTGTTATATGTTACCCTGCATGTTAATGAAGCGCTTTAACAACAACTTACGAAATGGACTGTTACACCCCCCGAAACTGAGTCTCATAAGCTTCTTTGCAAGGGTTCAGTATATAATACTAATACTATAACTATTTATAACATATTATAATAACAGATCTTAAGAGATACAATCTTATTGGACAGCTATTTACACCTTACTCTATTATCATAATATTAAAACTTAATTCTATAAATACAACAACTTACAGCTAGGTATTACAATTAAAATAGAAAAGTAAAATATAATTATAGATTTCATCGCTCCTACACACTAAGATATTCAACTACAGAGTAAAAACAATGGCACTGCAGATAAGCTTTCAACATTCTATCAAAGGTTTTTATTTTTGGGGCAAGTTTTATATACTGAGGTAGTTTATAGTATAATTTAACTCCTGTGTGAAAAGTTCCTTTTTGATATATACTTGTGTGTGTGTGTGTGTGTGTGTGTGTGAAATATGAATGTTTTGATTTTGTCTTGTGTTATGCCTATGAACATTATTGTTTGTTTTAAGAAAAACATCCTTATTCATTAAATTATTTTAAAAAACATAATACTTTCAGATATATATATATATATGCAGGGCAGTGGTAGAACGTTTAAATCTTTAAACAGAGGTCTACACGATTCTCTAGTGTTTACATAATTCTAATCACCCTCTTTTGTATCCGAAACGCGCTTAGTACATCTGGTGACATACCCCAAAATATGACCCCATATCCTAAGTATGAATGGAAATAAGCAAAATAAGTATTTCTTAACGTGTGCATGCTAGTGCAGGTTATCAAAATACGTAACGCGAAGCACATCGAATTCAGTTTAGTATTCAGATATTGTATATGTTTATTCCATGTCAAGTCATGTTGTATCCATAGTCCTAAAAACTTTGTTTCTGATTTATTTTCTATTTGATGACCATTTAATGTTATATTGGGCTTCACAGGATTCCTATTCTGTATAGTGTGGAAATTTAGAAATACTGTTTTTTTATAGTTTATTATGAGGCGATTATCTTGTGACCATTTGGTTAACTCTCCTGTAACGGAGTCGGCAGACTGCTGTATGACCTGTTTAGTTTCACCTATTATTACGAGTGTTGTATCGTCCACAAACAAAATGCCCTTATGCGAATGAACGTTCTCTGTTATATCATTGATATATAGAAGAACGAGTAGTGGGTCCAAAACCTATCCCTGGGGTACTTCAAATTTAATAATTCCCTCATTGGACAATGTTTCATTAAGTAATTTGGTTCCATCATCCTTGTGTCTCAAGCTTACTATTTGTTTACGCCTTGTTAAGTAAGACTCTATCCATTTATTAGCTAGACCTCTAATACCATATTGATTTAGTTTTGTAAGGAGGATTGTATGGTCAACAACATCAAATGCTTTCGACAAATCCAAGAATAGGCCAGTTACATGTTTCTTATTGTCAATTAATTTCAGTATACTATTAATACATTCATAAATTGCTGTCTGTGTAGATTTTTCCGTTCTGAATCCATGTTGTGAGTTTGATAATATATTATTTTTTCTATAATACTTATCAGTCTCTTATACATGATTTTTTCCACAATTTTTGCAATACCAGTTGGTAAGTTAATAGGACGATAGTTATCTAATTCATCTTTGGAACCGTTTTTTGCATTGGAATTAATTTCGAAAACTTCAAAATATCCGGGTAAGTTCCTGAGAGAATTCTGTTTATTAAGTGTGTAAGTGGATTTATTATATTATCTACACATTTCTTTAAAAGTGCATCAGGGTTGCCATCAATGCCAGCACAGAATTTATTTTTAGCTCTTTTATAACTATTCGTACCTCTTCACTCGTGACATGATTTATAAATAAAGAATCACTACATATATTTATTTCATTATTATAGTTGAGTGTATTTACCTGTGATTTTTTGAATATTTTTTGTGGAATTTCCAGAAAATAGTCATTAAATTTTCCTCTGGATTATTAATCACTTAATTATTTCTGGTCAGTGTAATGTTCCTTTGTATTTTAGCAGATTTTCCAGTTTCTTTCTTTATCATAAGATGATTGGGAAATAAAATTATCATTATGCATTTTCTTTGCTAGTCTTATTACCTTATTTAATATGCAAGTGTACTTTTGTAGTATAAATTGAATTCAGGTGTTGTGTGGTATTGTTTGTATATTTTGTGTAGAATTTTCTTTCTTTGACATGAATTTATAATTCCTGTTGTTATCCAATTGCTAGTTTTGTTATTTTGAACAGTTTTTGTCTAAAGGGGAATGCTGTTTCAAAATAGTGATTTAGGGTACTGTTAAATGCATTAAATTTATCATTTACATTTTCTAGTTCATAAATTTCTGACCATGTTTCCTTATTTAATAAGTCATTGAAATATGTAACATTTGATTCAGTGAATGACCAGCACTTTGATTTTACTCCATTATCATTATTATTGATTACTTCGGATACTTCAAAACTCAGTATTTGTCCATGGTGGTCACTAAAACCCGGACAATAGACTTCTATTGAATGGTGATATTTATCTGTATTTATAAAAATTTGATCAGGAGTGGTTTTACTAAATTTTGTTATTCTTGTTGGTGTATTTACTGTAGGTTTCAGTCCATAGGAAATTAGTAACTGTGTTAATAATTCACAATTTCTATCAAGTTTTAAGAAATCCACATTTACATCCCCACAAATTATTATATCGAAATTTACTTTGCTCATGTTATTGAGTAACAATTCTAATTTAGCTATAAATAAAGGAAACTTTCCTGACGGAGAACGGTATACACACACAATTATTAACTTAAACTGCTGTATTTTTAAGGCAGAGAATTCAAAATCCATTTCCATAATTAGATAATCATAAGCTTGTATAAACCCTGGGAATTGAATTAATTCGAATTGTTCCTCTTTCAGCCAATGTTCTTAAATACATAGTGCTGAGATGTCTTTAAGCTAATTTTTAGGCATTAGATTTATGTAATCAATTTTATTATAGAGAGACTGAACATTCTGGCAGTATATTTTAAATTTGTTTCTTTTGCAAGCTTGTGTTGGGGATTTATTTACATTATTACTATCATAATTGTTATTATTATTGTTGCTAGACAAATCCGAAATACCATTGTTACACTCCGTTAAATTTGACTTCAAAAGATCTGATTGCCAAACCTCACGTTTGGCTTCTTCTACCAGTTTCCCTGCTTCCACTCTAATGATATTACTGTTGAATTATTCTTACCATTTGAATTTACAATTTTGCATATTTCATCACGAAGTTACTCTTTTCCTAAGCTATTTAAGTGTAAGCCATGCCGAGTGTGGAACTTCCTGTCTAATTTACTTACATCTATCTATAATTTGGACATTTGGAAAACTCTTACAAATGTTATGAATTTTTCCATTTGTAGCCTCTAGTTCTACATTTACACATTATTTGGGAATTAAGTCTTATCTCTGCGGAATGTTTACAATGATGACATTTGTGTTATGCATGGATGGCAATGTACCCTTTAAATCTTTGATTATCTTTTTACTCTCGTTTCTATAGACGTCGTTTGCTCCAACGATGATTACTGCATAGTCCTTTGAAGTAAGGGACGTACACTCTCCTACCATCCCGTTCGTGACAGCTGCAAATGGTGCTCCTGGCTTTACTGTCGAAGTGACCTCCATTTCTCTGCTTCTCTCCAATACGCTTGCTGCTACATCTCGCCCGTTACTATCCGCAAATATCCGCATCTTCCTGGATTTTCTCTTTATCACTTTCTTCTTTTCTTCTTGAAGAAAATCATCATTTTCTTCGACGAGCGCTACAAATGAATTTGATACGGGAATTTCAGTTACATGTACCGGTACTCCATTTATAAGCCTAGGCATATTCAATCTTACCTTACCAACCACTGTCGACCAAGTTTTCTTGCTTTCCTCTCTGTTTCCTTTTAATTTATTCAATTCTTCCATTAACTTAGTAATATCTTCCTTTAGCAGCTTTATAATTTCATCTTTTGAGGACAGTTCGTTTCTCATTCGCATGACGGTACCGGTAGGCCTACATTACGACAATCGGTTTCACTTTTCTCCTCACTCAATTTTACCTGTGATCTATGATTTCTTTATTTGCATTTTTTACTTTTATTTTGCACGACGAGCATAAATCTGTAACGGTTACACTACCTGACGAGACACTAACACTGTTTACTGTCGACATACTAGAGATCTAAGTTAGCTTTGATGTTTACACCAAATTACACTAATTTTATTTTAATTATTATTACCTAAATGAATTAATCTAATTACCTACCAATAAAGAAGAATGTGAAATACGTATATCTTCCAATCGGGTGAAAACACGTAAAAGCACCACTGCTCTACTTGGTTCAAACAGTGATTGAAGAAGTCACCGAATCTTTGGATACACGTTCCCACAACTTAGTTTAATTTTATTAAATTATCAATAAGAATTTCTAAATACTATCAATATTCCATATTTCACTTGACCTAAGGAAAGTAACTTTATCGATTTTAAAACTCTTTTATAATATTTTACCACTTTTATCAGCTATTTCACTACACTTTCACTGTGACGCCATCTTGCCGCATCTGTAATTTTTAGTGTCTTCAGTATGTCTGTTAAGTCCAGTTCGCGTTAATGTACTGCAATCGTGTGTAAATATGTGATAATACGCTTATTATGGACAGGTTCGATTGTGTGATGATTGTTCAGTCGACCGATTGTGTCATTTACTGCAGATGTTGAAGTACCTAAGACTAAAGCATAAATAGAAGTGTCTCAAGAATATACACCGCAATGATTTGCTAGTTAGTGACAATCTTAGACCATCCATGATTTGCTAGTTAGTGACAATCTTAGACCATAAATTATGCTCTAAGGTGACAATATAATAATATCTTAGTACACTTCAGTACCGGTAGTGTCGAACTTAAGTACGTAAAGGGAAAACGCAATGAGCATCAACGGCAAGATCAAACCGTTGACGTTATCTTGAACGCTCAGCTTCATGTGCCTCCGTAAATCCTTACCAGTCTAGCAGATGTTCTACACTGCCTTGTATACACGCCAAATATTACAGTGAACTTCTGTTTTATTGGTTAAGGAAGATGTTTCCCCTGTGCCAAACAGTGAATTCATTGTGTTCCGTCATTATTCATACCTTTGTGATTCTTACAGCTTGCAAGTTATTTTTATTATGATGTGTGTAATAAAGTGTTGTGAGTAACTAGCCAATTATGTACTTATATTGCGAGATGGTGTGTCGCGATAATTCCGTACTATTTCCAGCGTACAACTATTCCAAACGGTTTAATAGGTTAGATGGTAACGTATTATCGTGTCCTTTGTGTGTGGTAATCTCCATAATTATGTTCAGATATCCACACGACGACTTCTTTGCATATTTCAATCAACTCATTCGGTGTGATGTTTTAGCCGAGATTTTAGACAATTCTACGAGAGGTCTTAATTGAATTGTATCTCTATAGCGCTGGTTCGATTATTTCAGGCAGCTATTCTCATTCCGATTGTGTACACAAATACTCTGCATGTGCTGGGACAGCACTTCAGTAACCGGGTACTTTCTCCCTCCTACTTCAGAATCTGTTTGATTTTATGCTAATAATATTAATCTATAATTACTGAAGTTAAATACAAATCGTGATAACTCGCCAAAAAGCTTCTTATTCAACCACAGAAACAGTCAGACTATAGTAGCTGCCCTTTGGGTGAAGACGAAGAAACCTATAATTCAAGGCCAGCACTATATGTAGTATAGATAAATTAATTCAGGTAAGTCTAAATTATTGATGCATATTTCTTCGGAACCTAGTCTCGTCTTGTGATATCTTTTATGCTCTTAGGTGAGTAAAAATAATAATTTACACGAACTGTGACAACCCCTATGACATGATCTTAGCTATTGGTAGGGCAACCATCGCCGCCATGTTCTTTCTACATTAAGGTCTGAGGATTGTAGTTGGTCTTGGTGTGGGGTTGTATAAGAAACTAGATAATAGGAGTCGCATAATAAACAGATCCTCTAATAGGCCTGTTGTGATATGAAGGTGTACCTTCTAGTGGACTGTATAAGCGCATAAATCATACGGAAGACAGCTTATTCAAATATGTATTATTATTAATAACAGGGAAACAAACACAACACTACACGTCATGATGGCTTCACATTGTTAAAAAAACACACAGAGAATACAAAAACAAGTCAAAGATAAAAGACCAGTTCACAAAGAGAATACATTGCATCTAGTGGTGAAATATGGAACTAAATAAAGGTGACTGATGAGAGCTGAACATTCTCCCACCTGTTGATCGAATATCAATCAAAATAATTGGAACTGAAACAATGCATGAAACAGAGAACCATATACAATGATGTTACAATATTCTTGAATATTACTCCACTGGAAGTGGGCAAAGTTTTACTATGGATCTCTTGAGTTATCCATTGAAAGTCCTTACAGTTGCCACACGAACCATTCCGTCTGCTCCTGAATGAAGTTCTGTCACGACTGCTAACCTCCATTTTAACGGTGGTAAGTTGTCATCCTTGATGGCGACTACAACTCCAATTTGAAGATTGATCTGGTTGTCTGTCCATTTGGGCCTGTGTTGAAGTTGAGTGAGATAATCCTTATGCCATCTATTCCAAAAATGCTGAACTAGTTGTTGAGTTCTTTTCCACAGGTTCAACCCATTAGAAGGCATTATTGTCAGGACCACAGTATAGTAACCATACAGTAAGGACACATCAGGCCTTTACCATGTAAATTTTTCGTCATGGTTTTGAATCGGCCGGTTCCGGAAGCACCGCACGCACGCACGCATGGCGGCGACGGTTCACCATGTATCCGCGAGAGAGCAGTCTACCCGTATTCATTGAGTGCGGCCTGTCGATTTTGTCTGAAGAAAACATTGTTTGTAATTATTAAAATCAACTCAGAAATATAATTTTGCATTTTAACCAATGGCAGAAATGTGGGAAACCAACATCTGTGCGGTAATTTATTGCGCAGTTCTTGTCACACTGGACATAACAGCATTCCGGTTTCTCGTGCATTGGAGCGGTAAATACAAATATCACACGTTTCATCGAATAATTCTGGTTTTAATATCCATGAGATGTCAGTCCCTCAAACACCTATCCATTAATTCACAAATTCCTCATTCCTAATCCAGATATAATGACTGGATAAAGGCCTGTAATCAGGAGGATTTACTGGCAAACGTGGCAAATCTACACGCCAGTATATAGGGTATGTAGCCTTTATTTCTCAAAGGAAGTGTTTTAAACCACAAGGAGGGCAGTGCTAGGCTGAGATTAGGTAATATTGCTTATTGTGTGATAATCTTTGTTACTGTGGTGGCTGTACTAGTGTGTGTATTTGTAAATAGGGGATAGGATTGGGAAGGAGGTGGCTGTGCCCTTAAGTTAACAACCATCCCTGCATTTGCCTTGAGTAGGGAAACCACTTCCAGGATGGCCGAGGTGGGAATCGAACCCTCCTCTTCTCAGTTTTGCCTCACGAGGCTGACTGTAACCCATTCCAGCCCTAAGGCCAGAATCAAAATTTCTTGGCAAAGCCGGGAGTCAAACCCAGACCTACGGGGGTGACAGCCAAGAAAGCTATCTGCTGCACCACGAGGTGGTCTCGCGAAAATGTAATGTCTTGGTCATAAATATATTCTATATAAATCTACATGAAAATAGCCTACTCCCTATCCAAACATTTTCATAAATTTAAGTTTCATATACCATTTTAAAGCTCAATGGTTTTAAAATTTACAGTTATCTTAAGTCATAGCAACAGATTTCAATGTTTACATTAAGCCACATTGTTCAAACCTGTTCAGGGATGTCGGAAATTCCTCAGATAATGGCAAGCTGCAACTCACATCCTATTCTATTGTTGGGCAAGGACTTGATTCTCATCATTGCAGAAATAATCTGTTTAATACTAGCTGTAAACATGGCCAAGGTTTCATGTGATACAAGCTAAAGGTGTAGAATTTGGTATAAATGTTTATCTCAAGTATCCAGTACCAGTACCTCTATGTCAATGTTGCATAGGCATTGTGCTTGCTACACTTGTCATAGTATGTGGTACGGTATAAATTTCAGAATGTGCATCAATTTTAATTTCTACCGTTTGATTATTCATATTTTTGTGGGGGTCAGGAATCGTATGGTTTGTGAAGTGATGCTTAGGAAAAGTTGTCTCCTTTCTTTTTAAGGATGTGTGAAGGACAGAGTGGTGTGTCTTTATAATGACATACTAAAATTGTAATGGCTGATGAAGGATGTAATTAATATCCAGAACATGTCCTACTATTTGCACATTATTTATTCATTTAAGGGTTGATTAGGCAGAAAGATTTACAGAAGATTACAATTCAAGAAATATTATACTCATCAGAGTTAATTAGAGATGAATGAAACTGGGCAAGGTACTGGAAAAGCCTGTGACCTATTAAAAGGAAAGGTCCCGGCAGATTTCCCCTATATTGTTCAACCAGCCACATCTGGTTACGACCACTATATTCTTCCTGAAGTAACTCCACAGAGAGAATGAAAAGTGTCAAGAACAAACTTCTGCTTGCAATCGCACATTTTTCTGCATTACAGTATTACTTACTTGTTTACATGGTTTATGTAGAATCAACTCGTACAAATATTACAGTGAATTCTATGTCTGTGCCCCATCATATCCATAGTACCGTACCTAGAAGAATTTGCAGTAATTTATTTTCTGGCCATGAAAGCCTAAACATTCCAACTCAAACAGGCATATTTTTCTGCAAATGTTTGGGTATTCTGATATATTTTCATGGAAACATTTGACTTTTTTTTTTAAGAAACATTATTTTTTCCTGTTTTCAATTTTCAGACGTGAAGCTCACCAATTTTGTGACTACATCCTGAAGTTGGTTGGCCTAGAAGCCTAGAGTATATAAAATATGGTAGCGAGTGTTTAATCGTAAAGAGGTTTTCTCAATAGTGATTTTTAATGCCCTGGCATTGTCATTGAGGAGCAAATTTAACTTCCTAAATACTGTAACATTTAAGTTGGTCTAACACGAAAGAAATTTAATAATACTATACCTGTAAGGTTTTAGCTACCTACTAAGAAAATTAATGTGCAATTTTTGAATGGAGCTACCTAGGCAAATCTTTACACCAAAAACCAACATATTGTTTATCGCTACCTTTTAGTGGAGAAACTAGAATTCATGTCAGATAACCTGCAGCTTCTGTGACTGATAACTATAGTTTTGTCTTGTTGTCAACAAATGTGATAGACAGGTCTGAAGCAGTTCATTATTTCAAAAACTGACTCTCTCTATCAGAAATCAAATCAGTGATTTGAGATCATGGCGATATCAGGAATGTTTGTTTATTGCATTACAACAAAGGATTTGGAAGTAATCTCATAAAGCAATAACTTCTAAATCAAAATAACGTACAATTTTATTGTTGGACAGCCAAAGGACTTAACATAATCCTCCATGGTTTTAGACAGGTGCAACGATCCATTAGTTCTGGGTTATCCCATCCCGTTAGAAAATGGAAGGATTGGGGTTTGAGGCCTAAGGATGTTGTACATCATTAACTGCAAATCACATCACCACACTGAAGACCTGGTTTGTGAAATAAGTTGGTTCATGTCCCTTCACCTGTCATTTCAAGTTAGCTTCCTTGTTTCTCATCTCAAAATGCTGAGATGGTGGCTTTCCCATAGACCACAGTCACTTCCCCATTCCTTTCTTAGCCTCTTCTACTTTCCATCTACGTTGAGGCTGCATGGATGATCCTTTTCTCTAGAATGAAAGGGCTCCATGACACTGTCAATTATGACGATAAAGACTTTGGGAGTGAAGTAAGGGGATAAAAGAAATATTCATATCCAAGAAATAAAAATAGCCAAACATATAAGCCCATTGTTTCCACAGCTACTGCCATGGTCTAGAAGTAAGCATAGCTGCCTTCTAACTGGTTGGCCCAGTTTTGAATCCTGGTTTTGCCAAGGAGAATTTAAATTTTGGCCTGTAGTCATGTGTACTTGGATGTGTGTATCATTTGTCTCATAAACTGCCTTATTGTGATGGCTGTATTAGTGTGTGCATTTATAATTTTAGGTGAGGATAGGGAAGGAGACGACTATGGCCTTACGTTAGGGGTAGCTTACCGTCTCGGCATTTACCTGCAGTAGAAGTGGAAAACCAAGGAAAACCACTTACAAGATGGCCGAGATGGGAATCAAATCACCTCTTCTCAGTTTTGCCTCACAAAGCTGAGTGTATCCCGTTCCAGCCCTCAGACCAGAATGCTAGTTGCTACACCACGAGGTGATCTAAGTGAAAAGGGATGGATTCTAATCCACCTCTTGGTCCTAATAGAAGTGAATTTCTATGGTTTCTAATTCCCCTTCCCCCCTCCCAGAATGCTCCATGCACCAAACATTCCATCTTCAAATTATTTTGCATGCCCAATTAAATGGAGTAATATAGCTCGGGTGGTGTTGGGGTAGCGCGCCTGCCTCGCATCAGGAGACCTCGGGTTCGATTCCAGGCTCCGTCAGGGATTTCAGAAACCGGCGTGAGGGCTGGAACTGGGTGTACACAGCCTCGCAAGGACAATTGAATAGCTGTCTGACAATGAGGCAGCGCCACGCTCATGGAGACCAAGATTAACGGCCGAGGGGACCCGAGGCGCTCACCACGCGTCACCACATAATCTGCAGGCCAAATGGCTGGGTGGCGATCGCTTAGTAGGCCTAGGCCCTTCATGGACTGTAGTGCCACGGGGTTTGTTTGTTTGTTTCGTTTTAATGGTAGTTCGGAGACTACGGTTTCAATAGTCTTCTTAGAATGTACAGTATATGGGTGTTAACTTTAAAAATACCCGCACGAGTCTCTCTGGAGGACTCACACATTATTACTATTACGTAAACATATCTTGCATAAGAATCATGGCCCTACTAATAATATAGTTCATCGTATCTTGGTGAGAAAAATACCTTACCTCTATGTGCATTTGCTCAAAGAACTTTTTCTTTTCTGAATTTTTATTCCATACATATTATTATTATTTTTAAAATTAATATTAGGCATCCACCTATAAATTTTAACTCAACTAAAATTTGTATTATTTTGTGTTAAGAGGGACAGATGACCTTGCTGTTCCGCCCCATAAATAACAATAAATATCCATACTATGTGTGATGTTAATGAGCAATTCTGAGAATATTTACAGCAGATCTAGATTGCAGTCATGGACCACCTTGTGGCGTAATGACTACCATTCTTGGCTGTTGCCCCAGAGGTCTGGGTTTGATTCCCGGCTCTGCCAAGGAATGTAATTCTGGTCTAAGGGCTGCAACAGGGCACACTCAGTCTCGTGAGGCACAACTGAGAAGAGGAGGGTTTGATTCCCACCTCAGCCATCTTGGAAGTGGTCTTCCGAGATTTCCCACTTCTTCTGCAGGCAAATGCTGTAATGGTTCCTAAGTTAAAGCCAATGCCGCCTCCTTACCAATCCTCACCGGAATTGCAAATACACATACTCAGACAGGCATCACAATAACACAGGTTATCAATCAAAATTCCACACTCGTCCAAGTACACGGGGCTAAATGACCACGATGTCCAGGCCCCTGAAATGAAACAACAGATTGCAGTCGATGTACAGAAGTTGTCTAACATGGTGGCCAGATCGCTCCTTAGTGCCTCTTGGTCTATTGGAATGGCTGTAACATCCGGCGCATTATACCATAGTCGAACTGTTCCTCTATTGGAGCACGAAGATTGGGATTCTCTGCCGTCACTGTCTCATGAAGCCATAGCCAGGTGGCTATGCTAATGCTTGTTGTTTCATGTAGGAGGTTGTACATCATGGTCGTCACCCCTGTGTACTTGGGCGTGAGAAGAAACCCATACAACAGGAGCAATCGAGTGTGGCAACGGGTGGGTGAGAGATTTCACAAGCTCTTCATCCAGGAACGCCTCCAACAGCAAGGAAATTGTCATGTTTTGTGGTGGGATCATGTTTGGTCGACGTACGCCTCTAATTCCTATCCACGGTAACATGACCGGTCTGGTATACAGAGACAACATCCTCAAACCTGTCGTTACAGGATTCGCTGCCACAATGGGTGAGGGCTTTACACTAGTGGACGATAATGCTCATCGAGCTAGGGTGGTCATCAGTTCCTTCAGATGCAAGGCATACTGAGAATGGAGTGGCCTGCATATTCTGCGGACATGAACAGTATCGAACATCCATGGGAAAAGATTAAGAGTGCAGTTTCGCACTGTCCCAATCCTCTAACAAACAA
Source organism: Meconema thalassinum (assembly GCA_946902985.2). Classification (NCBI taxonomy): domain Eukaryota; kingdom Metazoa; phylum Arthropoda; class Insecta; order Orthoptera; family Tettigoniidae; genus Meconema; species Meconema thalassinum. Next base: position 1,530,430,619 of record OX336388.2, read on the forward strand.
ACAAACAAACAAACAAACATTCAGCAACTGATTGAAGCTGCTTTCAAAGAGTGGGATAATCTGCCCCAAACCCGGTTGGTTCGTAGTTCGGTATGCCTCTTAGTCGGCAAGCATGCCTTAGGGCTCGTGGTGGCCATACATGGTATTGATATGCCCCAACTAGAAAAAGATTGCCACTTTTGTTAAGCTTTTAGTGTTTGTCTCTTTTGCACAACATATTGTGTGTTGTTTTTCTTTGTATGCCATTACATACTACCTTACCAGGGAATTGTTACTGCTAGACGTGGAGCACGGCTGTTGTGTATACATTACGTCAGCTCGCCTCGCTATGGCTGCCGCGAGCGGTTGCTGGCCAAGAGGGGGAACGCATGCACAGTCGTACAATGAGAACACACCGCACAGCGCACGACCCAGCACGAATCATGCACACAAATGACATGCGATGAGGTTTCTCTGGCGACAACTGCACGTCTATCGCAGGAGTGTGGCTGGGCGGAGTGCATTAGTTCCGATTTCCGCCACCGGTAACAATTCGCTGGTAGGATAGTACACATAGCAAAACACTAAATCCCAATATGCAAAACCTTTTTTGGAGTACTGTTCAAGTTACAAACACTGCTAGTCACCATAACACTCTAGGGGCAGATGACCTCGAAGTTCCGCCCCTTAAAACAACAATTACATTACATTCACCACAACACTGATTATCAAATACCATGCACACACAAGTACACGGGTCATAGACCAAAGAGGTCCTAATTGGAACTATAATAATATATACAGTACCGGTATGTCAAAAAATATGGTTATATAAATGACTCCAGATTATAGCTTACCAAGAGACATACATAGGCCTACTTTGAACCGGCCTTGGTGGCCGAGAGCGCTAATGTGCTATCTCGTGCCTCGCTGGCATCGGGAGAGCGTGAGTTCGAATCCCACCTCTACCGTCCTGAAAATGGTTTTCGTGGTTTACCATTTTCACTACCAGGCAAATGCCGGGACGGTTCCTTTCAATAAATCCACGGCCAATTTCCCTCCAATATCCCTTCCCTGACCCGTCCTGAAAAGAAAAGTACATGGCCATTGGCTGCATTAATAAAATTATACATACTTTGAAACTTTAGTTTTTAAAATAAGACTGCTGTTACGACTTGAAACTGAATCCCAGCACTCTGCGCAGAGTGTGAACTGATAACACCACGATAGCCCTTTGTTAACTCTTGGGCCTAGTAACTGAAACTATGGCATGTAGTTAGGCCTCCTAATGACCAGTATTAATTCTGCTATGATGTACATGTCGCTTACAGGTACCAACTGGAAAGACCTGCCCCAGGCCTCTCCAAAAGCAACACAGCATTATGAGCCTAACATTTCTCTCATCCAGGTGTAAAAACCATCCATCGCATGGAAAACTCATCCTACATTATCTCCATTTCTGCAGAATGGGGAGAATAAGGAGTTGACATACCACTGACAAGTAAAAAGTGCGGTGCGGATAGATGGCAACTTATTAGTCGTGACGAGGTTAAAGTTAGGTCTGATTGGTGTTAAGCTATGGTTAGAGCAAGTTTAGGACTGAGCGTTTTACTTGATTGATTGGCGACACCATTGCACATAGTGTTATTTACCAGTTATATTACTTTATTACATTCACTAGCGACAGAAAGCAAAGCAAACTTGTAGCTTCACGTGGCTCTCGTGATCATAAGCCACAGAACCTTTCTTTTTTATATTTGGAATTTGAACCACGGGATGCAACTCTGGAATTCTAACATGCATTAACCAAGAATCAAAACCCAGTCCAAAACTATAATATGACGACTTTAGGATCTCCGAATGGAGATCTGGGTGTGACCTTGGCTTCTAGGATTAAAGAAGCAGGCCTCTGTACGAAGGGTGGTTGGCCGGTTTACTTACTGTAAGCCCTGAGCTTGTATTTCAGCTTTACTTTACTTATTTTTAGGCCATCTGTAGGCTAAACAAAACAATCTACCAGTAAATGTATAGTCTATTTGTTGAATCTGAAAGCTACTTGTTGCTCCTATAATAGGCATACAAAGACGTGGAACTAATAAAGGTAATGAAAAGAGATTCCTTAGCACATGACTTACAGTACCGGTATTGAATTCTTCTTGGAACACAAGATAATGAACGGAAGTGTGAGTAGGCTAAGAAATAAGGAGTAAGAAGTAGCCTAGGCATATCATGAAATGTGAAAATAACACTGCATAATAAGGCTGTCCCCACCCATCAACATGACTTTTTATTGACCAAATAAATTCCCGGGTATTTACGTTAGGAAGCTAAGAACATTAAAAATTAACACTTATTTACAGTTTCTGTAGAAAACTTGAATTGCATTATCTCAGACTACAAAAGTTTAAGAAACAAAATCCACATTTCCCCCACACTTTTCAATATATCGTGTGTTAATTTAATCATTAAAAACATATCATAACCTTTCATCGTCACGATGCAATCACAATGCGACACCACAGGACTGGAGGAGGAATGTGGTGTTAAACATTAAATTCCACACTTCTTAGAATTAAAACACAGTAGTATTAACACTTTCTATTTTCTTGTTATTTATTTTCCTAAAATATCTGATTATAATGAGAGCTAGTGTGTTGAAATAGAGTTAAATAAATGACATAAAATATACATTCATCAATCAGCTGTTTATCATGTGGTTGTCCATAAGTGGTGCTACCTAGCGGCTTACAGGTGTATTGGTGCTCCCCCTTATCAATTGTTTTTTTGAAAATCCGTTCTTCCGGTTTTGCCGAAGTGTCCATACTGTATTGGTATCTATACTGTGGTCAGGACGGGATCAGGGATTGCTGTTCAACTCTTGCCGACCAGAGTGTGACTTGGAGTTAATACTGTGGGATCAGACGGATCTGACGAAAGAGTTGTAATTGGTCTGGAATTTTAGCAGGTTTCAATTTGAGTTAGTACGGTTTACAATTCTTCAAACGTCAGCGCGCAATTACCAAGAACTCGACGAAGATGATACTTGACTGACTTAATTCCAGCCTCCCATATGCCACCAAAGTGAGGAGATTGTGGTGGTATGTAGTGCCATTTGATTCCTTTGTTCGCCATATCATTGGTGATATCTTCTTGAACCTTGTTGGTTGTCTTGTAATTGTGAAATTTTTGAAGTACCTTATCAGCTCCTACAAAGGTAGTTGCATTGCCACTGTAGATGTCTGCTGGCTTTTCTCTTCTTGAAATAAAACGAAGTAATGCAGCTAAGAATGATTCAGTTGTGATGTCACTGACTAATTCAATGTGGATTGCCTTTGTAGTGAAGCAAACAAAAAGTGCTATATATGCTTTAATTCTCACGTTACTTCTTTTGTTGATAGGACGCAAAAGAATTGAGAATTGGTCCTCCGTAAGCAATGCCACAAATGTTGAATGGTGGTGTTGGTTGAACTCTAGGTTTAGGATTTGCCTCATTGTAATTCCCCTTAATCTGTAACATCTCACACACTTATGTACCAGCTGTTTTATCACGTTTCTGCCATTTGTAATCCAGTAATTTTCACGAAGTGTGGAAAGTAACAATTCAGGTCCTGCGTGAGCATGCTGTAGATGTGCATATCGAATGATGAGTTTTGTAAAATGATGCTTGAGTGATAGTACGATCTGATGTTTGGTGGAGAGTGCAAGTGATGCATTCGCTAATCTACCCCCAACTCTTATTATGCCATTGTGTAAGAAAGGACACAGAGTTCTCATCTGACATTTCTTTGAGACAACTCCAGCAGATCTCAGTGTTGCAATGTCTTCACTGAAGGCTTCATTCTGCGATAATCGAATGCAAGTTTCTAGTGATCTTCGTAGTTCTTGAGCTGTAAGTGGTCCTATCATTTTGTTTTTAGGGTTCTTGGCATTGTGAACGAATCTATAGCAGTACGAAACTACTCTTTGAAGCTTTATTAATGATGAGAATTTGAGAATAATGCTATCAGACTAATTGATTACAAGAACTGTTTCACTTGTCGCTGCTCTAATACTGATGGTGAAGTCTCTTTAACATGCCCTGATTGAGGACACTCAGATAAAGGTACTGTTAACCACGGTGGTCCTTCCCACCAAACTGTCGATGATTTTAAATTATGTGCACCAACACCTCGGGTTATTAAGTCAGCTGGGCTGTGTTGTGACTGAACGTGGTGCTAATATTCAATCTCTGTTAGTTTTTGAATCTGAGCTACTATGTTGGCTACAAACGTTTTCCATTGAGACACTGGTGCCGCTAACTAAGAGAGTACTTTGTTTGAGTCTGTCCAGAGGAAGGTTTCATTAATGTCTAAGTTTAGCGCTGTCATAGTTTTCTTCAATAACTGGGCCAGTAAGGTTGTGCCAAGAAGTTCTAATCGTGGGAGTGTTAGCTTCTTTACTGGGGCGACTCTGGATTTAGAGCAAATCAATCGAATCTGAGTTTCACCATGTTGATTTACCGAGCGAACGTAAATGCATGCACCATAGGCTCGTTCTGAAGCATCGCTGAAACCGTGAATTAGAATGTTTGTGAGTTTGTCCTTGATTGTTACTAAACGATCAACTTGAATGTTATTGATATATGTCAGCTGATTTTCTAACTTTATCCACTCCAATCTTAAATCATCTGTCAATAATGAATCCAAATCTATGTGCTTCAACCACAGTTTCTGCAGAAACATCTTGTATTGAATTACCAAAGGACTGACGAAGCCTAAGGGATCGAATATGGAAGCTACAACTGATGTTGTAGTACGCTTCGTAATTTGGTTTGTCTTAAATTGTCTGATTTTTATTGCTATGATCAGTTGATCAGCGGTGGGGTGCCTAGATAATCCTAACGTTTTTACAGTGCTCTTGCCATCAAATTGTAAAGGTAATGCCTTGTGTCTATTTGAATCTGGAAGTGCTTCAAGAAGATCTGGATGATTGGAGCACCATTCCTTGAGTGGGAATCATCCTTTCTTGAGTAGTGCAATTAATTCCTTCTGAATTTGTAACGCTACTGTGACACTTGAAGAACCACTTAGGACATCGCCTACATAAAAATCTCTCTGAAGGACTTAGGCTGCTGCTGGCTAGAAATTACCTTCTTCTTCTGCCAGCTGATTCAAACATTGGGTTGCTGGAAATGGAGGTGATGCTGTACTATCAGTTACTGTCTGTAATTCGTAGGATTTCAATGATTCTTCATGAGAATTTCTCCATAATATTCGTTGCAATTTTGTGTCATCCTCGTGCATTTGAATCTGTCTATACATCTTTGTGATGTCAGCTGTAAATGCAATTAATAATAATAATGTTATTGGTTTTACGTCCCTTTTAACTACACTGGCTTTTAGAGACGCCGGGGTGCCGGAATTTTGCCCCGAAGGGGATCTTTAACGTGCCAGTAAATGTACTGACACGGCTCCCTCGCATTTGCGCACCCTCAAATGCCAGCTGACTGCGCCAGGTTTCGAACCTGCAACCTTGGGCTCAGCAAGCGAGAACGTTACCCCTGAGCCACGCAGCCAGACGTAAATGCAATTTGATGGGTTCTGAAGCTAAGTGTGATCGAATATAAATCTTGTTGCAAAGTTGGTCCTACCATGAGTATGCTATTCAATGAGACCCCGGTGGAAGATTTTGCTGAACCATCAAAAACAACTCGTGGCAGTTCTAGTGCTATCTGGTTTGAATACTGCATGATGTGGAAGATAGTAACACACTGTGTTGTTGGTGTCTGTGGTGGTTACTTCCGTCCAATGACCTAAATCTTTGTATTCTGTCATAAATTGTGTATATTCTCTATATAATTCAGGTTGTTTCTGAAATTTCTGCTCTAATAGTTGAATCCTTTGCCTAGCTTGTTCATATAAATTTCCCAATTGTTGATGGTTTTCCTTGAATGGAAATGTTACTGTGAATCTGCCATCACTATCCCTTGTGGTAGTGTTTTTGAAATGTTGCATGCACTTTTGCTCCTCTGCTGTTCCTGGTTTAGTGTCCAATTCCTCAATTTCCCAAAATTTGCGTAGTTGATGATCGAGTGTTTCTTCTATTTCGATAAAGAATGAATTTACTGTGTTGTTACTGACATAATTCTCCTGACAACATTTTCCAGAGACTACCCATCCCAATTGAGTGTTTTGTAGTACTGGATAATCACCTTAGCGTTGTTTACGATCTGCCTTCAGGATGCTGTAGAACAATTCTGCACCAATTATTAAATCGACATTTCCTGGCTGGTAGAAATGTGGATCTGCCAATGTAATGTTGCTTGGACTATCCCACAATTTATAATCTAGTTGAATTGAAGGCATTTGACCCGTCATTTTAGGAACAATCAAACATTTCATTTTGGTCTTGAATGGAGTTGCCATTGAATGCATTTCAATCTCTACACTGTGTTTCATGGTGGATGAAACATTGTTAATTCCTAAAATTGCTGTGGTTTCCTCATTGCGTTTTAACTTGAGTTTGTTAGCAACATCTTCTGTGATTAAGTGTGCTTGACTGCCACAATCCAGAAGAGCTCTAACCTTGTGCAATGTGCCATTATTATATCGTACCTTCACAACAGCGGTTGTGAGTAGGATATAAGTCTTATTGACGGTGTGATTGTATGGAATTGTGTTTGTATGTATACTCGCAATGGTTACTCTATCTGAGGTAGGTTGATTGACACGTCTCTCACTGCTAGTGTCCTTATGCAATAATGAATTGTGTTTTATATCAAATATACGACAATTACTTTGTTGAGTGTCCTTGTTTCAGACAATTGACACAAACTCCGTTTTGACTTACACGCTGAGATCTCTACCGAGAGCTTAATTCTAGAAATTTAGGGGATACAAACAGTCCTGCCTTATGCTCTTGATGGCAAAATAAACACTGGTTACAACACATGTTACATGAAAATAGACTGGTGCTTTATTCCTGACTGTAGTGGGTTTACTAGCTTGTGATTTGGTTGGAACGTTAATGTTGTTTTGAATGTTTTCAAGTGACAAACACTGTTGTTCTAGAAACTTAAGTAACTGTTGAAGAGAAGGCATTTCAGTTGAGCTTGTCGCTAATTCCCAAATTTCCCTGGTATTTACATCAATTGGATCAAGTAAGTTAAATGCTGTGTTAAAATTATTTCTTCTAAGGGATGATATAATGATAGTGCCTTGAGAGCTTGTAGGTTGCTATTGAATGTATTGATGAATTCCCTAAGATCACTGACCGATTTATTTTGCACAGGCCTAATATTCAAGATTTCCCAGATGTACTTTGAAGTTATAGCTTTCTTATTTTCAAATCTACTGCAGAGCAATTCTCAGGCTACATTGTAATTGCCTTCAGTAGTTGGGAGATGTTGTATTAATAGTTTGGCACTGCCTTGAACTGAATTAAGGAGATAGTGAAACTTTTGAATTGTTCCCAAACTATCATTGTTGTGTACAATCAATTTGTAATTATCAGCAATTGGGATCCAATGTCCATAATTCCCACTGAATGTAGGAAGTTTAATTGTTGGTAGTTTTATATTCGCGACGTCATTTACATTACTGGACGGCAATGGACTACTGGTACTGCCTTGCTCGGGAAATAGCAAGCCTTGGATTCTTGCCTTTAGTGAATACAAGGTTGTTTCCACTTCCTCCCTATCTACAGAATGATTTGAATCAATATCTTCTATTTCAAGTTCTTGATTGAGTTGTTCAACGTAATTTTTAATTCTTGTGAATCTACTCTTTAAGCTCCCACGTTCTCTAATATGTTTGCTTATTAGATTTTGATCAATTATAATGCTGAATAGCCTGAGTACATAAAGGAAGGAGTTGATCTGACCTGTTATAGTTGTTTCTTGCTTGCTGAAATCACTGCCATCCGTGCCTGTGATGGACCAAAAATGTTGTGATGTGAAGGTGTACCTTCTAGTGGACTGTATAAGCATACATCATACGGACGGCAGCTTATTCAAATATGTATTCATATTAACAACAGGGAAACAAACACAGCACTACACGACATGATGGCTGCACATTGTTAAAAAACACACAGAGAATACAAAAACAAGTCAAAGATAAAAGACCAGTTCACTCCCCAACAGAATGGCGTTGCTGAACACCTCAACCAGCAACTTCTCACCACCAGTAGGTGCATGGACATTCAGTCAGGCATGCCAGTTCAATTTTGGGGGAAGCCATCGGAACAGCGTGCTATACAAAGAATAGGTGTGTGTCATCAACTGTAAAAAGCATCCCATTTGATCTGTGGACAGGTAGAATATTGTCAGACCAGGAATTACTCACCGTATGTTAAAATCATTTGGTTGTAAAGTTTGGATACATAAACTCAATGTGGAAAAGTTAGTTCCAAGGGTAAATGTCGGGGCAATGCTAGAGTACCCCGATGACTCGAGGGGCTACCGTGTATGGGACATAGAAAAGAAAAATGTCATTAAATCCAGGAATGTAGAATTTGTTGAAAATGTATTTCCTTTTTTCGTAAAAGCCCTGGAAAAACATGTAATTCAGATAGATCGTGAACTTAAAACAGTTGGAGAAGTTTTAGTTGAGCAGAAAGATTGTGGAGGTGACGTGTTTGAACACGGAGTAGCCGAATCAGGAAATGAAACTTCTGTATGTCTCTTTGTCAGTTTCTGATGTACTAATAGACGCTCCATTACTGCCTGAACATTACGCAGGTCGAGTAGAGAGAGAAAACTTGCCAGTAAGTGTGTGTGTTGTAATGAAGTCAAGGTCAAATATTGCATTGTCATGTTGAGGTCAGAATGTAACGATCCGGTGTCTTTTCAAGAAGCCACCTCACGAGATGATAAAGGTAAATGGTTTGAGGCAATGAACCAACATAACAGTAGGGGAGCGTAATGGCGCAGTGGCTTAGCTGCTCGTCTTTCACCCGGACGGCCGGGGTTCGAATCCCGGTGACAGCGGGGTGGAATTTTCACCTGAAAAATCACGTGGCGTCAGGAAGGGCATCCGGCCTTAAATCCCCGGCCAAAACCAAAATGAGCCTGGTTGGCTCCGGCGACCCCAATTAAGATAAAGAAGAAGAACCAACATAACAGTAGTTTAACAACATAATGTGTGGGCACTTACAAAAGATTCAGGTGGCGAGTTTGTCACAGCCACCAAATGGGTTTATTAAACTAAACGAAACCAAGAGGGTGAAGTAGTTAGGTATAGAGCACGTTTAGTAGCTCAAGGTTTCAGTGGCATTATAGGTACACATTTCCGTGAATCCTACAGTCCAGTAGGAAAAATATTAGGACACTTTTTATTCATAGGAGTAGAGCGTGAATGGGATAATTGCCATTTGGACATTGTATTAGCATACCTTAATAGCAAAATTAAGGAAACAGTATTTGTAAATCAACCAGTAGGATTTTGCAGTGTAGACTACCCAGACTATGTGCTGAAACTCAACAAGAATACCGTATTTAAGGGTTATGTCAAGCCGGTAAAGATTTGCACAATTGAATCACTGTACAACTTGTTAAGCTTGGTTTAAATCAATGCAAATGTAATCCATGTCTGTATTTTAGCCCAGACCTGTATGTTGCCATTTACGTTGATAGTCTAGGTGTGTAGCGGTTAAGGCTAAAATAGATTGGTTTGTGAAGAGATTGAGTCAAAGTTTGAAGTGCGTAATTTGAGAAATATCTCGGAATGTTTGTCGATTGAAGTCACTCAAGGGTCTCAAGGTTGTGGTACCCTTTTACCTTCAACTGTAACAAACGATGTCTCAGAGGAGTTTAAAAAAACAAAACGTTATAGAAAAATTGTTCGTAAGCTCCTATACTTATCCAGTACAACCAGGGGCGGATCTATGATTGGGTAAAGGGGGGGGGGGCTAATACATTGTAATTGTGGGGGGGGGGGATTCTGGGAGGTATTGAATACCCCCAGATGAAGCGGGTCCGGGGGTTCTCCCCCGGATTTAAAAAAATCTAGGTGTTAAATGGTGGGTTTTTAGGCTCTCTGAGACCCTCTCACACTCATTCCAATATATAAAAATAATCAGGTACCAGGGATGCAAATAAAGGCTTTATGAAAAAACCTTTGTTTAATACAAAAATACAAACTAAATCTTAGACAGTAGCTACATCATGTTTCTTTAATCTTCTTCGCTCCAGTTGGCCATTGCCATTCTTCTTTGCTTATTAATTGAAAAACTGTTGATAATTTCATCCACGTTGATTTTTCTATCCTTGTGGATATTTGCTAAAGCCAATCCATTTAGCCTAGGCTCTGTCATTGTGGTTCGTGGATGTTAGCTAAAGCCAATCCATTTAGCCTGGGCTCTGCCATTGTGGTTCTTAAGTAGGATTTAAGCCTCCTTAGGGTCGAGAAGCTTCGTTCTGCAGTACTTGTTGTAACTGGCACTGTCCCAAATATTTGCAGTAACACTGAAATATTAGGATAGAACACCTTGTCACATTCTTTTAAAGCCTCTGTAGCTCTCTGAGGCATCTTTGTCTCATTATTCCATTTTGTGTTCCATAGGTGTATCTCAGCTTTAAGCTGGAGCAAAGAACCTGATAAAAACTGTTCATACTTCTCAGCAGCTTTTAGAATCTCACTCTGGCTGTACATTGATTTCATTGCAGGTATCAGACCTTCAAGTGGTAAAATTCCATCAAAGTCAAGATTAAATCTTGATTCAAGTTCTGATATGAAGTGGTCTACGAGAGGCAAAAGGTTACTCGCCTATGATATTCCTCAGGATTACTGGCAGGAATATTGGCCCTTGCTGTTTGTTTACTACAAGTCCTTGGAATAACTATCTCACATCCAATATCTTCAGCAATTTTTGTAGAGTCTTCAAAAATGCTCCCAAATTCTAGTTCAGCTTCTCTTCTGACGTTTCAAAAAACTCCCAGAACGTCCTAATGTTTCTCATTGATGATGCCAAGTCTTGGTTAGGGGACTGAAAACATTCACTAAGGTTATGCGTTATTGATAGGCAGTAAGCTGTTGCTCCCAGTGCTACCATAAAATCCCCCTTCTTCATTGCTGCGCTATACATACTTGCCTTTGTTGAAGCATCAGAGTCGTATTCAGCACTAGTTGCCATGTCATCTAAAAGTGTCACGATAGGCAGATACAACTCGTTAAAGGTTAAAGGTTAGGAGTGTATCATGTCTTTCCACCCATCTTGTAGGGCACATAGCCTTCATTTTTTTTTGTCTCTGACAGGTTACAGTTTGAGATAACAATCATAAGAGCATTTGCTCTGTTGGCCTACGCTGACAAAAAAACACAAACTGTGGCAACAGTACCCATGATGTATCTGACATGAGGTAGCTCACACGTTTTTGATATGCATAAATTTAGCGAATGGCTTAAGCAATGCGTATTCATCGCCAATGGTTGTTCATGGCTTGAACACCTTTGAACTTTCCGGACATATTTGAACCCCAGTCATAGCCTTGTCCGCAGAGAAATTCAAATGTTAAACCAAGGCTTTTCATCTCATTTACAATCGCTTGCTTGATTGAACTTCCCGTTGCTGATTTAAGATCTGAGAAACCAACAATTAATCCTCTTTTGTATGATACGTCTTGGTATTAACATACCTAATAGAAAATGACATGAGCTCTTTTGTACTTTCATCAGTTGTCTCGTCACATAAGATTGCAAAAAATTTAGCGTTTTTGACATCGAAGGCTATTTTTAGCCTACTTTCGATTTTTGCAAAAAATGAAAGTAGACTTATGAGATCAACACAGGGCGAAAAAAGTGTGTCTGTCTGTGTGTGTGTATGTGTGTGTGTGAGTCTGTGTGTGTGTGTATGTGTGTGTGTGAGTCTGTGTGTGTGTGTCTGTGTGTGTGTGAGTGTGTGTACTCTGAATGTCTGTCCCCCCCTATCAATTCGAACACGGTGAATGCGAATTGAACGAAATTTGGCACAAAGGTAGCACTAGCAAAGGACACCTCAGTGTCATGTTTTATATCGCCGCCATCTTTACTAAAACTGAATGGCGGCCACTCAAACGTTCAAAACGTAAAATCAAATAACGACTAACCAAATCATCTGATCTCTACCAAATTTGGTAACAACATACCTTCGTATAGGATGCGTCTTGTGACCAAACTACAAGGTCGTCCGCCATACCATTTCAGGATGGCGGCCGTGCGAATTATGCAAACTTTATAATCCATATCATGGGACACACCAGTTCCGATTATCGAGCCGAGAATCGTTTTAACTGTTCTAAAGGAAGAGGCACGTTCGAAATTAAAAGTTTATTTTGTAATACTATAGTGCAGACATGATTTTAAAAAGCTGAGCCGATTAAGTAATAAGACAAGATGGCAGCGGATATCTTGTGCCTGACTTATATTTCACTAATTTGAGTATTGCATGCAATATAGCGTACTGATACAAAATAAATAAACTTTGTATGAAATGCTTTATATATAAATAATATACTCCAGTGATGAAATCGTTTAGTATAAATCATTATTTGCTAACAAGTTCTATGTAAGTCATTTTATATAGAACGATATTCGTTGACACAGTTAGCTCAGTGGTAGAGCGTTAGCCTATCGCTCAAATTCCTATGGTTCAAACCCGATCAGAGCTAGTTTTTTTGCTTGAAATGTTATATGTTTATTGTTTTGTAATGACTCAGATGTTTTAAAATTAAGCGTTATATTGTGCATATTATGGTGTAAAATATATATTTAATTAAAACATAATTCGCCAGCAGATTTACTCGAGACATCTAGCTGCCAAAAATGTAACTGCACGTCGACCTACTTATTAACTTCCAGATTTTATTGAAAAGTTTCTTCTTCTGGCCGCTAGAATGCACTCGCTCTGTTAGGATTATATTGTTCGATATTTCACCACTAGATGTCACGACTAGTCTACGTGGGGCTCCATTGATTACTATACCATTGGAATTCTATGCGCATCGGATTTGAAGAATGACAAGATGATACTACGATACATTTTTACTTTTTATTTTAAAGGGTTTGTAACAGCCTATTGTGCGTCATTTGAAAATGTTAATTGAAGTAAAGAACAAAACGATTTCACATAGTATCTGAACTCTACCGTTGGTGCTAGTTCAGGATATGAATTAATACTTTTATTTCAGCCAAATAGCAATCGAAAATATCCACATAGTTGGTATACACACGTCTCTGTAGGGTCATGGAAAGATTTGTTAATTCAATTAGGGTTGTGAAAGTCATACGCAGCCAGACGTGTAAAGACATGCCTCAACTCAAAGTTGGATGTTGCCCGCGTCAGGCAGATTATGTAATAATAATAATAATAATAATAATAATAATAATAATAATAATAATAATAATAATAATAATGTTATTGGTTTTACGTCCCTTTTAACTACTGTTGCTTTTAGAGACGCCGGGGAGCCAGAATTTTGTCCCGAAGGGGATCTTTAACGTGCCAGTAAATCTACTAACACGGCTCCCTCGCATTTGTGCACCCTCAAATGCCAGCTGACTGCGCCAGGATACGAACCTGAAACATACGGTCCAGCAAGCAAGAACGTTACCGCTGAGCCACGCCGCCAGTCCGGTCGATTATGTCTCCAGATCTATAACATTCTTTAGATACTTCTTATCTTTCTTTCTTTCTTCAATGATGGTAGCAGTTTTTATCTAGGTTGTGGCGTTTGGTAGAGGTAAATCGTTTCTAAGGTCTTCAACAAAGAATAGTTCTATTATACTCTTTGATAATAACAACGACTTATAACTATACTCATACATTTAGAAGAAAGTAGGCTATATGTTCTTTACTGAACATCTTGTTTCCCTTATGTTATCCCCAATGCATTCTATTATCTCATTTTGTATAGTTTTACTAATCATAGTATTATTACGTCCGCAAGTACTCAAGTGATGTTTTAAATCCTCATCACCGGCATCAGTTCTGAATGCTAAAAGACTGTTAAAAACTCCATGTTTCCCAGATTCAACATCTTCTATTGTCAATTCTCTAAAAGCGTTATCACGATGACCCCTAAGCGGAATGTTATTTCTTGCACAAAATATAACGGATTTTATTATGGGCCTAAGTCGTTTTCGGTTGCTTTCAATTATTTATGACTTTTTTGTATCAAGAACCAAAGCAATGGACTTTCTATTTTCGGACCCCATGGTTTTTTTGAACTCCACAGATTCCTCCACAGCAAATTTATGGTAGTGTGTACTTTGGTGTTGGCGGAGGTCTTCAGTGGCCTTTTAAAATTTTGAGAGTGGCTCTTTTACCAGCGTGCTCAATGCCTGGCTCCCACTCCCAGCTTCAATTGGTGCAAACAAAAAACACATCTTACAAAAACCTCCATTTAACTTTTTGCTGTACGATAGCCAGTTATACTGATTTAGCCATTCTCTGTTGAATTTCCTTTGTTGAATGCCTTCTTTTTGCAGTGGAAATTTAAACTCATTTGAAGGCTTCCAGATATAATTAAGGAAAATCAATGTCTTTCCATCATTTAAAGTATGGTATTTGTAACTGCTAGCCCAATGTTATTTTGTGGGCACACTTCAGAAACTTCTGAATCAGGAACAGCCTGAAAAAGAACAACTAAATTAGTAAAGTAAAGGTTAGGTAAGTTTTATATTACTAACAAAGATTTGAGCAACTACTGTATAAACTATGATGACAAACATAGACATTGGAAGAAAGCTTGAAATCTGCTGTTTACGGCAATATCTATTTCGACCAAGTTCCGATCCAATTAGAATGAACAAGAAGTGATTCCGAAACGCCGCAATACCGTCGATAATTCGACGGTTAACTCTCGGGGGCCGGTAATGAGCGTCGATTAGTCGACGGATAACGCTTAGAGTGTAAATTACAATTGTCAATTAATAATTTGCTCCCCAATAGAGAATATGCCAACAAATTATTTTTTACACTAAAAAAATTCATCCTCCTGCTTCGCACAACTTGTTCACTGAACTAATACTATTATTTTAGGTGGCAGTACTTAGGCCTATTGACCTATAAAACCTACTTAACATGTTTTTCCTGTATTGTTATAGGTAGTGTTCTTAATTAGAACAAAACTTTCTATAGCCTAAAGTGGCTAAAAGATGGGTTTTGTATATCAAAGTTTATTATTCCCACAACTAATCGAAAAAAAAAATGGTTCCTCTTAATCCGATGAATATACAGAAATAGCTAACTTTTGAACTGGGTAGGCCGATAGGCCTATTTTTGTTATAGGCCCTAAATGTTCAAGTCAGATCAGTAGGCCTAAATAAAACACTTGAACCACAGAAAAACATCAAATTTTAATCACGTGATCATAAATGTTTAATATTTAACGAATAAGTACAAATAATCATTTTAGTTTAGTTTAAACTATTAATTCAACAATTACTAATGGAATTTCGGATTTAAAATATTCTGACGTTGAGGTGTATTACGTCATTGTACAACTTAACTTTATTACGTTAAAAATCCTTACTACAGTAGTAGTAGTAATCATTAAATAAGACAATAATGGATGGTCAACAACATTTGTTTTGTATTTTTACAGATACTGTTTAGTTTTTATACTTACCGGTTGTATCAAAGAAGAACAAGGTAAGTCTACATATATGGGCGTAGGCGTCCGTGTCTCACTTGCAGGTGTTTTGGTTTCGCCATCTTTCTTTACTTTTGTGAAAAACGAAAGCAATGTTTTATCGCCTGATCGTTTCATTGTTCTTAAAATAATGTTCATATCATTCTAGTATTTGACTTCCACATAAAACACTCACTAACACAATTATACCGTACATCAGTTTCAGTTGTGATTATTGGTAACGGTAACCAAAATAGTTATTAGCCACTGACGTGAACATCAACTTCAGCTTACTCTGGTGAAGCAGATAGCAGTTCAAATCCAAACCGAGTGTGTTACAGTGGTTTTATAATAAGGTTATAATAAGGAATGAGTGCCGTAAGTGCCTTCTGTTCGAGATGTAATTATATCAGCAAATAAAAAAATAACAACAATATTAATTCAGTTGAATTCGGTTTGTTCATCATACTTTAAATAGTTTGGTAAACTTAGGTCAAAAAAGGGGGGGGGCTTGAGCCCCCCTAGATCCGCCACTGAGTACAACTAGACCGGATTTAAGTTTCCCAGTATGTAAGTTTAGCCTGGCTAATGCAAATCCTAAAGTGAAAAATTTGAAAGAAGCTCAACACTTCCTTTATTACCTTAAGGAGACCCAAGATTTGTCATCTGAAGGTGTTTGTAGGTGCTGCTTATGGAAATGATGTAAGTGGAAGATCGCATGAGGGGTATGTTTTTGTGTGGGCCAAAGGGTGCCATTAGTTGGAAAACCACACTCCAAACACATTGTACGATCAACTGTGACAGCTGAATATGTATCAATGGTGGATGTGGTAGATGAGGTGAAATGGATGGGTAATTTGTTTAAAGAGATAGAACCGTCAATTTTTGTTGACAAGCCTTGTGTTGTTTTTGCTGACAACCAAGGAGTCATTTCACTACGGTATCTAAAAACCCAATAGTGTCAGAGAAAATTAAAAAAAACTTCTGTTAGATCTATACGACTTAAGAGAGTGTGTGCAAGTGTGCGAGATTGAATTTGAATATGTCAACACAGAATCAAACCTTGCTGATATATTTACCAAGGTTGTTACCAACGATAAAATTATGTACAATTTACCCTCAACTGGGAATGTTACCATACAAGGATTGATGTACTAATGATTGTTGTTAATGTAGGGCTATATATATACTGCAATTTGTGAATGGGAGGATGTGTAAGTACACATATTAATACAGTATGTATTGATTTATTAAAAGCCTTGTGATTGCGAACTTTTTTAATGGAAAAGATCGAGCAGTTGGCGATCGAGACTGCGCCCCTCAAACCAAAATTTGGCTACGTTATGTGGACGATACCTTCGTAGTCTGGAGCCATGGAGTGGAAGAACTGGAACGCATCCTGGTCCACCTCTACAGCCTCAACACCAGCATTGAATTCACCATGAAGAAGGAAAAGTACAACTGCCTGGCCTTTCCTAACGTGATCATCACCAGGACTAACGACATACGCTTGGGACACACCGTATACCGGAATTCCACGCACATCGATCGGTATCTACAAAAGACATTCAATCATCACTCTCGACAGAAACATGGAGTCTTGAAAACATTCGTAGACCACGCTAGGAGAATATGTGAGCCATCCCACCTCAACAAAGAGCTGCAACATTTGAAGAGACCTCTATGCGCCAACGGATACAGCAATTTGGAGAATGAGCGGGCCGCTCATAGAAAACAGAGGTCTTGTCGCAAACAAAATCAGATGATAGAGTAATCTTCGCTGGGGACATAAACGCAAGAATAGACAAACCAACCATAAAAACCAGAACTAATTAAGGAGACACTGGAAGAAGCAGGCTATGTACTTATTAATATCCCCAATGTGAAGACATACATTGTCCCGAATGGAACCTGCGCCATAGATCTAGTCTTCTACAGAGGAACAGACATTAAAAACTCAGTCAATAATCACTATGGACTTCAGCCATGGCCCCTATTAGGAAACATCTACCAATCTCGACTATTTTTGAAATCTTCTACCAAGACCAACTACCCATACCGCCAAGAAATAAAATATCCAGTAAACTAGATATAGAGGAACTAGGGCATATCAGCGAAGAAATATATAAAGCAAACCAATTAATTCAACGGCATGAATTAACTGAAGCAGTGGAAATATGTATAAGAAACCTTCAATCATGTCAAACTCAAACGAAAGTAAGGATATCACAACCATCGTTCAATAAAGACTGTTATAATGAACGGAAAAGACCCTGCTACCACTATCTCGAGCGAAGAACACATCGAAACCGAATCACCTGGTGCAATACGCCGAACAAAGAAGGAAATATAAATCCTTAATCTAAAAGACGAGAACGGAGTATATTGAAGACGATGCCATGAGACGTTCTGCAAACGCTCAAAATGATCCATTCCTAATGCTTGGAATACCAAAAAACACCAGTAACTAGCAATATATCTATGGAAACATGGGAAAACCATTTCAGAAGCAATCTCAATCATCAATACCAGTCAACAGCGTTTGAATTAACCCCAGAAAAAATGACGGTATATTACACCCCCATAACAAGACAGGAAATTTATGATACAATAACAGCAGCAAAAAATGGAAAAGCCCCCGGTCATGACAGCATTTGCAATGAACACCTAAAAGACTGATATATTGGCTTTCACGGCCGGTGAATTAAAACTCAGCAATTCTTCTAGGTGTATGCCGTGTCTTGTGTGGGGTTTCGCCGAGGACACCAAGCTGGCTCATCGGCGGGCTCTTGGTGTCTCCCCCCGGGCCCCCACAGGAGTAACGAACTGCGCGCTACCTCCCTTTATATAAAGTTCGTCTTGGTCTTCGTAGACTACCGTAAGGCTATTGACCTCATTGTCAGAGAGACACACGTCCGGAAACTAAATCACCTACTAGGGGCTACACATCCGTTAGTAATCATAATCTTCAATATAATCAGATATAACTAAGTCCAAATATCAGATAGCATAGCCCTATCCAAAAACATAACCCAAACAAACGGAATCCTACAAGGAGATCCAATCAGCCCAATATTATTCAACATCATGACAGCAGACATCACAGAAATAATCATAGATACCTCAGCATCGCTTTTACTTTATGCGGATGACATGGCAATAGGTTCAGAAAGCATAGAAGAGCTCCAGGAGGTCCTCAACAGGCTCACATCATGGACAGAAAGAAATGGTCTACAAATTAACTAGAGCAAAATCAAACAGATTACCTTCAGGAAAGGAGGAAAGAATGCACTTAAAAACACAACGACCCTGTACAACAAACCACTGGAAGTAGTGCCAAAATTCAAGTACCTCGGGGTCACCCTCCAAACTACTCTAACATCTTACAATATCCACGTCAAAGAAAGTGCGGCCGCAGCAATAAAAGCCATCTACGACATAGAACAAACTCAACAAATATAATTGGGTACAGCAATGCTACAGTTCAGGACAGCCATATCACCAATAGCAACCTATGGGATTATCATTACCTGGGAAAAACTCACACTCAACGACCTGATGATAATACAAAAAGTCAAGGCCCGATATCTTAAGAGGATTTAGGCATCGGAAAGTCTGCCCCTTCAAGGTTGATATATGTATTAACCAGAGAGGACTACTTCATTGACGACATCAAATACAGTTTTACCCACCAAACACCAAAGCCTATGAGAATGCACGCCGAACCTTAAACGAGAAACGAAATGCCATTTGGCCCGACCTTTACTCCACAGATGCCAGAATGACGGAAGAGTGGAAACAAGCTAATTACGAGCTACGACACGTAATCACACGTTACGCCACCCATGGATTTCACTACAGATTCTGCAAAACAAAGAATTTCCACCAACCGAACGAAGACTGTGTATGTGACCTGTGCAACGAACATTTTGAAAGGTACCACGCACAAAACTGCAAAATGAGGACAACCTCAATAATAAGACTGGCATTAGCATAATTGATGATTTGTACAAATATGTCTTTGCACATTGTGCGCTTTTCTTTTAATAATAATAAAATCCGGGATTTGCTGCGATCCGCTAAGGGCAGGCGCCATGCACACTCCACTGCAGGTGTCTACAGAATTCCATGTTCCTATGGACAGGTGTACATCGCCAGCTCCTTGCGATCCTGTTGTATGCGCTCCGTCACAAATACTACAATTCTAAAAGACATCGGTCCCTCTCCCTAAACTGGGGTAATATAACGAGATGTGTGTTCACGGGCTAGAAACCCGCAGGAATCGTGAGCGCCACTATTAATTTAGTATGGGTACCTCGAACGAACCCGTAAAACGAGCACAGAATGCAGAACACGTACTTTAAAACAGAAGGTGCACGCACAGAACGAGAGCAGGTATTGTATTGACTGGGATGTGCGCGCTGCAGGTCAAGCCTCGCAGTAACTCACATGGCAAGTGCGCACCACGATGTGTGATAGTTGACAGTGCGCGAGGGTTCGAATGTTCAAGTCCCAAGCAATGTTTTTTAACGTGCAGTTGCCTGGGATGTGACAAGATAGTATACTTAATAGTTTTTCACAGACTGATTTGTTTATTTGGCCCTGTAAAAGACCGTGTCACCACGGAGACCCGGCTCTGCCACGAAATTTAATTCTGGTCTGAGGGCTTGAACGGGATTCACTCAGCCTCGTGGGGCACACAAACTGAGTAGAGGCGGGTTCTCTCCTTGCCTCAGCCATCATGGAAGTGGTTTTCCGTGGTTTCCCACTTCTCCTCCAGGTGATTGCTGGGATGATTTCTTTCGACAGGTCCACGGCCGTCTTCCTTTCCTCTTCCTTCGCTGTTCTTTCCTTCATTAGACCAAAGTTCGTGGTAACTTGGGGGATTGGCTTGTCACCATCCCCAGTTATATTTGCTGACTATGTGTGTTCAGCATCGAGACACAGTCCTGGAATGCGACTGTAGAGGACTGATCCCTCACAGAGTCCGACCTTGGAGGGTAAGCGATCAAAAAGAAAGGCCGTACGTATCGTTGAAAAATCTATGGTGCTGGATTGGACGAGGATGAGGAGGTGACAGTCTGTGGCTAGGGAACAGGCAACCAGTTAGCTACGTCGTACATGTTCCAAGCTTCTTAGACCACAGGTAGGACAAAGTGTGTCCCATTGGAACGATAACAACATGCGATGCCAGGTCAGTTTGTAGCTGCGCGAACCGCCCTCCTTCGAAGCAATTCGCAATTCAAGCTTATTCACTGTCTCGAGATGTATTCCAGCGACGAATATATGGATTCTGCACCGTCAAACAACAAGCTAAGGTCATATCTACGGAGAAGCTCGACAGAATGCATACCACCACGACGTGTGTACCAAGATCGCTATCCGGATAGACGACAACCGACAAGAATGGCATGACAAGACGCCTGCGGGATACTGGATCCCTGGGGAGGACACAGCCTGTTCGAGATCATCGCGTGACGTCTGTCCTCAATGAAGAGGTTGTGCTTGACGCTATCTGGCGTAACCCTCATACTAGCACACTGGGCATTGCACAGGAGATGCACATCAGCTAAGCGTCTGTTATGCGGATATTGCATACCCACCGGTTTCACCTGTACCATCTGCACTTACACCAGGAGCTCCATCGTCATGAGTTGATGCCCGTGTGGCGTTCTGTCAATGGATCCTACGGCATGTGGACACTGATCCTGCTTTTCTAGTGACCATCTTATTTACGGACGAAGCACGATTCCACAACAATGGTCCCGATAATCGCCGTAATATTCATTAATGGAGTGTGGATAATCCATTGGGTGCTACAGACAGCTTTTCAGGCACTGTGGGGCGTAAATGTATGGTGTGGCATCATGGGTGATGACCTCATCGGTCCCCATTTCTTTGAGGGCCATCTGACGGAACAACGCTATCTGCGGTTTCTCCAAGATGAACTACCACCATTTTTGGAACATATGTCACTCCTTGACCGCTGCAGGATGTGGTTTGAACATGACGGAGCTCCACCGCACGCGGCGGTGGTCGTCCGGAACCATCTGCATACGACGTATCCTGATAAATGGATAGGACGGGGTGGACCTGTCCCCTGGCCCGCCGGATCGCCCGATATTACGCCCCTGGATTTGTTTCTGTGGGGCCATGTAAAACAACTGGTGTATGCACAGGAGCCGGCCGATCCTGGCCACCTTAGACAGCTATTCACCGAGGCATGCCGATCGGTTTCGCCAGAGATGTTGCAACAAGCCAGATGGTCCTTACTTCATCGCGCGCAGCTCGATATTGACAACGGAGGTTGTCACTTCGAGTGGATGCTGCGTTAAACGCCGTGGATAAATGAAATCCTGTCACATGTTTCTTAGCCTCTATCAAGTCAGCTCCATACCAACGGCCTTTTCAGGGCCAAATAAACAAATCAGTCTGTGAAAAGCTATTAAGTATGCAACGTTGCCACATCCCAGGCGACTGCATGTTTAAAAAAAATGCATGTGACTTGAACCTTCGAAACCTTACGCACTGTCAACTATCTCACATCCTAGTGCGCGGTTGCCGTGTTACCTACTGCGAGGCTTGACCAGCAACACGCACTTCCCAGTCTATACAATACCTGCTCACGGTCTGTGCGTGCAGCTCCTGTTTTAAAGTACGTGTTCTGCAAATCTGTGCTCGTTTTACGGGTTCATTCGAGCTACCCATGCTGAATTAATAGTGGCGCTCACGATTCCTGCTTTCTTCTAGCCCGTAACCACACAACTCGTTATATTACTCCGGTTTATGGAGAGGGACCTACATCTTGCAGAATTGTAGTATATGTGACGTGGTGCATACAACTGGATAGTAAGGGGCTGGCGGACCACCTGGTATATTATTAATAATAAACATGAATTGTAAAACTCAGCAAATTTTCTAGGTTTGTGCAGTGTATTGTGTGGGGTTTCGCCTAGGATACCTAGCTGGCTCATCAGCCGTCTCTTGGTGTCCCCGCCCGGACCTCCACAGGAGTAACACATAGCATGGTACAAACCTAGAAAAATTGCTGAGTTTTAATTCACTACCCGTGAAAGCCAATATACCATCCTTTTGGAAGCCTCCATAGGGAGGTAAAGGCTGCTTGAGCTGTTAGTTCTCGCAGTAAAGAAGCGCAGGTGCGCTTCATAAAAAGGGAGGTAGCGCGCAGTTCGCTACTCCTGTGGGAGTACGAGCGGGGACACCAAGAGCCCGCTGATGAGCCAGCTTGGTGTCCTAGGTGAAACCCCACATAAAATACGGCACAAATCTATAAAAATTGCTGAGTTTTATTCACTGGCATTGAAAGCCAATATACCACCTTTATGATAATAATAATAATGTTATTGGTTTTACGTCCCTTTTAACTACACTGGCTTTTAGAGACGCCGGGGTGCCGGAATTTTGCTCCGAAGGGGATCTTTAACGTGCCAGTAAATCTACTGACACGGCTCCCTCGCATTTGCGCACCCTCAAATGCCAGCTGACTGCGCCAGGTTTCGAACCTGCAACCTTGGGCTCAGCAAGCGAGAACGTTACCCCTGAGCCACGCAGCCAGTCCCCCCCCCCCCCACCTTTATGAATTGTTGTTTTCGCTTTATTGTCTCAATTCTTAAAATTTAAAAAAGGAAATTTGTCTTATATAACCTTTTGACAGGGGTGCAAATTCAATGTTTGCCATGGCTGCCTGAATGCCTGTAGGGTACTGAGCCCTAATTCACCCCAGCCCAAGTTATGGACAGAGTCGAGGATCGAACTGACCTGACAATTTATCGAGTATTATGTGGAAATTGGAAATGAAAATTTATTTCATTGAAATAAATATTTTAGGACGAGTTTGGAACCATTTAGAAACATTTTTGGAGAATTTTGGATTATTTGGATTTATAAGTTTTGAGATGAATGTAAATTTAACCAAGGAAGAGTCTGAGCAAAGGAAGCTGGAAATTGTCATAAGCTTCAAGTTAGCACTCTCAAGACCGGTTTTTGTCAGCAAGATCGACACAAGCAAATTTTGTACACGACTTTGTGATAAGAGGCTAGGACATGTAGAGTTTTAATAATAAACCTGCAGCCAATGAGGATTCAGCACATCATTTGTGTGGGAAACGCCATTTAATCATATTTGCTTTATTAAGAGAGATTAGCATTCCCAGAGGTCAAGAAGAATATATTACATTGATTATGAAGAATTTTGGCCCAGAGAAGAGTAATTGACACAATTCTATTATATGTAGACCGGTTGCGAGGCTAGTTTGTCCGCGCGCGCGAACCACGGACACACAGCAGAGACTCTTTCTGATACCATCGAAGAAAGCGGACCTGTCGTGCAGCGCTCCCCAAATTTAACATTGAGTATCGACAAGCAGCATAATACTGTATATCAAGAAGCAAGCCAATGAAACAGCGAATAGAGTAGAAGATTGCTATATAATCTACAACATTCAACAGAAGCAAGCAATTTCGTTTTTAAAACGAATCTACACATCGCAGCATTATAACTGCAGTATTTGAGGAGCAGATTACTTTGCATTTTCGACATGCTAAAATCTACGAGTCGAGGGGGATATTCTTATTCTGCACCCTCTAAGATGATTGGAATGATTCTCTAAAAAATGGCAGGAGGATAATCTACACTATGACACGGGAAGATTCAGAGTGGATTCCGAAGTCCTGAGATCGACGTCACCACCACTGCGATTCCACCATGCAGTTTGCTGAACTTCAAAATCTACGTTCGAATGTCCATAAAGAACTTGGAGAGATGTTAACTACGGACTCTCGAAGTTACTATTCTGAAGTGGGGGAGATGAGAGAAGAAGATGGTAAGCGGTGTTCATTGTTCCTGGTACGAGCATCTAGACTTGCAAGTGTCGTGGAGTCAGAAGATTGCTGTCCGCAGAGCACGAGTTCACTGAGGCCAGGTGGGCACCCGTCAAGCAGGCTCGGGGAGATCAGCTGCGAGGCGAACGGCCGGCCCAGAGCACGTGTGGAATGCGACCGACACGCGCCAAATTCGGAGCGGAATATCGAGGCCATCGTTCGAGGTATTTTCATCGCAGACCGTCAGAAAGGTAAAGAATTGACAGCTCTAAGATCTCAGTAGTTTGTTGTAGTTTCTTGAGGATGTAGCAGGGTGACCTATTCATTATGTAGAAATTCTTTCTTATAACTCATGTTATTGTATGTCTTTTTAGAAATTGGTAGTTAACTGTTTGCACGTTACCGTGTGTCGTTCAGACGTGATGTTATTAGCATTTGGAATTTAGATTACCGTTTTGGTCAGGTTTTATCCAGCGTCGTTTTTAACCTTCTCATTTTAACGAAAACTGTTCTATGTAAGGAGAATGCTTCGATCGTAACACATACGTTTTCAAACCATGTTATGCGTTTAGATTGCTATAATATATTACTACTCACGATAAGATTTATGATGAGGCACTATGATACTGTAAATAACAAGTTTAACATGTATAAACATTTAATAACAAATTTAAAATGTTATAAATAATAACATTAACAGAATATTATTCTAATTGAAGAATACATGTTATGTGACGATAAGTAAGTCACGGATAATTTATGTAACCACTATTTATGTCAACAAAGGATCACTACAGTGACAATTGAAGTCAGGTGAGGCCTATTAATAGCAACAATTGTTTGTTATAACATTGCCAATGCGAAACGAAGATAAGAAGACTTATATGTCTATGGAAAGTCAGTAACATGTTTAAGCAAGTTGGTAAATGAAGACTTTGCTCATTCTTGTTTTGTAACAGAGAAACGAAAGTATTATTATTATTAACCTTTCAGGCGAGCGGACTGCAACCATTTTAAAGTTTACACTCAAGTAAACGTGGTATTGTTGTACAATGCAATGGTTTATCATCAGATTGCATTATGATCAGGTACGTGGAATGTCAAACGAGAGATATTGTTGTAGACAAATGTATTGTTGAAGGTAATGAGCACGACGATTTTAAAATTAGAGAAGGAGGAGGTTAGCAGTGTTTCATGAACTGTATATACAGTAGTGTTGCATAGTAGGATCACTAATTCTGCTACAGGTTTGTAGACAGATGGGTTTGTTTTGAAGTATTCCGTGCAGTATTTTACGAGAGGTATTGTGGCAAGAGTAAGGAGAATTTGTGTCATATTTGGAAGCGCAGGAGCCACTATGAGTATGTGAAGTTCACGTTTTGGTAACGAATTGAGTATTGCCTTGAGAGCAATTTAATACTACAGGGTGTTAAGAAAGTCACTGACGTTTAAGAGTGTTTGTATTGTTTTGTCAGTTAGCGTTAATGCTATAGCCACGTCATCGTCGTATTAAGTTGGTGTAGTTCCGTCTCGATCTTTAATGTCATTATTATTCTTATGCAATGGATTTGTCTATACAGAACTTTAACTAACTTCATTGTTCGTTAACATAGTTCATTTATTTTGGCTTATAACCAGAAGCTTATAGAAGCTGTCGTTTTGTGAACAAGTGTTTGTCAAGAAGTGAATTTTGTAACAGGAGAGCTCATTAGATTGACATATCACGTCAATTCTAGTCCAGATTCGAATACCGCGTTGGACGCGTGTAATTCAACATTGTATATAATTGTTAGTTATATATTCCATTATTATTTTAGATTTGAATCATGAATGTCATGACCCTGACAGGCAAGGTGGAGGAGGTGGTAGACTTCATGGAGAGGGAGAATGTTGGATTGATGGGGCTGATTGAAGTGAAATGGAAAGGTAAAGGAAGGAAGAAATTGAGGAAAGGATATACATTATACTGTAGTGGTGGCCAAGAGGCCAAAAATGGCGTGGGACTGATAACCTCGAAACAACTGGAGGAGTATGTTGAAGTGGTCGAGTGTGTGAGTGACAGAATAATGAAAATTAGAATGAAGATGAAAAATGACGTGATGGACTTCATACAAGTGTATGCACCACAGACTGGAAACAGAGAAGAAGATATTGAAGTATTCCTGGAGGATGTAGAAAGAGTAATTTCAGATGTAGAAGTGGTGATCATGGGAAATATGAATGCACAAGTCGGAAACGAGAGACAAGGAAAGGAAGAAGTCATTGGACCATATGGATATGGGAAAAAGAACCGGGAAGGAGAGGAACTTGTAAACTTTTGTGAAAGGAATGGACTGATAGTGGGTAATTCATGGTTTCGGAAGAAAAACAGCAGGAAAATTACGAGATATGGTTGGGGCGATAGAAGAACAAAATCAGTAATTGACTACTTTCTGGTGGAAAGGACTAATCGCAGAAAGCTGATAGATGTGACAGCTTTACCAGGAGAAGCATTTGATGGGGACCATAGAGTTGTGGTGGCAAAATTTAGATGGGAAAAATTGGAAAACCTAAAGATCAGAGAAAGTAAAATAAAAGTATGGAAATTGAAAGACAAAACCGTACAGGAAAATTTTCAGGAGAGATTGAAGCAACAAATCCCAGTTACTGAAGTGGAAAACATAGAAGAGGAATGGTCTCACTTTAAAAAGGCATTTGTTGGTGCAGCAGAGAGTGCTTGTGGTAGGACGTCAACAAGAGTGAAAGAGAAGGAGACACCATGGTGGAATGAGGAAGTGAGGAAAGCAGTGAAAGAAAAGAAGTCTGCATGGAAAGAATGGAACCGAGATCAAACAGAAGAAAGCAAAAGGAAGTATCACGACAGCAAACGGAGGTGTAAGAAAGTGGTAGGAGAAGAAAAGAAGAAAAGTTGGGAAGAATTTACACGAAGAATGGAAACAGATGTAAGTGGCAGTAAAAGGATGCTGTATGGGCTTCTAAGAAGTAAGAGGAAAGAAAGAGTTACTACAAAGCTAGTGAAAAAGGAAGATGGAGAGTTGTTAACACACCCAGAAGAGATAAAGGGACGATGGAAGGAGTATTTCGATAAGCTTTTGAATGTGAGCAATGGTACTGGTGAGATGGAAGTGACACAACCTGACGACTCTATAACAGAAGATGATATAACAATGCTGGAGGTGGAATTAGCAGTACAGAAAATGAAGATGGGAAAAGCAACAGGGGTGGATGAAGTCAGTGTAGAAATGATAAAGGCTGCTGGACCTGTTGGTATGCAATGGCTGTATCGACTGCTAAAGTGTGTGTGAAAATGGAAATGTGTACCAGAAGACTGGAAGAAAGGGCTAATAATACCAGTGTTTAAGAAGGGGGACAAGAAGGTGTGTGATAACTATAGAGGGATCACCCTCATATCACAGATAGTAAAAATACTGGAAAGGATATTAGAAAGAAGAATGAGAAGAAAGGTGGAAGGAGAGTTGCAAGAGGAACAGTATGGCTTCAGGAGTGGAAGATCCACAGTGGACCCAATCTTTAGCTTGAGGCAGGTGATGGAAAAGAACTGGGAATATGGAGAGGATTTGATCATGACTTTCATAGATCTAGAAAAGGCATATGATAGTGTCCCCAGAGAGAAGGCATGGGAAACCATGGTTAAGAAGAGACTGGGAAGAGAAATGTTGGAAATGGTGCAAGCAATGTACAACAACTGTGTTAGCAAGGTACTGACCCCAGTTGGAAAGACAGATTGGTTTACGAACAAGACTGGACTAAGACAGGGGAGTGTGCTGTCACCTCTCTTGTTCATAATGGTGATGGATGAAATAGTAAAGGAAACAAAGGAAGCATATGAACATAAAGAAATGAAGTTACTGTTATTTGCAGATGATATTGTGGTCTGGGGAAGGAACACCGAAGAAGTGCAAAAACAACTAGATGCACTGAACGAAAATATTCAGAAGTATGGCCTGAAAATCAGTATAGAGAAAAGCAAGACCATGGTGATGACAAGAGGGGAAAGACAAGGAAAGGGCACTGTGAAAATTGGAAGTCAGAGTTTGGAAATTGTGGACACGTTCAAATACCTAGGAAGTGAATTGATGCAAACTGGTAGGTTGGACATGGAGATTGGCAGGAGGGTACAGCAGAGCAATGCATTCTATCAAAGTGTAAGAAAACTTGTTTGGGATAAGGAAGTACCAAGGAAAAGCAAGGAGGTAATGTATAAAGTGTATTATGTACCCATATTAACTTATGCAGCTGAGACTTGGACCCTGACAAGCAGGCAAGAGAGTAGAATCCAAGCCAGTGAAATGAAATTCCTAAGAAGTATGATAGGAAAGACAAGGAAAGACAGAGTGAGGAATGAAGATGTTAGGAAGGAAGTTGGGATGGAAAAACTAAATGAGAGAATTGAGAAGAATAAACTAAGGTGGTTTGGACATGTAAAGAGGATGGAGGAAAATAGAATACCAAGACAGATGCTGGAGGCGAAGTGCAAGGGTAAGAGACCAAGAGGAAGACCTAGAACAAGGTGGATGGATTCAGTGAAGAACGGCGTAAGAAAAAGAAATCTGGGCTGGGACAAGATCGTGGAAGAAGAATGATGGAAGGAAAGAGGAAAGTGGAGAAGTGCCATAAATACCCCGACCCGGCAGGAGCTGGATAAGGGGAAATGATGATGATGATGATGATGATGATTTTAGATTTGCTCACGTTTGTAAATAGCTGTATATCGTAGGGTATTTCAAGATTGTAATTATTATGAGTCGAACAGCTGATCGTAGATCAAGCTCACGAGCAACCAGTCACAGGATGACTAACAAGTTTTACTATTCGATCTTATTCGAAGATTTAGGAAGTGGATATTTCATCTACAAGAGTAATAGTTTGTTTTCCAAGTTTCATGTTTTATTATGGATGACAGGGATGTTTTTGTATATATTTATTTTTCGAAATAAATCCCAGGCACATGTCGATTGCCTGTTTTGTTTTATAGAAACTGATCATCTTTTCATTTCGCAATCGCCGTGCGATAATACTAGCAGTTAGTTACTAGAACTCACTTAGTCTCAACTTCACCGTTCACGTCCGAGATCCGAGATTCTCGTACTACCAAGTTATTTTGGAATTAGATTTGCTAGTAAATGTCTAACTAATTGTAGTGTTATTGTACGTCCGTATGCGTCAAGGGTTTCCTAGTCATTTATCCAGTAGGGATGCGTTGACGTATCTAGCTGGGTGTCAACGTCCCTACAATCCTTACCATCACAGCGGATATGGGTGATGGCTAATGTGAGATTCGGGCGCAGTACCAGGACTCGGACTGTGTATTTCTGTCAGTACGGTACCGTAGCTTATTAAGCTATTTAAGGCTGGAAGACGGGTTGAGGTCAATGTGCACCTCAGTCAGTGGGTTAAGCAGCAACAACAGTAGCAACAGTTGACTACTTATGTATTTATGATAATTATTATTAAAGGAAATATGCACAAACATGCATAGTAGTACATACATAATGTGCATAGAAGTGTAAATATGAATGACTGTATTCCTTTAAGGATTTCAGTCGCTTTTGGCATGCAAGTATATGGTACCTGTCACAAAACTCATCACATAGTCATAGTGTGCAAACACAGTCATCATCAGGGGTGTGATATTGTGTCTTCCTGCAAATCTTGTGATGGTAGCCATGGACAGCCAGCTTGTTAGCAGGTGTCTTAGTTCTTGATACGGTTTAGTCCATCCTCTGTCGATCATTGCTTCCGTGCTATAGAACTCAGGCCATATGTCTACTTGTTATTCTTGTCTCACTGCCATAACATGGACCCATTGTGGAGTCGATGAAAGGGCCATTTTCAATCTTAGGTCTTCCAGAAGAAAATATTCTCTGGCTAGAGCATATGCAAGTCGGGAGGGAGCGTATTTTGAGATTCCGAGGGTTGCCTTCAGAAATCTCGCTTTTATTTTCTCTATTGATATATATTAAGTCTTTAAGACTTAGCTTATCCCAGATTATCAGATTAGATTAGATTTTTATTTATCCATTTGATCAATTACATGTATACGTTTTTGATATAGGACACGTCAGAAATTACATCTGTGAAATAAAAGAACTTACAGATATTTATTACTAATACAATAACTATTTATAACTGATTATAATAACAGAACTTAAGAGATACAATCTTATTGGACACTATTGACACATTACTCTTCTTCTTCTTCTTCTTCGTTTGGGCCTACTGAGGACCATGGGGCTCGTATCTCCTCGTCGCTTTGTCTTTTCTCTTCTTTCAGTACTCTTCCATCATCTGACTATGAGCCAGCCTTCTTTCCTCCGTCCATGGTGGTCTGCTGACACCAGTGTTCTTCCTAGCTGTCATTGATACAGGAAAAACTCCATTTCGGATGGCTTGCCGGAATTGTTGGCGGTCCTGTATGGAATTAAGTGGGATCCCTAGGTGGTCTAAATCCGTCCTGACCGTAGAGATCCACTTGGACCTAGAGGCCTTCCCTCTTCCTGCCACTGTGAAGATCTTACTGGTGAGCCGGCAAGGGATCATGCGGGTCAAGTGTCCATAGAAGGCCAAGCGCCTCTTTCTTATACAAGTAACAATGTCTTCTTGATGGCTCTAAAGCTCATCATTGTGCCGAATTCTGTAGGTGCCTCCCTCTTCCCGTATAGGTTCTAGTATCCTCCGCAGGATCTTCCTCTCCTTGAGTTCAAGTTTCCTGAGTGGGCCTTTCCTGGCCATCACGAGGCATTCTGAGGCGTACAGAACAGATGGTGCTACTACTGAATTGTAGTGTCTGAGTTTTAGGTTTTTGGAGAGGAACTTCGATGCGTAGATGCTGCGGCAGGAGTGGTAGGCCCTCTCGAACTTGGTGCACCTGGTATCTATGGCCAGATTCTCACTCTGGTTTGCCGAGATCCACTCTCCTAGGTACTTGACCGCAGGGACTTTTCGGATGAAGACTCCCTCAAGTGGAATTGTGGACGGGGCTCCCTTGATGTTAGTCATGAATTCAGTCTTCCCAATGTTGATCTTCAGGCCAGCCCGAACCGCTACATCGTGAAGACTCTGAAGGTGGTGAGCAGCTTCCTCTATAGTGTTGGTCAGTATGACGAGGTCGTCGGCAAAGGCCAGGCATGACACATGAAAGTTATCTTTCTTGTATCCAAGGTGCAGACCAGTCCTTGGTGTTAATCGCACCATCCATTCTCTTATGATCTTCTCCAGGATGCAATTGAAGAGGATGCAGGAGAGTCCATCACCCTGTCTAACTCCCGTCTTGATGGGGAAGCTCTCGGATAGTTCACCTCTGAACTTGACTTTAGATGTTGTGTTTGTCAAGGTGGCCTGGACTAGTTTAAGGTTTTTTTCATCAAGGCCAAATTCTCGCAAGGTGGAGAAAAGACTCTCTCTGTCCACCGAGTTGTATGCCTTCTGAAAATCCACTACGACAACTACCCAGGGTTGTCCCCCACGACTCTTATAACTGAGGATGGTCTTGAGATTTTGTATCTGCTCTGGACAAGATCGATTGTTTCGAAAGCCGGCCTGGTATTCCCCTAATTGAGAGTCTAGTTGGTTGGTGACTCTAGATAACAGAGCTTTCGAAAGAACCTTGTAGGTAACCTGCAATAAGGAGATACCTCGGTAATTGTTGAGGTCAGTCTTGCTTCCCTTCTTGTGTAACGGGTGAATTACTGCTGATGTCCACCCTTCCGGTAGGGTCTCTGTTGTCCATATGTCTTGTATGATATGTTGGATGCTCTGCAAGGACTTTTCATCTGCGCATTTCCACATCTCTGCTACTATTCCATCTTCACCTGAGGCTTTATTATTTTTCAGGTTATTGATTATACTCTCTATTTCCTCTCTGTCAGGCGGTTGAGAATCAGGATTCCTGATAGATAGTTCATGGAAGATTAATCTCGCACTAGGTTCTTCTGTGTTGAGGAGCTTCTGGAAATAATCTGCAAGAACGGTGGTACAATCCTTGATATTTAGTCGGATCTTGCCGTCTGGTCCACGAAGAAGTAAGGTAGGGGCAGTGTACTGGGTCGTCTGTTTCTTAAGACCCTTGTACAGGTCTCTGGAGTTGTGTCTCTTGAAGTCCTCTTCTGCCTGCTGTAGCAGGGTGCGTAGGTAATTCCTTTTAGCTCCACGTACAGCGTTCGCTGTTGCCTTTCTTTGCGTGATGAAAGCCTCAAGGTTGAAATCATTCTTGTACTGGTTCCACCTGATCCAGGCTCGACGTCTTTCTTCTATGGCCTTATCGCAATCTGTAGTCCACCAGGGGTGTTTTCCTTTATTCGACGTAGCGGGATTAGTTTCGTGAGCGGCATCCAGTAATGCTTTCTGGAGGGCTATCAAAACTTCTTTCTGTGTATTCATCCGAAGGGTTTGTTGGAAGTAACAGTTTTCATCACGTAGGCGTTGAGTATTGAATCGAGGTATTCTAGAGCTCCTTGGTGGTTTTGCTACCTTTCTCAAGGGTTGAAAATTAGCTTCGACTAGTGAAAGGTAATGGTCAGAATCTATATTGGCTCCTCTCAGTACTTTGACGTTCTGTATCTCCCTGTGATATAGTCCGTCTATAACCACATGATCAAGCTGACACATTACTCTATTATCACAATATGAAAACTTAATTCTATAAATACAACAACTTACAGCTAGGTATTACGATTAAAATAGAAAAGTAAAATATAATTATAGATTTCATCGCTCCTATACGCTAAGATATTCAACTACAGAGTAAAAACAATGGCACTGCAGATAAGCTTTCAACATTCTTTCAAATGTTTTTATTTTTGTGGCAAATTTTACATACTGGGGTATTTTATTGTATAATTTAACTCCTGTGTGAAAAGTTCCTTTTTGATATATGCTTGTATGTGTGTGTCTGTGTGTGTGTGTGTGTGTGTGTGTGTGTGTGATATGAATGTTTTGATTTTGTCTTGTGTTATGCCTATGAACATCATTGTTTGTATTAAGAAAAACGTCTTTATTCATCAAATTATTTTTAAAAAACATAAAACTTTCAAAAATATGAATGCAGGGCAGTGGGAGATTGTTTAAATCTTTAAACAGAGGTATACATGATTCTCTAGGATTCTATAGTTTGTACATTTGCCATAATTCTAATCGCCCTCTTTTGTATCCTAAACGTGCTGAGTATATCTGGTGACATACCCCAAATTAAGACCCCATATATTAAGTATGAATGGAAATAAGCAAAATAAGTATTTCTTAACTTGTGCATGCTTGTGCAAGTTTTCAAAATACGTAACGCAAAGCACATCGAGTTCCGTTTAGTATTCAGATATTGTATATGTTTATTCCATTTCAAGTCATGTTGTATCCATAGTCCTGAAAAATTTGTTTCTGCTTTATTTTCTATTTGATGACCATTTAATGTTATATTGGGCGTCGCTGGATTCCTATTCTGTATAGTGTGGGAATTTAGAGATACCGTTTTTTATAGTTTATTATGATACGATTATCTTGTGACCATTTGGTTAACTCTTCTGTAACGGAGTCGGCAGACTGCTGTAAGACCTGTTTAGTTTCACCTTTTATTACGAGTATTGTATCGTCCAAACAAAATTTTCTGATGAGATTCAACGTTCTGTGTTATATCATTGATATATAGAAGAAAGAGTAGTGGGCCCAAAACCGATCCCTGGGGTACTCCAAATTTAATAATACCCTCATTGGACAATGTTCCATTAAGTAATCTGGTTCCATCATCCTTGTGTATCAAGCTTACTATTTGTTTACGCCTTGTTATGTAAGACTCCTATCCATTTATTAGCTAGACCGCTAAAACGATATTGATTTAGTTTTGTAAGGAGGATTTTATGGTCAACAACATCAAAATGCTTTCGAAAAATGTAAGAAGGCCAGTTATATGTTCCTTATTGTCAATTAATTTCAGTATACTATTAATACATTCATAAATTGCTGTCTGTGTAGATTTTTCCGTTCGGAATCCATGTTGTGAGTTTGATAGTATTTTATTTTTTCTATAAAACTTATCAGGCTCTTATACATGATTTTTTCCCACAATTTTTGCAATACCAGTTGGTAAGGTAATATGACGATAGTTATTGTGCCGATATCTCATCACATTTGACCCTTACACTTACTTAGGTCATGTCTCGTGATTGCTGCCTGTTCTGGTACCAACGGTTCTCTGTTTTCCCACTAGAGAGCTGCACCAAAAGGTAAGAACTTGTGTCTGTCTATTTCTGCAGTATGTATCTTGTACGCAGGTCCAGGATGTGTACGCCAAGATGGTCGTCGTTTGTGTTTATGTTGGTTTGAAGACAAGTATTTGGAGTTTTGACAGCTTATAATAAGAGGTCGGAAAAGGATCCTCGTGCGAGAAAGATGTAGAAGAGATTTGCTGCGAGTTCCTTGTAGGAATTCAGAGTGGCCTGGGAACGCTTAAATGTTCTATTCATCTTCGTATTCCATTCAACAAACGACAGTATCTACTATGTATAGCAAACAGCATTAATATTTATGTCAAATTAAATATTTGCTATGTAAAATTGACTTCGCCGGGAATGGAATGGATATGCCTGTTACGGAGCTGGGAGTGGCTGACGTGCTCATTTGGATGTCTACGCTATGATTGATGCTCTTTTATTATCATTTTGATAAGTGGTTTGTTAACTACTGTGGAGTATGCTTCGAAAAGACGTATGGTTTTTAATATGCAGGTTATGTGTGGGAAATTGGTAAGTTTTGTGAAGTTGGTATGACGGTCTGCTCGAAAGGTACTGCCCCCGTAATTGAATTATATAGAGACCACGGTGGCTATTTTGGAAATTATAGCGAAAGTTATGGCTGTCATAGTTATGACGTGGGTAGTCATGACGTAAGCACGGATGACGCAGACGTTGTGCCAGCAGGCTAATTGAGCTGAGATTCTCAGTGACGTCAGCATTTAGTCGAGAATGTTCCAAGATGTACGACGCAGTCGCAGGAAACGTGGAATTCTGATGAGGAAGAAATTATGCTATTGGAGGGGAGACTTAAACCAATGAAAGATAGTCTAAAGGAAGACGGAGATTGCTGAAACTATGGTATTTTTATTACTTTTTGGAATGCAGAATTGTGGAAATCCATTTGCAGTAGAGGCATTGATCTGGAATTTTGGTGAAATTTATTTTCAGTTTTTGAATTATGAAAATCCGTCATGTATTGACGAAGTTGGAACTTCTAGCGATGACGTAGTAACACGCGATGGAAGGGATAGATACGCCCCTCATGAAGTTCATAAAAGGCCTTGCGCAGAAGAGAGGAGCCTCATTCTCTCATTGCTCATTCTCAGATTATAAATCAATCGTCAGATTTCAAATAGTCATTTCAGTGAAACGTCGAGTGAGTTTAGTAGTGAAAAAGTCGTCTTTGTAACGCGTGGCGAAGCCACTGCATGAAACGAGAGTCGAACATATAAGCAGTGCAGGTTTACGGTGAAGTAAATCTAGGTGAAGTTGAAACGACACTTATAACGCTTCTACAAGATTAGCTGTGAACAGTTAGCGGTCGCCTATAAGCTAATTCTCTTGTGCATTGCTACAGTAAGGACTGTAGAAAAGCTGAACAATTTCGAGGAAGTATTTTGGAAGTTATTGACAATATTAGACGACTGACAAAAGTGATTTTCTCGCCACAGAAGAAACACTTTGTATAGCCAGACTCTACGCTACGGCTGACAGGGCTAGTGAAATAGGGAGACTTCAGATTGCTTTTGTGACACAACGCTACAATATAATGGAGCAATTTAATATGGCAGTTTGTTCTTCTAATACTACAACCGAAGAGCATATGGAAGGCTAAAGGACTTAATGCAATTGGGACATATTTCAACGGAGTAAAATAGCAACATGGAACTTCGCTAATTGCTATTCCATACAAGCGAACATGTGGTAAATAACCATCTACACCCATGTTTCGTGAGTAAAGGCTGAATACTATCAAGCAGCAATAGAAATGATTTCATACTTTCTGAATATGAATATTTCTTCGGAAATTTATACAAAAACTTCATGGCGACTTTCAACTGGAACTTCAGGGATTTTTCAAGAGAGGTCAGGGTTGTCCCGACTCACAAAGAAGATTATTGCCGGAAGGATGTCGTTCGTCTTCGTGAAGCAGTTCGATTCTCCGATGGTGCTGTTTCTGGTTTCGAGGATGGAGCTCAGCTTTAACTTGGTGAAATGGATCCATCAACAGTCTTCTTTGGGGAATTTTCCTCTGGAACGTCAATCGGCAGATAAGGTAGTCGTGAACGTTTATTGTATTTGAGTTTATTAGCAATATTTGAGCAACCATTTTTTTCCATATTTTGTCCTCATGTATATTTTTGCCCGATATTCTTGTTTGAGATTCCTATTCTCAGTACACCTTGATGAGTTATGCCTTTTTCGACGTTTTATTAAGACATTGTTATGTCATGGGCATAGTTAAATGATTTTGAATCAGTTGAGACTGATATTTAGATTTTTCAGTAATTTGCTTATTTTTGTAGTCACGATTTGACTGTAAGTTAATGATTTTTATGGCAGATTTAAATTCAGACAGCGTGTCACTTTATTAAAGTAATTCTACCCCAGTTTAATTACTTTGACCAATTTTCTGTCATCATCAAGAAGGAAGAACATTTAAATGATTTTAGAGCGTTAAAATCCAGTACGTTGTCGACGATCTTGGAAATACTAGTCGTTATTTGAATTGATTGCAACACAGACATTTATCGTCAGTCATGAACGACCATTGCATCTTAGGCAATTTTGTGAAAGATGAACATTAATTATGAATTATTGAATGCATTAAATTCGTGAAACTTGTGTTAGGTTTTTTCTCATATAGAGATTTATATAACGATGTTTGCATTCCCCAGTCTAATTGGATTCTATTCGACTATTTTGCAGTTAGTCGCACTTTGTTTGATGATAGTATTTTTATACTACAATTCTTTTAAGATGTTAATCTTAAATTTTGATAGACCAGACAGGCGTATATAAGCGTATTCACTATTAAATTTGTTTGTGATTGGCAAATTTTTATTTCATTTCGATTCATGAATGAAATCCACGAAGTTTAAATGACAACAGTTTTGAAACAATTATTGATATAAGAATTTTTAAGTGGAACTATGAATGTATAATCGATAGTGCAGCGGACATGTTGAAAGTCGCTGATGTATAATGCCCTTAAATAAATGAAGGAGATTCCCACAGTAGTTAATAATGATAAAGAATTATTTGTGGAAGTTTTGTAAGTTCGGTGGAAGTTTTAATGCCATATAGATTAATATATGATGAATTTTGGGCTATTTTGAATGCAGTTTGTGCATTATTTTGTAAGCGAAGTATTTTCCGCTAGAGTGTATTGTCATAGTTCGTTGAAAATTAATCAAGTGAATTTACTGTTATAATTAAAAAGAGTTTTGAAAGAATTTGAGATAAGATTTTGAATGAAGATTACCGTCACAAATAATTAAAATTATTACAACCTTTATTAAACCAGATTGTGACATTTACATGTATAACTAACCTTCATTGGACGATTATATTAAACATGATTATGAATTTACCAACCGGATAAAACATGTGGTTCAATGTATTTCTTAAATTATTAATTTAAATAATTTAAATGTTGATAGTGTAAATAATAAATGTAAATATCTTTGACAATAATGTGGA
Organism: Meconema thalassinum; assembly: GCA_946902985.2. NCBI lineage: Eukaryota > Metazoa > Arthropoda > Insecta > Orthoptera > Tettigoniidae > Meconema > Meconema thalassinum. The sequence continues at coordinate 1,530,468,755 of OX336388.2, forward strand.
ACGAAAGTGATGTTAAAGGCGTGTTTAAAAATTTTTGTAATTATTTTCGACAATATTATAAACAATTTCTAATTGTTATAAATAATTTATGTGATTTTGTTATAAACATTTAAGAGTGTGTTTCATACTCTAAACTATGCTGATTAAACATTTGGATGATAACTTAACAAGTTTAAGGATAGTTAAAATAATCCAGTGGGATGTAAGTTAAGCATTTGAAAGATTTGCGTCAATATGTATAAATGTCTTGTAGACATTTAAAGCTTTAAAAGGAGCTGAATTCTTACGCAAGTGTGGGGAGAGGAGTGCGCCCCATTTGACAGGTGTGAGCCAGGTTAAAGAGTAGACCAGCCGGCCAGACATCTGGTTAGCAGGCGAGGTCGATACTCCGGCCTTGTGCCTATTAATACCAGTGCAATGTTTATTAAAAGAAACCAAATGCTCTATATATGTCGTACCCTGACTTCCTCATCCAATCCAATTGTGTTTTAAAATGTTACGTTATTTTGAGCTCAAGGGAGCTAACATATTGTTTGATAAATTTGCAAGTCCTTTAGGAGGACGTAGTCAGATTGACATAGGCTACTGATAGCCACGTTTATTTTGTTGAGTTGTTAAAATCATACTCTTTATGTTGAAAATAAAGCTTTTGTACAGTTCAAAGTTCTCGTCTTCGGTCTGGTTCATTTTTAAATGTCATGGTCAAGGTTATTGGAAGAGCATACTTTAAGGATCCTGTTGTCAACCCAATCCCCGAGATATTTATAAGAGGTAAGTAAAGTAAGTCCCGTCTATTTTGGTGTGTTCCACAATAATTTTTCTTGGTAACTTCTGTGTTCAAACCTCGGTAGTATCTGTCAGTGCCATTTTCATTGATGTAGCTGAGCTGGTGCGATTGATTGTTGGCAATCCGATTGAGGGGGCGGATACCTGACAGCCTACTATCCGGGTAAACGGGGACAGAAGGATTGGCACACCTAAAACGTTGGGGCTCGATTCAACATAACTGGATCACCAGGTTGAACGCCAGTAGGATGGGCAAACCTAAAACGTGTGGATCGATTAGACTCAAATAAAGAGGTTGATTCTTTGTTAGATGTCTTGGCCAATTGTAGAATTTAAGAGTGTGATTATATAGGAATTAAATGTTGTATTGTAGTAGGAAAATTACACTCAGAAAAGATCAGATCTTATACAACTTGAGAAAGGTTAAATGGGCTGGAAACTTAGAAAAATCGCCTATGATCTGGAATCTTATTTTATTTGACCGGCTTATGACATTTCAGTCATATTAAAGATAAAATTAAATTATTTGGATTGTAAATGTAAATTATTTGTGTTAGGATATTTTAAAATGGACCAGGGAAATTTGAACATGTGCTTGAGTTTGTTTCGACATGAAGTGTCTTCGAAAGTTAATTATAAGGTGGTTATAAGTTAGATTTAAGACAGAAAATTGATCAAATTTATATATGGTGAAAAGTGTTGCTCAAATGTTGTTATTTTGCTCTTTTGATGTATGTCCCTACAGCAGTCTAATTTTTGAATAATATTGTAATGGCAGATGAAAGTTTGAAGATGATGTTAGCGGAGATGTCTGCTAACTTAGAAAAAAGCATGAAGGAGATGGAAGCTAGGAATACTAGTCGAATGGAGGAGAATGCTAGTAATTTGTCTGCTAATTTGAAAGCAAGAATGGAGGAGAATGCTAGTAATTTGTCTGCTAACTTGAAAGCTAGCATGAGTGAGAGTATGAAGGAGATGATGGATGAAAGTTTAAAGGGTCTTCAGACTAGTTCTGCTAACTTAGAGGATAATATGTCGCGTTTACAGATTAATACCCAAGGAATTGAGAATACTGTAACTGACATCCGCTCAGACGTGTCCAATGTTAAAATAGATGTTGCTAATGTGCATAAAGATCTTACAATGTTGAATTTAGATGTTGCTAATGTCCGTAGTGATATTTCTTGTGCTAGGGCTGAGGTAGTTGTTGTCAAAAATGATGTTGCGACTGTCCAAGACAAGGTTGAGGAAGTCCAAAGAGGAATCCAAAATGTTAGAACTGATGTGTCCAATGTTCAGGTTGATATTAATAACATTCATTCGGATGTAAACGAAATGCAAAGTGACATAAATAAAATTCAAGTAGAGGTCAACACAGTTTTCGTAGATGTTGCTAAAGTCCAAACTGATGTAAATAAAGTCAGGGAAGAGATAGAAAATTCGAAAACTCTTTGTACACGTAATATAAGTGCATTAACGACTAGGCTAGTTGATGAGTCAGTTAGAACGACAGCGTCTTTAGAAGGTTTAAAGTTTGATGTAGAGGTCATGAGAACCCAAGTATTAGACCATAATAAAGTATTGAAAGAGGATATTGAATTAGACATAGCAGAAATGTTAACGGAAAATGTAGCAATATGGAAAGAAGAGTGGATTAGGTCAAGTGGGGAACATGTAACCCAAATTCAGGATCGTATTGAAAGGAAACTTGCCAGTACTCAAATTGATATTAACAATGAAGTAGTACAGATTAGGAAAGATTTAAGCGTCAGGATGGATTCGCTATCCGAAAGACAAGTTGAAGATAGGACAAAATTAGATCAGGATGTGCAAACATTAAAATCTGCATTAGAGGAACAGATTCATAAAGTTGTCTCTGATGTGAATGAAACGACGAGTAAACTGCAGAATTTGAAGTTAGGAGAGGCTAATTTAATGGAGACCTACAAAGAAGAATTAATCAAGAAAGTATTAACGGAAATCACTGACAAGGATACAGTAGGCTTGGCTTGCGAAACCAGTAGGAATTATGCCAGAAGATATAACCTAGATCCAGAAGAGAGAGACGTGACTCCTGAAGAACGTATATCCAGATTCAGGGAGGAAGATGACGAGAGGAATATGGAACCTGAGTGGAACTATCGTGATAGTGGGAAAAACTACCCGGATTCATATCCGAGGAACGTAACGGTCATTAGGAATTTTGAAGATAAACCGCAAAAATTCAGTAACACGGATAGTTTGACACCTATCGAATATGTAAGGAACCTCAAAGATTATTTCATCGAAGCTCAGATTCCCAGAGAGAGAGAGAGATGAAGATAGTGGAGAGATATTTGATTGGAGGACCCCTCGAATGGTTTTGCGCATTTAGATACACATTCAGTAACTTTGACGAGTTTGCAGAGGCATTAATCAAACGATTTTGGTCCATAGAAGCGCAGAATTCGTTAAGAGCGGAGGTGTATTCAAGAAAATACTCCGGTACACTTCCAACGCGGTACGCTGATTTCTTTACGAGTCAATTATCCCGCTTGAGATTCTTACAACCCCCATTGTCCACGGAGCAACTTATTGATGCGATTTCTCGTATGCTGCCAGTTGAGGTGAGAAGACTAATAATTTCGTCCAACATCAGGGATTTAACCAGCATGGATGAATTACTGAGAAGGTTAGACTACACAAGTCCAATGCCTAACGTAGTACAGAAAGGTCAAAGGCAGGAGTTTAAAGAAATAAATACTGTATATATGGACCAAGTCCAACAAACTGACAAGCCAGATGAGGAGAAAACTGACAATGTAGGTCCTCACAGGAATAATCAGTTTCGAAATAACAGATCGCAAGGTTACCGACCATATCAACAGAGAAGAGGCTGGAACTATAACCGAGGAAATTACAATGGAAGAGGCAGATATTATAACAATAATGGTTATAACCGAAACTATAACAGGAATAACCAGAGCCAAAACAGAAATCAGAATCCTCAAGGTCAGGTTATGACACCCGATCAGTATCAGGAAAGAGAGAAGGAAAGCCAGCAATACCTGAAAGAATTACGGGAAAAAGAAGCAGACAACCAAAAGAAAAGGCAGGATGTTGTAATCGATCCTGGGCCTTCTACGAGCCAACAGAATTTTGAGGTCGGTAACACAAAAAAAAAAACGCCGATTTCTCAACGTCAGTAAGAACCTGTAAATACATTGCCACACCACACCTGATTACGATTAATGAGATATATGAAGTGACTGATGAAGATCTGCTAGAAGAGAGGGGTATCGTTAAAGAGGAAAGACCATGTGCCTTACCCATTATTTCTGTACGGATAGATGGACAACAATATAAAGCCCTGATGGATACTGGTGCAATTATCTCCATCATTTCAGAGGAATGTTATCAAAGTCTGCTAAGAGGAGAGAACATGACAGTTCTACCTGTTTCTACCGTCAAAGTGAGAGGGATATTCCAAGATAAGGCAGTGAAGTGCAAGATTCAAGTGTTATTGAACTTTGAGATCAATGGAAGGAATTATGAACAGATCTTCATTGTGGTGAGCAAGATCAATTTTGATATGGTGCTTGGAATCGATTTTATATCGAAGGTCGGAGCTATTATTGGCATGAAGAACAGAAGTATTAGCTTTAATGATGGGTACATAATCACAGAAGAGATAGAAAAACAGGACGTGAAAAACAGTCTGGAAATAGACCTTAGGGAAGAAATTTTGAATACTATAGTTAATGAAGTGGAAAATTTAGCAGAAATACCCAGTAGAAAAACTGAAGGATTTGAAGAAATTCAGAGGGAATTTGAGGATCTGATAAAGGAATTCCAAGATATTTTCGATGAAAAGCCTGGATTGATTAAGGATTATAAATACAAGATAAGGCTGACAGATGAAACCCCTTACCAGAAGAGAATATACCCCATTCCTGAGAAATACTATCAAGAAGTACGAGGGTTAATCAGAAAAATGGAGGTAGACGGGATTATTAAAAAACAGGCGTCGTCTTATATAAACCCCATCACAGTAGTGAAGAAAAGTAATGGTCAGATACGTCTTTGTCTCGATGCCAGGACCATTAACTTGAAGATTCTTCCAGAAAATGACCGACCACCCAAGATTAGAGATCTGCTTCGAAAATTCAAAGGGAGAGCATGTTTCAGCGTTCTTGACTTGACGTCTTCATTTTATCAAGTTCAGCTAGAAGAAGATAGTATGCAGTACACTGGATTCCTATTTGACCAGACGTCATGGGTCTTTGTCCGAATGCCTTTTGGTATGGTTAACAGTGGACCAGCACTTATTCGAGCACTTGATAGTAAGCTCACTGACGAAGTGAAAGAAAATGTAATCTGCTACATCGACGATTTAATCGTATCTTCACCCAGCGCCGCAGAACATTTAGTGCACTTGAGAAAGTTGTTCGAGAATTTACGGGAGGCCAATATCAAGGTGAATTTTGGAAAATGTCAATTCTTGAAGCAGGAAATAAATTACTTGGGGCATACTATTGATAAAGATGGATATCATCCAAACATGAAAAAAGTAGATGCGATCACGAGATTTCCAAAGCCAACTAAGGTGAAACAAGTCAGAGAATTTGTAGGAGCATGCCAATTTATTAGCAGCCACTGTCCAAGATACTCGGAAATTATGGCTCCTCTGTATGACTTACTCAAGAAGAATAACAGATGGAAATGGAGTACCGCTGCAGACGAGGCTTTTGAGAAAGCAAAAGAGATGCTCAGAAATAATGTGAAACTGGAGTACCCAGACTTTGAGAAGGTGTTCTATATTGAGTCTGATGCATCAAAAGTAGGCATTAGTGCAGTCTTATACCAGAAAGACGAGGCAGGCAACAAGCACTACATTGCGTTCACTAGTCGGAAGTTGAAGAAACACGAGGAAAATTACTTCACGACGGAGCTTGAAGCGTTAGCTTTTGTAACAGCATTGCAAGCCTGGAAGAAAATACTGCTGGGACATAAGGTCATCATTATTACTGACCATAAAGCACTACAGTTTATGCTGCAAACTGACATGTCGAGTGATAGATTGACACGTTGGGCTTTGTTCACCCAACAGTTTAACGCCACTATCGTCCACCAGCCTGGGAAAGATAACTTACTGGCTGATGCTCTATCACGTAACCCTATTAAAAATGTGCAGATACACCATGTACAATTGGAGCAAGAAGATCAAGAAACCGTTAGGAGGTTAGCCCGAATCGGTGTGTCACAGAAGAGACACGCTCCAATAAGGAAAATGTACAGGTTCCTCAAGGGTTACATGGACAATACTGATGTTGACTATGCAGTTACACGGAGAAATTCACGACACTTTGTCTTGAGTGGAGACATCGTATGCAAGTATGCTGACTCTGCGCATACAAAACTCCGAATAGTCGTGCCACCTAAACTTGTTGTCAATTTAGTGTGGGTAGCTCATCACGCAACTGGACATGCCGGTTTAGATAAGACTCTTAATACTCTTAAAGAGAGATTTATCTGGACTAACATGCGTTCCAGCATTGCCAAGGTCATTAGATCTTGTGACAAATGTCAAAGAGCAAAGTATGCTTCTGCTTTATTAAAAGGAAAACCGAAGGCTATGATTCCTTCTAAGCCAAACGAACTTATGGCGACGGACATATTTGGCCCCTGTCCGAAGGGATATCAGGGTAACCAGTACCTGTTGGTTACCGTGGATGTTTTCTCAAAATTTGTTACAATGAGTCCCATGCAGAAAGCTAACACAAGGAACGTAGTAAGCAGACTGGAAAATGCTGTATTTCCTAAAGCTGGTATACCAGAATATCTACTGTCAGATCATGGAACGCAATTTACGTCCGTGGAATTTGCAGCGGATATGGAAAGGCTTGGCATTAAGCACTTATTTTCAAGCGTGCGTTATCCAGAATCGAATTCCTCAGAAAGATATATGGCTGAATTTTCGAAATTCTGTCGAATTTTCTGTCCAAATGATCATTCTGGTTGGGTGAGATTTGTACCCCTTATAGAGGAATGTCTGAACTCTACAGTGCAGGAGAGCACAGGAGAGGTGCCAATGCGACTTCATCTTGGAAGAAACCCAGAAAGGCCGTGGGATAATCTTTTCAACCACATTCCTAGAGATCCCGACTTAGGAAGGCAGCAGAGGATTGACAAGGCGAAGGAACAACTCCAGAAAGCAGCAGAGAAACGATTGAAAAGAGTAGCTGGAAAACGTTTTGGTGCACCCTTACAAGTTGGAAATCTTTTATTATTACGCAGACCTGTCAAGGCTGATATGAGCAAGAAAATATACCCCAAATTTGGAAATGTATTCATGGGGCCGTTTAGGATTACGAACGCCTATGGAAACAACTGCTATGAACTCTACGATGAAGAGAATAATGTCATTTACGGCAAGTTCAATGCTGGAAATTTAAAAAGATACTATCCTAGAGTAGGCCAGTAATAATTCAATTTCGTGTTCAAGAGAGTTGAGGTACTTGCAACACTGAGTTTAAAAACAATTTGCAACTGTTTTTAAAACGTGGTGAGAGGAGAATGCCCCCGTAATTGAATTATATAGAGACCTCGGTGGCTATTTTGGAAATTATAGCGAAAGTTATGGCTGTCATAGTTATGACGTGGGTAGTCATGACGTAAGCACGGATGACGCAGACGTTGTGCCAGCAGGCTACTTGAGCTGAGATTCTCAGTGACGTCAGCATTTAGTCGAGAATGTTCCAAGATGTACGACGCAGTCGCAGGAAACGTGGAATTCTGATGAGGAAGAAATTATGCTATTGGAGGGGAGACTTAAACCAATGAAAGATAGTCTAAAGGAAGACGGAGATTGCTGAAACTATGGTATTTTTATTACTTTTTGGAATGCAGAATTGTGGAAATCCATTTGCAGTAGAGGCATTGATCTGGAATTTTGGTGAAATTTATTTTCAGTTTTTGAATTATGAAAATCCGTCATGTATTGACGAAGTTGGAACTTCTAGCGATGACGTAGTAACACGCGATGGAAGGGATAGATACGCCCCTCATGAAGTTCATAAAAGGCCTTGCGCAGAAGAGAGGAGCCTCATTCTCTCATTGCTCATTCTCAGATTATAAATCAATCGTCAGATTTCAAATAGTCATTTCAGTGAAACGTCGAGTGAGTTTAGTAGTGAAAAAGTCGTCTTTGTAACGCGTGGCGAAGCCACTGCATGAAACGAGAGTCGAACATATAAGCAGTGCAGGTTTACGGTGAAGTAAATCTAGGTGAAGTTGAAACGACACTTATAACGCTTCTACAAGATTAGCTGTGAACAGTTAGCGGTCGCCTATAAGCTAATTCTCTTGTGCATTGCTACAGTAAGGACTGTAGAAAAGCTGAACAATTTCGAGGAAGTATTTTGGAAGTTATTGACAATATTAGACGACTGACAAAAGTGATTTTCTCGCCACAGAAGAAACACTTTGTATAGCCAGACTCTACGCTACGGCTGACAGGGCTAGTGAAATAGGGAGACTTCAGATTGCTTTTGTGACACAACGCTACAATATAATGGAGCAATTTAATATGGCAGTTTGTTCTTCTAATACTACAACCGAAGAGCATATGGAAGGCTAAAGGACTTAATGCAATTGGGACATATTTCAACGGAGTAAAATAGCAACATGGAACTTCGCTAATTGCTATTCCATACAAGCGAACATGTGGTAAATAACCATCTACACCCATGTTTCGTGAGTAAAGGCTGAATACTATCAAGCAGCAATAGAAATGATTTCATACTTTCTGAATATGAATATTTCTTCGGAAATTTATACAAAAACTTCATGGCGACTTTCAACTGGAACTTCAGGGATTTTTCAAGAGAGGTCAGGGTTGTCCCGACTCACAAAGAAGATTATTGCCGGAAGGATGTCGTTCGTCTTCGTGAAGCAGTTCGATTCTCCGATGGTGCTGTTTCTGGTTTCGAGGATGGAGCTCAGCTTTAACTTGGTGAAATGGATCCATCAACAGTCTTCTTTGGGGAATTTTCCTCTGGAACGTCAATCGGCAGATAAGGTAGTCGTGAACGTTTATTGTATTTGAGTTTATTAGCAATATTTGAGCAACCATTTTTTTCCATATTTTGTCCTCATGTATATTTTTGCCCGATATTCTTGTTTGAGATTCCTATTCTCAGTACACCTTGATGAGTTATGCCTTTTTCGACGTTTTATTAAGACATTGTTATGTCATGGGCATAGTTAAATGATTTTGAATCAGTTGAGACTGATATTTAGATTTTTCAGTAATTTGCTTATTTTTGTAGTCACGATTTGACTGTAAGTTAATGATTTTTATGGCAGATTTAAATTCAGACAGCGTGTCACTTTATTAAAGTAATTCTACCCCAGTTTAATTACTTTGACCAATTTTCTGTCATCATCAAGAAGGAAGAACATTTAAATGATTTTAGAGCGTTAAAATCCAGTACGTTGTCGACGATCTTGGAAATACTAGTCGTTATTTGAATTGATTGCAACACAGACATTTATCGTCAGTCATGAACGACCATTGCATCTTAGGCAATTTTGTGAAAGATGAACATTAATTATGAATTATTGAATGCATTAAATTCGTGAAACTTGTGTTAGGTTTTTTCTCATATAGAGATTTATATAACGATGTTTGCATTCCCCAGTCTAATTGGATTCTATTCGACTATTTTGCAGTTAGTCGCACTTTGTTTGATGATAGTATTTTTATACTACAATTCTTTTAAGATGTTAATCTTAAATTTTGATAGACCAGACAGGCGTATATAAGCGTATTCACTATTAAATTTGTTTGTGATTGGCAAATTTTTATTTCATTTCGATTCATGAATGAAATCCACGAAGTTTAAATGACAACAGTTTTGAAACAATTATTGATATAAGAATTTTTAAGTGGAACTATGAATGTATAATCGATAGTGCAGCGGACATGTTGAAAGTCGCTGATGTATAATGCCCTTAAATAAATGAAGGAGATTCCCACAGTAGTTAATAATGATAAAGAATTATTTGTGGAAGTTTTGTAAGTTCGGTGGAAGTTTTAATGCCATATAGATTAATATATGATGAATTTTGGGCTATTTTGAATGCAGTTTGTGCATTATTTTGTAAGCGAAGTATTTTCCGCTAGAGTGTATTGTCATAGTTCGTTGAAAATTAATCAAGTTAATTTACTGTTATAATTAAAAAGAGTTTTGAAAGAATTTGAGATAAGATTTTGAATGAAGATTACCGTCACAAATAATTAAAATTATTACAACCTTTATTAAACCAGATTGTGACATTTACATGTATAACTAACCTTCATTGGTCGATTATATTAAACACGATTATGAATTTACCAACCGGATAAAACATGTGGTTAAATGTATTTCTTAAATTATTAATTTAAATAATTTAAATGTTGATAGTGTAAATAATAAATGTAAATATCTTTGACAATAATGTGGAACGAAAGTGATGTTAAAGGCGTGTTTAAAAATTTTTGTAATTATTTTCGACAATATTATAAACAATTTCTAATTGTTATAAATAATTTATGTGATTTTGTTATAAACATTTAAGAGTGTGTTTCATACTCTAAACTATGCTGATTAAACATTTGGATGATAACTTAACAAGTTTAAGGATAGTTAAAATAATCCAGTGGGATGTAAGTTAAGCATTTGAAAGATTTGCGTCAATATGTATAAATGTCTTGTAGACATTTAAAGCTTTAAAAGGAGCTGAATTCTTACGCAAGTGTGGGGAGAGGAGTGCGCCCCATTTGACAGGTGTGAGCCAGGTTAAAGAGTAGACCAGCCGGCCAGACATCTGGTTAGCAGGCGAGGTCGATACTCCGGCCTTGTGCCTATTAATACCAGTGCAATGTTTATTAAAAGAAACCAAATGCTCTATATATGTCGTACCCTGACTTCCTCATCCAATCCAATTGTGTTTTAAAATGTTACGTTATTTTGAGCTCAAGGGAGCTAACATATTGTTTGATAAATTTGCAAGTCCTTTAGGAGGACGTAGTCAGATTGACATAGGCTACTGATAGCCACGTTTATTTTGTTGAGTTGTTAAAATCATACTCTTTATGTTGAAAATAAAGCTTTTGTACAGTTCAAAGTTCTCGTCTTCGGTCTGGTTCATTTTTAAATGTCATGGTCAAGGTTATTGTGAGAGCATACTTTAAGGATCCTGTTGTCAACCCAATCCCCGAGATATTTATAAGAGGTAAGTAAAGTAAGTCCCGTCTATTTTGGTGTGTTCCACAATAATTTTTCTTGGTAACTTCTGTGTTCAAACCTCGGTAGTATCTGTCAGTGCCATTTTCATTGATGTAGCTGAGCTGGTGCGATTGATTGTTGGCAATCCGATTGAGGGGGCGGATACCTGACAGCCTACTATCCGGGTAAACGGGGACAGTACGTTATGTATTACTGTATTTCCTTGTGTGTGGATTCTGTTTCTGGGATGTGTACTACTTCATTCGTCACCTGCATGATTTCTCATAGTGAGGTTGGCTTGCAACTTGTATTTAGGATATTGGGTCTTGGTAATATTTTGTTTTTGTAATATTTCCTCCCACTTATTCCTTCTTAGTATGACCGTTCTTGGATCTGTTTATTTTATTTTTCTTCTGGGATCCCAAACCCCTTTCTGTTTCTTGTTTGCTTGGCTTTTGTTTCCACTATCTTCTGTTGGTAAACGATAACCATGATCGTCCGTCAGCTGATGAGAAAACAAAATGAGATCGAGGTGATCGAGTTCGCCATTGCTGAAAGTCGGTTGACTTATAATTTGCTCTGGGGACAGTAATGAATTAATTGGGAATTATATGGATTCATTTATCTTGATATGTGCAGAGGCATATATATATATATATAGGTAATTCTTCGGGAGTGATGAACCAAGATCCTACATTGTTACTTAGCTAATGTATGCTTTTCATACCTTATTTGATATTCCGGGAGTCATTAGAATTGAAATTACTGTCCATTATCACTACTGCTCAGGAAATAAGTACTAAATCACGTAAATATGTGACGTAAGTAGTTATTTATTGTTCATTGAACGACGGCGAACGACGGCAATTGTCATGGCTTGTCGTTGCTCAACTGCTACTGAAGGATACGCATTGGGCATGTTCAATTGTCAACGAGACGTCATTTCACTGTTGCCAATGTATGGTACACAAAATACACGACACAGGTCATGTGTAGCGAGCTAAGAGAGCGTAGAGAGTAATTGGGCGAAGCGAGAAACTATTGGCTTACGAAGCGGGAGCGTAGATAGTTAATCGAGCGAAGCGAGGAACTGTTGGCTTACGAAGCGGAGTTAGATATTACTGGCTTTTATGTCCGCTACTAAGTTAGGCACTGTCTTGCCCAAAATTACTGCTACTACCACAGGCAAGGGGTCTGGGGCGTAAGCCCCAGGTTAGGGTTGTTTTTGTATGTAAAACATTAATAACATATAATTCATGTCCGCTACTATGTTAGGTACTGCCTGGCCGAAAATTACTGCTAGTACCACAAGCAAGGGGGTCTGGGGCGTAAGCCCCAGGTTAGGTTTGTTTTTGTATGTAAAACATTAATAACATATAATTCATGTCCGCTACTATGTTAAGTACTGCCTGGCCGAAAATTACTGCTACTACCACAAGCAAGGGTGTCTGGAGCCCAAGCCCCAGGTTAGGTTTGTTTTTGTATGTAGAACGTTAATAAGATAGAAAATATGTCCGCTACTATGTTAGGTACTGCCTGGCCGAAAATTACTGCTGGTATCACAAGCAAGGGGGTCTGGGGCGTAAGCCCCAGGTTAGGGTTGTTTTTGTATGTAAAACATTTATAACATAGAATTAGGGTTTTGCCTTTCGAATACGAGTATCAACAATCGCAACATCAAAGGATAGGGATATCGTATGCGAAAATTTTCCACCAGATGTCGTAACTGTTCTATGTGGGACTCAATTGATTTGCTTTCCGTTGGAATTGTCTACCCATCGAATTTGAAGAATGACGAGTTGATAATACAGTAAATTTACATTTTAAAGAGTTTGTAGCAGTCAATAATTGTGTGTTATTGGCAAATGCTATTTGAAATAAAAACAAAATGATCTCACATAAGTTACTACCTGTGCGCTATCTGTTGGAGCTAGTTTAGGATGACCCTATACAAACAGAAAGAAGCGAGTGCGCTCTCTCCACTCAAAACAATCAACTCACGGCCATGTTCGCCGTATACGTGGGGGTTGGCAATATCTTATTTGTCAAATAAGCCACGCCTACAATGGACGGCTCAACTGACATTTCACTATAAAAGTCGTGTTATTAATTGGGGAAGGTGGGTGGGTTATAGACAGCGGAGGAGACAACATCTATTACCACATCACTCCTACAATTATTATTCATCATTACACGAGGTATTTCGGCTAATTTAACTAGTTTTCTACTTAGTTCATCACTCCCGAAGTGTTACCCATACAACGTCTGTCTATGATAAGGCAAGTACTGAGAGTTATTGTATTTCCACATCTTGTTAATATATGTTCATTGCTTGTTGTAATTTTAAAGATTGTAAATGTTACCAAAGATGTTAATAGAAGTCATTACGTTATCTGAAAAAAGTGTATGATTTCTAGGTCTGTACTCAGTAGTGTAGTCTCGGAATATACATCGGGGTTATATTGCAAATGGGTCTGGCCTTCTCTACCCAAGGGGGGCGGTCATCTTTTATGCAGAGCGTGGTTACGTGTACATTCCACATTTTTAATGTTTCGAGATTGCAGTGTTGTGTAAGGACTTGGAAGTATGTATTTAAACTTAACTTACGTTAAGTATGATGGTGGAAATTTTTATAATCTCTTATCTATGTATGTTGTTCTGTTTCATGTTTAATATTGGCACAAATGGAAGTGAGAGCCTTGCCTGCTAGTTATGTATTATCTGACCAAAGATGAGGTGGTCCACGAATTGATTGCCAGAAGCGAAACGCCTAGCTATCATAGGGAATTGGATATTGATGTGCTGAAAAGAGTGAATGATAAGCCTATTATTATTCCTGACCATGATCATCCTTATTGGAATGCCGGTAAGTCCACCATAGTGTCCACTGTTTCTAACTTAATTGATTCTTTAAATGCTGTGAATGTCCTGGGAAAATCTGCTACATCTCAGCAGAATCGAATAAAATATAGATCTCTTCATTGGGTACACAGGTTACGGGATTTAATTGGTGTTTGGTCATTGAGTGAAGTGATATTTGCGAATGAATTATCAGGCCTACGTTCCAAACTTGTCGAATTATTTGATCTGAAGTTTCCTGAGGTAAGTAATAGTGATATGGCTGAATCCATTGACTGTTCGAGTTGTGATAGTTATATTGGTTACATTGCGTGTGAATTGAGTGATCTTGTGAATTTAGTTGGCGATTTAGAATCTATGTTGTCAAATAATTGTCAGAATAGTGCGATGGTTAGTGAAAATAGAATTTCTTCGAAAGGGAGTAGCCAGATAGGGTCATCGACAGATTTGCCTCGGAATGTGTTGTGTGCAGTTAGGCCTAAGACGGTTCATTGGAGTAGTTACACTGAAAGATGTGTCTTCACACCTACATCTGTTCGAAATAATAATGCGATGTGTTCTCAACCTAACCTAAAATCTAATTTGTATCTGGTGCCTAAATCTGTGCAGACTGGGGACATTTTATTTGACGAAAATGATGTGGTAAGGGGAAATGCTTTCGATTTTGGTGAGAATAATAGTGTCTTGCCTCAGCATGACATATCGGGTCGTAACATGTCTGAGTATGATGTTAAGGTCTCAACCGTGCCCAATCCGCTGAATGTAATTTTAAGGGACTTTAATGTGTGTGATGGAACGGATAATGATTTGTTGATTAAATTCCTTAGGAAATTAATTGATCTTATAGATAGTGGAACGGTTTTTGGATTATCTGAGCTGCAAATATTTCGGATTGTGTTCCCATGTACTAGTGGGTTACTTCGCGAGAGGTTAGAGGATAGTATGAGCACCCATTGTTGCTTAACTTCCTTTCATCTTGAAGTTTTAAACGTTTTCTTTACTCCTAGGACCTTATCAGACTTACATCGTGAACACTTATTTAGAGTACAGAGGATGGATGAAACTCTCAATCAGTACTTTATTGATGTTCAATTGTATGCCAAGGATTTTGCTGTCCAATTGACAGAAAAACAGATTGTTACTTCTATGGTAGAAGGCATTAACCCTATTTATAGGTCATTTCTATCTATGAATGTCAATCCTCAGTCTTACAAAGAGTTTAATGACATTACTTTGGAGGCTGAGAAGATAAGAAAAGCTGATTTAAGACGCATGAATGATTCGCCCAGGTTATGCACTTCTGTTTATGGTCCACCTGTGCAATCTTTTCCTTGTAACAATTTTCAGTGGCGTGAAGCTGTGCTGCCTGCTGGGGATTATCGAGATTCTGTACCTGGTAGTCACGTATTTCAGGGAAATGTTTTTCAGGGGAATGTTTTTCAGGGGAAACGTGCAATTTTGCCTGCAGATTCCCAGCAGAATATATTTCAGGGGCGTGACTTTCAGAGACCCATTAGGGGTAACTACTCTAAAGGTAAGAGGTGTGATCGGTGTGGATCATACGATGATCTTCGTCGTTGGTGTGATGCCACGGATAACTGTTTTTGCTGACCTGTGTGATTGTATGCGGTTGTTTTTTTTTCCTTCAAAATTGTGTATGGCGAATGCAGTTCCTCATGGCATGTATGTGTGGTGGATAGTTTATCTCTGTTTATGACAGAGGTAATACTTCATATGTGGGTGCTATTGTTGAGCGTATTTGCCTGCACGTGTGATTCTCAAAATTGTGTATGGCGAATGCAGTTCCTCGCGGCATGCATGTGTGGTGGATAGTTTGTCTCTGTTTATGACAGAGGTGATACTTCATATGTGGGTGCTATTGTTCTGTGTATTTGCCTGGACGTGTGATTTTCAAAATTTTGTATGGCAAATGCAGTTCCTCGTGGCATGCATGTGTGGTGGATAGTTTGTCTCTGTTTATGACAGAGGTGATACTTCATATGTGTGTGCTCTTGGTGTGTGTATTTGTCTGCACGTGTATTTTCAAAATTGTGTATGGCCTATGAAACACACTTGTGGTATGCATGTGTTGTGTGTGGTGGTTGTTGTTGTGTTTCCTCTGAATGATGTATGACAGTGGTGATTCTTAACGTGTGTGTGCTTTGGTGTGTATATTTGTCTGCACGTGTGATTTTTCTTTATTTAAATTAAGGTAGGGTTATTTTAATTTAGTTATTAACTTATTTTGAGTGGATAGCCGAACATATAAAGTGAGATCTCGTTAGGATATCTTTGGGCATCTTACGAACCTAATGTTATCAAGGTTATGGGACTTAGTTAGGAGATATAAGGTGTTCAAAATATTGGTGAGTAATTACAACCATTTCCTTGTTTCTGCAAGTGGTGATCTGTTTCGCTTTATTTGCTTGATGATTTGGGAAGGTAAGTACTTGCTGAGAAATGATGTATAGT
This sequence comes from Meconema thalassinum, assembly GCA_946902985.2. Lineage (NCBI taxonomy): Eukaryota > Metazoa > Arthropoda > Insecta > Orthoptera > Tettigoniidae > Meconema > Meconema thalassinum. The sequence continues at coordinate 1,530,485,122 of OX336388.2, forward strand.
GACGGGTAATCATGCTACACCAGGGTAATGCGGTGAGTATGAAATGATGATTTACGAAGTGTTTTATTTAAGGGTTTTATATGTTTTGTGTATAGGTGTTCTAACGTGACTCTATTTATATTCAGGCAATTTTGGGGGAAGACTTGTGGGTGGTAACGTGTTTTTATTTTATTTGGTGTGGCGTGAGGTTATGTGATTTGGATGAATGAATGTGGATGTTGTATGTTGTTGGTCTGCTCATGTTGTCTGTTTATGCTATTATTTTCCTTGTGACGGGTACTTTTCATATTTAATTTATTTGGATTAGTCTTCGTTTTGGTATTTTTCTTGTTGAATTTTATGGTTAGGGTTTTCTTTAAGTGAAAAATAGATGGACTGTGGCGGACTAATACCGACTTTCATTTTATTAAAAGTCTTTTTTTCTGAGGAAAAGGAGCTCAAATTTAATTTGGGAGGTAATGTCTTCTATTATGTTCTGTACGTTTTGGCTGTTAATTGTAAACCTTTTTATTTATTTATTTATTTATTTATTTATTTTTGAGTAACAATTTCCATAAAGTAATCATGGGTTCTAAAGTTTGTCAAACTTAATTTTTATTTGTGAAAGATGTGGAAATTATCATTTTGAGACTCTACGGTTATGTGTTCTTGCCTACTTTTCATTGTGAGGTTTGGTTAATGCTGTTTTGTATATATTCTTACACCTCTGTGTTAGTTGTAATTTTTTTACATGGTACTGCCCTAAGTGAACTTGCTTTCAGCTTAATTTGGTGGGAGGTTGCTTCTGCGTGGAAGAGTTTTCGGTGTATAAGTGAGGTTATCCAGGGCCCGGATAACTGACCTACCATCGTGGGTTTAGTACGGAATTGAAACTACCTTCACACATTGCAAGAAGTCTACGTAGTTACAAGTTGATTGCATTGTACTGGAATCCTGTTTATGTAACACTTCATCGTAAGAATGTATTTATATGCATGATGTTCTACTGATGTTGACCTTGACATGTTGTCGATCTTGGAACGACAAGTTGGAAGACGTTTGGTGTAGGAATGTGAAAAAAAACTATGTATTCTTTCAAATGTTCATGTTCTGGCATGCTGAAGTAATTGTGCGATAAGCAAAACACTTTATTGAGGTGATGGTGATTTTCATGTTGCATGTTTGCATGATGTACTATTTCTGTATATATTATCGCGGTTCTTTGAACCGACCTTAACGTTTGTAGTGGGGGAGATTTGTGCCGATATCTCGTCACATTTGATCCTTACACTTACTTAGGTCATGTCTCGTGATTGCTGCCTGGTCTGGTACCAACGGTTCTCTGTTTTCCCGCTAGAGAGCTGCTCCGAAAGGTAAGAACTTGTGTCTGTCTAGTTCTGCAGTATGTATCTTGTGCGCAGGTCTAGGATGTGTACGCCAAGATGGTCGTCGTTTGTCTTTATGTTTGTTTTGAAGAAAGGTATTTGGAGTTTTGACAGCTTATAATAAAAGGTCGGAAGTGGATCCTCGTGCGAGAAAGATGTAGATTAGATTTACTGCGAGTTCCTTTTAGGATTCAGGGTGGCCTGGGAACGCTTAAATGTTATATTCATCTTCGTATTCCATCTAAGAAACGACAGTATATACTATGTATAGCAAACAGCGTTAATATTTATGTCAAATTAAATATTTGCTAGGTAAAATTGACTTCGCCGGGAATGGAATGGATATGCCTGTGAAATGTAGTGATCTGTAACGGAGCTGGGAGTGGCCGACGTGAAAATTTGGATGTCTACGCTATGATTGATGCTCTTGTATTATAATTTTGATATGTGAATTGTTAACTACTGTGGAGTATGCTTCGAAAAGGCGTATGCTATTTAATATGCAAGTTATGTGTGGGAAATTGGTAAGTTTTGTGAAGTTGGTATGATGGTCTGCTCGAAAGGTCCCCATATATTCTAGGGGCGGTCTGTTGGATATCCGAAGCACCAGCTGGATTCGTAGACCCTGACTGCTCCGGCGCAAAATACAAGTCAAGGATCTACCTCCAACTAGACCCTCGCGAATATACGTGGCGGAAATTACAATACAACTGTGAATTACAACACCTCGCAGTAAAACACCTACCTTATTCTCGGGGATCTCGTGGTCAGCCTCTCTGGACCTAAAATGGGTTTCACAGTTGCATCTCCTTATATCTAAAATGAATCATGACGACACGGCTTTTAATAAAACTAAATGATTTAATAACAAAATGTAAACTAGGGCTAAACATTCACACAATAAAATAAAATACACACTCCCATTCGCTCATCTCTACACTCACGCCACTGACAAAACTGCGTTCTATGAACATAATGACAAAATTTGGTGTAGCTTGTGTCCATACTTCAAGCTGTACACCAATTACACACCTCTGTGTATTTACATTCTTCTGGCACGCTCCCAAGAACATACGGGCGCTCGGCGCACGCGACCCTCGCCACGTGTCCGATGACATGACATTCACCGCTACATTCCCAGTCTGGCTGGTTTAAAAAAGAAAGAGCGCGAGCCGTGCGGTTCACAACAACTCTCCCCATTTGTGCGGCCTGGCCGAGCTATGGCCTTGGCTAGAAGCGAGTTTTAAAGAAGTCCTCGCTATTCCCACCTGGTACACAAATGTGCTCTCCATAACAATAAAAGCTGTGTTACAATGATGCAGATTCACGTCAGATACAAATACGTGAACTGTACGCAAATCCTACATGCTACCGGTATAAAAGTTCTATACACACTCTCGTTCATACTCTGGCATTGTGACGTCCCAATGGAGTTCATTTCATTTGCACTGAACAAGAAACAAACCACATACAGTCACATACTCATTCATACTCTAACCTCTACGTTAAATAAACTATAAACTTCCTATTCCTAACATGTTATACACTCGATTGGCAAATAACAAAGGTTAACACTCAATGAATTTATAATGACGCTTATAGCACCAGCTATTGTCCTATCAAAGTAATAGCGTCTAAATACACTCGAGCCTGTGCTCTGATCTAGCAGTTATGTTAAATACAGTGAACTGTGATCTTTAAAATCTTCTACATCACCATAAATAACCACCACCAGTCTCTCCTCTCTCATCTGGTGTCAAAATAAGTTTAAATACATTCGACCACTTAAGGTGAAACATATGCCGTTACATGTTTAGGTTTAATAATTTCGATAAGAGTATAGCATAACAGCTGTCATCATCACTTTCCCGTTCCAATTTCAACCGTGACCCTTCCTGTCGTCTCTAAATCCCAGGTCGTGTATAACAAAATAAGGAGTACTCTCAACTCACACTTTAATGCCTTGCCAATCCTAGTCGTGCCCACGCAATGACTGTACTATAAAATGCGGAACACACCTTCGCAATAACCTTGTATGCCAACTACATACGGAAATAACACAAAAAAACACTATCAAAGGGTCATCAACTCCACTTCTTTCAACCTGGCATTCCTACAAAAGGGCATAATCTCTCAGCGTTGTCACCACAATCGCTGGTCTCATGAACAATAACAACAATTGTTAAATTATTAATTTATACATCTTAACGACCTCTGGAATTTACGATAATGACCTCCTCACTTAATACTCTTGAAACGATACTCTGATAAGTATAAACTGTCGTGCATACATTTAATAAAAATACTACATCTCATCTTCACACATCTGGGTTCGACTTTAATCGAGGAAGGAATATTATGTCTACAGCGTGACATGATATTACTCCTCGTAAATATTTAATCATAACATCATATCTATGTGTTTGCCCAAGAAGAATCTATCACGACGAGGATATCAAACGATAACTACCCTAACGTCGGATGATAATTAATCTTCCAAGAAGATTATAGCTTTCAATAAATTAAATGACTGAAAGTTCAAAGCTTTCTTCAATAAAAACATACAGTTAGTCATATTCGTATTCCCTTCGTTCAGAACGAATGTCTATGAGTTCTGACGATAATAATCGTGTCCACGTTAAATGTTTCTTTTCCACAATGTGACATGATATTTCACAATATATCACTATCAAGATCTTCTTTCTTGACGTTTCTTCTCGACGAATAAAATGCCCAAATTAAACTAATAAAAATTAATTTAATGGGTAACGTAGACGAAAATGTCTATCACCTGCATTCAGAATGAATACAAAAACGTCGAAAATAAATTACTGTTCCTTAAAGGAAATGACAAAATCTTGTTCCTCGAACTAGTAAATAATCTCAGTTCAGAAACTGGATTCCTAACAAACGAAGTTAATAGCGTCGCAAGACGATCACTATAATACATTTCGAGGAATAAAGATGCAATACATGGAGTACATAAATACTGTATCGAAATATGGAGATAAAGGATTTGCTCAGAAAATGTCACTACAAGCTCTAACTACAAGGTTAGTGAACACTGCTACCTGGTCTCGAAGTCTAGAAGATCAAGATAGAGTATAACAAAATACTCGGATGTTACATCTCCCAAAGATCTGGGCTGGATCCTAGCTCGTCTCCACGAACTCGTGGCCTCAGGAATGGAACGAATTCCCCCACTGGAAACAGCAAGCTCCGACCGGAATCGAACTGCGGGCCTCCAATCATCATCTTCCTTGTGACCGGGATAACCCTGGACCTCTTGATAATCTTGATGTTTCTTCTATCTCCGTCACAGCACAGTCTCATCATAACAGTGAGTAGCGTTGAAAGTTCTGCTTTCCACTTCAAAAGGCATTTGAAGAGAAAGCCTTGGACCTCACTCGTATAACGATCATTCATGTAGATGGAATCTGAACATCGTTCTGTAGTCTCTGATGTTAATCTTGAGCTCATGTTTGACGAGAATGCACTAGAATAGAGTTGTGCATCAAGTCTCATGATCGCTCACTAAGTAGACATTCACGAACAGTCTCCTCTAACGAAGCTCCATCGTTGACTATATTGCTTCTATCTGCCTATACTCCTGGCGCACATAATAATTTAGTCCATCATAATCTTCATAATACTAGACTGAATATTGTTCTTCACTATGGAATACATCTCCATCCTAAGTGTTGTAATACAGTTCCACACAAGCAACATCTATATGCACTCGTACTCACTCGTGGCTGTTGCCTGAGCTGCAGTCGCTCGGACAAAGTGCCTTATCGCGCAGGAAAGAAACACTTTTCTCGCGCTTCACGAAACTGCTTATAATTGCTGAAATAATTCTCTCAAACTTCTGAAAGTTCGTAATATACAATGTCTGCTAGTCAGCTACAATATGTAGTTGAAATAAATTCTCTAAAGTCGATCAGACCGAAGTGATTGCGGTATATGAGATCCTCGCAACTTCACCTAGATTCAAGGCGCGGTCGTCTCCTAATTCCGCCCTTGCTTATGCCTTGTCTCCACGATTCAACTTCTACTAGCTCGGTGAAACACTCGGAACTCCTTTCTCTTCCAATCGCACACGTCTGACCTCTTCGACGTTCAGGTACACAAGAGCCCCGGTGCTTGGCGTCTCCCCTCCAATTCTACCGATTTTAGCCGCTTTCTTGAGTTTCTTCTCAAATTCGCGCGGGCTCTAGCAAATAGCTTATTCCTTCCAATAGCGACCTGCTATTGACTTATAAAATATTTCCAATATTTTATTATCATATTCTTCTCTTTTCCAATATATAAATTCATTCTCAAAGGCTTAAATGAATTAAATATCCATAAAAATTTAGTTGCTGGAACTCCCGTCTTCTCTAAAACTTCTTCCTATTGGCTGTAAGCTCATATCCAATGGGATAATTTATAACAATATTTTAAAAAAATCCTGGGAATATTCGCTGTTGCTAGGTCGATTCCAAGCTTCTAGAAACTTCCATTGCGCAATACAATCACGTGACGGAATTTGCCTCCTTGCTCGACGTCGTCTCACGACTGGTTTCTGTCAAGTTCCAGCCATCATATTCCTTGGTTAAATTTTATCATGGGCTTCGAAAAAAAATGCATTATTCCCATTTTCATCCCTTATAATTCATTTTACGGGGGCATTCCCCTCCCATCTCAGTTTAAAAAAAGTTGCAAATTTGTTTTTAACCTCTTCGAATCAGGACCTTAGACATGTCACTGAACTCGAAAATGAATTATAATTTTCAGCCCACTTTCTTAAAATATTTCTTCAAGTTCTTTGAGTTGTATTTTCCCAAAATGACATTGTTCTCTTCATCATACAGCTCATAACAATTATTCCCATAGACAGTCTCAATTCGGAACGGTCCAATAAATATATCCCCGAATTTCGGGTATATTTTCTTGGTTACGTCCGCTTTGACATGTCGGCGCAATAACAACATGTCTCCTATTTCTAAGGGCTTACTAAATATTTTCCCTTCTACTCTTTTCATGCGTTTATCGGCCGCCTTCTGCAGCTTTTCCTTCGCTCTGTCTATTCTTTCTTGTCTTCCTATATCTGGGTCTTGAGGAATAAAGTTAAATGCGTTGTCCCAAGGTCTTTCTGGTTTCCTTCCTAAATGTAAGACCATTGGAACTTCTGCCGTGCTCTCTTGAACTGTGGAGCTCAAACATTATTCAATGATAGGCACATACTTAACCCAACTGGTGTGATCATGAGGGCAGAAAATTCGACAGAATTTACTAAATTCAGCCATATATCTCTCACTAGAATTCGATTCAGGATAACGCACGCTGGAAAATATGTGTCGTATTGCTAATCTCTCCATGTCTGCTTCGAATTCCGCTGAGGTGGACTGGGCTCCGTGATCAGATAACAAATATTCTGGTCTTCCAGCTTTCCGAAAAACAGAATTCTCCAATCTGCTCACTACATTTCTTGTATTTGCTTTCTGCATGGGGTCCATCGTCACAAATTTGGAGAAGACATCCACTGTCACTAAAAAGAATTGGTTCCCTTGGTAACCCTTCGGACAGGGGCCAAAAATGTCCGCCGCCATAAGCTCATGTGGTCTAGAGGGTATCATAGGCCTTGGTTTGTCTTTTAACAATTCGGAGGTGAATTTCCTTCTTTGACATTTATCGCAAGATCTTATTATCTTCCTAATGGTGGATCTCATGTTGGTCCAAGTGAATCTCTCTTTCAGAGTGCTGAGAATCTTGTTTAAACCACCGTGTCCTATTGAGTGGTTTGCTAGCCATACTGTGATGTTCTCTATAGCCCTCACTGTGTGACAAATGTAATGTTTTCTACTAAGATATGTTGTTTTAATGGGCGCCAAGACCTCAACGCTATGTTGAAATCTAAATTTGTATTTAACAACACCTAGCTCTGGTAGAACACCTTCAAGAATTTTTACTCTCAGATCGTGGTATGATTGGATCATTAACCCAACAAACAATTGTATCAGGAGAAGGAATTGGTCTATATCTAATGCTACCTACTGAAAACAAAGATTGCATGGTTAAAAGAAATGAATTTATTGTATAAAAACAAGTATAGCAAAAATAATAATAATAATAATAAGTTTGAATTTAAATTGGAGCGTTGCGATTTAAATATTACCACTAGAAAATTACGTGAAAACGGAGTCGGATAAATTACTGATTTTACTCTTATTCCCAAGCTATGAATTTACTGAATTACTGAATATGAAACAAAGAAAGACGAGAGATTGCGTAGCTATGTGTCATTCGCGCTTACCACTGAAAATTGCCGTAGCATTTCCCTCGTACTGGATGTTGAAGTGAGCTTCCCATAGCCTCCTGGACGTCGTCATCTTCTTCGTTGTTGATGATATATTTGTAGATATGAAGATTTATGGTCCGTACATCGGAACCAACAAGTACAACCACCACGGTTAAGTTTCACAAAGATAGTCGCTAACTCCACTGAACATCGGAGCCACTCACTCGTGCAACCATACTGGTTAAATTTTATAACGATAGTCCCTCACTCCACTGAACATCGGAGCCACTCACTCGTGCAACCATACTGGTTAAATTTTATAACGATAGTCCTCCACTCCATGGAACATCGGAGCGACTCACGCGTGCAACCATACTCGGCAAGTTCTACACAGATTGTCCCCGCTCCACGGCACGCCAAACGATTATGCACTAGACGGTCTCCCACTCCAGTCCCGACTTCCAGCTTACGTGGTCTCCACTGATTGGCTGTCCCTTCACGCGCTACTCCCTCTTCTGGCTCATTACACTCGGCGGGAGGGTGAAGTCGTTTGCCGTTCCATACATCCGCCTTTTCTTGACGATGCGACCCAGCCTTGCGTCATACTACTTGACAAGATTAAGCCTGTAGCTGAATTTCCAGTGACTCATCTCTCTCAATATACCCTAACTGACGAAACTCCGTAAAATTCTGTAATCATATAATTTTCTACGCTAATGTTGATCGTAATAATTTGCTTGATAGTGTTTTCTATAATCATTTGGTTGCCTGTGAGATGCAATATACCTAAACGCTCATCTAAATGAAGTATATATTTAAGCCAGGATAAGAGCCAAATGAAAATTAATATACTTTTTGAAGATATAACATACTAAACTATTTTCCTAATATAATTAAATACTCACGACAAAAGTTTATATTTAAGACAACATTTCGAACTATGAAGCATATATGAGCGGGTAATTTATGAATAGCAACGCTACAACGGCACTTTTATTGAACTTCACTCCCATATCTCCTTGATGCTTATAATTTTATAAGAAAATGCTCCAAAATCATTTAATAATAATAATAAGTTGATGATAATAATAAGTTAATAATAATAATAAATTAACATGAAAAATTCTCTTGGTTGAACAATTTGCCGCGTAAATAAATATAGAATGGCTTCCTACTGACTTATGCCAGTTGCATAAAAAACCCTCGAAAAACACGTTACAATACCAACTTCGAAACCAAAACAGGGGGCACAACTATGCGTGGCTTTGTATGCTCGGCGTCAATATACTTGCATACTAGAAAGGGATAGTTACAAGATGGCGGATAAAGTACATTCCGTAGTGGAAACTTCGCTAGAAAACCTTCTGAAGTTAACGGAATCAGGAAGCAAGCTGAAAAAAGACTTACGTGATGACATCATACAGTCAGTAAGTATGTTAAGAAAAGCATTCAGAGAGTTAGAAGATAGTATAAGATCAAAGGACATTGAAATTCTTGAACTGAAGTCTAACGCACAGAGGTTAGAAAATCAGGAACGAAGCAAGGAAACTCAAGCCTTTCCCGGTTGTGGAGACGGACAGGTGGTGCCATCTTCTGGCGGAAGACAGGAAACACTTCTGAATAATGTTCGAGAAGATGAGACATCTGTTGACCAACATCAGGATGATGGGGCAGAGTCTCATGGCCCCATGGAAGGGAACAAAGTTGTAGGCATAGAAGAGCTAAATCATAAAGTAGACTTGGTTATGGACTTCATAACGAACAAAATCAGTAACGTCATACAAACTCACATTATGAAGGCGCTTCACCAAGGAGAAAGCATGGACGTGTCGTCAAAGAACTCCTTCAACAGTCGACAAACTAACACGAGTGAAGGGGACCAACAGAAAGTCAAAATGGACAACACCCCCTGGTCTCAAGTTGCTGGAAGAAGAAGAAATACAGTGCAAACATCACGTCCGCCGGTAGTTATTGGAACAAAACTGGGCGTTGACCTGCAGGCCGCTGACCAAAGGGCTTGGCTGTACGTAGGTAAATTGAAGAACACCGCCACAATAGATTTAATCAAGACTTACCTCAACCAAGGCGGAGTTGAAGGTCAAATAACTTGCGAAGAACTTAATACTCAAGGCGATAACAAGGCCTTTAAAATTGGAATACCTTTTCAATACTTAGAGGCAACTTTAGACTCAGGTTTTTGGCCAAAAAGGGTTTTAGTACGGCGATTTCGTTTCTCCCGTAGGAAATTTGATCCCCCCTCCCTTGAATAAAAATAGATCTACCAAGTTCATCCTATGGAACGCAGAAGGATTAAGGAATGCTCTTCAGTTTATTCCACCAGAAATGACACAGATACCGGACGCCCTGATAACGACTGAGACCTTCCTATTAGAACCTATAGATATCCCTGGATATTATAGTATACACATGCTCGCAAAACCAACAAAAGGGAGACCGGAAGGTGGTGTCTCTTGTTTTTTGAAACCTACAATTGGCACCATAAAAGCAACATATAAGGAAGAAAACTTACTCGTTATAAGGACTACCGACATCACTATTATTGCATTGTATATCAACCCCTACGTCTCCATAAACGACGTCATTGAAACGCTCGCTAAAGCAATTTCAAGAACAACTGGAGAAGACAAAAATATTATCCTAGCCGGTGACCTCAACTGCCGAATTGATAAACCAAGCCGGAAAACAGAGTTAGTACTAAAAATGCTGACTGAGGAAGGATTTTCACTAGTGAACAAAAAGGAAGAAATGACCTACTTCTGCAACAACGGAGCGAGCGCAATTGATCTTGTATTTTACAAAGGCAATGGAATATACATCGAGAAACAGGAAGGACTCTGGAGATCTGGAGCAGCTCCCATAAGAAAACATATTCCAATAGTAACTGACATCATTATAATAGATCAGACATCGAAACAATGCAACAGAAGGCAAATATCCAGATTAATTGACCAAAATCAGATCATCCCTGAAGATATTATCAGAGCAGAACGCCTCGCAAATGAAGGTCACATAAATGAAGCATTGAAAATAGTCACAGATTTAATACAATCAGCTAGTCTTCCTATGAAGAAAAGAAGGGCTCAAATGTGGTTTGATAAGAAATGTTATGCCAAGCGAAAAGAAACTCTACAAGCACTCTACAAGGCAAGGACTCAAGTCACGGACGAAAATCTCCAAATATATGCACAACATAGGAAATTCTATAAACAACTCCTACAAACAAAAAAATCAGAACACATTGAAAGAGAAGCAAAAAATCTAGCAAGGAAGGCCAAATCCGATCCCTTTCTTGCTCTGCGAAGACCTGTAACACTCCGACCAAATGAAATTACCATGAAAGAATGGGAAGAACATTTTAAGTCCCTTCTAAATCAAGAATCCAAGAGATGTAATTTTTCATCAGATAGATCTTCTTCAGATGAGGATACGTTAATTATATCCTTGGAAAAAATCAAAGCAATAATAGATTGCGGAAAAAACAAGAAAGCTCCTGGACCAGACCTCATTTGCATAGAACTACTAAAGCAGTCACAGGACATACTCTTACCATTTTGGACCATTCTCTTTAATGCATGCATACGATTCGGGACCATTCCAGACAGCTGGAGAATTTCCACCATCAAAATTCTCTACAAGGGAAAAGGGGACACCAGTGATCCCAATTCATACAGAGGTATTGCACTTGAGAACCACATCTTCAAGGTATTTATGAAGCTTCTCACAACGAAACTAACACCAATAGCAGAAATTCCAGATTGCCAATTTGGTTTTATGCAAGGAAGAAGCACAACACAGGCAGTAACTTATCTTTTAAGTGAAGTGCAAGAATCTTTAAGAAAACCTAAAGGAAAATATTATACAGTATTTGTGGATTATGAAAAAGCATTCGACTCATTACATCGGGAACTACTTATCCAGAAGATCAAAGGATTGACCAATGAATTAAGACCAATAACGACCTTACTGGAACATATACTGGCATACAACCTCTTAGAAATAGACGACGGTGTCACCACATCTCATTATATCAGACAGACGAACGGAGTTTTGCAGGGTGATCCTTTAAGCCCGCTTCTATTTAATATTACTACGGCAGACATTACCAGCATAATAAAGGACTCACCCAATACCACACTCTTACTCTATGCGGATGACATGGTATTAGGGTCATCAAACAAATTAGAATTACAGAGTGTATTGTTTGAACTAGAAAAATGGGTCAATGAAAATCACCTTGATATTAACCTTCAAAAAACGGTTCAAATGACATTTCGAAAAGGAGGTAAACCTGCGCTTAAAGACACGCTCACATTGTACAACGAACCATTAAAAGTAGTGAACAAGTTCAAATACCTGGGCATAACCCTGCAGACTACAGCCACATCCTTCAGTCATCATATACAAGAGAGGTCAGCAACAGCTATCAGAGCCATTTACAAGATTAAGAATCTACCAGCGTTATCACTAGTTACAGCTCTGTCCATTTTCCATACGACCATCTCACCAGTTGTTACGTATGGTCTTGAAATAATATGGGATTTTCTCACATTTAGCGATCTAGAAAGAATAGAGAATGTTAAGTCGAGATTTTTAAAGTATATACTAAGAGTTGGAAAGATGGCTCCCACAAGATTAGTCTATGAGTTAGCAAAGGAAACCTTCTTCATCGAAGACCTCAGATTGAAAGTTCCTTTGCCGGCTACAAGATCCTCTACTGACTTTTTGGAGGCTAGAAGAGCAAAGAGACAAGAGATAGATCCAGACTTTTATATTACTGATGCAATGATGAACAGAACGTGGTCTAACGAGAATCAAGATCAAAGACACGTAATAACGAGACTCGCCATTCACGGATTCCATCATAAGATATGCTCCAACAGATCTTTCCATAGTCCGAATGATAATTGTGTTTGCATTTTATGCAACGAAAGGTATATCAGATACCATATTACGACGTGCCGCAAAAGATTAAAATCATTAAGTGATTATGGTAAAAATTAATGCCCATTCGGGTGATCCTTTTTCCTTTATTGTGTTTTCAGTTAGGATGTAACTTACAGTTCTTTGTTTCAATAAAGGAAATCTTTAATTTAATACTAGATCTCCGCTCAAAACATAGTGGCGCGATCGTCTCTGGGTTGCGATATAATCCTCATCAGCTATGTCCATGAAACCTTTTAGGAACCTGTAAATTTTCCTGATTGGAGCGTATCTCTTCTGTGATACACCGATTCGGGCTATTCTCCTAACGGTTTCTTGATCTTCTTGCTCCAATTGTACATGGTTTATCTGCATATTTTTAATAGGGTTTCTCGATAATGCATCAGCCAGTAAGTTATCTTTCCCTGGCTGGTGGACAATAGTAGCGTTAAACTGCTGAGTGAAAAGGGCCCATCGTGTTAACCTGTCACTTTGTAACGGGTATGCTTTGCTCCTTGTTGTTGCGTACAAATGAAACGTTTTGACTGGTCCTTACTGTTTGGTGATAAATGTAACTGTTTACCTTTGCCTAAGCTATGTTGTTTTAATGGGCGCCAAGACCTCAACGCAATGTTGAAATCTAAATTTGTATTTAACAACGTCTAGCTCTGGTAGAACACCTTCAAGAATCTATTCACTCAGATCGTGGTATGATTTGATCATTAACCCAACAAACAATTGTATCAGGAGAAGGAATTGGTCTATATCTAATGCTACCTACTGAAAGAAAAGATTGCATTGTTAAAAGAAATGAATTTATTTTATAAAACAAGTATTGCAAAATTAATAATAAGAAGAAGTTTAAAATTTAAATTGGAGCGTTGCGATTTTAATAATACCGATAGAGAATTACGTGAAAACGGAGTTTGATAAATTACTGATTTTACTCTTATTCCCAAGCTATGAAGTTACTGAAATATTGAATATAAAACAAAGAGAAACGAGAGATTGCGTAATTCTGTGTCATTCGCGCTTACCACTGGAAATTGCCGAAGCATTTCCCTCGTACTGGATGATGCAGAGAGCTTCCCACTGTTTCCTGGACGCCGTCATCTTCTTCGATATTTGATGATATACTGGTAGATTTGATAACTCTATGGTCCGAACATCGGAGCCAAACACTCGTACAACCACACTGGTTAAGTTCTACAAAGATAGTCCTCTACTCCACGGAACATCGGAGCGACTCACGCGTACAACCATACTGGTCAAGTCTTACACAGATTGTCCTCTCTTCCACGGCGCGCCAAACGATATATGCACTCGTCGGTTTCCCACTCCAGTGCCGACTTCCACCTTACGTGGTCTCCACTGATTGGCTGTGCCACCCCGCGCTACTTCCCCACCTCTGGCTCATTACACTCGGCGGGAGGGTGAAGTCGATTGCCGTTCGATACTATCCGCCTTTTCTTGACGTTGCAACCCAGACTTGCGACATGCTTCTTGACAAGACTAAGCCTGTATCTGAATTCCCAATGAGTCATCTCTCTCATAATACCCTAACTGACGAAACTCCGTAAAATTCCGTAATCACATAATTTTCTATGATAATGTCGTTCGTAATAATTTGCTTGATAGTGTTTTCTAAGACATAGAAAACCTATCTGTATGCTTATAATTTTATAAAAATGCTCCAAAAATACCTTAATAATAATAATAATAAGTTAATAATAATAATAAATTAACATGAAAAATTCTCTGGGCTGAACAATTTGCCACGTAAATAAATATAGAATGGCTTCCTACTGACTTATGCCAGTGGCATAAAAAAAACCTCGAAAAATACGTTACAACTTGACATTTCAGTTTGAAGCATAAACTGCAATACCTTGTGGTCGGTCACGATAATGATCTGATGACCAATCAATATCTTCTTCCAAGCCTGCAGAGCTGTAACAAAGGCTAACTCCTCCAGTTCTGTTGTAAAATAGTTCTCCTCATGTCGTTTCAACTTTCTACCAGTGAAAGCGATATAGTGCCTTCTTCCATCCTCGTCCTTCTGGTACAGAACAGCACTTATACCTACGCGGGAGGCATCGGATTCGATATAAAATATACGGTCAAAATCCGGGTATTCCAACTTGACGTTCTGCCTCAACATCTCCTTCGCGTTTTCAAAGGCCTCGTCAGCGGCACTCGTCCACTTCCAACGATTGTTCTTCTTCAGTAATTCATAAAGAGGTGCCATGATCTCAGAGTATTTCGGACAGTGACTGCTAATAAACTGGCAAGCTCCCACAAACTCGCGTACTTGCTTGAGCTTGGTGGGCTTAGGGAATCTAGTTATAGCCTCTACGTTCTCAAGGTTTGGGTGGTAACCTTCCCGATCGATGGTGTGACCTAGGAAATTAATCCGTTCGTGCATGAAGCGGCATTTACCAAAGTTCACTTTGATATTCGCATCCCTCAAGTTTTCGAAAAGTTTACATAAATGCACCATGTGTTCCTTAACATCAGGAGATGATATGATCAGATCATCGATGTAACATATCACGTTCTTCTTGACCTCATCAGTGAGCTTACCATCAAGGGCTCTGATGAGCGCTGGACCGCTATTTACTATACCAAAAGGTAGCCTTTGAAATACCCATCAAGTTTGGTCGAAGAGAAAACTGGTGTACTGTTTACTCTCCTCTTCCAACTCAATTTGGTAAAACGACGCTCTTAAGTCCAAAACGGAAAAGCAGTCCTTTCCTTTGAATTTCCTTAAGAGATCACGAATTTTCGGGGGTCTGTCTGCCTCAGGAAGAATTTTCAAGTTGATCGAACGTGCATCGAGACATAGGCGTAGCTGTCCATTATTCTTCTTCACTACAGTGATGGGGTTGATATATGAAGACGCCTGTTTCCTAATAATGCCATCTGCTTCCATATTTTTGATTAACCCTCTTACTTCTTCATAATATTTCTCTGGAATGGGGTATATCCGCTTCTGATAAGGGGTTTCATCGGTCAATCTAATCTTGTACTTGTAATCCTTGATTAACCCGGGTTTGTCGTCAAAAACATCCTTAAATTCCATAATTAATTCTTCAAATTCCTCTCGAATTTCGTCAAACTCTTTGGTTTTGAGGATAAGCTTTTCTCTAGCATTCTCTGCCTCCTCAATAATGTTAGTTAGAATATCTTCCCTATAATCCGTATCTGGACTGTTATTCCGTTCCTGATTTTCTAACTCTTCTGTGTTAATAATCCCCTCGATAAATTTAATGATCCTATTCTTCATATCAATAATGGCTCCTACCTTCGTGATGAAATCAATCCCAAGCACTATGTCAAAATTTATCTTGTCTACCACGATCAAAATATGTTCATAAGCACGTGCATTTATTTCGAAGTTCAGCAAAACTTGAATCTTACACTTCACAGCTTTATCTTGAAAGATGCGACGCACTTTCACAGCAGATGCGGGCAAAGCCGTCATCTTGTCACTACCCAATAAACTCTGGTAACAGTCATGAGATATTATAGACATATTAGCTCCCGTGTCCATCAAAGACTTACATGTCTGATCATCGATATTTATACATATAATTGGTAATTCATATGGCCTTTCCTCTCTTATGATCTCGTCTTCTAACAATAGGTCCTCATCCGTCACCTCGTATACTTCATTTATCAAAATCTGGTGTAATGTGGTGGTATTTCTCTCTTCCTCTAGTTCTGTTTTGAAAATGGAGTTGTTTTTTTTTGTCCCTGAGCGTCATTTCCTCGGATTCCTTGCTGGCTAGTACCGGGTTTAGGATCCACGCTCAAGTTCGAATTACTTCCGTTTCCACCTTCCTTTTCTCTTAATTCCTTCAAGTATCGCTTTCCTTCTTGATGGCGTTCATCGTAGTTCTCTTTGGTCATAACCTCATTTCTTTGTGGTCTATCGCGGTTCTGATTCTGGTAATTGCGGTTGTTTCGACCATTATAATTATTGTTATTGCAATAATTATTATTGTTGTGGAAGAAACCGCTTCTTCGGTTCTCCTGGTAGTTTCCATGTCCTTGCTGTTTTTGATAGGGACGGCCACAACGGAATCTCCTATACCTTGGTTCAGGTCGCCTATCTCTAAAATAGGTATTTATTTCTGGACCTACATTTCCTTTCTCCTGTTCTTTAGGGCTTTCCATGTGCTGTGTCTGATCAATATACACAGTATTAATATCTTTGTAGTCCTGACGTTGATTTCTAGCTACGACATTGAGCGTTGGACTAGTATAATCCAATTTCCGAAGAAGTTCGTCCATGCCAGCCAAATCGCTGATTCCTGACGAAATTATCAGTCTTCTCACTTCAGCTGGCAACATTCGGGCAATGGCATCTATCAATTGTGCCGTAGATAGAGGGGGTTGCAAAAAAACGTAGCCGGGCAAGTTGCGTTGTGAAGAAATCGGCGTAACGCGTCGGTAATGTACCCGAATACTTCCTCGAGTATACTTCTGCGCGTAAACTGTTCTGCGCTTCTATGGACCAATAACGTTTCATGAGGGCTTCAGCAAACTCCTCATAGTCCACAAATGTGTACCTGAAGGCGCGAAACCATTCAAGGGGGCCTTCTCCCATATAGCGTTCCACTATCTTCATTTCTCGTTCTTTCGGAATGTGAGCCTCCGAAAAATAGTCACGGATATTCCTGATATACACAATTGGGGTGTAAGAATCGAGGTTGGTAAATTTAGGCGGTTTGTCCTCAAAATTACGGATTACCCTCACATTTCTCTGTTGAGAATCTTGGAAACTGGGACGATATTCCTTCCTTTCTCTTTCGGGTTCTCTATTCCTATCCTCGAGTCCTTCATGGTATCTTAACATCCTTTCTTCTGGTCTCACTTCTCTATCTCCTGTTTCCATACTGAGATTTCTACGATAATCTCCATAGTCCTCCGTTTCTATCTTCTCCCTCTCTTCTATCTCCGCAATCAACTCTTTCACTTGCTTCTCTATTTCTTTCTTCAGATCCTCCTTATAGACTTCAAGATCTGCCACGTCTCCTAAGCTCAGATTTTTCAATTTCCCTCTAATGTATTCCTCAATGTTAGTGGATTTTCCTTCCTTAATCTCATTTACGACGGTGACTACTGTGTCTATCCTTTCATCTAACCGTTTACTACGACTCTCTAACGTCTCTTTTAATGCTTGGTATTCCTCGACCGATTGATTTTTGTCGTCAACCGGTCTCTGTAATAGTTGATCAATACGTTTCCCTAGATCTGACCTAACAGACATTACATCACGATTGATCTGTAATTGCGTATTGGCAAGCTTACTTTCAACTTTACCCTGAATTAGCTCAATATGCTCTGCGCTCGACTTATCTCATTCATCTTTCCAAATGACAACATTAGCCTTCAACATTTCAGCTATATCTAATTCAATGTCCTCCTTCAAAATTTTATTGTGGTCTATCACCTGACTACGAAGAGTATCAACATTTGTCTTCAACTCGGCTAAAGAAACAATGGTCTTTAGAGAATCGTCAACAAATTGCGATCTCAAAGCACCTATACATTCTGAACATTGTGTTTTAGACTCTTCCACTTCCTTCCTGATCTTATCAATGTCCCCTTGGACCTTATTCACATCAACAAACATCAAATTAACCTCAGACTGTACTTTACCGATATAATTTTGTACACTAGTTATTTCTGTCTGGACATTATTAACATCAATTTGCATATTGTTTACATTCTCCTGAACCTTATCTACTTTTGTTTGAACATGGGACACATCTGACCTTACATTGGCAACTTCCGATTTCACAAGCACAACCTCAGTATGAACATTTTCGACATTGGATTTTACAAGAGCAACATCATTCTGAACATGGGCAACATTGGACTTCACAAGATACTCATCATCTTTAACAAAAGTTACATCATCTTTGACCAAAGTGACATCACCTTTGACCAACGTAACATCATCTTTGACCAGGGCAACATCAGAATGCACACCCTCTACTTTAGATTGTACACTGGCAACATTATCTTTCAATTCAGCGGAGTTGGTCTGCAATCCCTGTAAAGAATTTTGCATACCCTGAATATCTCCCTTAAAACTCTCCTCTACACCACTGACCTTTATTAACGACAGTGTCAAGATCTGCCTGTCGATCTTTCTTTAGCTGCTCTCTGTCCTTCTTTGCCTCGTACAATTTCCTCTGTAAATCAATAACATTTACTTTCAGATTCTCTTTAATCTGATATTCCACACTATTTAATTTCTCCTTCATGCTGTTGTCCATTTTCTCCATCATCTCTCCCATCATCTTACGGACATCGTCTGCCGACATCATCGCCATTACAACAATATCAATAATAAAAGTGCTATAGGAGTACAAACAAATAGAGCAATATAGCAACACTTTAGAGCATCCTTTCAATCCATGTATTTGGGCATCATATCGTCTCGCCTTAACATTAACTTAATGCTAAATCACCATACATCTTATTCTATAATACCAGTACATAAACGTTCGCGTGTGATTTATTTTAGATATACCAACATAAAGAATATTTACATTTATGACCATTAAACAAGTTAGCTTTACATTAGCATGGCTGTCAATAACCATGAGCCGGTAAAATGAAAATAGATTCAGATCATAGGTCATTCCGAAAAATATAACCTATTACTCCTCTCTCAGGCTATCAATAAGATCTGATCTTTCGTTTGAGTGCAATTTGATTAAAAACAAAGCAAATATAACCTATATAATTACACTCTAGCTCATCGCAGATGATATGGTTAATTAATCCCATAAACTTAAAAATAAGCTGTCATCTGGATAGCTTCTAAATGGCCTCACGAAGCTACTTTCGTGGCACCAAAGTCTAGGGTGCCATCTTTCCACTGTCCCCGTATATTCTAGAGGCGGTCTGTTGGATATCCGAAACACCAGCTGGATTCGTAGACCCTGACTGCTCCGACGCAAAATACAAGTCAAGGATCTACCTCCAACTAGACCCTCGCGAATATACGTGGCGGAAATTACAATACAACTGTGAATTACAACACCTCGCAGTAAAACACCTACCTTATTCTCGGGGATCTCGTGGTCAGCCTCTCTGGACCGAAAATGGGTTTCACAGTTGCATCTCCTTATATCTAAAATGAATCATGACGACACGGCTTCTAATAAAACTAAACGATTTAATAACAAAATGTAAACTAGGGCTAAACATTCACACAATAAAATAAAATACACACTCCCATTCGCTCATCTCTACACTCACGCCACTGACAAAACTGCGTTCTATGAACATAATGACAAAATTTGGTGTAGCTTGTGTCCATACATCAAGCTGTACAACAATTATACACCTCTGTGTATTTACATTCTTCTGGCACGCTCCCAAGAACATATGGGCGCTCGGCGCACGCGACCTTCGCCACGTGTCCGATGACATAACATTCACCGCTACATTCCCAGTCTGGCTGGTTTAAAAAGAAAGAGCGCGAGCCGTGCGGTTCACAACAACTCTCCCCATTTGTGCGGCCTGGCCGAGCTATGGCCTTGGCTAGAAACGAGTTTTAAAGAAGTCCTCGCTATTCCCACCTGGTCCACAAATGTGCTCTCCATAAAAATAAAAGCTGTGTTACAATGATGCAGATTCACGTCAGACAAATACGTGAACTGTACGCAAATCCTACATGCTACCGGCATAAAAGTTCTATACACACTCTCGTTCATACTCTGGCATTGTGACGTCCCAATGCAATTCATTTCATTCGCACTGAACAAGAAACAAATCACATACAGTCACATACTCATTCATACTCTAACCTCTACGTTAAATAAACTATAAACTTCCTATTCCTAACATGTTATACACTCGATTGGCAAATAACAAAGGTTAACACTAAATGAATTTATAATGACGCTTATAGCACCAGCTATTGTCCTATCAAAGTAATAGCGTCTAAATACACTCGAGCCTGTGTTCTGATCTAGCAGGTATGTTAAATACAGTGAACTGTGATCTTTAAAATCTTCTACATCACCAGAAATAACCACCACCAGTCTCTCCTCTCTCATCTGGTGTCAAAATAAGTTTAAATACATTCGACCACTTAAGGTGAAACATATGCCGTTACATGTTTAGGTTTAATAATTTCGATAAGAGTATAGCATAACAGCTGTCATCATCACTTTCCCGTTCCAATTTCAACCGTGACCCTTCCTGTCGTCTCTAAATCCCAGGTCGTGTATAACAAAATAAGGAGTACTCTCAACTCACACTTTAATGCCTTGCCAATCCTAGTCATGCCCACTCAATGACTGCACTATAAAATGCGGAACACACCTTCGCAATAACCTCGTATGCCAACTACATACGGAAATACACAAAAAAAACACTATCAAAGGGTCATCAACTCCACTTCTTTCAACCTGGCATTCCTACAAAAGGGCATAATCTCTCAGCGTTGTCACCACAATCACTGGTCTCATGAACAAAAACAACAATTGTTAAATTATTAATGTATACATCTTAACGACCTCGGGAATTTACGATAATGACCTCCTCACTTAATACTCTTGAAACGATACTCTGATAAGTATAAACTGTCGTGCATACATTTAATAAAAAATACTACATCTCATCTTCACTCATCTGGGTTCGACTTTAATCGAGGAAGGAATATTATGTCTACAACGTGACATGATATTACTCCTCGTAAATATTTAATCATAACATCATATCTTGAACCGTTTTTATCAGGTTCATTATTTTTTGTCATATTATTATTATTATTATTATTGTTATTATCATCATTTCCTTCATGTCGCATTATTGTGACATACGTTTCTCTGTCTCACCTACTGCGTTCAAACTTTGTATTTCTGCGTAAATGTTTCGTCAGATGGTGAAACTTTTCACCCCTACTGACACTGTGTTACCATTGGTTGAAGCATGACTTGTTACTAAGCTTTGCTTCTCCCATTGGCCCCCTTTATGTTCTGGAGAGGGGGAGTTCTACGACTTATTTTTCCCGAGCGGCGTTACTGCGTTCCTTTTAGAGAAGGTGGCTTCCTTCCATTTCTGACCATCATGTGAAACGGTCACAGCCTAGGTGTGTCGGGCTTTTCGCCCGTGCCCAACGCAACTAAACGTAAGTACGATTCGATCACTTGGTTTTATCTGGCATGCTATCATTTTTGAATTTCAGTTTATCAATTTCCCTTTCTTATGATGATGTGAATTCGATCCATGAACCCAAGTCCCTTCGCCTTTGTTTACGTTAGTTTAGCGAAGCCTCTGTGTTTATTTGTCATCCCTACCTTTCATGTAATCGGTTTTATTTTTACTCAAATCTCTCAGGTCTGAAATATATGCTACTTTTCTGCGAGGCTTACCAACGCTCTGTATTACGTCACAAATTGATGTGCACTCTTTCGAGGTATCTTTCATTTGATTGTCGTATCAGAGTTTGTTTTTTGGGTCAAGGTATCATTGGAGTAACGGAGCCATGTCTCATTTCGCCTCCTATTTGATCCTTCCCTCTGTTTTAGGAAAAGTGTGTGAGCGATGGTCTTTGTGTTAGTCACTGTCCATTCGTCATGCCTTAATTCCTTTGTTTCTTCGTATGTCGTTATATTTTAGACATAACTACCTCTACGTAAGCCTATATTTTCCTACAAAGCATATTTCTTAGCTGATCGATTTTTCCTTTCATTTACTGTCCCGGTAATGTCAATTAATTTAATGTAATACTCATTTTCCTTTATTTTTATGTGTTAATTTTGTGTTGTTTCCTCTGGCTTCGTTATATTACGTAACTCCGTGTCATCCCCCCCCCCCTCTCCCACCCCCACCCCCGTTTTCCTACATACGCACCCTTCTCATCCCCCCCCCCCTTACCCCATGATTTCACAACATCATGAGCTTTTTGGAAGTCTGTTCTTGGCAAGGGCATTCTAGTCCAGGTCATCCTCGTAAGTAGAGGTGTTCTCTTATTCGACTCATCCATACTCTCTATCTTTTTCGTTTTTGTTTTGTTTTTGTATTTTAAATTTTGGTTATCGAGTCGCGCTTACGGTTTAGTTGCACATTGATTGTAAGTACATTTTAATTAATCTTGTTTCATCTTTGT
This sequence comes from Meconema thalassinum, assembly GCA_946902985.2. Lineage (NCBI taxonomy): Eukaryota > Metazoa > Arthropoda > Insecta > Orthoptera > Tettigoniidae > Meconema > Meconema thalassinum. Next base: position 1,530,507,848 of record OX336388.2, read on the forward strand.
TAGTGCTTAAGTTCATTTATACACTTTTCTCTTGAGATTGTTTTTGTGTCCCCCTTTCTTAGGTACCATCTTTAATCATTAATTTTATTTTATTTGTTATTAAGCGATTTTATACCTCTTCACGTTTACCTTTCATTTTGTGTTTAGATATATCCTTACTCTTATGCGCACCTGTTTTAGTTTACTTTAAATACAATAGTAAATAGTTCACTTGGTTTCGTCCTCTTTCATTTGTAATTTTAAGTTCCCTCATCTCTCGTCCGATTTCGTCGGTCTTGGCTTCGTACTGTAACGCAGTCACGACCTTCACGCTTCTGGGTTCCTCGATCAATTAGATAATTTCAATTCCGCTTTTGATTTGTTTTAAACAATTCATTCGATTCCTTTTTTGGAAAGTATCTTTCTTTCGATCCGGAATCTTGGGCCCAGCACGCATCGAAAGAGACATCCTTTCCCCGCTCCTTAGCGATCCTGTTTAAGGTGTTGTTTTCACTTCTACTGTATTTCCTCACGCCTCTGCTATTTTGTTTAACGTAAAAGCACAACGCGGTGCAAATGGTAAATCAGAGCGTGGTTAAACGCGAAATCGTTCCCTTTAGGTTACCAAACTTATATATATATATTTTTTTTTTCAATTATTACAATGTTGTCTTTCTGAGTTTAAGATACCTGTACTGAATTGTTCCCCCATCCCCGAAGAAAGTGCGGAGTGTGAAAGCATTTCTCGAGTGAACAAGACATCCAAAGAATCTAGTTCCGAGGTGAAGAGTGCAACAAGTTAGTGAGTACTTCGCAACGCTGGAATAGGACGCATTACGGTATTGTGACCTTTATTTTACTAAGTTAAAGTGTTTTACTTTTCTCCTTGTCTATTGTCATGTCTAAGTCAGAATTCCCACCCGTCAAAAAGGAGTTAAATTTTATGGGCTTTGAATCTTTAACAATGCCCACGCCACTATTGCAAGATACGACACAGGACCTGCTAATGATAGACCCTCCCCTTTTAGATTGCTCCATCGCCCCTGTAGGCATTGTTAATAGTGCTCGCCACAACGAAAATGTTGCATCAGTAGTGAGTAGGTGGGGTTTGACTTTTTCCGGAGAAAACAATACCTCATCAGTTTTTTGTTTTATCCAACGTGTGGAGGAATTGTGTTATTGTCACGATATTAATCCCGACAATATTGTACGTTGCTTACCTATTCTTTTGTCTGGAAAAGCGCTGATGTGGCATCGCACTACTCCGAATTTTTATAAGTCATGGGACGAATTTGTTGGGTGCATTAAGGACCGTTTCACGCCACAAGATTTCGATTTCGCTCTCAAACAAGAAATATACTCCCGTACTCAGGCTCCTGGGGAGATGATCGACGATTATGTAACCTCAGTTCGGCTGTTAGCAGCGAACCTCCCCCAACCCTTTCATCCCAGGGATCTGTTGGAAATTATATACAGGAATTTAAATCCCACTTATAAATACTTCATTCGGCGTACATCCATTTTTTCCATCGAGGACATCATATCGCAAGGCCGTGAGTATGAATTAAATGCACGAGCCTGTTCGAACTATACTCCACCTCCAAGAGCCGATAATACGATTTTCCCCGAGTTAGCCTACTCCCCCCAGACAACACTGTCTAGCCCAGCTGTCGACCGAACAAAAGACGACACCTTACGGTTTAAGCCGTCTGCTCGCCGTGCTGAGTCCCTTTCTAGGAATTCTAACCCAAGCCCTTCTGTGGCTCGTAATTCTTCTGCTGTTTCCCGTGAAAGGACTACAAACACCCCAACAACAATCACACGCAATGTTTCTTCTGGTCGCATAACTTGTTGGAACTGTAATGAACTTGGACATCATTTTAAAATGTGTTCTTTAAAACGCCGAAAATTCTGTTTTGGCTGTGGGATGAATGAGGTCACGACTCGTTCCTGTCCAAATTGTAATTCCAACCAGGAAAACTCATAGGGAGGTGTTCTGAGTTCGACTCCCGGAGCAGTCCTCCATCCAAACTTGACAATGCATCTAATTTCGATGTTGTGTTACAACCAGGAGTCTCAGTAAATTTCGATAATGTCTCGGCACCTGCTATTTTGGATACAGGCGCCACCAGAAGTTTCATCCACCGTTCAGTGGCAGATAGCATTCGATCTTCGCAAAAACACCCCGTACAGAATAAATGTCAGTTCCTCTCTGCGGGATCGTCAGTTATCGACGTTGCCGAAACTATTCTATGTCGCATTAAAATTCACGGATTTTCTTGGAAACATGTTTTTCATGTGGTTAACAATCTCTCCACTCAATGTATTTTAGGAATTGACTTTATGCATAAAACTGGTATGCAGTTGGATTTTATTAATGATTCATTTTGTTTCAAATTTCGCTCAGATAAAATGTTCCCCTTTGAAGAATGTACTTCTAACTACGTTGATGTGTCTCCTGTATTTTCCGTACATCTTCCATTAACTTTGATGTCCGAGCAACGTGATACTCTGAACGATTTAGTTGAGGAATTTTCTGATGTCCTCACAGAAGATTTAGGTTCTGCTGTAAATCACGAATGCCACATTGACTTGAGTGACAATGTACCTGTTCGAAGTCCTCCGTTTCCTTGTAATCCACCCAAGCTCTTGGCCATGAAAAAGTATATCAATGATTTGCAAGATCGGGGAGTAGTGGTTCCTTCCAAATCAGCTTATGGGTCTCCTGCTTTCTTAATTCCCAAGAAAGAAGAGGGCGAGTACCGGCTAGTCGTAGACTACCGAAAATTGAACAAGAAGGTAGTCTTTGACAATTTCCCACTGCCTACTATTGAGAGTGCTTTTCAACATTTCCACGGGGCCAATGTGTATTCGATGATTGATCTAAATAGTGCCTATTATCAGATTCCTTTGGATGCTGAGAGTCGCGACTTCACTGCTTTTAACACCCCTTTCGGGTTATATAATTTCAAACGTCTTCCGATGGGTGTAGCTGTTGGTGCACAAGTCCTCAGTCGCGTGCTAGACGACATCTTGGGAGACCTGAAGTTCAATTTTGTATTTAATTATCTTGACGATTTAGTCGTATACAGCAGATCTTTTGAGGAGCATGTCGTTCATCTTAGGGAAGTTTTCTCCCGCCTCAGGAAGGCCGGCCTCACTATCAATCCAAAAAAGACCTCTTTGGGCTGTACTCAAATTAAATTTCTGGGTCACATTCTGTCAGCCGATGGTATCCGTGTCATACCCGAGCGCGCAGATTGCATTCAGCAGTTACCTGTACCCACCACAATTAGGGCCTTGAGAAGAGTAATGGGTATGTTCACGTTCTATTCTCGTTTTATCAAAAACTTCTCTGACATTTCGGCACCTCTAAATGCTCTCAAAAAGAAGAATGTGAAATTTGTGTGGGGGCCAGAACAGGACAAAGCTTTCAATGTTTTGAAAGAAGCCCTTATGTCTGCACCAGTACTGCACACGCCTGATTTCGAATCAGCTTTCTTTTTACATAGTGACGCCAGTGATTTGGCCATTTCTAGTGTTTTGAGCCAGCGTGTGGATGGAAAATTTGCACCAGTGGCCTTCGCGAGTCGTATGTTAAATCAACATGAACGACGTTACTCAATTTTCGAGAAGGAAAGTCTTGCTGTGGTATTTGGATGTGAAAAATTCAGGACCTTTCTGGAACACCGTCACTTTACTGTTTTTACCGACAATGAGGCTTTGAAATGGAGTCTTTCTCACGTGAAAAAGCTTGGACGCATCAACAGGTGGATTTTGAGGTTGTCATCTTTTAAGTTTGATATCATCCACGTAAAAGGGAGCGAGAACCCGGTAGCAGACTGCCTGTCACGCATGTTTGAAGAGACCCCTAGGACTCCAATCGAGAGCGTTTCTATCAGTACACCACTTCAAGAAAATCTTTTCCTATTGCAACATTGTCCTTGGTATTTTGTGGATATCCGGAAATTCCAGTCTGAGGATCCATTTTGCACTGACCTCCGTGCAAAAATTGCAAACAAAGATCCGGCAGTAAGCAACTTTTGTGTTCGAAATGATGTTATTGGCTATGTTCTTCCTAACTCTTCTAAATTTAGAATTTTTGCTCCATTAGCAGTACGTGATATGCTTTTGACATATTATCATGATTCTGCACTGGGAACTCATGCAGGGATGCAGCGCACTTTCCGTAAGATATCCGGTGAATTTTATTGGCCCTCAATTAAAGTAGATGCTTTTGCTCATGTCAGAAGATGTTTAACCTGCCAGCGTTCTAAACCTGCCCAGAACACTCGTGTAGGCTTCCACCAAGCTGGTATCGTCACTCGTCCCGGCGAACGCCTTTTCATTGATTACTTTGGTCCAGTCGTGAGATCAAAATCTGGCAATCAAGCCATTTTAACTGTCATTGATGGTTTTTCGAAGTTTGTTTGGTTATTCCCAGTAAAGAATATCACTTCTCAGACTACTATCCATTTCTTGTCTAGATATATATTTGGAGTTTTTGGTCCTCCCAAGTACCTTGTGTCAGATAACGCCTCTGTATTCCGTTCCAAAGCTTTTGAAACTATGGTATTTAACTGGGGCATCCAACATATTTTCTTGTCACCGTATCGACCGCAGGGAAATCACGTAGAGCGTTTTCACAAAAACTTGAAGGCTTGTATGTCCGCTTTTCACAATGCCGATCAAACCTCCTGGGATACGAACCTACAGTATTTCAGTCTCGGGTTCAATACCTCTTTCCATTCGTCCGTTCAAACTACTCCAGCGGAATTATTCCTAGGCCGGTCGCTTGTCGACCCCTTGCTGCTCAAATGGAATATTGAATATCTTTCCGAACCCTCTCGCGCTACCTCTGTTGCTCAAAAATGGGCCATCGCTACCGGTCACCTCAAGAAAGCAAAAGCCAGAGTAGCGAAGCGCTACAACTTAGGCCGTCATGATGTTAAATTCCAAATTGGGGACAAAGTTTTGTGTCGTTTACATCCTTTGAGTGACGCTACCAAACAAATTTCCAGTAAGCTGTGCTTACGTTGGTCAACTCCCAAGACTATTTCACGCTTTTTAAATCCTGTCTCAGTCGAGTTGGTGGACGATCACGATAATGCAGTGACTTCGGCCCACGTCACGCAGTTAAAAAAATTTGTCAAATGATCTTGTGAATTTCGCCTCGCTATAATGTTGTGTTTTTGTTTTCCTTTTATTCTAATTGGATGCCCGAGCTCCTTAATAGCCAACCTAGCATGTGAGCCTATTCTGATCTTAATTCGTGTGCTTCCTTTTCATTTATTCCTGTGACAAGACAGGAGACACCCGTGGCCTTTTTCTCGTACGCGAGTGTGTCGTGTATACTTGACATCTCTGTCAAACTATATCTTTGCCTGAGGCCGTCAGCATATACCTGGTCGGTCACTATTTGCAAACCACCCCTACTCCTCTTTTGCACTGCCCCTCGGCTTAACTCCTATTGTTCGGCGACAGACAAGGACCCTTCAACACTTCCTGTTTGACCTTGTAGGAACTTGGTATTTATTTTACATTTATTCATGTAATTGACTTTTTGTGTCATGGTTTTGAGATATCATGCACCTTAGTGTCATCTTGATTTTGATATTTATTGTGAAGTCATATATTTTGTTAGGTTTTAAATTGTCAAGTGTTCTCAGCATATCGTGTATTGTCTAGCAACCATCCAGAGGGTTGGCGAGTAACAACAAACAACCTTTGTGTACCTGGGCTAACACAGCTGAGGGTCTTCTCGGAACTCGTTAACGGACCAGTCACCCTTCACTGGGTCTATACATGGCTTTATTTTTCAGCAGCTGAAAAGGAGAGTACTTTCCCTTTCGAAGACATTATGACACTATTGCATATTCCTCGTTGACGCAACGAACGGTCCTATATACAGGGTGTCCCAAATGTTTTTTTTTTTTAAATGTGATCACGATTTAACTTTGTCTATCTTTTCTCATCAGAGGCTGGAGAGATTTGCAGTCCCGAGGTAACGTCCATCTTGAAGATTTCGACATCCGCATCATCATGAACTAGCAAGAACAATGATCACTATTTAATATATGAACTAACTGTATTTCTTTTTGAACGCAGTACTTTTGACGTTAGTGGCTAGTGTTGACGAGCAATGAAGGGGGTACCACCTTCATTTCACGGTCAGATTAGTCAACTGTTCATTTTTTTTTGTATTCTCCTAGAGGTCCTTAGTACCCAATTTTTTTTAGTATTCAATTTTTTTCCCCCTTTACATTTTTTTCCTCTCTTTTTGTACGAAAAAAGAAATTTCCATGGCCAGGAAAATTCCTTTTTTTCTGTGAGAGCAGGGGAATTTTGAACCGTTTTTATCAGGTTCATTATTTTTTGTCATATTATTATTATTATTATTATTGTTATTATCATCATTTCCTTCATGTCGCATTATTGTGACATACGTTTCTCTGTCTCACCTACTGCGTTCAAACTTTGTATTTCTGCGTAAATGTTTCGTCAGATGGTGAAACTTTTCACCCCTACTGACACTGTGTTACCATTGGTTGAAGCATGACTTGTTACTAAGCTTTGCTTCTCCCATTGGCCCCCTTTATGTTCTGGAGAGGGGGAGTTCTACGACTTATTTTTCCCGAGCGGCGTTACTGCGTTCCTTTTAGAGAAGGTGGCTTCCTTCCATTTCTGACCATCATGTGAAACGGTCACAGCCTAGGTGTGTCGGGCTTTTCGCCCGTGCCCAACGCAACTAAACGTAAGTACGATTCGATCACTTGGTTTTATCTGGCATGCTATCATTTTTGAATTTCAGTTTATCAATTTCCCTTTCTTATGATGATGTGAATTCGATCCATGAACCCAAGTCCCTTCGCCTTTGTTTACGTTAGTTTAGCGAAGCCTCTGTGTTTATTTGTCATCCCTACCTTTCATGTAATCGGTTTTATTTTTACTCAAATCTCTCAGGTCTGAAATATATGCTACTTTTCTGCGAGGCTTACCAACGCTCTGTATTACGTCACAAATTGATGTGCACTCTTTCGAGGTATCTTTCATTTGATTGTCGTATCAGAGTTTGTTTTTTGGGTCAAGGTATCATTGGAGTAACGGAGCCATGTCTCATTTCGCCTCCTATTTGATCCTTCCCTCTGTTTTAGGAAAAGTGTGTGAGCGATGGTCTTTGTGTTAGTCACTGTCCATTCGTCATGCCTTAATTCCTTTGTTTCTTCGTATGTCGTTATATTTTAGACATAACTACCTCTACGTAAGCCTATATTTTCCTACAAAGCATATTTCTTAGCTGATCGATTTTTCCTTTCATTTACTGTCCCGGTAATGTCAATTAATTTAATGTAATACTCATTTTCCTTTATTTTTATGTGTTAATTTTGTGTTGTTTCCTCTGGCTTCGTTATATTACGTAACTCCGTGTCATCCCCCCCCCCTCTCCCACCCCCACCCCCGTTTTCCTACATACGCACCCTTCTCATCCCCCCCCCCTTACCCCATGATTTCACAACATCATGAGCTTTTTGGAAGTCTGTTCTTGGCAAGGGCATTCTAGTCCAGGTCATCCTCGTAAGTAGAGGTGTTCTCTTATTCGACTCATCCATACTCTCTATCTTTTTCGTTTTTGTTTTGTTTTTGTATTTTAAATTTTGGTTATCGAGTCGCGCTTACGGTTTAGTTGCACATTGATTGTAAGTACATTTTAATTAATCTTGTTTCATCTTTGTTAGTGCTTAAGTTCATTTATACACTTTTCTCTTGAGATTGTTTTTGTGTCCCCCTTTCTTAGGTACCATCTTTAATCATTAATTTTATTTTATTTGTTATTAAGCGATTTTATACCTCTTCACGTTTACCTTTCATTTTGTGTTTAGATATATCCTTACTCTTATGCGCACCTGTTTTAGTTTACTTTAAATACAATAGTAAATAGTTCACTTGGTTTCGTCCTCTTTCATTTGTAATTTTAAGTTCCCTCATCTCTCGTCCGATTTCGTCGGTCTTGGCTTCGTACTGTAACGCAGTCACGACCTTCACGCTTCTGGGTTCCTCGATCAATTAGATAATTTCAATTCCGCTTTTGATTTGTTTTAAACAATTCATTCGATTCCTTTTTTGGAAAGTATCTTTCTTTCGATCCGGAATCTTGGGCCCAGCACGCATCGAAAGAGACATCCTTTCCCCGCTCCTTAGCGATCCTGTTTAAGGTGTTGTTTTCACTTCTACTGTATTTCCTCACGCCTCTGCTATTTTGTTTAACGTAAAAGCACAACGCGGTGCAATCTATGTGTTTGTCCAAGAAGAATCTATCACGACGAGGATATCGAACGATAACTACCCTAACGTCGGATGATAATTAATCTTCCAAGAAGATTATAGCTTTCAATAAATTAAATGACTGAAAGTTCAAAGCTTTCTTCAATAAAAACATACAGTTAGTCATATTCGTATTCCCTTCATTCATAACGAATGTCTATGAGTTCTGACGATAATAATCGTGTCCACGTTAAATGTTTCTTTTCCACAATGTGACATTATATTTCACAATATATCACTATCAAGATCTTCTTTCTTGACGTTTCTTCTCGACGAATAAAATGCCCAAATTAAACTAATAAAAATTAATTTAATGGGTAACGTAGACGAAAATGTCTATCGCCTGCATTCAGAATGAATACAAAAACATCGAAAATAAATTACTGTTCCTTAAAGGAAATGACAAAATCTTGTTCCTCGAACAAGTAAATAATCTCAGTTCAGAAACTGGATTCCTAACAAACGAAGTTAATAGCGTCGCAAGACGATCACTATAATACATTTCGAGGAATAAAGATGCAATACATGGAGTACATAAATACTGTATCGAAATATGGATAAAGGATTTGCTCAGAAAATGTCACTACAAGCTCTAACTACAAGGTTAGCGAACACTGCCACCTGGTCACGAAGTCTAGACGATCAAGATAGAGTATAACAAAATACTCGGATGTTACATCTCCCAAAGATCTGGGCTGGATCCTAGCTCGTCTCCACGAACTCGTGACCTCAGGAAAGGAACGAATTCCCCCACTGGAAACAGCAAGCTCCGACCGGAATCGAACTGCGGGCCTCCAATCATCATCTTCCTTGTGACCGGGATAACCCTGGACCTCTTGATAATCTTGATGTTTCTTCTATCTCCGTCACAGCACAGTCTCATCATAACAGTGAGTAGCGTCGAAAGTTCTGCTTTCCTCTTCAAAAGGCATTTGAAGAGAAAGTCTTGGACCTCACTCGTATAACGAACATTCATGTAGATGGAATCTGAACATCGTTCTGTAGTCTCTGATGTTAATCTTGAGCTCATGTTTGACGAGAATGCACTAGAATAGAGTTGTGCATCAAGTCTCATGATCGCTCACTAAGTAGACATTCACGAACAGTCTCCTCTAACGAAGCTCCATCGTTGACTATATTGCTTCTATCTGCATATACTCCTGGCGCACATAATAATTTAGTCCATCATAATCTTCATAATACTAGACTGAATATTGTTCTTCACTATGGAATACATCTCCATACTAAGTGTTGTAATACAGTTCCACACAAGCAATATCAATATGCACTCGTACTCACTCGTGGCTGTTGCCTGAGCTGCAGTCTCTCGGACAAAGTGCCTTATCGCGCTGGAAAGAAACACTTTTCTCGCGCTTCATGAATCTGCTTATAATTGCTGAAATAATTCTCTCAAACTTCTGAAAGTTCGTAATATACAATATCTGCTAGTCAGCTACAATATGTAGTTGAAATAAATTTTCTGAAGTCGATCAGACCGAAGTGATTGCGGTATATGAGATCCTCGCATCTTCACCTAGATTCAAGGCGCGGTCGTCTCCTAATTCCGCCCTTGCTTATGCCTTGTCTCCACGATTCACCTTCTACTAGCTCGGTGAAACACTCGGAACTCCATTCTCTTCCAATCGCACACGTCTGACCTCTTCGACGTTCAGGTACACAAGAGCCCCTGTGATTGGCGTCTCCCCTCCAAGTCTACCGATTTTAGCCGCCTTCTTGAGTTCCCTCTCAAATTCGCGCGGGCTCTAGCAAATCGCTTATTCCTTCCAATAGCGACCTGCTATTGACTTATAAAATATTTCCAATATTTCCAATATTTTATTATCATATTCTTCTCTTTTCCAATATATAAATTCATTCTTAAAGGCTTAAATGAATTAAATATCCACAAAAATTTAGTTGCTGGAACTCCCGTCTTCTCTAAAACTTCTTCCTATTGGCTGTAAGCTCATATCCAATGGGATAATTTATAAAAATATTTAAACAAATCCTGGGAATATTCGCTGTTGCTAGGTCGATTCCAAGCTTCTAGAAACTTCCATTGCGCAATATAATCACGTGACGGAATTTCCCTCCTGGCTCGACGTCGCCTCACGACTGGTTTCTGCCAAGTGCCAGCCATCATATTCCTTGGTTAAATTTTATCATGGGCTTCGAAAAAATGTATTATTCCCATTTTCATCCCTTATAATTCATTTTACGGGGGCAGTACGTTATGTGTTACTGTATTTCCTGGTGTGTGGATTCTGTTTCTGGGATGTGTACTGCTTCGTTCGACCTGCATGATTTCTCATAGTGAGGTTGGCTTGCAACTTGTACTTAGGATATTGGGTTTTGGTAATATTTTGTTTTAGTCATCTCTCCTCCCCCTTATTCCTTCTTAGTATGACCGTTCTTGGTTCTGTTTATTTTATTTTTCTTCTGGGATCCCAAACCCCTTTTTGTTTCTTGTTTGCTTGGCTTTTGTTTCTTCTATCTTCTGTTGGTAGACGATAACTATGATCGTCCGTCAGCTGATGAGAAAACAAAATGAGATCGAGGTCGCCATTACTGAGAGTCGGTTAACTTGTAATTTTCTCTGAGGATAGTAATGAATTAATTGGGAATTATATGGATTCATTTATCTTGATATGTGCAGAGGCATATATATATATATATATATATATATATTATATATATTGAGCAAACTTCGTTAGAAAGATCTCGCATTTTGAAACAGCCGTGTCAACGTAAGTGAAGAAACTGGGCTTGAGAATTTGTAGGCTATTCCTCCCTTGGTACTGTCACCTTGGATTTAATTTTGGTGAATTACCTTGGACATACGACGTCTGTTTGTGATAAGGCAATTGCTGAGAGTTATTGTATTTCAACATCTTGTTAACATATGTTTATTGTTTGTTGTAATTTTAAAGATTGTAAATGTTACCAAAGATGTTAATAGAAGTTGTTACGTTATCTGAAAACAAGGGTATTATTTCTAGGTCTGTACTCAGTAGTGTAGTCTCGGATTGTTCATCAGGGTTATGTTGCAAATGGGTCTGGCCTGCTATATCCAAGGGGGGTGTCAGCTAGAAAGATTTGAATTAACCGGATACTTTTATTACACGTCACTGTCGTATCCCCAACAGAAAGGCCGAATACCCCCAGAGTGGGCAGAGATAAAGCACCTTTTGGGCTTTTAATGAATTTTTATTATTAGTGGTAGAAATTATTAGGGAGAACCAAGTGTTGCGATTAAGGAAGGCTAAACTTCTACCCAGCAGGGTGCCGACTAAAAGTTTAAAAGGATGAAAACCTCAAACCTAACTTGGACAAAACGAAAATTTTAAACAGTAAATCATAAGTCAGAGCGAAAATCTCTACACATAGGAAGCTGGCTGAGCGAGCTATACTTGCCCTAATGATTTAATAGAATTAGATGTGATAGCTAAAAGAAACTGTATAAGTGTTGTTAATAGACGTTTTGCTCTAAACGCAACAAGTGATTGAGTTTTTAATAAACTTATCATTCGGTGATTTAGCTTTTTCTTTGAATATAGAATAATTCAGGAGAAAAATTAGGGAAGAGATGGTCCTGCCTAAGAGTTCTTCTAGCAATAGAAGTAGAAAACAAATAATAAATAATGTATTTAACAAAGTGGTTATGTTGAACGCTTGAATGACTCGAATCCTTCCATCACTCCCGGGATAGCATTGGACAATCCTGCCAGAGATCCATACCAGTGGGTGGACGTATCCCTGACTAAAACTAAGTCTCCCACCTTAATATCAGGATTAGAAAGAAGCCACATCTGTCTCCTCTGTAAAGAAGTTAAGTACTCCAACTTCCACATTTTCCAGAAAGAATTACGAAGGGCTTCAATTTTGCGCCAAAAATTAGGTAAGCGAAAATCTCTATGAGAGTTGTTACGTTATCTGAAAACAAGTGTATTATTTCTAGGTCTGTACTCAGTGGTGTTGTCTCGGAATGTTCATCTGGGTTATGTTGCAACTGGGTCTGGCCTTCTACACCCAAGGGGGGGGGTCAGTTATCTAATTCATCTTTTGAACCGTTTTTGTGCACTGGAATTACTTTTGATAACTTCGAAATACCCGGGTAAGTTCCTGAAAGAATTGAACTGTTTATTAAGTGCGTAAGTGGATTTATTATATTTTCTGCACATTTCTTTAAAATTGCATCAGGGATGCCATCATGCCGGCACAGAATTTATTTTTTAGCTCGTGTATAACTATTCTTACCTCTTCACATGTGACATGATTTATAAATAAAGAATCACTGCATATATTTATTTTATTATTAGAATTCAGTGTATTTACCTGTGACAGGGGGGAGGAGGCAGGGGAAAAACCAGTCGTTAAGATAACCACCGCAGTCGACCGCACAGCGAGTTCCAGTGAGCACGAAAACTGCGAGTAGCTGTAATACGGAAGACAATCAGATAAGTAGTTAGCCAAAAATTTTATAGTTTAACCATAGTTTACAACCATATAATCTCTCTAAAGTACAATCTCCGGATATCTATCACCATTTAGCATTTCACCTAACATATATACTGCATTTAGCATACACTGACAGTTGCAGTACCAATACTGCAACTAAATAATTGTACATATTGTAAATATTTTCACCTCTATTTCAAACATAGATTTTGTAGCCTAAGTGTAATGGATCTGATGATGATCGCTTGACGATCGAAACTGGTCATCCTAGTGTTTTATTAATCTCATGTAATTTATTTCAGGATTAGGGCATAACCCATCTCTTTTGGGTACATTCGTGTTGACCGACTGAAAAGCACTAAACTCTTGTTAATAATTTTTGTGGAATTTCCAGAAAATAGTCATTAAAAGTGTTTGCTATTTCCTCTGGATTATTAATCACTTTATTATTTCTGGTCAGTGTAATGTTCCTTTGTATTTTAGCAAATTTTCCAGTTTCTTACTTTATCACGGACCACATTGCCCTGTTATTATTAGATGATTGGGAAATAAAATTATCATTATGCATTTTCTTTGCTAGTCTTATTACCTTATTTAATACGCTAGTGTATTTTTGTAGTATACATTGAATTCAGGTGTTGTGTGGTATTGTTTATATAATTTGTGTAGAAATGTATTTCTTTGATATGAATTTATAATCCCTGTTGTTATCCATTTGCTAGTTTTGTTATTTTGAACAGTTCTTCGTTTAAATGGGAATGCTATTTCAAAATAGTGTTGTAGGGTACTGTTAAATTCATTAAATTTATCATTTACATTTTCTAGTTTATACATTTCTGACCATGTTTCCTTATTTAATAAGTCATTGAAATATGTAACATTTGATTCAGTGAATGACCTGCACTTTGATTTTACTCCATTATCATTATTATTGATTGTTTCGGGTACTTCAAAACTCAGTATTTGTCCATGGTGGTCAATGAAACCCGGACAATAGACTTCTATTGAATGGTAATATTTATCTGTATTTATAAAAATTTGATCAGGAGTGGTTTTACTAAATTTTGTTATTCTTGTTGGGGTATTTACTGTAGGTTTCAGTCCATAGGAAATTATTAACTGTGTTAATAATTCACAATTTCTATCACATTTTAAGAAATCCACATTTACATCCCCACAAATTATTATATCGACATTTACTTTGCTCATGTTATTGAGTAACAATTCTAATTTATCTATAACTTACAACCTGCAGCGATTGTAATGTTATTAAGAAACTTAAATGCTACACTAAATGGAACAAGATTAATTGTGCGAAAAATGCATGACAGTTGTTTAGATCTTGAATTCATTACAGGGTTAGGTGTGGGACAAAGAGTTCTGGTTCCTAGAATTGATTTAACACCATCCGACACTATTCGATTTAATTTTGAAACACGTCAGTTTCCTATTCGCCTTTCATTCAGTATGACAATTAACAAAGGTCAAGGACAGACTTTAGACCTGTTGGTGTATATTTACCCCAGCCTGTATTTAGCCATGGCCAGCTGTACGTAGCATTTGACAGTTTGAGGTACAAATAGTGCCAGCGAGCCATAGGACAATAAATGTTGTATTTAAGGAGATATTCTAACATCACTACATTTATGAGATATTGAACCAAAATTTCTCTACAATTAGTTACTACACACTTCAGTCTATAAGTTAATTTCTGGAGTCTGATTTAGCCACTGCAAACTACATGAAGCAAATGCTGTCACACAACAGTTTTAACTGCCCGACAAATGTACTTTACCGATCCAGGGACTTAGTATTACGTTGAATTTTAACGGGTTCACCCTAGTAGTCGAATTAACTTGTTTAGCATTGAGAAAGCGCGAGAAGTGTTCTTTCCAGTCTTCTATATGTATTCCTTTAGTGAATGTGGTTAAGTATTTCTTTTTAGCTGAAAATGGGTTTCTCATTGCTTCTTCTGCTGCATTCTTTGCTTCTTGTTCTGTGTAGTTTGTTCGTGTTGTGTTTAAAATGTTTTTGTATCTCCTTTGTTCTTCAGCATAGGTTAGGATGCTTTCGTTGGTGTGTGTGGATCTGAGGCAGTGGCGTAGAGGTGGGGGTTACTGAGGGTCAGAACCCCTCCCCTTTGGAAAATCGGCATGGTTGTGTCTGTTTCATCACCGCGCCGGCTACTTGGTGATGTTCAGTTGTCGCCTTTCGGCCCAGTTCCACATTTTGAGGCTAGACACTTCTTCATGACAACGTAAAACCACAGTCTACCTACACAGTCGCGAAGCTGGGCTCATACCTTTCCACCGCCGCGCGACAACAATGCTCTCATGCAGCCAGCAAGCATGTGCCGACTGCGCTGTGTTGGTGTATGTTATTGTTGCTGGATTTACTGTATATGATCATTGTGTAACCGTTATATCTTTAATCTAACATGTGTTTTACAAGAGGAGATGTGCAGTGCAATAACCAGATCAAATATCAAAAGCCATATTTCAGTGTTGCTAATTAACCTATATGATCGCTTTTCAGGTGCCGGAGGTTTGCCCCGAAGGGATCTTTAACGTACCATTAAATCTACAGACACGGCTCCCTTGCATTTACGCACCCTTAAATGCCAGCTGACTGCGCCAGGATTAGATCCTGCAACCTTGGGAACAGCAGGCGAGAACGTTATCGCTGAGCCACGCAGCCATTCGGTTATTAATCAGAAGCATGTGTAGGTTGGATATCTATGCATGGCTTCGTAGTCGGTAACATGCTGAATTGCTATGCCCAAGATCGTGGGGTTCAAACCCGGCCGAAGTCGTCGGATTTTTTAAGAGCGTTAAAATCCTTCAGTATGCCTTCCTTTCGAGGGGAAGTGAATCCGGCGGGTCCATGTCATAGACTTATGACATGTAAAAGAACTTACCAATACAATGGTAGTGTGTAGCCACAATTTCTACGCTATTTGGTTAGAAACGCTCTATCAAGTTCCAATATTTGCCGCTGTGAGTCAGTGATAGTGGCGTCAGGTAGCGAAATTTGGAACTAATTGAAATTGGGGAGTCTACGGTCGTTCGATTGAAATGCCCTGCTATGGCCATTGGTTTCAATTCAAATATAAATAATATCAATGCATTTCGAAAATTAAGACATAAGTAAACGTAAATGATGTCATCTCAAACACGTGCCGAAAATTTTCAGGTGTAGAATATGGCTTTCAAATAGAGAACTGATTTAATGAATAAAAATGTAGACTATTTTGTACAACAATATAAACTTATTCTAGAATCATTTTGAAGTAAGCCCACATATGTCGTCAGGATACTGCTCACAAACTAAGATGTGATATACTGTTTGTTAATTCTCTTATGAAATACCTGGTCTCCCACATGACTGCTGTGAAGGCACTGTACCCGTAATTATCATGAAGCTGACTTGTCGAAATCCTGGGTTGAAGAATGGATCGAAGAATCTTGAAGGTCCCGGCTAAAAACCTGAAAAATCCTTCCGACAAGCACTTCTATGATAACCACACATTCGTTACGGAAGTGTTATGGACTAACTACACTGGACGAGGATGCTAACTACCTTGGAAGCTTGAGATCCTTACCAAAGTCTCGGGTCGGAATGGGTAAAAGGCGCCATATACCATGAATACCCCCTTTCCATAACACATCCTCACTATAATTGAAATAAGCCACGCAAGACCATCTTGTAAAAGGAATGAAGTTATATTTATTGTTATAAAATCTGCAGACAAACACAAATAAAAATGTAAAATATAACAACAACCACTCATCCATAACCAACTCTACACACGCACGCTCTCAAACCAGATGTGCTGAAAACGCACACAAACTCACATTTAATTTCCCTCCTGGTAGGTTTTTACTGAGTGCTAATACTATCTGAGGGAAGATGATGAGAAAAAAGGAGGTGGGTTTAGGAGTGGAAGCAATGTTTGGTAAAAGGGACGAGAATCCAAAATAAAACCACTAGAGTAATGATTTGACAACAAGTTACGCTGAGCAGAGCCCGTTGGTAGTTAAAATAAGAGGGGACTCGGAGACCGTCAGCGGAAAGAGCAGCCGGAGCTACGGTTACCTGAGAGATATAGCAATGTGCTCTTTCCCTCCCGAGCTGAGATTTGGGTTTTACGGGGAAAGGTGATACTCTGGCAAGACAAAGTAAGCCAAAAGGAAAGGATTTACTAACTTTCCCTTCAGAAGGGTTAGATTTTATTACGCATTTGAAAATACTGGAAAGATTTGAATTTGCCGCAATATTTTTTATTTCTGGGCACTGTTGGATCTCTGGCAAAATACCGAATGCTCCCAGAGTGGGAAGAGATAAAGCCACTTTAGTGCTTTTAACAATATTTCTACGTTTTTTGTCGAAAATCCTATAAGAGTACCAATTGTTGCACTTAAGGTAGAATAAGCTTTTACCCAGCAGGATGCCGTCTAAATGTTTAGAACTGAGGAAAATCTCAGACCCAACTTAAACAAAACTGAGATTTTGAAAGTAAAACATAAGTCAGAGAGAAAATCTCTACAAATAGGAAGCTGGCGGAGCAAGCTGTATTTGCCCGAATGATTTGCTATACTAGCTGCGACAGCTAAGAGAAACTTTGAAAACGTTATTTTAAACTTTGTTTTAAACGCAACAAGTGGTAAAGGTTTTATTGTTTTAGAGATTGCTTTTTCAATTTTGAAATAAGCAATAATTTTGGGAGAAGAATCAGGGAAGAGAAGGTCCTGCCTAACCGTGTTTCTAGCGAGAGAGATAAAACCAAAAATTATAAATAATGTATTTAACAATAAATATAAAGTTTAGACAAGTTACAAATTGTTAAATTTAGAATCTAATTTTTGGAGTTAAGAAGAACTTTTTCTTTGGTTAGTCCTATAAACATTTGGATGTCTCAGACCTAATAAAGGGAAAGTTCGCAATGAACAATGTTAAAGTAGTTACAAGTTTCAAACCTGTTACAAGCACTCAACCTGTACAAAGGTTTTAAAATGTGCTTAAGATTAAGAAATTTATAGCTCTCAAGGACAATAAATTGTTCAGTAATGTTCACCTTTATAACTTAGGTAGGATACAAGCACTATTGGACTGCCCTTCTGGCAATCGAAAAGGCTATGAACAAATAGATTAAATTCCTGTTCGTAGCTGGAGGAAAAAGTAGAATTACAAACGGAGGTTACCGCTATTTTTAAACAGAGATTACTAGATGTGATATGCAAAAATGTACAAGTCGTATTAACGAAGCCTGGAGAGAAAAAAACAATTAAGTACAAAAGGTTAAAGATTAGAAGATTGCTAATTCCTGAAATAGCAAGATAAGAAAAAAGGAGATAAATAAATGGTTACTACAACCATTTCTAGTTACGCGGAATTGAATGAGTGAAACAGTCAAATAGTGCAGGTCACTTTTTTGAAGCCTGGATTATACAAATTAGTTCATCATTTTATACTTAGAAAAAAGTAGAACTCCCTAGTTTTATAAGGGAAAACAATAGTCTACGTATTAAAATATGGGCTGTAGCCACATGTGTTTAAGCAGAATGAATAAATTTTGAACCAAACAAATTGGGAGGGTGCCTATGGTTTGGCGAGTGGTGTATTTTTGGAAATACACGGAAAGAAAAAATTAGCTTTTGCTGCTCTTCATTACTTTATATCAGTCCATTTATTTACATTTCCTTCCAGCACACACCAACATCGAACTGTTACCTCCTGTTTGCCCCGTGCATTTGTTCATTTTTTCTGTCAGTTTTTTACAGAAACACATATTCCGCTGAACCAGCCTGACAGCGTCCCATCGCTGCCTTCCGAACTTCCATTGCTTCAAGCCATGAAGACTTCTACATTAATCCGCAGGGCGTCGTGTTCTTCACCAACTAACTACTCCATGAAGACACCGCTCCAAGAAGAATTTTGTTTTTGTAAAGTTTTTTCTTGTTTATGTATAACCTCTTTGTTTCCTCCCCTTACTCGCCCGCTTCCCCCTCTTCTTGCCTCCTCCTACTGCTCTCTTCTCCGCGCGCGCTGCTCGCTCGCTCGTTCGCTTCTTCTCGACTTGTCTCCGTGCCATGAGCAACTGCTCACTCTCTCATGTGCACTCAACTTCTTGTTGGACATGCCGTCTAGGCTAGTGTACTTTCGCTGCGTCTAGCAGCCCTCACTTGTACGTCGGAAGTCAAACTAGTCAGTTGGAGCTTAACTAAAGCTCGCCTCTTCAACTCTAGAGGCAAACTTTTAATTTCGACGCCATGTTCGAATTTTAAAACCAAACGTCAACAGCAACATCGCCTTCTTCATGAAGCAAAGATAAGTACCGACTTCATGTTTTAACCTCATTCTCATCGCTTTTAAAAGGCTCAATGCCTTTATTTGGATTTTATAGACAGTGAAAGTTGCTATGTGATAAAATAACTGCTTTCAAGAGATCTTCGTGATCAAACTCAAACTATCAAGTCTAACTTTCAATATGAAAGATTTTCTGAGATGCTGTCTCACATCGATGGATATTTCAAAAATACCCACTATCTATATAATCTAGTGTTCCACCGAGGGATTCTCTACCCAATTTAAACAAGTCATCATTGCTCTGGAACCTTCCAGAACCTGCACTCTATCTACCAGTTATACTGTCATGTATTTTCCACTCACATATGGGAATACTTTTTCAAGCTAAGGAATCTTCCTTATGAACTGCTAATCAATATCTAATTTTTCTTCCTCCGTTGGGATTTTTCTGGTGCATTCAACTATAACCAACTAGTTTTTCAAGTGATAGACTCTCGTAAATCTAGTGTAACTAGTTATTTTCCACCATTGCAATAACTTTCTTTGCCATCAACGTTTTGTGCTACTACAGTGAACTCTTCAACTATATCAACAGACTATAGTGAAATCAGTGCCTGTTCAACTTTTCATCCGCGTCGCGCTCGTCCGAGTACAATAAATACGGCCATGAACACTTTTCCACAATCCCATTTGATCTTTCCCAAACCTTTTACTAACAAACTAGAATAATACAAGTAGTTCCGTGAAGAACTATACAGCCTATTTTCATATATCCTTCTTATGTTAACCGCCACTATCAACATACAAAATTTCAGTTTGATTGCTGTAATAGATTCGTAGATATTGAGAACCGACTAAATATTTCGGATGGTCACCATGTTGGATTTTAAATATGTAGGTTCTAGAGTTATGTACTGTTACATGAAGATTATTGTGTAAGTTTAGCGTTCAAACTTCAATCGCATGATTAGGACGCAAAAAGTAGCAAGGAGATTTTAAAATTTCGCACAGCTGCCATCTTGTGGTTATGGAAACAATTGAAATAAATTAGATGCCAGTGGTTTAACATTCGTATAAGGATTTACTGTACCTAGTGTCACTGCACTCGGATGGTTAACTTGCGAAAAACTTTCATGTGAATATTTATACTTCGCGTCGCCGCCATGTTGGATTTGTGATCACCACGTTATTTAAAGTCCTATAGGTGAACTTAAGTTCATAGCTCCTATGAACATAAAAAAATTCAGTTTGATTGCTATAATAGATTCGTAGATAATCAGTGCCGTCTAAATATTTCGGATGGTCGCCATGTTGGATTGTTAAATGTATAGGCCATAGGGTCGAGTACCAATACAGGAAAATTACTGCGTAGGTTCATTATTCAAACTTTCACTTCGATCGCTTGATTACGACACAAGAAATAAAAACTTAATTTTAAAATTCACACAGCCGCCATCTTGAGGTAATGTAAACAATTGTACTAAATTAGATACCAGTGCATTACAATGTGTATAAACATTTCCTGTACCAGATTTCATTGCGTTTGGAACATTAAATCGCGAGAAAGGTCTATTTAAAATTTTCAAATTCGCTTGGCCGCCATGTTCGTTTTGTAGTTAACCGGTCTTTGAAAGTCTTTAACATGAACTTCCAGTAGTGCCCTTTATCTCCGTACAAAATTTCAGGGTGATACCTCTAATAGTTTCAGAGATATAGAATGCCGGTGAAATATTTCGCACAGCCGCCATCTTGTGGTTATGTAAACAATTGAACGAACTTAGATGTCGGTGCATTACAATGTGTATAAACATATACTCTACCACGTTTTATTGCGTTTGGTTGGTTAAATCGCGAGAAACGTCTATTTAAAAGTCGTAAATTCGCGTGGCCGCCATGTTGGTTTTGTAGTTACCAGATTTTCAAAAGTCACATAGGTGAACTTCTAGTAGTTCCCTTTATCACCGTAAAACATTCCAGGGTGATATCTGGAATAGGTTCGGAGATATTGAATGCTGGTGAAATATTCCGCATAGCCACCATGTTGGATTGGTGAGACATAACAAAATTTGAAGGGCACGGTCGGGGTCACTCGGAATAGTGCTATGAATCTACTGAGTTTCATTGAAATCGCTCCAGCCGTTTAGAAATTATTAGGGGACACACACACACACACACACACACACACACACTTCACACACACGCACACGCACACACACACACACACGGACAAAAGGTGATCTCATAAGCCTATTTTTTCAAAATTGAAAATAGGCTAAAAATTGTTACTTTAGGTCTTTTTTCAATGAGGTGTCACTCTACATACGTGCCCTCCCTTATTTGCTCCATGTATAACGAATTAATGTCTGTAAAACTTCGTGTCTAGTACACGCCTTAAATTATATTGTTTCTCCCTTCTAATGAGGGAATCCAATTCTTTCAACTCATAAGTGAGTTATCTCTAGGTTTCACGAAAGGGAAACTTGCCCCATTTTTCTCGTGATCCCTACTTAAACATAGGAGTTCTAGAAACTTCCTTTCAATTGTTCTCTTCAGGTTTCACCTGCCCTATTTGTATAATCTAACCACGTAGTTCAGTATTAATACAAGAAGTTATAGAATCTTCTATTTCATTTCTTCCTGTTTTTTGTTGTTACTTTCGAAGTTGTTCATATTTCTAAGATACTTATCTAGAAATCCTTAAAGTACACATCTTGTAATTGATTTATTGTTTAACTTTAATCACGTCAGTTATCTTTAAATTTTTCATTTATTCATCTTAGCCATTTAAAAATCTTACGAAGATTTTAAAGCATATAAAAGGTTTACAACCAAATGAATATTGTCAATTGCCAGGCGCAAGCTTTAGATGATTTCGGAGGTCTGCAACCCCAATTGTTTATAAAAATCACAATTATATATTTGTTACATAAACTACGTCCTTTTACATTGTTAAATAAATTAAGATTTGTTCTTTTGATTTATCATTTCTCAAACATAACGATTAAGCAAGATCCTGTCTTCCCTCACTCTTCCAATGGGCTTAAATTTAAAAACCTCACAAATAAAATTAACAACGGTTCCACTTTTTGTTGCATTTGAGCAAGAACTCTTAATTATAACTTCTTTTGGACTCTCGTCCTATTTCTCCATCCTTTTTCTCCAGTCCGAAACCCACTTCTTTTTCTTCATCATCTTCCCTTGGGGGTTAGGTTATTCACAAGCTAATAATATACCCAGCGAGGCCTCATTGAGTAGTAGCTAGGTACTTAAATTAACGTAAATTTTGTTAGTAAAGGGTTCTTGGGAAAAGGAAGATAGGAATTTAAAGTTCTGGCCAGTTTTATTGCTCTCAGTCAAACGCGGCGCGGTTGAAGTTAGCACACACAAATTCGAAGCACTGAAATTATGTTGATAGATTGAAAAGGTTCACTATTGTAGTGTATGTAAGTTCGTAGAACAAGAGAAAGTTATTGCAGTTATGGAGAACACTTAGTAAAATTTGAACTTGAATAAGCTTATTGCGTTTGAAAGTTTATGGTTTGCAGTTAGTAGTTCCATTTAACTTGAATTTCCAGAAATTTGACAGTGTTGAGCATAGTTCTTTGCAGTTTGATGTATATTGGAATTGGAAAATTCTAGAGCTGTAATGTCGGTTAAATAGGGCGATAGAGTCCCCACGGTGGAAAAAGCTAAGTTTATAGACAACAGTAAATTTGACTTAAATCTCTCGTTGTGGGAAGGTATTCCCATTTATTTCGTACAACCATATTAAAAAGCCAGCTTACATAGCTAAAGTCTGACAACGCAAATCCCACGAAGACGGTTATTGCACAATAGTGAGCAATTCCCCACACTGTCTATAAGTTTCTATTGAAAGCGTTTAGCATTTTAAAACCATTAAAATATGTCTAAAATCATTGAAGTTTTGTACTTGGCTTTTTTTTATGTTGAGCAGGCGATGGTTCCTTCTAACCGTTAGCTTTAAAACACAGACATGGCTCCGAACTGTACACTTGACGACTGGACTAGAAGTGAGAGCAGCTGAACGGCGCGCGCAGGGACCAGGGAGAAGAGGGAGAGGGGGGGGGGGGGGTAAAAGACAAGGGAATATATGTAAGAAGGGGGGAAACATTACAAAAATAAAATACCCTTTGTACAATAAGTTTTCTTCATGGAGCAGTGTCTTCAAGGAGATGTTAGCTGGCGACGAGGATGACGCCTGGTGGATTGGTGAGGAAGTCCTCTTGAGCTCAGAGAGATTGAGGAACTTCGGTGGTTAGCTGCAAGATGCCGCCAGGTTTTCCAAAGAAGATACACATCTAGAACAGACTCAAAGGCACAATAAATTCCTACTCAAAGGAATACAAAGGGATCACTGTTGGTGTCTGCGAAGAAAGAAATTAAATAAATAAACTAATCAAAGAGCGGCGAGAGCTAACTCTGACTGAGCGTGTGTTCCAAGGAATACACCACCTCCCTCAACTGGAGTTTAAATATCGAAAAGAAACTGTTTAAATAAAATTTAAATAGATAGATAGATAGATTTTTATTAATTCCATTTGATCAAATACATGCATTCAATTCATTTTTGATATAGGACACGTCAGAATTTACATGCATAAAATAAAAGAACTAACAGGTATATATTACTAAGATTATAACTATTTATAACTTATTATAATAGCAAATCTTAATAGATACAATCTTATTGCACAACTATTTACACCTCACTCTATTATCATAATATGAACACTTAATTCTATAAATACAACAACATACAGCTAGGTATAAAAATTAAATTAAAAAAGTAAAATATAGTTATAGATTCCATCACTCCTATACGCTAAAATATTCAACTACTGAGTAAAAACAATGGCACTGCAGATAAGCTTTCAACATTCTATCAAAGGTTTTTATTTTTGGGGCCAGTTTTATATACTGGGGTAGTTTATTGTATAATTTAACTCCAGTGTGAAAAGTTCCTTTTTGATATATGCTTGTGTGTGTGTGTGAAATATGAATGTTTTGATTTTGTCTTGTGTTATGCCTATGAACATCATTGTTTATTTTAAGAAAAACATCTTTATTCATTAAATTCTTTTTAAAAAACATAATACTTTCAAAGATATATATGCAGGGCAGTGGGAGAATGTTTAAATCTTTAAACAGAGGTCTACATGATTCTCTAGAGTTTACATTTGCCATAATTCTAATCGCCCTCTTTTGTATCCTAAACGTGCTTAGTACATCTGGCGACATACCCCAAAATATGATCCCATATCTTAAGTATGAATGGAAATAAGCAAAATAAGTATTTCTTAATGTGTGCATGCTAGTGCAGGTTTTCAAAATACGTAACGCAAAGCACATCGAGTTCAGTTTAGTATTCAGATATTGCATATGTTTATTCCATTTCAAGTCTTGTTGTATCCATAGTCCTAAAAACTTTGTTTCTGATTTATTTTCTATTTGATGACCATTTAATGTTATATTGGGTTTCGCAGGATTCCTATTCTGTATAGTGTGGAAATTTAGACATACTGTTTTTTATAGTTTATTATGAGGCGATTATCTTGTGACCATTTGGTTAACTCTCCTGTAACGGAGTCAGCAGACTGCTGTATTACCTGTTTAGTTTCACCTTTTATTACGAGTGTTGTATCGTCCGCAAACAAAATTTCCTTATGTGAATGAACGTTCTGTGTTATATCATTGATATATAGAAGAAAGAGTAGTGGGCCCAAAACCGATCCCTGGGGTACTCCAAATTCAATAATTCCCTCATTGGACAATGTTTCATTAAGTAATTTGGTTCCATCATCCTTGTGTCTCAAGCTTATTATTTGTTTACGCCTTGTTAAGTAAGACTCGATCCATTTATTAGCTAGACCTCTAATACCATATTGATTTCGTTTGGTAAGGAGGATTTTACGGTCAACAACATCAAATGCTTTCGATAAATCCAAGAATAGGCCAGTTACATGTTCCTTATTGTCAATTAATTTCAGTATACTATTACTACATTCGTAAATTGCTGTCTGTGTAGATTTTTCCGTTCTAAATCCATGTTGTGAGTTTGATAATATTTTATTTTTTTCTATGAAACTTATCAGTCTCTTATACATAATTTTTTCCACAATTTTTGCAATACCAGTTGGTAAGGTAATAGGACGAGAGTTATCTAATTCATCTTTTGAACCGTTTTTGTGCACAGGAATTACTTTTGATAACTTCAAAATATCCGGGTAAGTTCTTGAGAGAATTGAACTGTTTATTAAGTGCGCAAGTGGATTTATTATATTTTCTGCACATTTCTTTAAAATTGCATCAGGGATGCCTTCAATGCTAGCACAGAATTTATTTTTAGCTCTTTTATAACTATTCTTACCTCTTCACTTGTGACATGATTTATAAATAAAGAATCACTGCATATATTTATTTTATTATTAGAATTTAGTGTATTTACCTGTGATTTATTTAATAATTTTTGTGGAATTTCCAGAAAATAGTCATTAAAAGTGTTTGCTATTTCCTCTGGATTATTAATCGCTTTATTATTTCTGGTCAGTGTAATGTTCCTTTGTATTTTAGCAGATTGTCCAGTTTCTTTCTTTATCACGGACCACATAGCCCTGTTTTTATTAGATGATTGGGAAATAAAATTATCATTATGCATTTTCCTTGCTAGTCTTATTACCTTATTTAATATGCTAGTGTATTTTTGTAGTATAAATTGAATTCAGGTGTTGTGTGGTATTGTTTATATAATTTGTGTAGAAATTTATTTCTTTGACATGAATTTATAATCCCTGTTGTTATCCAATTGCTAGTTTAGTTATTTTGAACAGTTCTTTGTTTAAAGGGGAATGCTATTTCAAAATAGTGTTTTAGGGTACTGTTAAATGCATTAAATTTATCATTTACATTTTCTAGTTCATAAATTTCTGACCATGTTTCCTTATTTAATAAGTCATTAAAATATGTAACATTTGATTCAGTGAATGACCAGCACTTTGATTTTACTCCATTATCATTATTATTGATTACTTCGGATACTTCAAAACTCAGTATTTGTCCATGGTGGTCACTAAAACCCGGACAATAGACTTCTATAGAATGGTGATATTTATCTGTATTTATACAAATTTGATCAGGAGTGGTTTTACTAAATTTTGTTATTCTTGTTGGTGTATTTACTGTAGGTTTCAGTCCATAGGAAATTAGTAACTGTGTTAATAATTCACAATTTCTATCAAGTTTTAAGAAATCCACATTTACATCCCCACAAATTATTATATCGAAATTTACTTTGCTCATGTTATTGAGTAACAATTCTAATTTATCTATAAATAGAGGAAACTTTCCTGGCGGAGAACGGTATACGCATACAATTATTAACTTAAACTGCTGAATTTTTACGGCAGAGAATTCAAAATCCTGTTCCATAATTAGATAATCATAAGCAGTTATCTGTTCATGATCTAAATTATGTCTTAAGAAGATGCAAGTACCACCGTGGCTAATATTAGATCTAGAGTATTTACTAGCTTGTATAAACCCTGGGAATTGAATTAATTCGAGTTGTTCCTCTTTCAGCCAATGTTCTGAAATACATAGTGCTGAGATGTGTTTAAGTTCATTTTTAAGCATTAGATTTATGTAATCAATTGTATTATAAAGAGACTGGACATTCTGGTGGTAAATTTTAAATTTGTTACTTTTGCAAGCTTGTGTTGGTGATTTATTTACATTATTATGCCAAAGGCTTTCCCAAAATTTTAAAAGAAGGTGAATTTAAAATTTAACAATTCTATATTTTACTCTATACAACGTATAACTCCCTTTCTAATTGAAAACAATCAGCTGGACTACATGAAATGTCAATCAGTTGTTTCCAAATCGATGGCATTGCTAAATGCAATCAGCTGTTTCCTCCTCTACCGGGATTCATGTATACAAATGACCAATCCCTCAGTCATCAAACACTCTTTCACTAACACACATCAAAATCATACTTTTAAGTACATTATTCCCTTCATTAATCTTCATGATATACTTGGAGTACGTCACGTGTCTCCATTACAATCATAATTCCTTAAAATATCACAAATATAATACATATAATACAATCTCTCACTCACCTTGTGTTGCATACAAGTATTTCTCCATGCAAAAACAAGAACACATATGATAGTAGCTTAATACTACAATATTAACCTCGAAAACAAAGTTATTAGTAACACCACTTCAACAAAGTTGAATTAAAAACATATTAAAAATGTTTAAAGTATTTACATCGGGCTATTTGTACAAGTTTAAATTTAAACTGTCCCGCCATGTCATAATAATAATAATATTAAGCATCTCCAAGAGAGGTATTAAAAGTTTAAAGTGTAGATTAGGCATCCTTCCTATCAAATCACTTTATTCTCAATGGCAATAAAATTACCTCACGTAATATTTATTATTAAAGTTCACTTAACTATTACACTGACTATTAATGTCGTGGTTAGGTTTCTGTTAAATCCGGTTTAATATGATCATTCATTTAAGAATACCTCATATGATTATTAAGTTTTAATAATTAATGTAGAAACACAAATTAATTCAGCAGATCACCTTGCTGTTCCGCATGCCTCCTCCAGATCGTCAAATCCGTCTAACACTTTCACTATAATAACTGTGAGTTACAACCAACTCAGTTTCACCCAAATGCTACAAATAGCATGATATAACATTACAGCAACAAGTTAATTAATTAATTAATTAATTAATTCAACAATACGGTATACATCTACGTATTTCCACACTTAAATTATTTATCGCAGACTCCTACTTCAACAAAGTTATACGGAATGACACCATCGTATACTATTACCAGTATCACCACAATGTGGCAATAACCTTCGCATTGGTTACAATAAAAACTATAATACGGAATTAACCCTCGTATTTCCAACTATATATTCATATATGCGTCCCTTATTAACTCAATTAACTGTTACAATGTTGCTTTGCATCTATTTATTTATCATTACAACCTCAAATGTTGTTTACAAGATGTTTCGGTATAATATTTATTGTTGAAATGTGTGTAGGATTGACTCTCCTCGCAAGTTTACTGTTGTTGTTTGAGTCTTCAGTATTTTGACTGGTTTGATGCAACTCTCCATGCCTCCCTGTCCTGAGCTAATCGTTTCATCTCTACATAGCTACCACAACCTGCATGCAAAGCAATCTGTTTAACGTATTGAAACCTTGGTCTACCACTACAATTCTTGCCCTCGACTCTTCCTTTTTTAACTAAGCTTGGTAGACGTAGGTGTCATTTTATATAATGTCGTACCAACCTATCTCGTCAATTCAATAGCAGTCGTTAGAAACATCTCTCCTCTCCCGTTCGTCTTCATTTGTTACCCTATATACCCATCTAATCTTCATCATTCTTCTGTAACACCACATTTTAAACGCTTCAATTCTCCTCTTTTCTGCTGCAACAATAGTCGAAGTTTCACTTCCATAGAGCGCCACGCTCCACACAAAGGCCTTCAAAAATGACTTCCTAACACCTAAATCTATATTCGATGTCCCCGTGGCTTATGATTGCGAGATTAACGGTCACGTTAAGCTACAAGCTTCCTTTTTTCTATATTCGATGTCAGCAGATTCCTTTTCTGTAGAAATGCTTTCCTTGCCTGAGCTAACCTACTTTTCATATCCTCTTTGCTTCGTCCATCACTGGTTATTCTGCTTCCTAAGTAACATAAGTCTCTTACTTCCTTCAGTTTTTCACCTGACAATTTGATGTCCATAGAGGATTCTGATTTATTTCGACTGCATTCCAATATTTTTGTTTTACATATTAATTTTCATCATGAATTCTTTCCTCAAGACGGAGTCCATACCATTCAAATCCTCAGGCGTGTCTGCCAAAATTGCTATGTCATCGGCAAATCTCAGAGTTGAAATTATTTCTCCTTGAATCTTCACTCCCACTTTAAATTTTTCTACAATTTCCTATACAGCAGTGGCGGCTGGTGGGTTATGGGGCCGAAGATGCGGTCTCAATACTAACCTAACCCGTACATTTCTCTAAAAAAATTCACATAAGAAGAAAGAGCAAGTTGAAACGCTTCGGGTTGAGTTTTACCGAATGCTTTTTGACATCCGATCATATGGCTGTATATTTTAGGCGTTTTATTGTATAGAAAATCAATAATTACTTTTAAATAATGACGTCTGAGGATAGAATCAAAGATAGGAGTATTTTCAGAATGATGGTGAAAAGCTAGCAGGGTTTTATGGTGGAGGCAGATCCCTTGAAGACGGAGAGGCCCTTTAACAGAGGAGCGGAAGAATAAGCTGATAGATGGGCTCAAGAGATACTGGCAAGATGTCAAATCCGGCAGACGAACAATACTTAGACACTGAAATGAGAGTGGTTGTTAACACGCAGTCCATATAGGCTCAAGTTGACGGTAAAAATATAATAAGACGACCGATAGCGTAACGTAAAATAAAGAAAATGCAAAATGTGAATTCCATGGAGCTTTAGTTGGAACCCATTGCTGTACTTTCCGATTATTACATTCCTAACTAATTCAAACCTTGATAATATTCCGCAGGCGGAAGACGTAAATTAATACCGACACCACAAGTATTTTTTCCTTTTCTTCGAATATACTCAGCGGCGTAACTAGGATTTGCTACTGGAGAGGGATGACAGGAGTCAAAATTACTCGAGACATAACCAATAAAAGCAAATATACGGTACCAAAAGTTATACATGTTACTTGGTATCTACACTTTTTTCGTGTTTTATTTCGATAGCATTTGATACGTTGTAGATTATTTGCCCCTATCGATGTACTAAAGCCTCGTGAGGACAATTGAGTAGCTGTCTGACAGTGAGGCAGCGCCCCGATCACGAAAACCAAGGTTAACCTCCAAGGGGACCCGATGCACTGATCACGCGTAACCCCAATATCTGCAGGCCAAATGGCTGGGCAGCGGTCGCTTGGTCGGTCTAGGCACTTCATGGGCTGTATAGTGCCAGGGATTGACTGTATCATAGTGATATAAATTATAATAGGTAGCATAGCCTATTGTTAACATTAGGTTTCTTTCGCTCTTCTGCAAAACCATTGATTTAGAAGTTTCACTTTAATGCCATCAATTAGTAGATTACTGACTATATAAACACCAAATATAATATACGGCACCGTAAAACAATTTGGTATTAAAATATAAAGTTCAATTTCCGAACATTCTTTGTGAAATCACCCTGTCTTTTCTTTATCCTGACATACGGTAGTTTAAAAATTAATGAACCACCGTTTCCAAGAAGTAACTTAACACAGTAATACAACTTTAATTCACTTTACAAAATAACACTATACCACTATCACTCACGCACGGATGCAAAGAGAATGGCGACTGGCAAGTGGTGCATTTTTAAAAGTGATGAGGGCAGAATGTGCCGCGTCCGTGACACTGACTCCCCTCTGACTGAGTTACTAGTTATTGTTGTTTTAAAGGTCGGAACAGCAAGGTTTGCACATTCAGTAAGTGGTAAGTTTAGGTACGGTAACTCAAATAATTTACACGAGTAAATAAGTTCTCAAATAGTAGGTGTAAACTTGCATAATCCAATCGTTTGTTATCAATCAAAAGATTGGTTTTATTCCAAATTAAAACTCAACAATTTCATATTTTTAGTAATTTTCTCTGGGAGGATTTGATCCCCCTAATCACCCCCGTAGTTACGCCACTGAATCAGTGGCGTATATACATTTTTTTGGTGCGGGGGGGGGGGGGTGACTGTCCTGGAAAATTGTGAGTACTTAATGAATGTTCTATTATAGGCTGTGGAGTATGGATGGCAAGTATCTAAATGGATTACTTGTTAATTTATTCAGCAAATTTTACAAATTGATAAGCATTTCTTAAAAGTACTGTGAAATACATTGTATTTTGTACCCAAGTTGGCTTTTTCAGGGGGGGGGGGCTGGAGCCCCCTCAGCATCCCCCTTATATACGCCCCTGAACTGAATATGCTGTTGATTCAGACAAGGAAGCTTGCTGCAGTGGCAACGAATACAATACTCCAGTCATTATATCCAGACAGTGACGTTTGGACCTTTTCAAGGCCAGTTGAGGATTTGGGTTGCTACCAAAATGTGAAGTGGGACGGTATATCATCATACTTCGGCAATACAGATAATTCATGAACACGTCACCACGCAAAAGAAAAAAAGGTGACTCTTTTTGAAATGCCTTATTTCAGAGAAACTTCTCTTCTTACAGAAATTCATGAAATCATACCATACACTATACTGGAGGAATATCAATGCTTTGTTGTTGTTGATGATGATGATGATGCTGATTTATTTAGCTGCTCTGCGACATGTAACCCCGTGTAATTGGTTGTGTGTGGAATTTGTCTGATGACCTCTTTATTTTGATGGCTGTATTGGTGTGTGTATTTGTAATTAAGATGACGATTGGGAAGGAGGCTGCCGTGTCGTTAAGTAGGTACCATTTGCCTGGAGTAAATGTGGGAAACAACGGAAAACTACTTCTAGGATGGCTGAGGTGGTAGACGAACTCGCCTCCTCTCAGTTCTACCTCACGAGGCTGAGTGAATTCCATTCCAACCCTCAGACCAGAATTAAATTTCATGGCAGAGCCGGGAATCGAACCCGAATTTCAGGGGTGACAGACAAAAATGGTAGCCACTGCACGTCGAGGTTATCAATATCAATGCACCGGAGCAGAAATAAATAGATTAACATAAATTCATCGGAATAAAGGAAATAGCTGCGCTTCGGAACAAATTAACATAGGGTATTTAATAAACCAAATTACTTAATTATTTCATGTATCTAAATTCATAGATGACAGTACGCGTTCTCGTTCAAATCCCGTATGTTTTTGTTATAATAATGATGGCGCCTAATAAATGTATGCAAAGAAAACAACAATGAATCAGTTAATCATTTAATCATTATTAAATAGTGTTCGAACTGGCAGACAGAAATAAATAGGGACATTAATTGTACTTCCCGGGTTTCCCATGGTACCTAGCCTGGCTACATCCTTATTAATTTCTAGCCCAGGAAATGATCAGCTGTTTACATTACTTGTTATTGCACTTTATATAAATCATCGGCAGAGTTCTGTGCGGTGCGTGGTATAGTGGATAACTCTGTTGGCTACCACCAGAAGGCCCGGGTTCGATTTCCCAGTTCTGCGAATAAATTACAATCTGGCGAAACAGGCAATTAAATGAAATAACTGCAACGGAGTTTTTTGGTATTATCCTTGGCTCTCGACAGTACAATAGCTAAGAAGTAAGAAATTAATCAATCCAGGTCGATAATAATAATAATAACAATAAATGGGGATAACTTACCGGATTTTCTTGTAAAATCGATTGACTGCTCAGTCATGCAGTGAAGTTGTTCACAATGATAGCACAGTATTACCACCGCCGCAACACTGAAGTCTTGAGAGGGAAAATTAACGAACTCACTGCTACCAACACTTCAGTAACGCGGGATGCAATTCTAAAACCCATGTTACTTCACCGTTGTAACAACGAAATAGTCCTCGTTTAAAATGTTGCATTATATTAAAATAAGTGCATGAATGTTATGTCTTCAAATAACAGACGAGAGCATTATCATTGTTACGAACAGAAACGTCACTTCGTACTCATTCGGGAAAATGAAAATATATTTATTCACAAGAAAAATGCACACACATTACAAATAACACTCAAAAGACTCCATCTTGGATGCACTGTTCCTTGTCCTTCTTTTCTCACAAAAAACAAAAATAACTGTTGCCAACTGTCTGTCACATCCTCCCACCGTTGAGGAAAGACATCCTCAACAAGACATCCTAAACTACTCCACATATCTTGCAGGAACATTGACAGTTCTACCCGAACGTGTAGTCTTTGGGGGTTGAACACCAGTTCCAGTCGGCTCTCCTAAAGCAGTAGCCGTTTTCTTATTCAAGCCAGTCCTTAAAGGTGTGCTGTCTTCATCAGGTACTTCTAGTGGGTAGAGACGCTGTATCGGTCTCAAGAGTTCTCCTTTAGATGTAACAACCCTTGCAAGTCTTGTATTACCATCAGTTCCAGGGAACAAGTCCACAATTTTTCCAAGGGGCCAATCTATCCTCTTAGTGCCATCTGATCCAACTAGGACAGTGTCACCTCTCTTGAACAAAAGAGTTGGTTTACAACTCGGTTTACCGAGTGCCAAAAGTCCCAGATATTCCTGCTGGAATCTTTTTTTCAATGCCATTCTTAGGTTCAGAAGATGACGATTTCTTTGATTCAGGGTTATAGCATCCAATGCATCACATTCTGGAACTCCAGTTGTCTTAATTTCTTGTAGAAAGCAGGCAGGGGTGAGTGGACTTATATCTTCACATCCATCGGTCAGATATGTTAGCGGTCTTGCATTTATGGTGGCTTCTATACTGCAGAGAAGGGTAAGCATTTCTTGGTAAGTTAGACAGGCTTTACCCAAAACTCGTTTCAGAAGCTGTTTAATTAGACGTATTAACCTTTCCCAGAAGCCTCCCCACCAAGGAGCACTAGGGGGATTAAATCTCCAAGTAATACGTTCAACCGAATGGTGTTTGGAAATATTCTCCCAGTCAACACTTTGAAACGCGTTATCTGTACCCGTGAAATTTGTACCATTGAGTAAATCACAGAGGGGCGTCCTCTTCTTGCTACAAACCGCCGGAACGCTTGCACAAACGCCTCTGTGGAGAGAGAAGAAACCATTTCGAGATGAACAGCACGATACACCGCACATGTGAAAACTACAATCCAAGCTTTACTTTCATCCCTCAGGAACACCGGACCTGCCAAGTCCACTCCTATCACTTCAAATACACAGGCTTCCCGTATGCGGTCCAGGGGCAGAGGGGCCTGAGCGATTTCGGTATGTTGTCCATCATGCCTCCGACACTTGACACATTTTCTTATAATTTTTCTAAGTGTCCTCCTTCCACCGATGATCCAGAAGCGTTGTCTCAGATGATTAAGAAGAAGTTGTACTCCAATGTGATTTTCTTTCACGTGCTCATCCATAATCAAGCGAGAGGTGATGACATGGTTCGCCGGGAGAATCATTGGGAACCTGAATTGCTTCAAATCTTCTCGCAGTAGTAGTCTCGTTTTAACCCTGAGAACACCATCTTCCAGGAATGGATGTAGTGAAGATAGACGTTTATCATCTAATCCGTGGAAGCTTTCTCATTGAATTATAGAAATGAGTCTAATTTCAGCCCTTTCTAACTCTTCAACTTGCAGATTTTCTTGCGAGATCCTCTCACGTCTAAGACAATTCTTACAGAAACGAAGAATTCATGCGATTAGATGAACTATTCTGTGATAGCTGGAAAAATACCTGGCATACCAGAGGGGACCTTCATTGGTTACAGTCATAGAATTCACAGGGTTTTTCTTCATTTCCTTTGCGATACTCTCTTCGTCATACACCACTTTTGTTTGAGGCCAACAATCTGGAGATTCGTACAACCAGGCAGGTCCCTCCCACCATCGAGAGGCTACTAATTGCGAAGCAGAACAGCCACGTGACGGTAAATCAGCTGAATTCAATGAACCTGGAACATGTCGCCAGCAGTTTAAATTGGTCAAATTCCTGATCTCATTCACACGATTGCGGACAAACACCGACCAGTTCTCAGTCCTGCAGATCCATGCTAGAACTGTGGACGAGTCAGACCAGAGAAAAAACTCATGAACTTCCAGTGAAATTGATTCCAACACACATTTAAGCAACCGTGCACCAATTGTAGCAGCCAGCAATTCCAATCTGGGGATTGTCACTTCCTTGATGGGGGCCACACGAGATCTTGCATCACATAACTGTACACTCACTTGATTGTTGGAATCGCATCTTATGAAGACTACTGCTGCGTATGCAAGTTGGCTGGCATCACAGAAGACATGAATTTGCACATGGTCACTTCTTCCAAACCATCGAGGAATCTTGATTTCTACCAGGTGAGGTAGATCCTTTACCCAGGCCAGAAACTCGTCTCTGGACTTCTCATCAACTGCACTATCCCATCTTATATGAGTCTTCCAGGTCCTTTGAATCAACAGTTTAACACAAAGGGTGACAGGACATGTCACACCAACTGGATCAAAAATTCGATGTGCGAGTGACAGAATTGTCCTTTTCGTCACTTCTCCCACCTGAAGGCTATTCAACCAATGCAAATTTAAAGTAAGTGTATCCTCCTGTCGATCCCATAACAGTCCCAAAAACAGATGAAAGGGTAGCAGACTGGTCATCATCCTGAGAGAACTGCCATCCTCTCTAATTAAAACTGCCTTCTGATAATACCCTACTAGCTTGATTGATAAACTCGCCCACCTCCGATTCCCTGTCAAGGCTAGTGACAACGTTGTCCACGTAGAAGCTCTGTAGAAGTCTCTCGATGAATAGGGGATTGAATTGCGGGTTTTCCAAGTACTTCTTCAGGTGATACTCCAAGACAGCCACCAGGAGAAACGGACTACAAGTTAAGCCGAAAACCAGCCTGGCATGCTTGAAGATCTTGTAATTATTCCCAACGTCCTGCCACATCAGGAAGCAGATATAGTTTCGATCTTCTTTCCGTATGCTTATCTGAAGGAAGGCCTTCTCAATGTCTGCAATAATTCCTACTTTCCTCTCTCGGAATCTAAGAAGAATAGCAGGGATTAGCTCAATCAGGTTGGGGCCATCATACAAACAATCGTTCAAAGCAGGGGTTCCCGCTTCCTTCGCTGAGGCGTCAAATACAGGACGAACAGGTGTCGTTGAACTATTTTCCTTCACAACAGCTCGATGCGGTAGATAGTGTCTGAAGTTTTCATCCTCCTGAACCGGTTCAATAACACCAATCCTTTCCCATTCGGTGAAAATATTTTCATACGTCTCGCCTAGTCCAAAATTTTCCACTTTCTTCCTTGTGTTGACTAACCTCTTCTCAGCCATGACCCTGTTAGATACAAGAAATGATTTGTTTTCTTTCCAGGGTAAATGGACTTCATACCTAAATTCTCCATTAATAGACACGGTTTTCTGAAAGTGCTCCATTGTTGCAAAGTTTTCTTCAGTTTTAGTTTTCCTTACGGCAGGATCGCTGATACCTAGCACGTCCAGTTCCCACAGATTTTCAACTGAAGCATCTCTGATAAAGAGAGAAGTGACGAGGTTGGTCATGCTTGATTGATCTCCGGAAACTATTTTACCCATCACAGTCCACCCCAGCAGAGTCTCAATACATACAAGACCTTTGCTTAGTGTACACGTTTGTCCAGTCATTAACTTTCCAGCGACATCAGCGCCTATTAATAGTTCAATGGGACCTTCAGTATCATAATTCTGTATCCCTTTTGCTCTTAGTTCTTGCAACCATGGGCCCTTTAACATAGTATTGTACCCTGTAATTACTTGTTGCCCTAAGACTTCAAAATTGCAGGCATAAGGCTTTCCTAAACTCTCTATGTAGATCCTATAGCACATATGCTGGCTCTCTTCGGTGACTACCCCACCAAATAGTGAATGGTGTAGCATTTCTGTGCGATGACTACTGTAACCTAACTTCTGTGCCACTGATTCAAGCATATAAGATCTCTGACTGCCAGTATCCAGTAGAGCCCTTACCTCCATTGCAGAGGATTCTCCAATGGCCTTCACCTTTAATGTTTGCAAAATAACACCTTGCACACCACTACGTTCTTCATTTGAAATCAAAGAATGAGACTGAAGTTTCTCATTGGTAGCTTCAGAGGAATGTGTTGGGCCTAGACATATTAGGCTGTTATGTTTTTTGCTACAGGAATCACATTTTAACTGACTTCTGCACATCTTTGAAACATGTCCTTTCTTCAGACAGAGAAAGCATGCTCTCTTATTCTTCACAATTGAGACTCTCTCCTTTAAAGCCATCTGCTTTGCCACGGAGCAGTTTGAACTAGCATGGGACCTATCACAAAATATACAGTTTAGTTTAAGATTACAATCCACAAGTGCAGCTGCGGTAGGTGGCGATTCACTGTAAATGTCAATTTTCTTCGTACCTTTTGACTTGTCAGGATTCACATTGATGTTACCTTTACTTGGGATGGCCAGTTTGATCCTTTCCTCACTCTCTACTTCATTTTCCAGGAATTTCATCAAACCTTTAAGACGTTCACTAGGTTCACATTCCTTCCCACCGCCACTCCTCTGCCAGGCACGTAACACATCTATAGACAAGCATGATTCAATCATAGGAAATAACATTGCTGCATATTTCTCGGAAGTTACACCAAGGCTCTCCAAAGCACCAAGTTGAGTTTCGAGTCTGTCATATAATGATGAGATGTCAAGACTATTACAAGAATTCATCATTGTCAATAGTTCTCTAGTGTAGACTTCCACCAACAAAGAATCTTTGCCAAAACGTGATTTAAGTTTCTGTATTGCTTTAGGGTAATTTCCACTTGTGGCTGGAAAACTATCAACGATGTCGCGAGCTTTGGAGTTTGGCAATGTTGCTTGGATAAGATATTCGTATTTATCGGCATTATCTAACCCTTCATCTTCATCAATCTTTTGAAATTGATTCCAGAAACCTAACCAATCTCGTAGATTTCCACCAAATTTTCGGAATTCGATCTTTGGAAGGCGATATTTACTTTTTAGGTTATGAGTGTTACTGGTGCTTACTGTTGACTGGACTTCGTCTTCACGTTTTCTCTCCATTGCAAGAGCATCGGAAACAGCCGCTGCTAACATATGAAACTTGCGTTTACAGTCATCTACTCCGTCTACTTCTGTGATCAGATCTTCTTCTGACACCGCATCTTCCATGAGGTGTTGGAAGATCTCCTGGTCCAGATTACTTATGAGGTTAGCCTTCTCTTCCACTAAGGCGTAATCTCCTCGGATAGCGACTATGTCCTTTATTTCTTTCTCCAACAAAACTTGAAGTGAAGCTACAATTTTCGTGAACGATGCACGGTATACACCACGTTTTCTTATCAAACTTCGAATATCGCTCATTTTCCTTTCTATATCCTGTCACGGTCGCCAGATGTTACGAACAGAAACATCACTTCGAACTTATTCGGGAAAATGAAAAGATATTTATTCACAAGAAAAATGCACACACATTACAAATAACACTCAAAAGACTCCATCTTGGATGCACTGTTCCTTGTCCTTCTTTTCTCTCACAAAAAAACAAAAATAACTGTTGCCAACTGTCTGTCACAATCATATTAATATTCTTAGTGCATGGGAGCATGGAGAGTTTGATAGCGCATGCGCAAGTTTGGACTCTGCCGGGCTGAGTCCAAGGAAACAGTGTCTCCCGCGCTCCTAACCTCACACACTGCCGCCCATCAGAGTGATTCCCTAGTGGCTGACTCGCGCAACTTCACGTCATCTTCGGACGGAACGTCGAGAGTCCCAACTATACATGCACCTGAAAACATTGACCCGCGAACTGCTCACCGGAAACATTGACCGTAGTTTGTTAGTAACGAACGTAATCCTTCGTACTGAGAATGGTTAAACTTCTACAATGAAAAGTAATTCTCTTAACATTACTAGTACATTTTAACTTAAGATATGGAATAAAAACAATAGTTTCCCTCCATTCTCTGGGAAGGGCTCCGTCCGAGAGTCCTGATAGGCCGGCCGCCACTGCTATACAGAGTAAATCTGGAATCAATTAAATGTCTCAAAATATTTAATAATAATATAAGATTACCGTTCCACACTGATGTAAAATCATAACAATGTCGTAAAGTCAAGACCACAATTGTCTATAACGTTACAATATGCTTTAACAAACTCGTTGTTATACAAATATTCCATATATCTGAGTTCAAGATTGGATCGTGACGTCTATAAAAATCGACGACCAATAAATAAATTAAATCTTCCAATGAGATTTATGTCTTCATAAAAATTCTTTAACGAAAGAACAATGCTATTCCATAATAAAATTGTTATCTGATATTAATGCATGTCAATGCAATATCATAGTCTCTGTAGCTTAAATTCACTTGGCAAATCGATGAAATCGTCAGTAATGTTCTTGCCAAAACGATCGAAAGTCGATAAGATTATAGCACAATCAAAGATAGCTTCATCTAAAATATCTTCTCGCAGAAAAATACCCAAGTCTGATCCTCTAAAACGAATGGTAAAAATCGTTGAAGATGATAACCAGAATATAAATCCGCAAATAAAATCCATGGAAATTGGATTAAATAAAAGTCGAAGAATATCCAAAATATGGAAATAAATTCCATAAGACTATCTAGAAGTTCTAAAACGCAGAATAAAATTAATGTTGGATTGGCAAACGAAAATACCCAACACTGAAGTTCATATAAAAATATCTAAATCCATTCGATGACAAACACCTATTCTAAAATAGCAAATTGGTGCTCAAACATGTTATCAATCTACTTAAAACTACATAATAGTGTATGTCTTCGCTGTTCCTTGAAAGAAGTTCTGGTTGAATTGTAGCGTATAGGAATTACCCAGATGGAATGGTAATTCTGTTCCAGGAGAGGATCGAACTGTTGTTCCCCACGATCCACGGACAGTTCTCTCGGGCATCGAACTCGCGTTCCCCCAAGAACACCCACTGCTGCAGTGGACTCAAACTGCCTCTCTCCCGTCCGCTCGTACTGCCATCTTCTTCCATCGGGAAGCGTCTTCTTAATTCTTCTTTAGACGACTCTTGTAGAATTCAGTTGAGAATGAGCAATAGCGTTGAAAGATGTTCGTATTTGGAAACCACATATTACTTCGAGGGTGTAATGAAGTCGCTTGGTTGCAGAATGTCACGATATAACTGGACATAATTTTGTAGCGTTCTAAGTTCATGTTGAAGGTTGCTCTGTGAAGTCACTATGCTTCCATTCTGTATACCCCAGGCACATTATCTACTCACTCATGACAGCTAACATTATAAAGTTTAACTGCATTATTAAGAATGTAGAGTCAAGACCAACTACAATACTCAGACCTTAATGTAGAAAAAACATGGCTGCGATGGTTGCCCTACCAATAGCTAAGATCATGTCATCGGGGTTGTCACAGCTCGTGTAAATTATTATTTTTACTCACATAAGAGCATAAAAGATACCACAAGACGAGACTAGGTTCCGAAGAAATATGCATCAATAATTTAGACTTACATGAATTAATTTATCTATATAGTGCTGGCCTCGAATTATAGGTTTCTTCGTCTTCACCCAAGGGGTAGCTACAATAGTCTCGCTGTTTCTGTGGTTGAATAAGAAACTTATGGCTAGTTATCACGATCTGTATTTAAGTTCAGTAATTATAGATTAATATTATTAGCATTAGGAGAGAAGAAAGTACCCGGTTACTGAATTGATGTCCCAGCACATGCAGAGTATTTGTGTACACAATCGGAATGAGAATAGTTGCCTGAAATAATCGAACCAACGCTATAGAGATAAAATTCAATTAAGACCTCTCGTAGAATTGTCTAAAATCTCGGCTAAAGCATCACACCAAATTAGTTGATTGAAAATAATATGCAAAGAAGTTGTCGTGTGGATATCTGAACATAATTATGGAGATTACCACACACAAAGGACACGATAATATGTTACCATCTAACCTATTAAACATTCGCTCTTACCGTTTGGAATAGTTGTACGCTGAAAATAGTAGATTTAGTAAAGTAATGTAGGTAGGAAAGCACCATCTCCCTCTTACAGAATTATCGCGGCACACCATCTCGCAATATAAGTACATAATTGGCAAGTTACTCACAACACTTTATTACACACATCATTATAAAAATAACTTGCAAGCTGTAAAAATCACAAAAGTATGAATAATGACGGAACACAATGAGTTCAATGTTTGGCAAAGGGGAAACATCTTTCTTAACCGATAAAACAGAAGTTCACTGTAATATTTGGCGTGTATACAAGGCAGTGTAGAACATCTGCTAGACTGGTAGGGATTTACGGAGGCACATGAAGCTGAGCGTTCAAAATAACGTCAACGGTTTGGTCTTGCCGTAGATGCTCATTGCGTTTTCCCTTTACGTACTTAAGTTCGACACTTCCGGTACTGAAGTGTACTAAGCTATTATTATATTGTCACTAACTAGCAAATCATTGCGGTTTATATTCTTGAGACACTTCTATTAATGCTTTAGTCTTAGGTACTTCAACATCTGCAGTAAATAACACAATGCCATCGGTCGACTGAACAATCATCACACAGTCGAACCGGTATCGAAGCGTATTATCACATATTTACACACGATTGCAGTACATT
The DNA here is from genome assembly GCA_946902985.2 of Meconema thalassinum. Classification (NCBI taxonomy): domain Eukaryota; kingdom Metazoa; phylum Arthropoda; class Insecta; order Orthoptera; family Tettigoniidae; genus Meconema; species Meconema thalassinum. The sequence continues at coordinate 1,530,549,286 of OX336388.2, forward strand.
AACGCGAACTGGACTTAACAGACACACTGAAGACATTAAATATTACAGATGAGCAATAGTTTATCCCAACTTTCATCAAACGAAGCTAATCAAAGCTAATATTGTATCCCAGCAACGAATGTAAACAAACAATATCTCGGGCTTCCGCATACGCCATTTTCACACTTTCGATGCCTGCATGAAGGTCTGAGTATTGTAGTTGGTCTTGGTAGAGTTGAGATCATAGTGAATATCCATAGAATCGATATCTCACTGAACTGAATATACGGCCTGAATAATGGTAGAATGCACGAAGCCTTATGAATGTCGATTGTTCTTCCCTGCTGCACGAAATGTCTCCACAGCGCACACGCTGTCTGGACCGTGGCCTACGATATACTCAAGGCCTGGAAATAGAGCGGAGACTTGGTACGCCAAACTGGTAGCTCCACTTTACGCCACTAGGATCGCGGCTCGGTGCCCTAGTTGTCTGCCTTTGACTATGCGTTACATGCAACTCAAGTACATTTAATACATGTTTTTAGCACTTCTTACCTGTTTTCCTCCAGTTTCCCCCAAATGATGAATACGGCTCTCTCTTGACTGTATTTCACTTCACTTAAGAATTTTTCTGTCAAGTGTTTTACTTCTTAAAGTCAGAAACGTTGCACTATTGCCCGTGTGGTTCACACCAATATTCTTTAAAAGCGGCCTTAAGAATTTTTGCAGAAGAACTACGGAGAGAGAATTGTCCATACACACTTCGCATTTTGTGTGCTCGGAAAACGTGTCAGTTAAAATATTTGTGAAATTTGACACTAAATATTTTCGAGACATGAACTTTACGGCTGTTGTGACAAAGTGAGAAATGGTTTCCAACAGATAAATAAAAGAAGCTTTGGGATATCTTAATCCCCCTCTGTCTTGAAAATGTATTATACTAAATGGAAGGCTTGAATTTGCTGGAGCTGATATTTTCTCTAAGCAACCTTCACAGTCTGTTCTCTCTTCTGCCACTCTTACAAGAAATCCCGCTACCATTGCAATTGAAATGGAAGATAGAGACGCTGGCTTTTCTGAAAACAAAAATAGAGATTTTAATGCTAAAATGTCAACCATAATATTTTATTTCAATGAACTTAATATAGGCTATATGCCCCATATTCTTACCTTGAACAGGGCTTTCAAGAATCTCCGAGACATGTGCCGGAAGCTGGGGTGTTTCTTTAGCATTAGCAGGGTTTTGCACCTTCCGCAATTTTTTAGACTTCAGAAACTTGGTCAAGGCGCCTGTTGCGACTGCATCTTCCCTCAGCTCCACATTCCCACTTCTAGAAGATGCGATAATTCCTGTGCTAAGTATTGACTCGATGGCATGCAGGCATGATCTCACGTCCATCATGTCATTGTTACCTCCCTTATTTCTCAGGTGACTGAAGAGCAGTTCTACATCGTCACTTGAGAGATTCCGCGTAAGCACATAATGGAAGTCGATACTGATTAGAAATCGTATGCAGGACACGGTTGATGAAGTTGTTAGCACCAAAAGCTTGATAAGTTTCCTTTGTAAGTCTCATCTTTTCATCGGGATAACTTTGAATCTGTGACAGGTAGAGCAGAAATTCATTGGTCAGCCATGAAAGTCTCTCATCATTAACTTCACTGAAAATAAGCTTGTCTGTGTTTCTGGAATGAAGTCCGTGTGTGGTATTGCAGATAACATGAATATCAAACCATTTTCTAAAAATTTCCAAGAATTTTGTTGTTTCGTGTAGGCTGTCCTTATCTTTAACTTTCTCTGGGGACACGACTTCCATGCTCTTAAGCCCTGCTATTGTCTCTGGAGTAAACACCAATTTGGCTCTTGCCACATTCATTTTTTCTAAATTGCTTGGATATACAACCTTCCTGCTTAATTTTCTAACTGGCTTTACTACTAGCTTTTTCTGTACGTGGTACAGATTCTTGAGATGATCACTAGTTATTAAATTGTCATCTACATTGAAGTTCCTACTCAGATATTGTGATCGTACATTCTTAATGATGTGACTCGGATCGAAACTAAGAAAAAGTGGCCTCTGCTCGTCTTTCAGGTGAAAGCTCGAATTTGTTCAAGTAATAAATTAGCCTTCAAGTCCCCACGATCCGCTTCACTCTTGAGCTTCGATATTTGAACATCGAGTTTGTCCTGACGTTGCACTGAATGTAATTTTTGTTTCAATGAAATTTTCTTCTGATTCAATGACTTAATTGTAGTTCTGTATACTGTATTTTTTCTTAGTGCCCTCCTTAATTTTAATTTTGTTGACTTGAAATAAGTTTGCTTGATTGTAGAACATTGCGTTTCTACACTAACACGTGGTTGATCATGGTTTTCTTCAATTCGTTCATCACAATAGTCTTCCGTAAAATTTAAATTACCTGAACATTTCCTTTTATTGTTAATATGTAGTCTATGTCTCTATCGACACGTGCTCTTTTGCGCGTATTTCTATTTATTTGTGCTTGTTTATGTTCGGGGTAGTCCTCAAAATCCGTCAGAATTGCGTTCGGTAAAAGCGTTCCCTTTGTAGTACTTATACTAAAATCAGAATACTTGAAATGCTTGCTACAAATTGTAGAAGACCGTTTTGGTGTCCACAAAGACCCTGGCTTTACCCCCTCACGTGAAACAGCCAGAACCCATTGTTTCAGTATGGCATTGTTCAATGGAAATTTATGAAACGAAAGTCCATTGCCTTTAACTTGACGAGATTTACAATACGGCACGCTACAGTAGACCATTTTTGACGAACACAATAATAACACTAATATTTACACATAAGTTACTATTTTAGAATCAATCAGTGATTTATATCTAAAGTATTTATCACACATACATGTCACATTTACGCTAGTACACTGGATTAAAACTTGCTTTTCACTACGTCTTATTCACAAAGACCACTTAACACCCATCTCAATATCAGTCAAACAGCAGTCTACTGCTCTTAACGAAAGCACAACTATAATACGACACGCTTCGCCAGTCAATTTGAAACTCACCTTAGCTTTCTCTCTCATTAGGACACCGTATTTACCGCCAAATACAGACACACTAATCACATTGTGCGTAATGCAAACTGTACGATTAAGGGCGCCAGACAGCGAACCTAGTGGCAAAATGCGAAACAAGTTCGAACCATCGCTCGTAATGTTGTCTGGCGCCTCATTTCCAGGCCTTGTATATAACGTAGGCCACGGTCTGGACTCTCTTCACTGCGTAAAATACACGTCGCTCTTGTGGCGGCGCGATAAACACCTTTCTCTTGCGTTAGATTCACGTATACTAAAACCGTTGAATCTCGTAAACTGGATAACATAAATCCGCTACGAAGGCTTTCCTGCAATACTGGCACTATGCACAAGCTTATTCTAGCTTCAAATATAAGCTGACTTCGTAATAACGCACTCGCAAGTAGTATTAATAAAGTACTGCGTTTATAATTTGCTCCATTATAGTACGGGTGATATGAGCATCTAGCCTGCTGAAGCCTCGGTTTTGCCACCGGACTTACCTCAATCGTGGCCCCGCATGGCCTCGCAGAGCTAACTTGCTAATCTCCACGGTCGCACCTCGCTGAATCTGTAGTCGGTTATGAGCCCTCTTCACTGTGCTCTGCCGTCGATCAGAATGATTCTCCGCCATTTTTCAAGAGTGGGGATGGATCACGCGAGCACACAATAATGCTTAATACTTCTTTCTGAAGTCCATAATCACTGTATTATCATTTTATCACAGTAAATACTTAAATTAGGCATCTTTTCATGTTATAATAATTTACGGTATTCATACGGCCTAAAAGTTAATAGATAACTATCCCAGTTAAGATTCCAGGGTCTTCCGACATAGAAGTCTATCAGTGTTCTGACAATTAGCTCGTGGATACCGTATTCATTCTAAAATAGGCGCGGTATCACTTCGTCGCTAAGGTAAATTGACCTTGCTAGGACGACCCATAATGCATCATAGACAACTGAGCTAAATTCTCTTTTTCTGTCTCCAATCCAGCTCCTATAATCTCATGCATTTCCAATACTATTGAGTTGATACTGGCCTCGAAATTCATCATAAAATAAGCCGAATTCGGGCTCAGTACGGTACACAATTGTTATTGCTGAAATTATTTGTAAAATTGAAATTGTATTATCATGTCAAATTCAGGAATGAAAGGTTTCAAAATCACAGAAGAAATACGAAGTAGGCTACTTGCAATTGAGCCATAATATCTTTCTATACTTTTCGTTGCACAAATCACACCGGTATTTCTCTAATTAATTATAATGCTACTCAATTTTACGGAAGAACAAGCTTTTGATAGGCTCAAGAATTTGATATAGCATAGCTATTTAAAATTATACCCATACTAGTAACCCGCCCTGGCTTCGCCCAGTATCTTTAAGGGTTTACCCAGCGTAAGCTTGAAAGGCTCACGGACAGCAGGTCCCAGATGTAATTGAGAAAAGCCGAGGTGATCAGCGATATTCCAAACACATATGCTCTTCTCTGAAGTCTTAACACGACACGACTCGAAAGTTGATGCTGGCCGAAGCTGGGGGTGATAGACTCGCTTGCTACCTCGAAAACTCGCTCCGAAGCTAGTAATTTATATTTCAACTGAATGGAGATTGTTGGAAGAAATGAAAACGTAAAATCACTTATAGTGGGCGATGTATTAAAGATAGAGATTTGCTGTCGCGGACCTTTTTGTAGAACTTTTCATGCTGACCAATCCTTACACTCATAGTTGGCCTATACTGTGAAACAATGGTATTTCGGATTTGTCTAGCAACAATAATAATAACAAGTATGATAATAATAATAATAATAATAATAATAATAATGTAAATAAATCACCAACACAAGCTTGCAAAAGTAACAAATTTAAACTTTACCACCAGAATGTTCAGTCTCTCTATAATAAAATTGATTACATAAATCTAATGCTTGAAAATGAACTTAAAGACATCTCAGCACTATGCATTTCAGAACATTGGCTGAAAGAGGAACAACTCGAATTAATTCAATTCTCAGGGTTTATACAAGCTAGTAAATACTCTAGAACTAATTAAATTAAAATGGCGGATATGTGAAAGGTTTATATTCTAAACGTAAGCAAAATTAAGAAATTACGCAGGTTTACCGAGGGTTACGCGAGTGACTAAATTGTTAAATATTGTGCGAACAGTGTAGATAAAATACGTAAGAGAAATACAATACACAACTTGTTAAAAGAGAAGACATATAACATTTAATATCATGACGGTCAACTGTGCTCCTTGCGACAAAAAGATCAAGAACAATCAGCAAGCTGTAGGATGTGATGGTGAGTGTGGACGCTGGTTCCATGTAACATGCATGAAAATGAGCAAAGACACGTACCAACAATTCCGGAAAGATGATAGTTTCAAATGGTCATGCAATCGTGAAGACTGCCTCCCGCAACATAACCTCAAAGAGGTTATGGCATCATTTTCCCAGAAACTTGAGGAATTTCTTTCGGCGATGAGAGAAGAAAATCACGAGGTAAAAAAAACTAGCAACTTTCTTATCAGAAAAGTATGATGAACTCCACCGGGAAATTGAAACTCTGAAGAAAGAGAGGAAAACCGTCAAGGTCGCAGAAATGGCAGCATCTAGAGATATCAACGAATTGGAGGAACTAAAACAGTACCAGCGCAAGAACAACTTGATAGTATATGGAATACCCACTGAAAGAGAGGAGAATGTATTTCACAAAATCTCGGACATGGGCAAGGCGTTAGGAGTTGAAATCACCAGGGCAAACATAGACGCAGCTCACCGCCTCCCGTCAACAAAGCCTGGGCCTCAACCGATAATTGTGAAATTAAATAATAGGTGGAAGAAGGAAGAGATTCTCAGTTGCAGAAGACAAAAGAAAACCCTGAAGACGAGTGAAATTGGTTACAGTGATGGTGGTAATATATATATCAATGAACACCTGGCCCCAGGAAATGAAACCATCGCCAAAAAGTGCCGTGAATTGAGACAACAGGGAAAAATCTTTGCAACTTGGGTCAGAGACTGCAAAATATACATTCGGAAAAATCAAAATGGTCCCTCAAAGCTTATATCAAGTGCTGAAATATTGGATGAACTCGCCCTCTCAAACTAAAATCCATGTAATAGTAAGATATCTACTAATTATCCCATATGGAACTAGAATTACAGAAATTAAATTTTTTAGGTAATGCAAATAATAATACACTAGAGTTTACCGAAAGTAACTGTAATACACTTAGCGATTATTATAAAATTAAGGACAGTAAACAGATAATAACCGATACCAGTACACTAAAATGCGTACACATAAATGCACATAGCATAAAAAACAAGTTCGATGATATCCACATAATTTTAGACAGAATCAAAGGGGTAGATGTCCTAGCAATCTCAGAAAATTGGTTAACACAACAAACAAAAATGTTTTTCAATATTAAGAAATATGTTGCATATCACATAGTTAGAAAGCAAACTGGAGGGGGAGTATCTTTGTATATTTCAAACAAATGTAGCAGTACCCTTGTAAAGGAAATAAATTCCACCCACATCATACTGCATATTACTGTGAGAAAAGGCCATCAAGAATACAATATAATCACTGCTTATAACCCTCATAAAAGCAACATTCCACACTTTCTAACTTATCTCGAAGTAATTATTAGTTCTTACTCAACGAATCCTACTATAATACTAGGTGATATGAATATTGATCTATTATTTGGGGACAGATATACTAGTAGTTATATTAACCTAGTCAAATCATACGGTCTAGTATTATGTAATACAAAATATCCAACTCGTGTAACACAAACTAGCTCTACTCTAATTGATCATGTATTGGTGACCGACTGTGACAAAATATGTAATGTCTATAATATTGATATTGATTTGAGCGATCACCATTTACTAATCTGTGAAATGAGAAACAAAATGATAAGCAGGAACTCAATATGTGATGATAGGCCAATAGAAAAGGATAAAATTAACTACTAAAAACTTAATAAATATTTAATAACTCAAGAATTTGCATGCAATGAAACTAACGTAAATGACTACTACAATAAATTCTGTGATTTTATTAATAAAGGAATAGAAGCCTGTACTATGAAATAAACAAATAAGGAGCCAAGTGCCCCACCAATAAAACCCTGGATCACACAAGATCTTTTAGCACTAATACACAGGAAAGATAAGATATATACAAAAACCAAAGTTAAAAAACCATCTGCAGAAATTTTAGAAGAATATAAAATTATTAGCAGCCAAGTTACAAAACTTAAGAGAAACCTACAAAGAAACTACTTTGACCAAAAAATTCAAAATGTAAATAATCAGAGGGAAGTGTGGAGTGTTGTTAATGAGATGTTAAATAGGCCAAAGAAGGGGAAAAATGAAATTGTCAAACTTATAGTCGACGGCACAAATATCGAAAAAAAAAGGAAAATATATGTGATGAAATTAATAAATATTATGTCAATATTGCTAACAGTATATGGGAAAATCAAGGAAACGGTTCTACCTCGGACATTACAAGCTATAAAAATACTACTAGCACTAAGACAATCTTTAAGTTACCTACTGATGCCAATGAAATACAATCAATTATAAACTCCCTAAAACACAAAAACAATATAAGTGAGGACAACACTACTAATGTCATGCTACAATTGTGTCTTGAGGGCCTTACACCATATCTTGTCAAAATAATAAATCTTTCACTGATGACTGGTATATTCCCCGATGCCTGTAAAGTCTCTAGGGTGGTCCCGATCTACAAAAAGGAGAAAAAAACCCACCCATCAGATTACAGACCCATTAATATTATATCTGCCATCAGCAAGGTTCTAGAAAGCGTTGTTAAACGAAGACTTATGAATTTCTTTATGAAAAATGATTACTTTGCAAACTGCCAATATGGGTTTATTCCAAATAGAGGAGCTGATAGTGCTATATTTGAAGTAGCAACTGATGTATAAAAGGCATTAGATGAAAACAAACTAGCTGCTGGTGCATTAATTGACCTTCAGAAAGCCTTCGATCTGGTTAACCGTAAGATTCTCCTTAATAAACTAGAATTTGCAGGCATCAGAGGAGTGGCATATGACTGGTTCAAGAACTACCTCACAAACAGAAAACAATATGTTGTAAAAGGACCTCAAATGAGAATTGACACAGGAGTACCTCAAGGTTCTGTATTAGGACCAATTCTTTTCTTGGCCTATATTAATGATGTAGTAATATTAGATTTGAAAGGCAAGCTTAAACTATTTGCAGATGATATTTTTACACTCTATCTGGGAACATCTGAACAGGAAATTATGCTAAATATTAATTATGATCTCAATAAGCTGGTGGATTGGTTGAGAGCACACAAAATGGTTATCAATATCACTAAAACAATATATTTATTCTTCCATAAACCATCATACAAGATTGAGACCACAAACATAGTCAACATAGCCAACAAAGAAATAGAAAGGGTTAAATCGGCAACATACTTAGGTATCACACTAGATAGTACACTAACCTGGGAAAATCATGTAGAAAATGTAAAACATAAAATCAGCCCTATAATAGGTATTATTTTCAGATTAAGATATAGCTGTCTTACTAGCCAACAATTGAAAAATATATACTTTGCTCTGATACATTCACATCTAATGTACATTAATTTCATATGGGGGTATTGTAAAAGGAAGGAAGGAAGATTGTAGTTTTACGTGACCGTGAATCTTGTGATTATGAGCCACGGGACCTCCTTTTTACGTGGAATCCGAACCACAGGACATGGCATTTAACTTCGAAAATCTCACATGCATTGACCGGGAATCGAACCCGGACCGCCTTGGTGAGAGGCATACAGCTAGACCGCTGAGCCACCACGCCCCTGGGGGGGGGGTATTGTAAGAAGGAGCTGATAAAAGAACTTGAGATACTCCAGAAACGTGCTATAAAATCTATCTTTGGATTTCCTTGGCTCACACCGTCAAATGAATTATACTCAAGAACTAAAATTATGCCACTGCAAAAACAAATAGCTATGTCAGCAACTGTATTTGTATACAAATTAGAAAACAAATTGATACACACACACATCCATTTTACCCAAGCAAATGACATTCATCAATATGCAACAAGAGGAGTAAATCGAATATTCACCTGCCATTCCCAATCCATCAAATTTGGAACTAAAGGAATTATGTCCTCTATAATAAAGGAATACAACTCGCTACCTTTAGGCATAAGGGAAATGTTCTCTATAAAACATTTAAGAGGAAAACAAAAGACTTCCTATGTTACTATGTTACTTGATTGTCCCTAACACGAGCTCAGGCTCATTGGGACCTATGTAAATAAATAAATAAATAAATAAATAATATTAGCCATGGTAGTACTTGTATCTACCTAAGCAATAATTTAGATCATGAACAGTTAACAGTTTATGATTATCTAAGTATGGAACAGGATTTTGAATTCTCTGCCGTAAAAATACATCAGTTTAAGTTAATAATTGTATGCGTATACCGTTCTCCGTCAGGAAAGTTACCTTTATTTATAGATAAATTAGAATTGTTACTCAATAACATGAGCAAAGTAAATTTCGTTATAATAATTTGCGAGGATGTAAATGTGGATTTCTTAAAATTTGATAGAAATTGTGAATTATTAACACAGTTATTAATTTCCTATGAACTGAAATCTACAGTAAATACCCCCAACAAGAATAACAAAATTTAGTAAAACCACTTCTGATCAAATTTTTATAAATACAGATAAATATCACCATTCAATAGAAGTCTATTCTCCGGGTTTTAGTGACCACCATGGACAAATACTGAGTTTTGAAGTACCCGAAACAATCAATAATAATGATAATGGAGTAAAATCAAAGTGCAAATGTTACATATTTCAATGACTTATTAAATAAGGAAACATGGTCAGAAATTTATAAACTAGAAAATGTAAATGATAAATTTAATGCATTTAACAGTACCCTACAACACTATTTTGAAACAGCATTCCCCTTTAGACAAAGAAGTGTTCAAAATAACAAAACTAACAATTGGATAACAACAGGGATTATAAATTCATGTCAAAGAAAAAATTTCTACACAAATTATATAAACAATACCACACAACACCTGAATTCAATTTATACTACAAAAATACACTAGCATATTAAATAAGGTAATAAGACTAGCAAGGAAAATGCATAATGATAATTTTATTTCCCAATCATCTAATAAAAACAGGGCTATGTGGTCCGTGAATAAAGAAAGAAACTGGAAAATCTGCTAAAATACAAAGGAACATTACACTGACCAGAAATAATAAAGTGATAAATAATCCAGAGGAAATAGCAAACACCTTCAATGACTATTTTCTGGAAATTCCACAAAAATTATTAAATAAATCACAGGTAAATACAATAAATTCCAATAATAAATAAATATATGTAGTGATTCTTTATTTATAAATCATGTCACAAGTGAAGAGGTAAGAATAGTTATAAAAGAGCTAAAACATAAATTTTGTGCTGGCATTGATGGCATCGCAGATGCAATTTTAAATAAATGTGCAGAAATTATAATAAATACACTTACACACTTAATAAAGAGTCCAATTCTCTCAGGAACTTACCCGGATATTTTGAAGTTAACAAAAGTAATTCCAGTGCACAGAAACGGTTCAAAAGATGAATTAGATAACTATCGTCCTATTATCTTACCAACTGGTATCGCAAAAATTGTGGAAAAAATCATGTAGAGGAGACTGATAAGTTTTATAGAAAAAAATAAAATATTATCAAACTCACAACATGGATTCAGAACGGAAAAATCTACACAGACAGCAATTTATGAATGTATTAATATTATACTGAAATTAATTGACAATAAGGAACATGTAACTGGCCTATTCTTGGATTTATCGAAAGCATTTGATGTTGTTGACCATAAAATACTCTTTACAAAACTAAATCAATATGGTATTAGAGGTCTAGCTAATAAATGGATAGAGTCTTACTTAACAAGGCGTAAACAAATTGTAAGCTTGAGACACAAGGATGATGGAACCAAATTACTTAATGAAACATTGTCCAATGAGGGAATTATTAAATTTGGAGTACCCCAGGGATCGGTTTTGGGCCCACTAATCTTCCTTCTATATATCAATGATATAACACAGAACGTTCATTCACATAAGGAAATTTTGTTTGCGGACGATACAACACTCGTAATAAAAGGTGAAACTAAATAGGTCATACAGCAGTCTGCTGACTCCGTCACAGGAGAGTTAACCAAATGGTCTCCAGATAATCGCCTCATAATCAACTATAAAAAAAAAACAGTATGTCAAAATTTCCACACTACAGAATAGGAATCCTACGAAGCCCAATATAACATTAAATGGTCATAGAAAATAAATCAGAAACAAAGTTTTTAGGACTATGGATACAACATGACTTGACATGGAATAAACATATACAATATCTGAATACTAAACTGAACTCGATGTGCTTTGCGTTACGTATTTTGAAAACCTGCACTAGCATGCACACGTTAAGAAATACTTATTTTGCTTATTTCCATTCATACTTAAGATATGGGGTCATATTTTGGGGTATGTCACCAGATGTACTGAGCACGTTTAGGATACAAAAGAGGGTGATTAGAATTATGTAAACACTAGAGAATCATGTAGACCTCTGTTTAAAGATTTAAATATTCTCCCACTGCCCTGCATATATATGTTTGAAATTATTATGTTTTTTAAAAAGAATTTAATGAATAAGAATGTTTTTCTTAAAACAAACAATAATGTTCATAGGCATAACACAAGACAAAATCTAAACATTCATATTTCACACACACACACACACACACAAGTATGTATCAAAAAGGAACTTTTCACACAGGAGTTAAATTATACAATAAACTACCTCAGTACCGTATATAAAACTTGCCCCAAAAATAAAAACCTTTGATAGAATGTTGAAAGCTTATCTGCAGTGCCATTGTTTTTACTCTGTAGTTGAATATCTTAGTGTATAGGAGCGATGAAATCTATAATTATATTTTACTTTTCTATTTTAATTGTAATACCTAGCTGTAAGTTGTTGTATTTATAGAATTAAGTTTTAATATTATGATAATAGAGTAAGGTGTAAATAGCTGTCCAATAAGATTGTATCGCTTAAGATCTGTTATTATAATAAGTTATAAATAGTTATAGTATTAGTAATATATACCTATTAGTACTTTTATTTATAGATGTAAATTCTGACGTGTCCTATATCAAAAATGTATTGTTTACATGTATTTGATCAAATGGAATTAATAAAACTATCTATCTATCTATCTATGGTTCATCCAGCGTGAGCTAAAACGGAGCACGGACGACAGGATTTTCTTCGAAATTGTTACTGCTCGGCTTCCTGAGGTCAAAAATGATTTTTTTCTACAGAAACCTTCCTCGAGAAATCCGTTACAGAATGGTGTAAACAGCATCAAAATTCATCCAGTAGTTCTTGAGATTACCCATTACATCCAAGAATCGGTGACTCTGTTCTATACTACAGTATTTCGAGATGCCCGCGACTTTCATTGAAACAAATACATGAATTTATAACTACAGTAGTATGGGCTGTTAATTTTACGTAAGACTCGTTAAATACGTCATACAACTGTACCTAGGGATACTTGTAGAGGAATGAACTAATAAAAACAGGGCATTTTTTTAATGTTCCTATGAATTAAAAGTGTACATTATATCAACATTGTGATTTAACATGACTTATGTTTACAATTGAAATAATCACTCAGGTGAGTTAAAATTCATAAAACCCCTACAAAAGTGATATCATCTTTTTCCGCGAAAGACACGCTCAAGGCAGTTGCCAGATTGCTGGCCGCCGCGAGCACTGGTGTCGCTCCTTCTACCAAGAGGATGAAATTTCGTAACGCAGAGAGCTTCGTGACTGTATTTTAGACAGTAGTAATATAACTCCGTCCTGCCAGGTTTGCCAATCTAACTCTTCCCCTCGAAATATAGCTTATTTCAAACTGAGGCTAGCGCCAAATAATTTTGAATCCCACCTAGCAGGACAATATAAGTTATTTTCTTTTCTTAGCGGGAGAGAAGTTATAAGTAAACTAATCTAGTTTTAATTAAAAATAGCGCGTTTTAATAAGAACTTAGAAAATCCTATTGGTACATTAAAGCTATTTCTGGGATCGTTATTAACTTCTTGAGCAGGAGATCACCGTCAGCCGAGTTGCTTCATATAACGTTAGTACAGTATACTGTATGGCCAACAATAAATTCCCCGAATTACGGTTATCTCCCAGTGACGAATGAGTGAAATTTGTCGCATGTGTAGTGTAAGCAACTAAATCTTTTTCCGGCTGCATGTAGCATTTGTAAGGTAAAAAGGACTTAGTAGGTGACAAAAATCTACGAAAATGATATTTTAGGCGTTCAGAGCTAATTGCAATATAAAGCACAGGATCTTGATGAAAAAAAAACCGTGAATATACCCAGTCTAGCCATAAATACTGTTACAACTTAAAAAGTGAAAAACGCGAATATTATGAGAAGTATGTTAATTTGCTGTTAGTATGTTGTTCTTACAGGCATTCTTTACACAAATCACCAATCACTTTTCGAAATGATCACCTTTGGCACTGATGCAGGCTCTGAGTCTTTGTGGCCACTCGTCTGTGGCGGAACGGAGGACATCAAGGGGAAAATCCGCCACTGCTGACAATAAGGAACGCTTTAAGCTTCCAATGGTGGGGTGTCTCTTCTTGCAGACAATGCCCTCAAGCACTGACCACAGTCGGTAGTCCAAAGGGTTCAGGTCCGGACTGCTACTGGGCCAATCTTCAGTTGAAATGAAGTCGGGGACATGACGCTGAAGCCACCCTTGAGTTGACCTAGCCTTGTGGGCTGGAGCAGAATCCTGCTGGAAAGTCCAGGATTGGTTTTGAAACAATGTGCCACTTAAGTTCTTCAGAATAGGCTCCAAAACGGTGCTTTCGTACACTCTAGCGCTGGTTTTAACACACTTTTCGCAGAAATGCAGCTGGGTGGTGCCAGAATAACTCACCCCCCACCATATCATCACAGAGGAGGGATGATGGGCCCTCTGAACTTTAGGAACCTTTTTACTGGCTGCATGATGATGATGATGCATAAACGCTGTCGTTTTGCACATTGAAAGATTCTTCAATAGTGAATACCTTTTCATCGGTGAAGAGGATGTTTCGATGACTATTTTGCGCGTAACGCTGCAGGAGACGTCGACATTTAAACACTCTCAGCTTCTTTAGACGCGCGTCAAGGTAATGTCCTGTTCGTCGGCGATAAGCCCGTAGTCCAAGGTCCTCTGACAGAAGCCTTGATAATGACCTTTTTGAAATGTTCATTTCACGAGCCATGATAACCTGCTCCCGCACCGCATTTCTCCGAATACGAGCCGCCACTGCCTTTTTTGCTGCTAGAGTCCTGACACTGCGTGGGCGACCCTCCCTTGGACGATCCTTTACCGTCCCGGTTGCAGTGAATCGCTCAATGGTCCGGTACACAAACATACGACTGATTTTCAGCTTTTGCAGCGTCTTGAAAATGTCACTTGGAGATTTTCCAACTTTATGTAATGCTATTACTGCAACACGATTTTCATAATCACCCCATTCCATGTTGAAACCTGGAGCTAGATGCTTCCTCTTTCACAGACAAGTTAACAATGGTTCAAGGTTAACGTGCGCACATTGATAGGCTAGTTCTTTACCTGCCAAACCGGTTGTACAGTTTGTGTCAAAAGTTTGTAACAGTATTTATGGCTAGACTAGGTACATAAAAATGAGTAGCCTACTGTATAACTTATAAATCAACATGATACATCGTGAGAGGACATGCCCACTTTTGCTGAGACTTCTGTAAATGTTTTCTCTTGTTGAGAGATACGGAGTCTTCATGTAGGTAGCACAGATATAGATAGATTCAAGTTTATTTTTTTCCTGTCAGGGGAACAGGAATGTTCTAGATTTACCATTTCAGTCAAATATTAACTTCATTTTTTAAAGAACTGTTTTTCTTTATTGACTTTTGTGCATATTGTATTACTCGAAATCTTCGGGAGCAAAATACATGAAACTTTTCTTGTGTAATAATATCTCACTGAGAAATGGAAACACTTGTAGAATTGTTATTAATTCATTTGAGGGGCTTGAGGCATCTTGGTCATCAGCCCCGTATAGTTGAGTGTGTGTTGAAGTTCTCTGGCAACCTGTATTGCTGTGATGACTGTAGTAATGTGTGTAAATGTATCAGGGACAAGGATGGGGTAGACGCTCCGGGACTTGATGTAAGGCACTACCCCGGCAATTTCCTGTAGGGAGTGTGGGAAAAAAGGGGAAAACCACACTCAGGATAACCGCTGTCAGCACCGGGATTCGATCCTACGATATTCGTACTTACTGCAGCTGCCCTCGCGGCCATGGTGCACGTTTAACGAGCGTGGCAACGCTACGAAATGTTTGTAGAATTTGGCTTCGAGTAATTATGACCCCCGCCCCCCATTGGTCGATCCTGGCTACGCTACTGATCTGAGGAGATGAAGTGCATTGAGTGTCTTCTTTCGCGCTTCATAACATTCTTTGTTGAACCGTCTTTTCGACTTCCTAGGTGTACAGTGGGCGGTGGCTTTGTCAATAATACCTGTGATCTGATCTAGGGCATCTTCTAAGTTATTTTTTTCAATCAGGTCACTGATAATAGAACCCCTTTTTTCATGTAGGACTACAGGGAGTCCCTTTAAAACCTTCGTAACGGAGTACCGAGGATTAGGAGCGCACGCAAGTGGAGACAGTGAGCACAGTGACCGCAAGGGCCAGCAAAGGTGAGCGGCCTGCAATCAACACACGGCATATAGTCTCACAAAACGGGAATCCCGTGGGCCACAAATGGGATTCCCACGGGTCGCGGCCCGAAATGCGCAGTCTTCAAAAAGACTCCCTGTATTTCTATACCGGTATCTCAAATTTTCGATAGCTCGAAGTAATTTCCATCTCCGAAAGCACTTCGAGATATCGAAGTTCGACTGTACTTCCCTATCTGAGAAAATTGATTCGTTGCCGTTGCTATTCGCACTTTGCAGTGGGATCGGGATCTTGTCAAGCTTTTGGACGTTGTTATATTTCAATTTTAGGTTGTGTCTGTAGAGTACGGTATGAATGGAAGCGACGATTACGTTGAGCAGGTGCGCTTTTTCTAAAATACTGTTTGTTTTTGTATGAGTTTTCAATTTACTTTTTTCTTCCTAGCTTTCCACGCCTCCTGTCCTGAGGTTATTACAGTATCTCTTCTATTCATAACTACGGCACCTTCCTTCCAAGGCAATCTGTTTACCTTATTAACACGGATGTGTTATTGGGATGGATGTTTATCTGGAACCAGCATGAACAAATTTCAGACACCTAGTTGGTATGGCAACGAATGCAAGGGCACTTAGTTCCCACTCGTTGAAGCCTGCGCATATTTATACAGTAATACGAATAGACAATTCAGCTGGATGTAATGCTGGTTTAGTTTCCTTCACTTAATTATTGTAGACATAGACTTCAGGGGTTTCTTGTAGAGTTCAGTGCGAATTCTAAAATTGAGAAGGAGCTGATGATGTTGGGATTCAATATTATCAGATGGAGTAGGCTAGTGTCAATTACTGACTTCAGACCACGCCTTCATAGACAGTGTTTATTACCTGATGACACATGCACGCACAATGAGTTTCGTATGCAGGCGAGTCCATATGCTGCAGTGTAATTGAGAGGGGAGGACATTCACTTGGCTCTTTGCTATGGAAATGTTCACATCTGCTCCTTATGGTACTGTATTCCACAGTGCTTCTCTCAGGAGCACAGCAGGTATGACCACCTGTCCTGCCTTCTCCTCCTTTCCCGTTTTAAGCTTTCGGGTTTGCGCAGGTTTGCACCATCAGATAATAATCGAAGTCTACTAACCAGTAATCAATCTATGTAAGCTATTTGTTTCATCACTGTTGAAGATAATGAGGTGAAACAAATGATTTCTGAAATATGTGTTGGCTACTGCCAAGTCATATGGCTCAGCAAGATTCAATTCCCATCCTCATTTCACTCTCCAAGCCATGAGTCTATGTATTTTGTCATATCCATTTCTCTTTTTGTGAATGTGTATAACATTCAGGTTACCACTATTGATGAGGAGCTCCTATTCCTCAAAAGATTGCAAGCGAGTTTCAAGGTTAGTCCAGAATACATCCTTTTCATCATCGGCACACCCTGTTTGTAGGCATAAGTTACTATGCACAACGATTTCGTTCCACTATTAATTTTGATGAACATCGTCTGTGTTAGATAAATGGCTGACTTTAATGACATATTCTCTGATCTTGGAGCGTACAGCAAAAGCTATTCCACTATAACTCAGCAATTCTTCTAGGTTTGTGCCGTGTCTTGTGTGGGGTTTCGCCTAGGACACCAAGCTGGCTCATCGGCGGGCTCTTGGTGTCCCCGCCCGGACCCCCACAGTAGTGACGAACTGCGCGCCACCTCCCTTTATATTAGGTGCAACTGCACCACTTGACTGCGAGAACTAAAAGCTCAAGCAGCCTTAACCTCCCTATGAAGGCTTCCAAAAAGATGGTATATTGGCTTTCACGGCCAGTGAATTAAAACTCGGCAATTCTTCTAGGTTTGTGCTGTGTCTTGTGTGGGGTTTCGCCTAGGACACCAAGCTGGCTCATCGGCCCGAAGAATTGCCGAGTTTTAATTCACTGGCCGTGAAAGCCAATATTCCACTATAGTTGGGGATTATCTCGTGGTAGAACAACTTGTCTCCTTCACCAATATCTTTAACCTTGGAGCCAGTACACTTTGTTTCTTGAATACAGGCAATGTGTACCGTATTGGTGTTGGTTGTGCAGGACATCAGCAAGTTATTGGCTTCGACTCTTCAGAGTACCCAAATGTTGAAGGTTGCCATCCTGATTTGTTGGACCTACTTCTTTAGCCCAACCTGTCCTTGAACGGATAGCACTTCCCATTTCACACACCATGATGATGTGCAAATGTCAGTCTGGGTTGTGATGGGACAAAGGTAGAGAAAGTAGCAGCTAGTTACTGGAGTATTTGCCCAGAGATGAGTGTGACTTAGATTGAGTACAGGGATAAGTAGTTCATGTTTAATATTTAGCAAGCTATCGTGTTCCAAGCTCTCTGCTTATGCTTTGAGGTTGTCTAGTGTTTATTAATTCATGAATGTTTTGCAGTAGGATGAATCATTAGTTCTGGAGAAATTTATTCACTTGTCTGTGAAAAATATATTTAATAAATGGAAAAAAACAAACGGCACTACAACCCATGAAGGCCCTTGGCCTGCCAAGCGACCACTGCCCAGCCATTTGGTGTGCAAATTATGGGGTGACACGTGGTCAGCGTGTTGGGTTCCCCTCGGTCGTTAATGTTGGTCTCCATGACCGGGGCGCTGCCTCACTGTCAGACAGCTAAGTCAATTGTCCTCACGGGGCTGAGTGCACCCCGTTCCAGCCCTCTCGTCAGTTCCTAAAATCCCTGATGGAGCTGGGAATCGAACCAGGGGCCTCTGGATGCAAGGCAGGGGCACTACCCCAAACACTAAGGGGCCAGCTTTGCTTGTCTATCATACTATTATAATTGTATTATGGTTTGAACATGACAAAGGGAAGACAGTAAAGTCAATTGTCGAGTGAAGTGGGACCCACAATATAGTGGATCTAGTGTATCCATGTTTGAAACTCTGTGAACTTCCTCCTGTATACTATTGAATTTTAATATCAAATGAAATATTTTTATCCGTTGAATATTGAGTTAATGAAATATCTGGTTGGTCAATAAGCTGTTATTAATAGTACCCAATGCAGACATAAAAGGAATCCAAGTCAACGAGAAACATCACAAAAGGTTCCATATTGCTTAAATGTATAAACTGTAAAACTTATTTTTAAGTTTTCGTATGGTACTTAAATATCATTTCAATTAACTTCATGAACACTTATCATGTATCTCTTCTCTTCTTCTTCTTCATTTCCCGGTTCCAGTGATCTGGATTGGGGCGCGAAGACTCACACACTGTCATATTTAGGCTATTTGTACGATGGGTTCGGCATACCCCAAGGTAGACGGCCAATTAAGGCGGAAAATTGAAAGACTCCCTAGACCTCGGATACCCTACTACCGTCAGGGTCAGAAGTGAACAAGTGGTGACCAAGGGAGGTCGACAGGAAATATAACTGAAAGGCGCCCGGCACAAGCAAGTGGAAGCAATGCCGGACTCAGCTGGGGTCCCGTGGTCGCCGACCCACGTCCCACGAGTTGTGAGCCCCTGGGGTTACTTATCAATTATAGTACAGTATATTAAAATCAATTGCAATACGCACCGTAACTAGTTGTCAGCTATTTTGAAGTTTGCGAATATAGGAAAAATTACATCTATCTCTTCTTAGATTAGGATTCACATATTTAGTTGCCTTTCAAAGGCAAAATAGGAGTTTATTGGCTGCAGTGAGAATACTAACCTGACATTTAAAGCAACTACTAAACTGATCTTGATCTTACTTCCATCAGTTGTAGGCTCCTGTAGATGATGTAGGATTACGAGGCACACAGGCAATTGAAATGGAACACACGCTTAATGTACTTGACATTTACTAGAACAGAACTGATCGAACAAGGTGATACAACATTCTTTTATACACACCAAAAGAGAAACATCTCTCTATGGAGCAGGTTTACTGATTAACAGTGTGACCAACACAAACCATGGTCACATATTCCAACACACCTCCTTAAACCTGTGGGAGTAGAGGACATGATTCAAGACCGAAGTCTTTACAAAAATAAAGATGCTTAGGCTTAGGAAGAGGCTTTGTTAGGATGTCTGCAGTCATTTTTGAAGTCTCATCATATTTGATGCATATGACTTTAGAATCCAAAGCATCTCTAACATAGTGATATTTAGTGTCAATATGTTTGGTCCTATTATGGTGGACTGGATTTTTTGCCAGTTTTTGAGCTGATTGACTATCACTCAATAATATGATGGGTGACTTGAGATCTATCAAGTTAGACAAAACACGTTTCAACCAAACAGCTTCTCTTACACCTTCACTCAGTGCAACATATTCTGCTTCAGTAGATGATAAGGAAATGCATTTTTGCTTTTGAGCCCCCCATGATACAGCACCACCTGCCATTTTGAACACAAAACCACTGTGTGATTTTCGGTCAGTGCTATCATTAGCCCAGTCAGCTTCAACACATCCCTTGAATTGACCTCCATTCCTGACATACTTAAGTGACAAGTCTTTTGTGCAATTTAAATAATGCAGCACTCGCTTTGCAGCAGACCAGTGAGATTCATTGTAACAATGATTAAATTGACTGAGATATATCGCATAGCTTATATCTGGATGCGTGCAAACACTTAAATACATGAGTGAACCTATGAGTTCTCTATAAGGAAGATCACTAGTTTCTGTATCAGAAATACCAAGATTAGGTTTGGTTTCCAAAGGAGTACCAATGGGATGTGCAGCATGTATACCACATTTCTTTGCAATCTCACTGATGTACTGCTCTTGGCTAAGATACATTGTACCATTCTTCTCATCTTGCCTTACTTTAATACCTAAAATATAAGAAATTGGTCCAAGATCTCGTACCTTAAATTCTTTATCAATACAGGTCTTCAATGACTTGATCTCATACTCATCATTAGGGCTCGGATCGATATGCTCGATAAAATCTCCAGGTATGCTCGAACACCATGTGCTTTATGCTCGATAGATATGCTCGAAAAACCCATTATATGCTCTAAAACCCATTATAAACCCATTATATGCTCGATAGATATGCTCGAAACCCCCATTATATGCGGTTAAATATGCAGAATATGCTCGAGAAACACCGTTAAAAACTATAGAAAGGAAAGTGAAACGAAAAAACCAATAACATACTTTAAATCTTCTTCTTTCTCTTTACATCATTCCCACTCCTATGTGGGGTCGATGTTTCTGACAGCTCTCCTCCATTTAGCCCGGTCATGCACATCCTCTTCTGACAACTGTTTTTCTCTGAGGTCCTCCTGTACACTATCCATCCATCTTTGTTTAGGTCTGCCTCGCATTCTCACTCCCTGTATTTGCATGTCTAGCATCTTCCTCCCCACTTAGGATTCCTCCCTTCTTCTCACATGCCCGTACCATTGAAGTCGCTTTTCTTGTATCATCTTAGATATTTCCACAACCTTCAATGTTCCTCTTATTTTGACATTTTCCACTCTATCATGCTTAGTCACTCCACTCATCCACCTGAGCATTTTCATTTCCGTGACGTCAAGCCTGTGTGTGTGCGTTTTGCGTGCAGGCCATGTTTCAGAGCCATACAGCAATGCAGGTCTTACGACAGTTTTATATATTTTTCCCTTAACCTTAGGCTTGATCCTGCGGTCACAGAGCACTCCTGACATTTTCCTCCAGTTCATCCATCCTGAATCCTGTGTGACACTTCCAGATCCAGATTTCCATCTCCAGTCACCACCGAACCCAGGTATTTGAACTCATCCACTCTATTTAACGTTTCCCCTTGCATTCTGATCTCACAGTCTTGGTCTGTATTGAACATCATATATTCTGTCTTCTTCCTGCTAATCCTGAGTCCTCTGTCTTCCAAGGCTGCCCTCCACTGTTCCAGTTTTTCTTCTATGACATCTTTGGTGGTACTACACAACACAATATCGTCCGCAAACATCATGCACCAGGGGACTTGGTCTCGTAATCCACAAGATATTTCGTCCAGAATTAGGTCAAACAGATATGGACTTAAAGCCAAACCTTGGTGTAAACCTACTCGAACCGGAATCCAATCTGTAAGTCCAACGCTGCTTCTAACCTGTGTTCTTGCATCTTTGTACATTTCCTGAACCAACTGCACGTACTTCTCTGGGACTCCCTTCGCTCGTAAACATCTCCAGACTTCTCCTTGGGGCACCCGGTCATATGCTTTCTCTAGGTCCATGAATGCGAGCTTTATTTTCTAATTGTATGTTTAATACACTGCAATAAACTTGCATTCAACTTTTACAAGTATATATAAGAGAAGTGCTCTTATAAAAGATACAGTTTAAAAGTTCAGTTACAAAATGTTCAGAATTAGGCTAGTCAATGAAGTGAGATCTGCATTGGTCTGTACAACAAGAAATTTTCTATGTTTTCAGTTTTGAATGATTTTCTTAAATCAGTCAATAAAAATTTCAATGACGAGAACGACCTCACAAAAGGTTAAAAGCCTGCGCTTCTATTATTCGCACCAGATAGGCTTTTCAATAATTATTTCTGTTTTCGAACCTTAAGGATCGTCAGGGCCCTATTTCGGGGGGGAATTCGAAGAAAAACAAACTATTTAGACGAAAACCTCAATAATATGCATTTATATGCTTCTATTCTGAAAACCGCGGTTTTATGCATTTATATGCTCGATAAATTTTAATTCTGTTGGTCCCAGAGAGGTGAAAATACCACCGAAAGGCTTCTTTCAATGTGTACTATTCAGGAAAAAAATATGCAAATATGCTCGAATCCGAGCCCTACTCATCATTATATGCCACAATGAAATCATCCACATATAATGCAATAATTACCATACCTTGGGCTTGTTTCTTAAAGTACACACAGGGTTCATCAGCACAATTTTTGTAACCCAATTTGACAAGAACAGAGTGAGCTCTCTCATTCCACAAACGAGAAGATTGTTTTAAGCCAAAAGTAGATTTTTTTAACTTGCAAACTTTATGCTCTGAACCTTTCTTGACAAAACATTCTGGCTGATACATGTAGATCTCATCTAACTTTTCATTGAGGAAAGCAGATTCAGCATCAGGTCTGTTTGGACAGCCAAAGCAAGCAGCATCCTTAACATGCTGTGTCGAACAACAGGAGAGAAAGTTTCTGTAAAATCTACTCCGTACCTTTGGGTGAAGCCCCTGGCCACATGTCTGGTTTTATACCTTTGAATGTTACCATTAGAGTCTCTTTTTACTTTGAAAACCCACTTAACTACTGACAACATTCTTGCCCTGGAGTTTATCAACTAGATCCCAGGTGTCATTTAACTGAAGTATCTCCATTTCTCTTTTCATAGCCTGCTCCCACTTAACCTTATCAGACATGGAAGGAAGGAAGCTTGTAGTTTAACGTGACCGTTAATCTCGAGATCATGAGCCACGGGACCTCCTTTTTACGTGGAATCCGAACCACAGGACATGGCATTTCACTTCGAAAATCTCGCATGCAATGACCGGGAATCGAACCCAGACCCCCTTGGTGAGAGGCATACGGCTAGACCGCTGAGCCACCACGCCAGACATGGACAGTGCCTCCTTAACTGTACTAGGTTCAGAGTCATCAGTGAGAGTAAAGTATGTCACATAGTCTGACATGTCTACAGGCTTTTGTTGGCGCCTAGGATACCTTTGATTACCTTCGGCATCCCCCTCCATTGGCTCATTGACGATGGGGGCAGAGCCCCCAGAATCACTGCAGGCTGAATCTGTTCCACTAGGGACATAGCATAAATCAGCTGAGTCAACAGTATCAGCCACACCAGCACTGCTGATGGGTGATACGCTTTCAAGTTCCGAAATGCTCTCTGCCCCATCCTCTGAGTTGTTGGGTTCTGCCTCACTGTCAGTGGGAACTAAGATCTGCAACGTTGCAGGTTCATTAATCTGCAAGGATGGGCCAACATTACCTGGAGAAACATTAGACACCTCCTGGAACACATCTTCAAAGAAATGTGCATCCCTGGACTTAACAAGTTGATGAGTAACAGGATGCATGAATCTATAGGCTTTACTGTCCTCACAATAACCACAAAAAATGTGTTTTTCACTTTTAGGATCCAACTTGTTTCTCCTTTGATCAAGGACATGAACTTGTGCTACACAACCAAAAATCCTTAGATGCTCCATATTGACCTTGTTACCAGTCCAGATCTCCTCTGGAACTTGACCTGGAATGTTTCTGGTTGGGGACCTGTTTACAAGAAAGGCTGCTGTATTTATTGCTTCAGCCCACATGTGTTTATCTACTTTAGACTCGCTCATCATGGCTCTACATTTATCAAGTAATGTTCTATTCATGCATTCAGTTGCACCATTCTGCTGTGGAGAATAGCTAGTTGTAGTTTGATGCTGAATACCTTCTGATTTAAGTAGCCTCTCAAAAGCTTTGCTACAAAATTCACCACCATTATCAGTGCGTAGGACCTTAATAAATCTTTCACACTGATTCTCGACCTGTGCCTTGAAATCAATAAAGCAATCCAAAACATCACTTTTCTTAGCAAGGAAATACACAAAAACCTTTCTAGAATGATCATCAATAAAGGTCAAGAAATAGCGAGCATTGCTCCAAGATGGAACTGGCATAGGCCCACATAAGTCTGAATGAATAAGATCTAGCTTATTTTTACATACAGTTTTACTCTTACTTGTCTTAAATGGTTTTCTAGCCTGTTTACCTTCAGCACATGAAAAAAAGTTTTTAAAACCATTATCTGAGAAATTAATTCCATGAGTGAGACCATCTCTTAACAACTTCATGCTGTGGTTAAGATGGCCCAGTCGTTTATGCCATAAATATTCTGAGTCCTCTGTACAAATATTAGCTGGAACCGGCCGCAGTGGCCGAGAGCGCTAACGCACTACCTCGTGCCTCGCTGGCTTCGGGAGAGCGTGGGTTCGAATCCCACCTCGGCCGTCCTGAAAATGGTTTTTATGGTTTCCCATTTTCACCACCAGGCAAATGCCGGGACGGTTCCTTTCAATAGGTCCACGGATGATTTCCTTCCAATATCCCTTCCCTGACCCGTCCTGAAAAGAAAAGTACATGTCCAGTGGCAGCATTAATAAAATTAAATATTAGCTGGAGCACTGAGAGCATTGACTTGGTAAACACCCCCCACATTACTCGCAGTCAGTGCTACATTACCTGTAGCAACAAAGTTTTCACTATCATAAACTTCACAAGTATTGTCGGTGAATACCACAACAAAACCCTTTTGAGTAGCAGCAGACACAGATAAAAGATTAGCAGTGAGACCAGGAACATATTCTACTTTGGACAAGGTTTGTGAAATACCATTTTCTAATTGAACAGTTACATTACCAGATCCTTGGCCATACAATTTTTGTTTGTTTGCTGTACTGATCTCCAGATTAGGACCAGCAGTGAAGTTCACCATCACAGTCTTGCTTGAACTCATATGCTTAGTAGCACCAGAGTCAATAAACCAGGCCCCTGTAGAGGCACTTGCACTTAATGCCTGTCCATCGGTTGCCAGCATCATCTTGTCTTTCTTCGACTTCTGTTGAGTTGAGCTCTGCATCTGCTCTTTCCTACAATCCCGCTTCCAGTGCTCTGGTTTCTTGCATTTCCAGCAGAAGGGCTTCTTCTTCGTCTTGTCTTCTCGTGAAAACAGAACGGAATCCTTGGATGGCTTGGAAGTACTTTTCCCACTCCAAGTAGTGTCTCGTAGCAACTTGGTTCGGAACCTCACTAACATACTCTTCCATCGTCTTGTAGTGCTTTAATTTAACTTTGCACAATTTCTTCAAGATAAAGATCTTCCGATTCACTCCTTTATCTGAGTAGGCCTTTTCAAGAACTTCGAAGACTTCCTTCGCGGTCTTACAAGGCATCACGATTGGGAAAATGGATTTATCCACCATGAGGTTAAGTCTGGCCCTAGCCCGACTTTCGCTTTCTTTGCAGATGTTGTAGTATCTCCATCCGGGTAGCCAACTATACAGCTCCACAGATCTTTGAGTCTTAGGACGTTTTCCATCTCGAATCGCCAATCCACATAATTTAGACTACCTCGCAGCTTATCTATAGCCGGTAATGAGGTGCTGGTTGCAGACATGTTGATTTCGATACGTAGCGAAATTCACAGTTCATATAACGAGCAGTCTATCATATGCACTTTATATTCGCACAGTGGATTCGTGGCTGGGCCCATAACCTGTAGGATTACGAGGCACACAGGCAATTGAAATGGAACACATGTTTAATGTACTTGACATTTACTAGAACAGAACTGAACGAACAAGGTGATACAACGTTCTTTTATACACACCAAAACAAAAACAAAAGAGAAACATATCTCTATGGAGCAGGTTTACTGATTAACAGTGTGACCAACACAAACCATGGTCGCATATTCCAACAGATGACACCATTACAGACTCATGAGCGACATACACAATGTCTTTCATGTTCTTTCTTTTTTTCTTTTCCTGGTGGCTTTGATAAGCTGTACTTTTTAATGTTTCAGTCTATTCTATAAGGGTTGTTGTTTGAGGACCATTTTTCTGTTTCATAATTGACATTGAGGGATTTAGTGGTGTTATGTAGAGATATTTTGACTTCTAGATTTAAACTTTTGAGATCTGATGATGTTCGCTTGGTGAGCGAAACATGTCATCCTAGAGTTTCTCCCTCTTCTGCAATCCATAACAAATATTTTTTTATCACATTTTTTTTTCATTTTCCAGTAGGCTAATTGGAATTATATTCTGTTGACCGATTGAAAAGTTGTAATATCGTAGGAAAGTTAAATGAGCGTTCATGCGCTGGTGTTGCTGTGGTAACGGCTGACCATGCCTTATTTCACATTAGTAAATCCCATATTCATTAGCTAGGCATCGAACCTGGTATTTTCCAAATATTTCGAAAACAGTTGGTTGTAGGACCTTAAGATGTGAGTTTTGTCTCACCCATCATACTTACTTACTTACTTACTTAATCCGGTCCTCTTGTACCTTATGGTGTCGAGGATACGAGAGATCTCCATCTTCTTCTGTCTCCGGTAATGACAACTGCCGCTCTCACTGTTAGTCCTCTCTCCTGCAGTGCCTCTCTTATTCCATCCATCCATATCTTCCGTGGTCTTCCTCGAGCTCTCTCCCCTTCCATTCTCACCTCCTTTATTAGCCTCGGCAAACGTTCTATTGACATGCGATGCAGATGACCAAACCATCTTAATTGATGTTCTTGGTTGGTTTTCTCTAGTGGTTTGACATTGTGTTCTCCGAATGGTTGTATTTCGGATCCTGTCCCTCCTGGTTTTGTCCTCTACTTTCCGGAGATATCGCATCTCTACCGCCTGGATTCTGCTTTTCGTTCGTTCCGTCAGTGCCCAGGATTCACAGCCATAAGTCAATACAGGAACAAATGTGGATTTGTAAACCTCCAACTTTGTGTTCTTGGAGATTTCCCTCTTGTTCAGGAACTTTCCTCGGATGGCATTAAACAATCTCCCGGCTTTTCCTATTCTATCCGTAATTTCCTCCTCCATTTTTCCATTCGAACTTATTGTTGAACCAAGATACGTGAACTTTGTAACCTGTTCCAGTAGTTTTCCATCTGCCGTAATGCTGTGCCTCTCCTCATTTCTATTGATCACCATAGTCTTCGTCTTTTCAACGTTCACTTCCATTCATTCCTCTCTTCCTTAACTCTTCCACCCATATATTGATATTGTGCTGTCGATTTTGTTCGTTGGAGGCAACTACTATCAAGTCATCTGTATATGCAAGATTAGTTAATCTCACTGGTTTCATGAGGTAATTTCCAATCACCATCTTCTTAACTTTATCTTGACATGTCTTCATAATTCTATCGAGGTATACTATGAAAAGTAGAGGACTTAGGTTACATCCTTGCCGGACTCCTTGTTTTGTGATGAATTCTGCTGATCTCACATTCCCTGTCCGCACGTAGTTCCGACAGTTCCTGTAGAGACTTTTAATGGATCTTGCAAGTGTTTCGCTGACTCCACACTCCTTGAGGGCTTTCCATATTTCCATTCTTGGAACTCTGTCAAACGCGTGCTTCAGGTCAATAAATGTTGCATGAAGGGTCTTATTCTTCTCCAGAAGTTTTTCACTAACCATCCTGACAGTGAAGACGAGATCTTGCGTGCTTCTATTTGGGCGGAAGCCACACTGGGCTTCTTCCAAATCCCCCTCTACCACTTTCCTTAATCTGGACTCTAGAATCCTTGAGTAGACTTTCCCTGGCACAATGAAATACCACGATGATTACCACACTCTCGATTGTCTCCTTTCTTGAAGATGGGTGTAATAACTGCTACCTCCCAATCTCTGGGAACATTCTTTTCTCTCCAGGCATCCTTCATTATCTTGAATAGGAACTCTTCTGCTTTCTTCCCTAAATTCTTTATCATTTCCGGCGCAATTCCATCATGTCCTTGTGCCTTTCCATTCTTGAGTTGTTTTATGGCCACCTGCATTTCCCCTATCTTTAAGTCTTCTCTGTCTTCTTGTGTTCCTTCCGTCATTATCTCTTCTCTTTCCTCACTTTCCTTTGGGCCGTCTTTATTCCCGTTCAATAGATCATGGAAGTACTCTTTCCATCTCTCCAGTTTTTCATCCTATTTTGTTATGATTTTCCCATCCTTATCCTTTATAAATTTTAGAGGACATTCCTACTCCTTTCTCATGTTCTTCAGTGCCTTATAGAACAGCTTTTGATTTTCCTTGAAGTTTTTCTCCATTTTTTGTCCAAATTCTTCCCTGGCTTGTCTTTTTGCTATTTGCACTAGTTCTTTCGCTTTCTTTCTTTGGTCCTTATAACTTTCATAGTCATCATTGTCTTTGGTTCTCAAGTAGTTTTGCCATTTATCCTTTTTCTTCTTTACTTCTTCCTTAATGTCATCATTCCACCAATGTGTCCTCTTCTTATACTCCCCAACCATTGTTGTTCCGCATACTTTACTTGTCACTTCCAGAAGTATCTTCTTAAACGTGTTCCATTTTTCTTCCATATCCATCTCATTTATCCTCTCTTCTATCTTCCTACATTCCTCCTCTACTGTCTGTGTAAACTGGTCCTGTGCCTCTTTGCTCTCTCGTAACTTGTAAACCTTAATCTTGACTTGTTTATTCTTCTTGGGTTGTTCCCTCTGTTCCTTTACATCAGACTCCATTGTAGTGATCAAGATAAGATGATCACTTCCTATCTCATAGCCTCTATAAGCTCGGCAATCTGTCACTTTCTGTAATTGATTCGACCTGATCAACACATAATCTATGATGGATCGTTCATTCCTATTATGTTCCTCTCTCGTGTACATATGTATCATCTTATGTGGGAACATGGTGTTCACTACGACAAGGTTATTGGCAACGCAGAAATCAACAATTCTCTCACCATTGTTGTTAACCACGTTTTCACCATGTCTGCCAACAACTCGGCCGCTCTTCTCTGGCTGGTTCCCGACTCTGCCATTTAGATCTCCTAGCACAATGATTTCTCCTCTAGTTTCATCCACCACACTCTAGAGCTCTTCCTGGAACCTATCTTTATCCTCCTTCCTCGCATCATCATTCACTCCATAAACTATGATGAATGATGTCAGATCTGTCCCAGGGCCTAGACGCATACTGACAGTAAGAATTCTGTCCGTATGTAACTTCCATTCCTGAATCTTATTGCTATAGCTCTTGTGGACCAATAGTGCTACACCTGCTTTTGCCCTCAGTCTACTGTTCACTCCACTATAGATGAATACATGATTGTTCACTAACAATTTCTGGATTATTTTTTTTAGGGGAGGGGGGAGGGGTGCGGCCCCTCTAGCTATGCCACTGCTCCTAGTATTAATTTCCATCTCGTGCAAGGAATTTCCATTCTCTGAAATTTCTCCATGTTAGAGTTTGAAAAGTGAACTCCACAAAATTTACTCTTAGTCAATAACAGCCTATTTTTTATATTTTGGTGGGGTATAAACCAGGTACCGTCAGTTTTGCCACTGTTTTCCTATCTGCCAACCGAAAGAGTGTGACAGTCTTTTGGACATTTCAACGAAGCCAACATTTTATATAGCTTTCTCGCTAGTTAATGTGAGACTACAAGGATTAGTATTGACAACTTTCAGAAATCAAAGAATCAACTACTGTGATTAAGAAAACTACTTTAAAACTGGGATCATGCTAACATGCAAACTTATGCTGTGAAACACCGCCGTTTCACTGGTCTGCCACAGCCAATAGAAATTCAGAGGAGTGGTGACTGTTCATTTCTATTCATCATGGTTTGAACAGTCGCCTCCATGGTGTAGTGGTCAGCATGCTTAGATGCCACCCCGGAGGTCCGAGGTTCGATTCCCGGCTCTGCCACGAAATTTGAAAAGTGGTATGAGGACTGGAATGGGGTCTACTCAGCCTCGGGTGGTCCAAATTAGTAGAGGGGGTTTAATTCCCATCTCAGTCATCCTCAAAGTGGTTTTCCATAGTTTCCCACTTCGTCTCCGGGCAAATTCTGGGATGGTACTGTACTTGTATCCTCGTGGTCAATTACCTGTTGAATCCGGTGACACAGCTGGATCGTACAATTTGGAAGTACCCGGCTAGAAAAAAAAAAAATTCTACCAACATGGATCAACCAGGAATAGGGACACACATAATTATAAGAATGTGTTAAGAAAACGCCAGTGGAAAAGCACACAAAAATAAACTATCTCAAAAGAGAACTCGAGAATCTACAAAAGATCTCGTGGATGAAGTCTTACATTGGGATTTATTTATTTAGTGTATGGAACAACCATGGAACAATAAACAAGTATAACAATATTACAATATTTACAGTACACTATACATAAATAGGTCATATTGAAACTTTCAATGTCCGTAGATGTCAACATCTCTATCAGTCGCCAACAGGAACTCAGAAGGATCTCCGGGGAAGGCTGACATTGGACAAGATTGGATGATATGTCGAACTGTTTGCCTTTCTGCACCGCAATCACATTTTGGAGATTAAACTTTGTCCCATTTATGCATCAAATCCACACATCTGCCACAGTTAGTCCTTACTCTGTTTAAGGAAGACCAATTTTCCGATTCAGTTCAAATCCTGGTGGTTTGGTCGTAATACACAGCATGCTAAGCTGCTCTGGAGGAGCAGATGAATTCCACATTGGTTTCCAACGATCAAGCAAGTTAAAGTTGCTCTCATCGAGTGTTCGAGCAGTCTTAAATGGTGGATGACGAGATCGAAGTCTGTTTCTGTGGATGGCAGGAAAGTCGGCATGCACAGGAAGATGAGGGTTGTTGCATGTATTTTTTTATTCCCGAGAAGACTTTTCTCACTCCTTAAGGTTGGAGGTGCAATATGACAAAGTACAGGCAGCCAAAATGTTGGGGTACTTCTGATCGTTCCCATGATGTGCGCATGGTGTGTTTAAGTTGAGTATCAACGAGTCTAAGATGAGTGCTGTTCAGCCAAACTGAGGCGCAGTTCTCTGCCACAGGATAAACTAGTCCAAGAGCTGAAGTTCTGAGTGTTGAAGCTGATGACCCCCATGTAGTACCACACAGCTTTTGCAAGATGTTGTTCCTTGTTCTAATTTTAGCCGCTGTTCTTGAATGATGTTTTTGAAAATTAAGGGTCCTATCTAGATTAACCCCCAGATATTTTGGGTGGCTAGTGTGTGATATTGGCCTGTTTTCAAAGAATACGCGAAGTTTTTTTATTGGCTAATCTGTTATTAAGGTGGAATGAGGACACTTCCATTTTGGCTGCGCTTGGCTGAAGCCTCCATTTTCGAAAGTAGTTACCAACAGTTGACAGGTCCACATGTTCTCTGTAATTTCAATATTTCAGTGACTCTCAGCAAGAGCCCAGTCATTGGCACAACCGAACTTCGTGGATCATGTTTCAGGCATATCTGCTATGTACAGGTTAAAAAGAAGGGGAGCCAATACAGAACCCTGCGGCAGGCCATTGTTTAGCTTCATCTGTGAACTCGTATTATTACCCAATAACACCTGGAAGTTTCTATGACTGAACATGGCATTGATGAGGTTGCTAATTTTCAAACATGGAATGATTGGGAAATTATCAAACACTGGTCCTCACAACACATCCTTGCATTAATACAAATCACCAAATCAGAAAAAAGTTTAAAATAAAAAAAAAAACGATTTATTTAACGAAGAGAAACGTAGAGAAAAAGACGATAATAAAATATCAAAAATTTATATAGACATCAATCAAGTCTTCGTAAAAATACTGCTGATGCAAACCTGCATCTGTCGTTCTTCATTCCATCATGGAAAACACAATAAGTTATTACTAAGAATAACTTCACTTTATTATATACACATAGTTTCTGTTCAATATGGTTTATATACAAGTATATACAACTTTAATCATGTCTCAGCCTAAGCATGATTCAAGTCTTCCTTAATTTTACCGTCCCCATTGCGTAAATGAACATTTCGTCTAATTATGTCTGTGGAATGTAATTTGAGAGGGCATATCAAATTGTATGCAGATGATACAAATATCTTCTACACTGGGAAAGACATAATTGAAATCATACAAAATGTGCAACAAGATATAAATACTCTCTCACAATGGTTCCAGGCCAATAAATTAACAATGAACCTACAGAAGACCAATTACATGGTAATTTCAAAGCAAAGCATGAAAGAAATCACACATGACAAAATATATATAAATAATATTGAAATAAAAGAGGTTAATCAGGCAAAGTATTTAGGTCTAATCATCGACAAACACCTGACCTGGATTGAACACGTTGAACGAATTGCTAAGAAACTCTCACCTATAGTAGGGATCCTAAGGAAACTTCGGTATCTTATTCCCCTAAACCTTGTAAAACAAATCTACTATTCACTTGTACATAGCAAGCTCCAATATTTAAATGTTATTTGGGCTCACTGCAGGAAATCCACACTGAATGATTTAATGACTATTCAGAATAGGGCTATTAGAAACATATTTAACCTTCCTTACTGCACTCCAGTAAAAGATCTGTACATCAGAAGTAAAATTCTACCCCTCAGCATAAGTGCAGATCTCCGAGCAGCTATGCTAATATACAAAATTAAACACAACACAATACTCTATAGCTCTCCCTACATCTTGAACTCGGACAATCATTCTTATGGAACTAGGCATGCGAAGGACGTAGCCTTATATATCATTCACTCTTCTAAATACGGTAGAAATAGTTTCAAGTTCTCTGCATCACAGTTATATAATAAACTTCCCGATGAAGTAAAAAGTGCACCAACTTTGTCAGTATTTAAGAGGAAAACTACGAAAGTATTGTGGGAAAAATTCGATGCATCGTAATACATCAAATAAGCTCAAAAATCCTGTGCTTATCATTTTAAGAGACCTTGGTCTAAACAATCTTAGATATAGTATCAACTTTACTAATAGGCCTATGCCCTTATTCATCAATTTGTGTTACCTTCAGAATTTTCTTCCTGGTGTGTAAACACACATATTACTGTACAATTCCTCTGTACGAGCCTATGGCTCTTTGGAATTAATTGAATAAATATCATTCATTAAAAAAAAAAAAAAAAAAAAAAAAAAAAAAAAAAAAAAAAATGTCTCATTCGACGAACAATTAAGTTAATCAGACGTAAATCGGTGAGTAAATTTATAAAATTATCTTTCTTTAACATCATTGTATGCATTGTATTAATATTTCAGCATGATTTATATTTAAACAATTAATTCTATCATCTTAAACTTAAAATTCATCCATGGGGAATATTTCAAACAAAGTTTCATTACAATATTTCTCATGCTCAATCACCTTAAAATTCACACTATATTTTACCAAGCAACTATCAATTAGTTCGCATAATCTATATATATAAAGCACAAAGTTTGTCTGTCTGTCTGTCTGTCTGTCTGTTATGTATACAAATCTACACCGTTTCACCGATCTGAACCAAAATTTGTATACTTACCCTTTGGAACCCTGCGGGTAACCCTGTCAACATTAAATTTCGGACAGACCACCCCATGCCCTGCATTTAGGCCCTTTTGCACAAATCTACACCGTTTCACCGATCTGAACCAAAAGTTGTATATTTAACCTTTGGAACCCTGCGAGTAACACTGTCCACTTGAAATATCGGACAGACCACCCCATTCCCTGCATTTAGGCCCTTTGGTCCAAATCTACACCGTTTCACCGATCTCAACCAAAATTTGTATATTTACCCTTTGGAACCCTGCGAGTAACACTGACCACTAAAAATTTCGGACAGACCACCCCATTCCCTGCATTTAGGCCCTTTGGTCCAAATCCACACCGTTTCACCGATCAGAACCAAAATTCGTATTCTTACCCTTTGGTGCCCTGCGAGTAACACTGTCTGCTTGAAATTGCGGACAGACCACTCCATTCCCTGCATTTAGGCCCTTTGGCACAAATCAACACCGTTTCACCGATCTCAACCAAAATTTGTATATTTACCCTATGGAACACTGCGACTAACACTGTCTGCTTGAAATTTCGGACAGACCACGCCATTTCCTGCATTTAGGCCCTTTTTGCACAAATCTACACCATTTCACCGATCTGAACCAAACTGTGTATACTTACCCTTTGGAACCCTGCGAGTAACACTGTCTGCTTGAAATTGCGGACAGACTACTCCATTCCCTGCATTTAGGCCCTTTGGCCCAAAACTACACCGTTCCACCGATCTCAACCAAAATTTGTATATTTACCCTTTGGAACACTGCGACTAACACTGTCTGCTTGAAATTGCGGAGAGGCTACTCCATCCCCTGCATTTAGGCCCTTTGGCACAAATCTACACCGTTTCACCGATCTGAACCAAACTTTGTATACTTACCCTTTGGAACCCTGCGAGTAACACTGTCCACTTAAAATTTCAGACAGACCACCCCATTCCCTGCATTTAGGCACTTTGGCACAAATCTACACCGTTTCACCGATCAGAACCAATATTCGGAAACTTATCCTTTGGTACCCAGCGAGTAACACTGTCTGCTTGAAATTGCGGACAGACCACTCCATTCCCTGCATTTAGGCCCTTTGTCCCAAATCTACACCGTTTCACCGATCTCAACCAAAATTTGTATATTTACCCTTTGGAACACTGCGACTAACACTGTCTGCTTGAAATTGCGGCGAGGCCACTCCATCCCTTGCATTTAGGCTGTTTGGCACAAATCTACACCGTTTCACCGATCTGACCCCAATTTTATATACTTACCCGTAGAACCCGACAAGTAACACTGTTCACTTTAAATTTTGGACAGACCACACTATTCCCTGCTTTTTGGTCCTTTGGCAGAAAACTACACCGTTTCACCGATCTCAACCAGATTTTACATAATTACCCTTTGGAACTCGACGAGTAACACTGTCCACTCGAAATTTCGGACAGACCACTCCATTCCACGCATTTAGGCCCTTTGGCACAAATCTACATCGTTCACAGATCGAAAACAAAATGTGTTTACTTACCCTTTGGAACCCAATGAGTAACACTGTCCACTTTAAAATTTGGACAGGCCTCTCCATTCCCTGCATTTTGGCCCTTGGCACAAAACTACACCGATTTACCGATCTCAACCAGATTTTACATAATTACCGTTTGGAACTCGACGAGTAACACTGTCCACTCGAAATTTCGGACAGACCACTCCATTTCCCGCATTAAGGCCCTTTGGTACAAATCTACATCGTTCACCGATCGAAAACAAAGTGTGTATACTTACCCTTTGGAACCCGATGCGTAACACTGTCCACTTGAAATTTCTGACATACCACTCCATTCCCTGCAAGTAGCTCAGGAATTCCTCGGGGTTGCCAGCTTCCTAACTCACCAGTCATGAGCCCTTGAGGGTGTACCAGAAGTGGTGGTGCCTCTTTGAGGGCCTTGAGCAGAAGACAGGAGATATTATGAAAAGGAAAAGAAGGCAGACCCCTCGAAGAATGAGGGTATCAGGAAAGATGAGACAAAGCCAATTAAGGCGGGAAATTGAAAGACTCCCTAGCCCTCGGATACCCTAATACAGTCTGGGTCGGAAGAGAACAAGAGTTGACCAAGGGAGGCCGACAGGAAAGAGAACTGAAATAAGCCCGGCACCAGGAAGTAGAAGCGATGCCAGACTCAGCTGGGGATCCGTGGTCGCCAACCCACGTCCCACAAGTTGTGAGACCCTGGGGGGAGGGGGGTCAGTTGTGAGAATAGCTTGCTGATTCATCGCGAGGTGACTTGAGAGTCCTTTCCAGAGCCCGCCGTGTTATCTCCTGCTGTCTATGCTGATGCCAGCACAGGGCCGTTGCGAAACAGTGAGTGATTCCCGGTCAATCTGTATAGGACGGGGAACCCCGAACGTGTGTCATCATATTTCGTCATCATCTGCGATCATCTCAGGTTCGTGTAGCTTGGACCTATATTCTTTGTCTTTGCCGAGCAGTACGCTCTTTCACTAGACGCATCCAGTACAGACCTAAGCCAGAAAATAAGGTTGAGACTTTGGAAGACATCGAAGCTAGACACCTGAATTACCTATATCAGTTTTAAAATAACACCATGTTCGTTTAGTAGTCATTTTTTCATTACCTTATTATTATCATCATAAGTGCAAATGACCTAGATGTTACACGCATCATACCAATAATCACCGCCGCATAAAGTCTTTCTCGACTGTGATTTTTAAAATATTTATTTTTGGTTGGTTGGTTCTTAAGTTTAGGGGCTGTGACAACGCGGTCATGTAGCCCCGTGTACTTTGGGTGTGTGTAGAATCTGTCTGATAACCGGTGTTAAATGTGATGACTGTATTAGTGTGTGTTATCTGTTTTTTAATTTAAGTACAAACTGCAACTTAGAATTCTTCAAATAGTTCGTACTTTTGCCGCCAAGCGCCACCGTCAACGACTACTAGGCCAAGTTCGGAACTTAGCTACTAGACGCCACTGCTGTCGGCTCTTGGCAACGGACGTAGACATCTCTGAGCGTTGTTTACCTATCCAATTTAGCTTCACACAGGTGTAATTAGTGGAAGGTACTTTAACATGCCATAAAATTGACATGGGGCCGCTGGCTTTACTTCCCCTCCGAAGAAAGGCATACTGACGGATTTTTAACGCTCTTAAAATATCCGACGGCTTCGGCTGGGTTTGAACCCGCTATCTTGGGCATAGAAGCTCAGCATGCTACCAAATACGCCACCGAAGCCACCATATAGTTATTTTTATTACAGTACATTGTGTACATTATACGTTGAAGTGTCAATTCAATACCGGTAGTAGTTTCCCTTATCATCCTGATCATAAGGGCAAATGACCTACAGTAGATGTTACGCCCATTACACCATTAATCACCACACACAATAAGTCTTCCTCGCCTGTGAATTTTGAAATATGTATTTCTATTACGGTAGTTTGTAAGTTTGACGTGTCAATTCAACAGTAGTTTTTATTATCCTTATCAAAAGGGCAAATGACTTAGATATTACTCCCTCATTGTCTTTGGGGGAAAATGACTTAGATTTTAAGTCCATTATATTTCTAAGGAGACCTTAAAACATTATCATCATTCCTCCGGGCGAAGCCGGGTACTACTGCTAGTATTTCAATAAATTCAACATTAACCTTGCTATTCTCACTACACTCACTATTATTTTATACATTATTCCACCACTTCTCAAAATTATTCAATGGTACTACATTATCTCAATATGGTTACATTTGTAACGTGTTTTTCGAGGGTTTTTTATGCAACTGGCATAAGTCAGTAGGAAGCCATTCTATATTTATTTACGCGGCAAATTGTTCAGCCAAGAGAATTTTTCATGTTAATTTGTTATTATTATTAATTTATTATAATTATTATTAAGGTATTTTCGGAGCATTTTATAAAAATTATTAGCATTCAGATAGGTTTTCTATGTCTTAGAAAACGCTATCAAGCAAATTATTACGAACGACAATATCATAGAAAATTATGCGATTGCGGAATTTTACGGAGTTTTCGTCAGTTAGGGTATATCGAGAGACGTGACTCGCTGGGAATTCAAGTACACGCTTAATCTTGTCGGGAAGCATGACGCAATCCTGGGTCGCAGCGTCCAGGAAAGGCGAATAGTTGGAACGGAAATCGACTTCATCATCGCCGCGCCGTGTGTAATGACCCGGAGGAGGGGAAGATCGCGTGGTGGGTCAGCCAATCAGTGAGGACCACGTAAGCTAGAAGTCGGCTGAAGAGTGGGGAGCCGACGTGTGGATATATCGTTCGACGCGCCGTGGAACGAGGACAATCTGTGTAGTTCTTGCCGAGTGTGGTTATACGCGGGAGTCGCTCCGATGTTCCGTGGAACGAGGACTATCTGTGTAGAACTTAACGAGTACGTTTGCACGCGGGAGTCGCTCCAATGTTCCGTGGATTGGAGGACTAACTTTTGTAAAACTTAACCAGTGCGGTTGTATGAGTGTTTGGGTCCGATGTACGGACCATAGAATTATCTAATCTACGAGAATCTCATCAAATATCGACGGAGATGTCGACGTCCAGGAGACTGTGGGAAGCTCACAGCATCATCCAGTACGAGGGAAAGGCTTCGGCAATTTCCAGTGGTAAGCGCGAATGACACAGAAGTACGCAATCTCTCGTTTCTATTTGATTTAAATTCAGTATTTCAGTAACTTCATAGCTTGGGAATAAGAGTAAAATCAATAATTTATCAGACTCCGTTTTCACGTAATTTTCTATCGGTAATATTAAAATCGCAACGCTCCAATTTAAATTTTAAACTTATTATTATTATTAATTTTGGTATACTTGTTTTATATAATAAATTCATTTCTTTTACAATGCAATCTTTGCTTTCAGTAGGTAGCATTAGATATAGACCAATTCCTTCTCCTGATACAATTGTTTGTTGGGTTAATGATCAAATCATACCACGATCTGAGTGAATAGAGTCTTGAAGGTGTTCTGCCAGAGCTAGACGTTGTTAAATACAAATTTAGATTTCAACATTGCATTGAGGTCTTGGCGCCCATTAAAACAACATAGCTTAGGCAAAGGGTGGGCTAGCAAAACTGCTACATTTGTACGCTCAACGTGGAGCAAAGTAAATACCGTTTCACTTGTCATCCCAGCCTAAGCAAATCTGTTACACATTTAACCACGTGTTGACTGATTTAAACACAATAATTGCTTAATATAACTGTGTTTTAGATATCTCGACCACTTCAAAATTCCTTAAACTTCAATTGTGAATTATGGATCATCATGTGTTAATATATTCATGATCATTATTAATGTTGAACACCTCTCTAAAAGCTCCTCTGCAATATTTTACCAAAAATGATGTCCATTAAACACAATTCTTATTATTGTTTTTATTGGTAAAATTCGAAACAATTCATTTTCAAAAATCGAAATATGCCAGACTTTCGTGAAGATTGAACATCTCTACACCATGGACTTATTTCAAATATTATTTGAATTAAATAAAAACCTTTAGAAATGAACGACTCAAGTAAAACCTAGCAACTATCTCGGATTAAAGAAAAACTGAAAAACAGAAATGATTCCAGACCAACAAATTATTATTACAAACGTTATTCAAAATTGAATGTTTCCTCAAAAATAGTAAAGTATCATTTATACAAAATTCAAAAATCCCACTACAGTAGGTTCAAATCCGAGTTGCTTATCAGCATATTAATTCATTAATCAAATTGCTCCTCTTCATTTCATTGAAGCCTATACTGAGCAAAATTCCACAATGTCTTGTGATAGATACCGGTACTTGAAAAATTTTCATTTATTCATATCAAATTATACTAGTCTTATAATCGCAAATCTTATTTTATAAACGCAATCTTCCTCCTAACGCATAAACTTCTTAACGGGTAAAGATTTTCAAATCTTATTGCCAAAAATTTAAATTAACGAAATTCGAAAAAGTGAAATTCATAAACATTGAAAATTACAAAAAGACAGACAAAAGATGCATTTGTAATTGAACCAAAATTTTATAGTGAACAAATAGCTAAAAATGACAGAAGCGTAAACCATGACGAATAGAAGTAAACAGTGTCATCACTCCGCTCCTTAAGCATTGTAGTTCATGGTCCAGCCAGTGTGTGGCGCGGAAGTCGCGCCGAACCATAAGCACGTGTGACAAATAGCCGCGATAAATATTATGCGAGGGAAGTTGTTTCTTTGTAATAGTTAACCAATGTATGTGCAGTGCTTTGTGTGTGCAAACAACTAAATTGTCTGATGTTGCGGGAAAATGTCGTATTGTTTCGTTCCTAGATGTAAATCGGATCACGGAAGAAAATCTGATGGTAGACATTTTTTCACACCGCCAATAGAAACAAATCTGTTTTCGAAATGGGCGAGGGTTATTCCACGGAAAGAGAAGCAATTGTCGATCAAAAGAAGAATCTGTGACGTGCGTTTTTCGGAAGATTTAATTATTATAAAGGCGGACCGTTTCGTAGTGAGCTGTGAGAACGTGGAAATTCCTCGCGTTAAGTGGAAATTAAAACCAGGATCAGTACCTCACATTTTTCATAATTTACCGAAATATCTATCCACTGAGGTAAAATCACGAAAGGTGCTCGGTAGGATACGGAATGAAGGCAGCATTCCATGGTTACTTGTTCTACTTAGTGCCATCCTACCTAAAACGAAAAAAAAAAATATATATATAATCCGTCTTAATAATAATAGGCCTAAAATAATAATAGTTGTTGATTCTTTAGGGACTTGGCGACATTGTGGTTGTGTAGCCCTGTGTGCTTGGGTGTGTGTGTGTGCGCACGCGCGTAGAATTTGTCTGATAACCTGTGACATTGTGATGTCTGTAGTAGTGTGGGTATTTGGAATTGAGGTAGGATTTGGGTAGGAAGCAGCCGTGGCCTTCAGTTAGGTACCATCCCGGTATTTACCTGGAGTAGAAGTGGGAAACCACGGAAAACCACTTCCAGGATAGCTGAGGTAGATATCGAACGCGCCTCTTATCAGTTTTACCTCGAACACCGTTCCAGCCCTAAGACCAGAATTAAATTTCTTGGTATTGCTGGGAATCGAACCCGGGCCTTCGCGGTGATAAGCCAAGAATGAGACAGACATACAATAATAATGGCCAACCTGGCAATAAAATAAACGGCCATCCAATTCTCCGCTTCCGTTACTGTCCTCCTGATCAATATCATGGTCAGTATCCGAGTCTTCGGATCTTGTTTCACCTTTGTCTTTTGTATCAGATCACAAATTCCTTTCAAATTACTGAATCATGGACTAGCGATTCGTTATCTTTCAGCAGAAAGCGACATACTTCATCTACTGCTTGATTCTAAGCTGCATGAACTTGAGAGGAATGTGGATCGCGGACTATGAGAAGTGATGGTGAGGTGTGATGAGGTTTCCCGGTACGGGCGTAGTAACAGAACCAAATGCATTGGTATGAGATGCCCCGAGATGATAAGATCATAACTTGAACTAAAACGAACCATTGAGCTGTCAGACCAATGCGCGACTAACGGAAGGTTTTAAAAGATAGTTCTACATGGGGACTGAGAATATTAATAATAATTTTTTCACAGTATTATTCATAAGTCTAAACAAACAATTTGTTGTAATCAGCATAACCGCGGCATTCGTAAATAGGTTTACGTAGCCCAGCGCGTATCCCATTTTTGAACAGCTGACTGCGGCTGACTTTGTAGCGTTGGGGATCTGCGCCACTAGCGCTAGCCAACAGCGGGGTGCGCTTGAACTCGGTCAGTGATAACACTATGTATTCTATTCGTCGTGGTTAAACTATAGTTCTCTTTCAACACTTTAAAAAATATGGTGAAAAAGGTTATCTACGATACCTCTAATTCTACTATCTACATGATAAAAAGTCTCCCAGCTATCTTAAGATGGCTTCAGGATGTGTGTGAATGGAAACACACCAATCCTAGTGTAGGTTCCACCATGGCTCCGAAATGCAAATGCCCCTCGAGGCCTCGAACCAGGAAACGAACTCCAACGCCTCTGCTCGTCCAACCTCGGCTGGTCAGGTAATTTTCCTCTCCCTTCCCATCCCTCATGAGACCCCTGTTCACTTTGCAGGGGAGGCCGCCTGGGCGAGGTACTGGTCCTACCTCCCCAGTTGTATCCCCGGACCAGGTGTTTCAAGCTCCAGGATACTGCCCTGGTGGCGGTAATGGTGGGATCCCTCGCTGAGGGAAAAGCCAACCTGGAGGGTACACCAACCAAAAATTAATAAAAATGGTTTGAACAATTAAATTCTGAGGCTTTTTAAGTACGAAAGTTTGATGCTTTTCAAACGGTCAACACGATTGTACACAAATGAGATGGGTTATTCCCTAATCCTGATGGTCCTGATGGATTAGGATCTGATGGTCTCCCACCAATTTTATTAAAATCTTGTCGATTCATTATAACAGAACCATTATCCATCTTATTTCACCTCTCTCTTGGAACTGGTAAATCTCCTGATATATGGAAGAGTAGCTATGTAACTCCAGTCTTGAAAGGTGGTGACAAATCCAATGTTAAGAATTATGGACCTGTTTGTAAATTATCGTTTATACCCAAATTATTTTAATCTAGAATTACTGACAAAATTACACCCTATTTTTCCTTCTACATAATTGAACAACAGCATGGCTTTATGTAAAGTCGATCACCATGTACAAATCTCCTTGTTTATTCTGAGTACTTACTGAAAGCAGTAGAAGAGCACAATCAAGTGGACTGCATCTACACTGATCTAGCCAAAGCCTTCGACTCTCTCAACCATAAAATTCTTCTTTAAAAATTACAATCCTATGGTATCCAAAACTCTCTAGTATCATGGCTGTCCCTAATACTTATAAGGCAGAACTCAGATTGTCAAAATACTCCATTTCTTATCTAACCAATAGCTGTCTTCTGGTGTTCCACAAGGTGCCCATCTTTCTCCTTTGTTATTTTTCATCTTTATTAATGATATCAATACAGTTTTCAAACATGCCAAAATCCTCCTGCTAGCCGATGACACAAAGTTCTTAATGAAAGTTCAATCTCGACAGATCTGTATACTTCTCCAAGAAGAATTTTGGCGTCTAGAAGGGTATTGTTCTTTAAATGGGTTACTGCTCAATGAAACTAAATGTAAACTAGTTAGATTCTCAAAGAAGAAACAGAATATTGAATTCTATCGCTTTCTATTATATACTCCACTTCATGCTGTTAGAAGTATTCGTGATCTAGGAGTAACATTCTCACACACATTTAATTTTAATGAACATATGAAAAATATTAAAAACAAGTCATTGTAGAGATTAGGTTCCATAACTCGTTATTCCAAGGAATTTTGTGACTCGAATATTCATTTCCTACTGTACTTGACCCTCGTCAGACCCTTAATTGAATATTGTACACCGATTTGGAGCCCTGTCAGTAAAACACAAATTGAAAGACTAGAGAAAGTACAACACAAATTTCTACGAATTATGCATATCGTTTTCTACACTCAATAACGAATCAAAGCTACTCTGAAGTAATGATGCATTTGAAACTGCCAACTCTAAAATCCCGTCGTAATAATTTTTATATTCTTAATATGTACAAGATCGTAAACTCGCACATAGACTAAATGAAATCAATATGTATGTGTGTGCCCCCCTGTTCGATGCGCAACCATCATGTCTTCGAAACAGACTGGCATCTCACTAATTGTGGTCTAAATGGTCCCATCGACAGAATGATGCGAATCTCAAATGGGATCAGCATAGACTTATTCAATATTGATCTGTTTTCCAATGTACTGTTGTTATTGATGGTAGGTTGTCAGCAATTTCAGTGTTATGATGTTCTTTGTTTTTGCTTATGGTGATTGGCCCGTTGGTGCGACTGTGGCGCTACCATATGTTCTTGTTCGGCGATGTGCTGCGAACCATTGTGATAATGGAGTGTGCCAGTATATCAGTGTCTGTTTATTCAAATTAAATATCTGTTAACATTAACAATTCGGCCTTTAATCCACTGTCTAATACAACCTAACTACAGGTTATGGAGCCCAGATCACAGTTAAAGTCCGAATAATGAAGAGAAGTGAAAGTTGAATGAAGAAAGTCGAGAGCATTGAGTGTGAAGTAGGCCTATACCAAAATGGTAGACGACAAACGAAGTGACGGTGTGCCGCGATTGAGAAGTGATAATTACTGTATGGTGAACTTACCTCCGGCACCAGACCTCATGGAGGCCCTAAGAGACGTTACAAGGACCAATTTAAGCAGAATATGAAGTTGACAGGACTGAATCCACAAACCTGAGACCAGCTTGTTAAAGACCGTTCAACTTGGCGCCAGACCATCCCGGCTGCTGTAAAAATGTTTGAAGAAGAATGTCGTAGAATTGTTAAGGCCAAGCGACAAGCACGAAAGCTCCGTGCAGCACAGCCACGCCCTCCACCAACAGTTCTGTGTGATCTGTGTGGACTTTTGTTTCATGTACGCATTGGGCTGTTCAGTCACCGCAAACATGCCCACAGACCTCAACCTTAGATTATTTTAGACTGTTTTGGAAGAAGATGTATACTCGGAATCGAGTTAAAGCCGACGACGACTACGCATGGTCAAGAAGAGCGCAAGCTGAACTTATCGAAAGAAATTGCTGGAATGCAATAGAACCTGGTTTCAAAGTGGATGTGGAGAACTATAATGAAATTAAAGCAAGAACGAACAGAAAGGCCTTAGCATTTCTTCTCAAGTATGTGACTGATGCGTACTTGGAAGACATTGGAGAGGAAACAACAACAAGAGCA
Organism: Meconema thalassinum; assembly: GCA_946902985.2. Lineage (NCBI taxonomy): Eukaryota > Metazoa > Arthropoda > Insecta > Orthoptera > Tettigoniidae > Meconema > Meconema thalassinum. The sequence continues at coordinate 1,530,594,090 of OX336388.2, forward strand.
GCGTGGATAAAATTGAAGAACATTCATTCCACATATACCCTACCTCAGTGTTTGGATAAATTGAAGGAAATGGTGAACGTGGTGAAGACGAGTGACATGTCTATGCATCAATACATGGCTCAAGTACAATCCCTCAACAGAGTAATTAAGAGCGCAAACTGTGGACTTGAATTTAACGACACTCAACTTGCTGGACAATTGCTCAATGGTTTACCCAGAGATAAATATAAAGTAACAATAGCGCTGCTCGGTGGTGAGGAGGGACTAACGACCGAAAGAGTGAAGGCTGCTCTCCTGAGAGAAGATTTTGTTCCAACGCCTGGATCAGTAAGCGGGGTGCTTTCGTCATCGTCGGGAGCTGGCCGAGGACGCGGCGATTCCAGAGAAGTTTTTCGTGGACGAGGAGGTTGATGTGGCGACAGAGGACAAGGCGGTAACAGCGGTAGTAACCAAGCAGGGAATGCTACTCCAGGGGAAGCGACTGTTCATCAACAAGATCAACAGAAGTGCTACAGATTTATCAGTCGGGGTCACATAGCCAAGATGTGTGACAAGATGCGATGTTACCGGTGTACGAAGCCAGGACACCTAGCACGAGATTGTACAAAGCTGATAAGTGAAAGTAGAACAGACAAAGGTAAGATTAGGCAAAGCCAGAATAATTACAGAGCATGTGTCGGAGCTAAATCATTCATTACTTCGTCAATGCAAGAATGGGTTATAGATTCAGGAGCTTGTGATTACATTTGTGTGGAGAAAGAGAAGTTGAAAAATTTACACCCTGCAAGTGGTAAAGTAGAAATGGGAGTGGGCAATGTAGAAGTCCTAGGTATTGGCACAGTAGAGATTAAAATGAAAGAAAAGTGTGGAGGATGGACATTGGGCTTATCAGATGCATTATATGTACCCTCATTTAGATGTAATTTGATTTCATGCTCAAGACTTGGTTCCAAAGGAGTTGTGTGTAAGTTTCGTAAAGAGAGTTCTGTTGGCCGAGATGAGAATAATTGGAAAGAAATAGTCTTCAGAGGTTATGTAAGAGAGGGATTATATTTTTTGGATACTGTTGAAGACATAAATGCTTCTTGTGTTGTGACTGAAAGTGATGTAAACACTGTTGTAGATTCTGTAGCTCTTAAGAGTGTGTCAGATTGGCATTTAAAACTAGGGCAATTGCATGAAGAAGCAATAAAGACAATAATTCCTATCAAAGTTCTAGATAGCTTGGAAGAGCCTTGTATAGCATGTTTTAAAGGGCAGTCAACAGAGAAAAGTTTTCCTAAGGCTAGTGATAGAGTGTCTAGCAAACCATTAGATCTTATCCATAGTGATGTGATGGGCAAACTACCAGTTTCGCTGGGAGGTTCACAATATGTAGTCACTTTTATTGACGATTATTCTCGATTTGTGTTTGTGTATTTCTTGAGTAAGAAAAGTGATGGGTTTGAAGTCTTTAAACGATTCAAAGAAAAGGTAGAAGTGTTTCATGAAAGGAAAATAAAGGCTTTGCAGACAGATGGAGGAGGAGAATATGTGAGCAAGGAGTTCGATGAATTTCTGAGCAAGCATGGTATTACACATAGAAAAACTGTAAGTTACTCACCTGCTCAAAATGGCATAGCAGAGAGGCAGAATAGGACGTTGACCAATAGTGTGAGGTGTATGCTAATTCATTCTAATCTTCCAATCAGTTTCTGGGCAGAGGCAATGAATGTAGCATGTCATGTTAGGAACCTGTCTCCTTCTAGGGCTGTAGGCAATCAGGTACCACTTGCCCTGTGGAGGGGCATTCCAGTAAATGTAAAAGACTATGATTATCTTAAGCCGTTTGGATGTATAGGGCGGGTCTACTGTATTAGGGGATCAAAGTTCGATGAGAGAGCTGTTGAAAGTGTATTTGTTGGGTATGGGGACAATGTTAAGGGTTATAAAATGTGGATTCCATCACAAAGAAAGTTCCAGATTGCACACAGTGTGAAATTTGAAGAAAAGGTGTTCCCTTACGTTCAGTATAGTGTTAGCGAGACAACCCCATCTCTTTTAGATCTTAGAGCCAGATCTAAAGTACCATTGAATGATAATGTACCCATTAATGTTGGTGATGAAACCCCAAATTTTGATTTTCATAATGAGTTATTTGAGGAAGAAGACATTGCTGAAAACTTTGATATGAGTAACATTACTGAGAGTAGCGATAATGAACCATTCCTAGGTTGGGATAGTAAAGAGTTGGAAAATATTATGCATGTGAATGTACCTGTTGACACAGATGAAACGGAGTTGCATAGATCACAGAGAATAAGAAAATGAAAGGAATGTACAAAGTGTAATCTTGTCATGTTTAATACTGACTGCGATTGTGATACCAATTTGTTAAATGTTTCTCATGAACCAAAGACTGTCAAAGAAGCTTTACAAAGTCCAAATGCAAGCTCATGGTATTCAGCAATGGAGGAAGAGATGTCAGCTTAGGGCAAAAGGTGTTTTTGTGTTGGTAGACAGACCGAAGAACCAAAATGTACTGGGAAATAAGTGGGGGTTTAAACTGAAACAAAACCAGGATGGTACAGTAGAAAGGTTTAAGGCCAGGTTAGTAGCTAGAGGTTTCGCCCAGATACAAGGGGTAGATTATGATAAAACATACTCACCTGTAATGCACAAGAAAACAATTAGACTTTTACTGTCATTAGCAGCGGTCAATGGGTGGGAAGTGCATCATGTGGATATTCTGACCGCATATCTTAATAGCCCTCTTAATGAATTAGTGTATTGTGAACAGCCAGAAGGTTTTGTTGAAGAAGGAAAAAATAAAGTGTGGAAGTTAGTGAAAAGTCTATATGGACTGAAGCAGAGTGCTAAAGAGTGGTTCCATAAAATTAACAGTGTGTTAAATGTGCTGGGTCTTATTGCTCTTAAAAAGGACCAGTGTGTTTATATCAATAAGACAAAAGATTTGATTGTAGGAGTGTACGTCCCGGATGATTTGGGTATTTGGGGCAATGTTGAAAATGTGAATTGGGTGAAATCTGAGCTGAAGCAAAGATTAGACTTAAGAGACTTAGGGAAAATGACCAATTTTCTGTCAATGAATGTAACACAAGACAGAAAAAAATATTGTATTGATCAAAGTAAATACACTAAAGAAATACTGTTGAGTTGTAAGTTAAGTTCTGCAAAAGGGAGGTCAGCACCCTTAGCTATCAGTAGTGATGATAAAACAGGATCAGGGGAGGAGAAAATACACCAAAAAATGTTTCAAAATGCAGTAGGAAAGTTACTACATTTGCCGACATCCACAAGACCAGATCTCAGTTTTGCGGTATGTAAAGTAATTCAGCGATGTAAGGAGCCTAATAAACAAGACTGGAATAATGTAACGCTTATCATGAGATATTTAAGAAATACAGAGGAAATGAAAATTGTATATTCTACTAGAGACCAAAGTGATTGTAAAGTGGAAATATTTTGTGATGCATCATCATCATCATCATCATCATCATCATCTTGCACAGTTTCCAGCCACTGGCCGGGTCTGTTTGGAACACAAGCCTCTCCAACGTCTTCTGTCTTCCCACCATCTCTCCGCCTCCACCCTTGTCCAGTCTTCTCCTCTCTTCTTCACGCTTTCTTCCACCCCCTTCAGCCACCTGTCTCTCGGTCTTCCTCTCAGTCTCTTTCCTTCCCACTTCGTCTCGTGTATCCTCCTGGGTATCCTCTTCTCCTCCATTCGTTTTACATGTCCATACCATCTAAGTCTAGATTTCTCTATACCATCCTGTAATGGTTCCTCCTTCATTAATTCTCTGGTCCTCTCATTTCTTATTCTGTCCATCTTTGTAGCTCCAATACTGCTTCTCAAGAACCTCATCTCACTGGCCTGTATTTTGCTCTTCTCCCTTCCTTTCATAACCCCGGTCTCCGAGGCATACGTCAGGATAGGGACATAGTACGTCCGATATATGATCCTTTTGATGTTCTGAGGGACATCCTTGCTCCATAACATGCTTCTCACACTCCTCCGGAATGCTTCTGCCTGCCTTCCCCGCTCATTTATTTCTCTATCGTTTCTTCCATTATCTTGTATCAGGCTTCCCAGATACTTGAAACTCTCCACTTTCTTCAGCTGTTCCCCACCAATTGTTATTCCCGTTGTGGTTCTTTCCTTCTTCCATGTTGTGATCACTATCTCACTCTTATTTATGCTAAATTTCATCCCATATCCTTGTATTATTCCTTCCCACACGCCCAACTGTTCCTGTACCTCCTCCTCCTTGTTTACCCAAATCATCAAATCATCTGCAAACACCATTGCTTTTATCTTTCCTTCCCCAATTACTTGTGCCACTCGGGTCATTATGTCATCCATCACCACAATGAAAAGTAACGGTGACAGTGCACTTCGTTGTTTCAGGCCGTTTCTCTGTTCCAACCAGTCCGATCTCTCTCCTCCCACTTTCACACAGCTCACGCTTCCCTTGTACATCTCCTTTATCCTCTTTATAGTCCATTTCTCTACTCCTCTATCCTCCAGGGACTTCCATACTTTGTTTCTGCATATACTGACATATGCTTTCTCTATGTCCAGGAAGGCCATCAGTAGATCTGTTCCATACTCATAGTGCTGTTCTTGTAACTGCCTTACAGCAAAAATCAAATCCACTGTGGACCTTCCTGCTCTGAAGCCATGTTGTTCTTCCCTCATCCCTCCTTCTATCCTTGTCCTAATTCTCCTTTCCAAAACTTTCTCCAAGATCTTTGCACAATGACTCATCAGTGTTATTCCCCGATAGTTCCTGCATTCTGTTCTACTACCTTTCTTGAAGATCGGGACAATTATTCCTTTTTTCCAGTCCTCGGGGGTCTTCCTTTCCTTCCATGCTGTCCTCATTGCTCGGTACAACCATTGTATCCCAACCTCTCCTGCTGCCCTCACCATCTCCACACTCAACTCATCCACACCCGGTGCCTTACCTCCTTTCATCTTCCTCACTGCATCTTCCACTTCTTTCCATGTTAAGTCCTTTTCTGTTTGCAGTTCATCTTCCTCTTCCCCGATTTCTTCCTCCTCGCCATGGTTTCCATTTGGGTTCAGAAGTTCTTCAAAATATTCTTTCCACATTTTCTTAAGTTCTTCCCTATTTTCTATCTCTTGTCCCCTTTTTTCACCATTCTAACATAATCCGTAGGATCCTTCCGCCTCTTATTTTTTACCATCCCATACAGGACCTTTTTTGTACCTTCACTATCCTCCATCATCTTTGTCCACTCTTCCATCCACTTTCTTCTCTCCTCAGCCACTACTCCCTTCTCCTCCTTCTATCTTTCCTGGTACTCTTCCCTTGCCTCTACCGTCCTATTTTGATACCACCTCCTAAAGGCTCTATTCTTTTCCCTTACTATATCTTTTGTCTTCTCATTCCACCATGGTGTTTCCTTCCACCTCTTCTTACTACTTGTCCTCCCACATACTGCTTCTGCTGCACCTACTAGTGTCTTCTTAAATCTAGCCCATTCCTCTTCCACTCCTCTTTCTTCATCTGTTGGAATTCCTTCCTTTACCATTTTGAGGTACTCGACCCTTCTATCCCCTTCTTTCAGTTTCCATATCCTTATACGACTTTCCTGCTTCTCAGTCCCTTTCTTCTCCTTACTCCCTCTCAGGTTCATTACCAGCAATCGATGGTCGCTATCCAGGTTCTCCGATGGTATAACCTTGATGTCCGTGATGTTCTTATTTAGTTCTTTCTCATACAGTATATAGTCGACCACCGACTTCCTGGTCAAGTCATCACTGTACCGTGTGATTGTGTGGCTCTCTCTTTTCTTGAACCAGGAGTTCCCAACTAGCAGGCTGTTCCTTTGGCTGAAGTCCAACAGTCTCTTTCCTTCCTCATTTCTTCCGCCCCAACCCTCTGGTCCTAGAACACTCTCATAACCTTGTCTTTCTCTTCCTACATGGGCATTCAGATCCCCCATAACAATCATATTTCTTCCTACCAGCTGCTTCTGCAATTCCTCTTCAAACTCCTCCTTCTCTTCAGAGGCGCAGCCTACAGTACTTGTGCAGCATACACTTGCACTATTTCTACGGTCTCTCCCCTCAGTGCTACTTTCACTTTCATCATCCTATCACTTATTCTCCTCACTTCTTCTTTTAAACCATCTCGTACTACAACTCCCACTCCATTCCTCTTTCCCTCTTTATTCCCACTCCAGTACAGTCTATATCCTTTTCTCAGTTCTCTCCTTCCTTCCCCTTTCCACTTTGTTTCTGCCAATCCCAATAAATCCAACTTCCTTCTTTCCATCATATCCACTATCTCCTCCACCTTCCCCGTCAGCGTTCTTATGTTTAAAGTTCCAAATCTTAGTCAGTGTGTACAGCCGTGTCGTCGTCTATTATATCCATCATGTCCGAGGCTCGTTCCATTCTTGAAAGCATTTGATTTCATCCACTACTGGTGGTATTTTATCATTTAATCGAGGATCTACAAATCCGCTCATTCCACCCCTCAACCCCATACCCCCATCCCGCTCCTGTCCTCCAAAATTGCCAGTATACTTACCCTCCCCCCACCCCTCTCGACTGAAGCCTCGCCCGCTTCCCCCAAGCTATTCCATATCAGTACTGCACAGTCTACGTATGCCTCAGCACGGCCCGATTTCTCGCTGCCACAACTACACCGTAAGTTCACCACTCCTTTTTCATATATTTTTCCACTTTTTCTTTGGTTATCTTTCCACTTTTTCGGTTTTAATACTTATCATAGCTCACACAGGGATTTCTTTTCCAGTTATGTATGGTCACCTCTTGCTGGTTTTCGGAGGTTATTATCCGAAGCAGGACATTGGAAACCAAAACAGTGCACCAAGCCCTTTTCTAAGACTTTTAATTGAACTTTCATTATGACAGTGTTTTAAAAAAACTTTTTAAAGTGTTATTTTAGTCATCTGTGTGTTGTTTTAATAATTATTTTAATGTCATTGTGTGTTGCCAATAACCGTAGGCTGATGAAGGTGTCAATGTTACTAGACACCGAAACATGTCCCAACATACGTAAAGACAAGTGATTATGTCACGATAAAATCTCTAATAAAACAAGTATTGACTAGGCGGAACCATAAAAACTTTGTTTATTATTACATTCTGTCAATACGGGAAAATGTGCGACTTTAAAAGTCAAAAAAATTACAGGATATGTAATTAAATTTGCTAATGGCCCAATTATTTGGCGTACTAAGAAACAAACGTGTCCTGCACTCTCTACTGTTGAAGCAGAGTACAATGCCATGTGTGAGGTAACCCGAGAGGTGTTGTGGTTAGACATGATCCTGAGAGAGTTCGGGCAATGCAAGTTTATGAGTAAACCAATTGTTATTAAGTGCGACAATCAAGGTTCGATATTTCTGAGTGAAAATGGTTTGGATTCAGAGCGATCCACACACATAGATGTAAAGTTATGTTTTTTACAGCACTATGTTAAGAATGGGATGATTCTGTTCAAGTATGTTCCATCAAATGAGAATTTGGCCGATTTATTTACGAAATCTTTAAGTGGACCAAGGACTGCAGAATGTGTTGGAATGCTTGGCATGTCTGATTAGTGTTTGGAAGTGTTGATTTATGTTTGTTTGATTGGTTGAATTTAGTAATTTATGTGTGTTGTTCTTCTGTGAATTGGTGTGCAGTTTGAACACTGAAATGACTGCCAAAGGGGAGGTTTTGTTATTGCTGGTAGGTTGTCAGCAATTTCAGTGTTATGATGTTCTTTGTTTTGCTTATGGTGATTGGCCCGTTGGTGCGACTGTGGCGCTACCATATGTTCTTGTTCGGTAATGTGTTGCGAACCGTTGTGATAATGGAGTCCCCCCAGGGGCTCACTTCTAGTGGGCGTCGGTTGGCGACCACGGGGCCCCAGTTGAGTCCAGCATTGCTTCCACTTACTTGTGCCGGGCTCCTCTCCGTCTTCTTTCCTGTCGACCTCACTTGGTCAACTCTTGTTCTCTTCCGACCCCGACGGTATTAGGGTATCCGAGGCCTAGGGAGTCTTTCACTTTCCCGCCTTCTTTGGCCCTTCTCTCATCTTTCCTGATACCCTCCTTCTGTGAGGGGTCAGCCTTCTTTTTCATTTCCTTTTACCTCCTGCCTTGTGCTCAAGGCCCTTAAGGAGGCCGGGTGTATGTAGCCCCACCCCTTCTGGTGCACCCTAGATAATGCTACACCATCAGGGGCTCACGGCTGGTGAGTTCGGGAGTTGGCGACCCCGAGGGATTCCTGAGCTGGGTCCGTTTTCCCCTTTTGTCCCTTACTTTTGGGGCGGACCCTCTCCTCTCCTCTTTTCATTATATTTCCTTTCTCTTTAAGATTCCCACACTGTTTTTGTTACTTGGTTCACCGTGTATCTAAATTCCCTTTTAGCGATTCTTTTAAAGGTATTTTTAATCTACGTTGCATTTTGTAAGTTTTTTCGATCTAAATTACATCTCACGATTGTTTTCAACTTCAATTGCATTTTGTAAAGATTGACAATCTAAATTGCTTTTTGGTAAGTCTTTCAATGCAGGTAGCCGGGCCTTTTAGTGAGAATTTTGAATTTCAATTGCATTTTGTAAGTATTTTCAACCAAAACCGCATTTCGCACGAATTTTGAATCTAAATTGCATTTTGTTTGGTGGGCATTTTGCACATATTTTGATTCTTAATTGCATTTTGTGGGTATTTTGAATCTAAATTACATTTTGTCAAGTATTTTCAATCTAAATTGCATTTCGTAAGTATTGTCAATCCACATGAGTCGTTTGAATCTACCGTACATTTTGTAAGCATTTTCAACTTCAATTGCATTTTGTAAGTATTTTGAATTTCAATTGCACTTCGTGAATAATTTGGATTGGAACTGGGATATTTCAATCTGAATTGCATCGTATATTTTCAAATTCAATTGAATTTTGTAAGTATTTTGAACCTCAATTGCATTTTGTACGTAATTTCGATCTCATTTGACTTTTTTGTAAGTATTTTGAATTTCAATTGCATTTTGTAGGTATTTCGACGCTACATTGCATTTTGTACGTATTTTGAACCTAGCCTTCATTTTGTGGGTATTTTTCAATCTATTCCTTTTGTGAATCTTTTCGTTCTAAATTCCCTTCTGTAAGAACATTTTGTGAGTTCTTTCAATCTGAGTTCCTTTTTGTAAGTATTTTCCGTCTCACTTAATTTTTGTTCTGGTTTCAGTTTCATTATCATTTTCGCTATCACCCAGATCATTAGGGGCCGATAACCTAGATGTTAGGCCCCTTAAAACAACAATTATCATCATCATCATCATGATAATGGAGTGTATCAGTGTCTGTTTATTCAAATTAAATATCAGTTAACATTAACAATTCGGCCTTTATTCCACTGTCGAATACAACCTAACTACATGCACTAGGAAATCTGTATGAATAGATTGTACTCATAAAGTAGACTTTGTATACTTCATTGTAAATATTTGTATACGGTATACTCGTTATCTTTACCCCGGATAAAAGAAAATGGTGTAAGCCGTGAATAAAGATGTGTGTATGTATGTACATGAGATTAATAAATACATTTGGATATTTATGGATATTGAAAATGCCTCTGATAATTAATGGTCCCGCCGAGTGTGAAATACATGCTGTGATTAGTTTCCTAAATGCAAAAGATGTGAAAGCAGTTAAATTCATCAGCAGAGTAGTGAAGTATTAGTTGTAACTCTTCAGTCGGTCAACACAAATTTGCCCAATGACTGGGCGGGGTTGCAGTGTGAATAAGTAAATGAACACTCCTGGAAAAAGTTACGTGTATTAATTATGATCACTATTATAATGAGGCAATTTAGGATTACGTGTTTCGATCAACAAGTGGTCATCATCAGATCCTGATCACTGGGTTGAGATTTAAATTTATATGCAAACATTGTGTGGTCTAATTATACATAGTATAATGGGGCTAGTTGATGTTTATATTACAATTCGTTGTTTCAATTTCATTTTATAAAGTTTGTTTTATAAGGGTTTGTGAAACTATGTATGAGTATTATGCACATGTATACAGGTAGAGGGGCAGATGATCTCGCTGTTCTACCCCTTAAAATAACAATAACTATAACTATACAGTTTTAACAACACAGTATAACAAATAGATAAAAATAATAAAATTAAAACATGCACTTGAATTCTATTATGTATACGGTTATTTATTTCCGCACAACCCTTGGTCGTATAGGTGTTACCCCTTTGCGTGTCTACTCCTGACCAACTTGTTGTGGTGTGCATCAGTCTGAAAACATCGTTGTGCGCAGCATCTGTTAGCAGAAGTTGTAACTAACTGATTTAAAGGAACTGAGACCGGGAATGGTATATGTTATGGATTCTGGAACTAACCCATCTGCACAGCTTAGGTACTGCCCATATATGCTTGCAACTGGTCTTTTAGATGGGATTGGGCCTTACAATGCTGCCTGTTTTGAGGCTTTGGTTTGTTGAGAATTAGCACAGAGTGCATCCTCCTCCTATAATATGTTTCCCAAATTATTCCTTCTCGTATGCATTCATTGCCTCATTTTCGTTAAGAAACCATTCTAACCAATGATCTCAATGAACTACATGAATATTTCACCAAGTGGAGACTCGTACCAAATTTTTCCAGAACCGAAGTCAGCAGTTTCATTTAAACAACAGAACAGCGGACTATAAACTGAGAGTCCGAATTAACAACACAGTGCTTCCCTACCAGTCACCCAAAATATCTTGGAGTGACTCTGGATAGGACTCTATCCTTCAAGAAACATTTGGAAATTTCATCTCAAAAAGTAAGCAGACGAAATAACCTCATCCAAAAACTTTGCAGCACTAGTTGGGGAACATCAGCAGATACGCTTCAAACTTCTGCGCTCAGTTTAGTGTATTCTACAGCTGAATATTGTGCGCCGATATGGCTGAACAGCCCCCTTGTAAAGAAGGTAGACAATCAGCTCAATATAGCCATGAGAACTATCTCCGGTTGTATAAGAACTACTCCACTCTATTGGCTCCCTACACTCAGCCACATAGCCCCTCCGGTGCTAAGAAGACAAGATGCACTGAGGAAGGAAGTATTATAAAATAATGAACAACCCTGCACTTCCAATCCTTGATGACATTCCCACTCTGGCAATAAACCGCTCCAGTCCAGGAATCCACCCCTGCGACTGGCTCAACAGCTTGCTGATAGTAATTTCAACATTGCAGCAAAATGGCGTGAAACATGGACTAGAAATGCCCCTCCCGAAGTACGTCCTCATTGATCCTGTAAAGTAAACCAAGGGTTTTGAACAATCGCAACATATATGGAAGATCATTAACCACATCCGTACAGGACATGGAGTTTGTGCATGCAACCTGCACAAATGGGGGAAGTGGCCAGAACCCTGCTGTGATTGTGGTACATCGAACCAGACCATCAGGCACATTGTGGAAGATTGCAAAATAGGTGACCCTAACGACTTTTTCAGTGGTACACCATCGAGCCTGGACTGGTTATAATAAGATAGATATCTGTGTTTGTATGTACTTCTTCTGCTTCTTCTTCTGCTTTTACGGCCTCATTGGACCACTTCAGTCAATCATTTTTTGGTCCTCTTCTTCAGTAAGTTTTCTTTCAGAGTTGCCCAGTAGTTTTTCATTCACTCTGATCTTATCAGGTGTTTCTCATCTGTAAATACCCTTTTTACTGTATGACATTTGTTTATTTTTGCTTGAAATCTTATTTTTATGTCCTTCATTTTTTTTTATTGTTTTGTTTTGCAAGTCATCCAAAGTTATTTCTAATTCTTTCATATCTTCTCTAATTTCCTTAATCCATCCTACTTGTTGTTTCATATTCCAAAGTTTCTCTGCAATTTTTCTAGATAATCTGGTTTCCGGTGTCCTCATATTGTGACCAAAAAGAGAAATCCGTTTCTTCCGAATAGTATCGGTGATGGGCTCCAGTTCTCTGTATACCACTTCATTTGGTACTGTCCGCCATTGTCCATCTTTCTGATATTTTTTATTTATGCATGTTCTAGCTATTCTTCTTTCTACTTTAAAAATTTTGTCGATTCTGTTTTTCTGATTAACTTAAAAAAGAGTTTCGCTTCCATAAGTCACCTCTGGTTGAACCACTATTTTGTAATGTTTTAATTTTGTTGTGATTGATAGACATTTTCTTTTATATGTAGACCATGTTAATTTTTGGGCTTTTATCATTTTATTAGTTCTTTCTTGCCATGCAGGTTTCTCATCGAAGTTGTAAGTTATAATTTCTCCTAAGTATTTAAATTGCTTCACTATTTTAACTTTCTTGTTATTTACTGTTATATGGTTGATAACAAGTGGATTCGCTACCATTATCTCAGTCTTTTCAAATGATATCTGAAGTCCAATTTTTGTGCTATATTTTGTAGGCTTATTATTTGATTTCTGGCTTCTTGATTATTATTAGCCAGTAACGCTAAGTCATCTTCGAGATCTTCGAGAAAGTTTTGGAAAAGAGAATTAGGACAAGGATAGAAGGAGGGATGAGGGAAGAACAACATGGCTTCAGAGCAGGAAGGTCCACAGTGGATTTGATTTTTGCTGTAAGGCAGTTACAAGAACAGCACTATGAGTATGGAACAGATCTACTGATGGCCTTCCTGGACATTGAGAAAGCATATGACAGTGTATGCAGAAACAAAGTATGGAAGTCCCTGGAGGATAGAGGAGTAGAGAAATGGACTATAAAGAGGATAAAGGAGATGTACAAGGGAAGCGTGAGCTGTGTGAAAGTGGGAGGAGAGAGATCAGACTGGTTGGAACAGAGAAACGGCCTGAAACAAGGAAGTGCACTGTCACCGTTACTTTTCATTGTGGTGATGGATGCCATAATGACCCGAGTGGCACAAGTAATTGGGGAAGGAAAGATGAAAGCAATGGTGTTTGCAGATGATTTGGGGAAACAAGGAGGAGGAGGTACAGGAACAGTTGGACGTGTGGGAAGGAATAATACAAGGATATGGGATGAAATTTAGCATAAATAAGAGTGAGATGATGATCACAACAAGGAAGAAGGAAAGAACCACAACGGGAATAACAATTGGTGGGGAACAGCTGAAGAAAGTGGAGAGTTTCAAGTATCTGGGAAGCCTGATACAAGACAATGGAAGAATCGATAGAGAAATAAATGAGCGGGGGAGGCAGGCAGAAGCATTTCGGAGGAGTGTGAGAAGCATGTTATGGAGCAAGGATGTCCCTCAGAACAGCAAGAAGATCTTATATCGGACGTACTATGTCCCTATCCTGACGTATGCCTCGGAGACCTGGGTTATGAAAGGAAGGGAGAAGAGCAAAATACAGGCCAGTGAGATGAGGTTCTTGAGAAGCAGTATTGGAGCTACAAAGATGGACAGAATAAGAAATGAGAGGACCAGAGAATTAATGAAGGAGGAACCATTACAGGATGGTATAGAGAAATCTAGACTTAGATGGTATGGACATGTAAAACGAATGGAGGAGAAGAGGATACCCAGGAGAGTACATGAGACGAAGTGGGAAGGAAAGAGACCGAGGGGAAGACCGAGAGACAGGTGGCTGAAGGGGGTGGAAGAAAGCGTGAAGAAGAGAGGAGAAGACTGGACAAGGGTGGAGGCTGAGAGATGCTGGGAAGACAGAAGACGTTGGAGAGGCTTGTGTTCCAAACAGACCCGGCCAGTGGCTGGAAACTGTGCAAGATGATGATGAACGCTAAGTCATCGGTAAATCCCAAGCAATTTAAGTCTATTTGATCTTTCTTGGTTCCAATTCTTATGCTCCTAGGATTTTCCCTGTATCATTCCCTCATCACGTATTCCAAAGCACAATTGAAAAGTAAGGGCGATAAACCATCTCCTTGTCTTAACCTTGTTTTAATCGTAAACGGCTCAGATATTTCTCCTCTTTTTATTATTATTATTATTATTATTATTTTAAAACTCGGCAATTCTTCTAGGTTTGTGCTGTGTCTTGTGTGGGGTTTCCTAGGTGAAACCCCACACAAGACACGGCACAAACCTAGAAGAATTGCTGAGTTTTAATTCACTGGCCGTGAAAGCCAATATACCATCTTTTTGGAAGCCTTCATAGGGAGGTTGAGGCTGCTTGGGCTTTTAGTCCTCGCAGTCAAGAGGTGCAGTTGCACCTTATATAAAGGGAGGTGGCGCGCAGTTCGCTACTCCAGTGGGGGTCCGGGCGGGGACACCAAGAGCCTGCCGATGAGCCAGCTTGGTGTCCTAGGCGAAACCCCACACAAGACACGGCACAAACCTAGAAGAATTGCTGTGTTTTAATTCACTGGCAGTGAAAGCCAATATACCATTATTATTTTTGTTATTGCGTTTCATGTGTAATGCCACACGCTAAATGAATTATTTAGTCTACCTTATTTTTAGCAGTGCAAAAAGTGGGGATCTCGCTAAATACATGTGTTTGTTGAGATTTGCTGGATTATCTTTATTGGTTAGATATATTTCTATGGATTCTTTAATGTCGAGAGGTCTGCTTTTTTTGTAGTGTAGAATTATCAGGTCTATTTCCATCGTGGCCTACGTTATACTTAAGGCCTGGAAATACAGCTGAGACTTGGTGCGCCAAACTGATAGTTCCACTTTACGCCACTAGGATCGAGGTCCGGCGCCCTAGTTGTCTGCTTTTGACTATGCGTTACATCATGGCTTCCTATAAGCAGGCCTTGTCCATAGCGGAGCGGCAACACTGCACTCTCGTCTATGCGTGGCGAGCAGCAAGCATGGTGATGAATGGTGCTGAACGTGCTAGTCCACATAAAATTGGATATATTCTTTTATCGCTCGCAGTTCTTTCAATTGTGTTTAAGGTTGACCCGAGAGCGTAGGCTAATCATCTGGGAAACGCAAGTACAGCTAGTAATACAACGTCGTTATTCTATAATATTAAATGATAGTAAGCTCTCGAATTCTATCGCACGTGGTTGCTCTTCTGTATTGTTCCGAAGCTTCATGCATTTTGATTTTTAAGCTTCATACACTTGTTAAAATTTAAATGTGTTGAAACAATCGTACGTTGATACTAGCAGAGTCTTTATTCTCGTCAATAATCAGTAGGCCTACTTTCGATCGACCATGACCTACGATAGCTATTTTTCTCATGTCTGCGTTGGCATTTAAGCAGTGTAAGTTAAACAGATACACATAAATCATTGATATGGGCGTACTAATTTGTTACTATAACAGAGATAGCAATTTATTGCATGAGGAAGTCACCTTCGTCTATTTCTGTTTCGTAACATGTTAGAATAAGAATGCCTGCTGGAAATGACGGACATGAATGACGGAGAGGCAGTCTACCGAAATACTTTCGGTACTGTAATACTGTATTAGCAGAGGCAAGAGATGTCTCAGAAGTCTAAGGTGCTTTATCATTATTATTATTATTATTATTATTATTATTATTTCCAACCCATATTATTGCCGTTTCTAAGGGGTTGGTGTTGAACTAAGATACTTTTTAAATATGGCGAATGGTTTTACGGCCGGGTGCCCTTCCTGATGCCGGCCTCACCAGAATAGTTAATGAGAGATACAATGACTGAAACTGGGAAAAGAATTGGATGGAAGCGTCAGTGGCTGGCATTTGCCTGGAGCTAAAAATTTGAAACCACACAAAACCATTTCAAGAACGGTTGACGATGGGATTCGAACCCACTGCTCTTCCGATTCCAGGGATAGTCAGGTCCCAGGGCCTTGCGGCACTACGTGAGTAGCTACCCCGGTCGATAGACCTATTATTATTATTATTATTATTATTATAGATAGAGTATACTCATCTCGATTTTCTCAGTCTCCACTGTGGCTTTCTAGGATAATTTGTTTTTCAGCAACGTACCGGTATCAATATAAATATAACAATTCTGTCTTTCCTGTTACCTTTAGATGTCGGACAGATGTGTAGCTCTAGGGTGTAAGTCCAATTATGACAGCACTAAGAGTGAAGGGTATGTGCAATGTTTCATGTTCCCAAAAGATGAGGAAACACGAAAATTGTAGCTTTGAGTTATTCCCCGAGAAAACTGAGAACCATCCGAAAGGTCAGTTGTGTGTATTAAGCACTTTCATCAAGGTGATTTAGAATTCACAGAAGTGTATGTGGACAAAAATGGAAACAGAAAGGAATTCAAACGACGCAGAGAAAATGGTGATACTGTTAAGCTAATAGTTGCAATTGCATCAAACATTCTTCTGAAAATTTACTCCAAAATGATGACAGACGCATCGAGTAGGCCTAATTCAAGTGAAAGTAAGAAAAGAAAATTGTTAACACGTTTGTGAAGTATTTATTTGATTCCTGACATGTTTTAATATAAGTTAAATGTATGTGAAGTAATTTCATCGTTTTATTGACTAATTATTAAATAACTTACATCAGAATCTACAGTACATCTATAGTATACGCACCTTCCCCCGTCCATACATATTAGTGAACTTATTTCCAATAACCCGATTTGAAATTAATATATTGACAGACAGCAATGTCTTCTCTTACCTAGGCGCACGGCTGGACCCGGGCGTATGACGTCAGCGAAGCGGTGTTGCAATTCGGTGAGGACAAGGCCTTCTTAAAGGAAGCCATGGTTACATGTAACTCAAGTACATTTAATACATGTTTTTTAGCACTTCTTACCTGTTTTCCTCCAGTTTCCCCCAAATGATGAATACGGCTCACTCTTGACTGTATTTCACTTCACTTTAAGAATTTTTCTGTCAAGGGGCTTACTTCTAAAATTCAGAAACATTGCTCTACTGCCCATGTGGTTCACACCAATATTCTTTAAAAGTGGCCTTAAGAACTTTTGCAGAAGAACTACGGAGAGAGAATTGTCAATACACACTTCACATTTTGTGTGCTCGGAAAACGTTTCAGTTAAAATATTTGTGAAATTTGACACTAAATATTTTCGAGACATGGAATTTACGGCTGTTGTGACAAAGTGAGAAATGGTTTCCAACAGATAAAATAAAAGAAGCTTTGGGATATCTTAATCCTCCTCTGTCTTGAAAATGTATTAAACTAAATGGCAGGCTTGAATTTGCTGGAGCTGATATTTTCTCTAAGCAACCTTCACAGTCTGTTTTCTCTTCTGCCACTCTTACAAGAAATCCTGCTACCATTGCAATTGAAATGGAAGATAGAGACGCTGGCTTTTCTGAAAACAAAAATAGAGATTTCAATGCTAAAATGACAATCATAATGTTTTAGTTCAATGAACTTAATATAGGCTATATGCCCCATATTCTTACCTTGAACAGGGCTTTCAAGAATCTTCCAGACATGTGCCGGAAGCTGGGGTGTCTCTTTAGCATTGGCTGGGTTTTGCACCTTCCGCGATTTTTTGGGCTTCAGAAACTTTGTCAAGGCTCCTGTTATGACTGCATCTTCCCTCAGCTCCACATTCCCACTTCTAGAAGATGCGATAATTCCTGTGCTAAGTGTTGACTCGATGGCATGCAGGCATGATCTCGCGTCCATCATGTCATTGTTACCTCCCTTATTTCTCAGATGACTGAAGAGCAGTTCTACATCGTCACTAGAGAGACTCCGCGTAAGCACATAATAGAAGCCGATACTGATTAGAAATCGTATGCAGGACACGGTTGATGAAGTTGTTAGCACCAAAGCTTGATAAGTTTCCTTTGTAAGTCTCATCTTTTTATCGGGATAACTTTGAATCTGTGACAGGTGCGGCAGAAATTCATTGGTCAGCCATGAAAGTCTCTCATCATTAACTTCACTGAAAATAAACTTGCCCGTGTTTCTGGAATGAAGTCCGTGTGTGGTATTGCAGATATCATGTAGGCCTATATCGAACCATTTCCTAAAAATTTCCAAGAATGTTGTTGTTTCGTGTAGGCTGTCCTTATCTTCAACTTTCTCTGGGCACACGACTTCCATGCTCTTAAGCCCAGCTATTGTCTCTGGAGTAAACACCAATTTGGCTCTTGCCACATTCATTTTTTCTAAATTGCTTGGATATACAACCTTCCTGCTTAATTTTCTAACTGGCTTTACTACTAGTTTTTCTGTAAGTGGTACAGATTCTTGAGATGATCACTAGTTATTAAATTGTTAAATTGTCTTCTACATAGAAGATCCTACTCAGATATTGTGATCGTACATTCATAATGATGTGACCCGGATCGAAACTAAGAAAAAGTGGCCTCTGCTCGTCTTTCGGGTGACGAATTTCATGAGTGACACATCCGCCACACAGCGCCTCAAACATTGACACATTCACCTGACAGTTGTCCGTCACTATTCTGATGACCTTGAAACCGCATTCCTCAACCGCAGTCGCACGTCCAGTGTTATCCTAGATAACTGTTGTCCTGTGAGTCCACATGTAAAGTAGAACGAAACAGGTATCCTGTAGAAGGATGACAGGCCCTTGAACAGTATGCATAATAATTTATTAGCCAATTTATGTTAGATTCCAATTGCATCTTTCTCAATATCACTAATGCCGAGAAACATGTCTAAATTCTTGTCATACAATAGTCTAGACTTTATGGCCATTTCATCAATGATTAATGAACCAACCTTCTCATTATCTTGAGTCAGTGACTTTTCTAGAGCTGTCAACCTAGCTTTTGCAAGTGACGTGACACCTGTCTCTCCGTTCGTATACCCAATGTACATTTTCAGTGTCGTGGTTGAGGAAGTTGTAAAATATTTATATCTCTAAGTAAGCGGTAAACCGATGGTGATTTATTAGAGAGCAATACACATATTTTTATTGTTGTTTCATTGTATTTACACTTTCGTTTCGTGAAAGCTCGAATTTGTTCAGGTAAGAAATTAGCCTTCAAGTCCCCACGATCCGCTTCACTCTTGAGCTTCGATATTTAAACATCGAGTTTGTCCTGAAGTTGCACTGAATATAATTTTTGTTTCAATGAAATTATCTTCTGATTTAATGACTTAATTGTAGTTCTGTATACTGTATTTTTTCTTAGTGCCCTCCTTAATTTTAATTTTGTTGACTTGCAAAGAGTTTGCTTGATTGTAGAACATTGCGTTCCTACACTAACACGTGGTTGATCATGGTTTTCTTCAATTCGTTCATCCAAATAGTCTTCCGTAACATTTAAATTACCTGAACATTTCTTTTTATTGTTGATATGTATGTCTCTATCGACACGTGCTCTTTTGCGTGTATTTCTATTTATTTGTGCTTGTTTATGTTCGGGGTAGTCCTCAAAAACCGTCCGAAATGCGTTCGGTAAGAACGTTCTCTTTGTAGTACTTATACTAAAATCAGAGTCCTTGAAATGCTTGCTACAAATTCTAGATGACTGTTTTGGGGTCCACAAAGACCCTGGCTTTACCCCCTCACGTGAAACAGCTAGAACCCATTGTTTCAGTATGTTCAATGGAAATTTATGAAACGAAAGTCCATTGCCTTTAACTTGACGAGATTTACAATACGGCACGCTACAGTACACCATTTTTGACGAACACAATAATAACACTAATATTTACACATAAGTTACTCTATTAAAATCATTCAGTGATTTATATCTAAAGTATTTATCACATATACAAGTCACATTTACGCCAGTACACTGGATTAAAACTTGCTTTTCACTACGTCTTGCTCATAAAGACAACTTAGCACCCATCTCAATATCAGTCAAGCAGCAGTCTACTGCTCTTAACGAAAGCACAACTATAATACGACACGCTTCGCCAGTCAATTTTAAACTCACCTTAGCTTTCTCACTCATTAGGACACCTTATTTACCGCCAAATACAGACACACTAATCACATTGTACGTAATGCAAACGGTACGATTAAGGGCGCCAGACAGCGAACCTAGTGGCAAAATGCGGAACAAGTTCGAACCATCGCTCGCAATGTTGTCTGGCGCCTCATTTCCAGGTCTTGTATATAACGTAGGCCACGATTTCCATGGTAGTGAAATTAGGGTTGTTTTCATACATGTGTTCGCATATACAGTCGAGTCCCGCTCAACCGACCTTCGCTCATCCGACACTGGTAGACTTGAACGTTTGGTGTACACTAAATTCTGGGACACCCGGTGTGGATGTTGCAGCCGTAGGACAACCACTGACGAAAATGAGGATGGTGAAGAAGCAGCACGAGGTAATGCAGAACAAACTGATAAAACATCGTCTCACAGTGAAGGATTAAGTACATTGAATATGGCAATAACCTACGTGGAGCAACAGCCGGAGGCAATCGCAACAGAGGTGTTGATTTTTCGTCGATGGCGAGATCTCGCAGGAAGAAAACTTGAATCAGCAGGCAAGCAGACATTGACAAGTTTCTTTTCTTAAGGCATTTGGAGCGTTTTTGTTCAATACTGCATGTACAATTGAATTGATAATTCAGTAAATAGAGTACCGTAAAACATGGCTTTGTTATAGTAATACAGTATAGCCTACCTATTTGTTTTAGTTAATTTTCAAAGTCATTCTGTATTATCCAATATTTTAGGTGATCCGATGTACTCCAGGTCAGTTTAGGTCGGATAATCGAGACTCTACTGTAGCTGAATGTTTGTTGTGTTTAATTGCATGTCTGTGTTCTTTGTAACGTGTTCCAATCTTTCTTCCACTTTGTCCGACATAATAAGGCTTACATCCTTCATCTTGGCATGTGAACAAATATACACCTGATTTTGAATGCGGGTTTTTCTTTGTTAAGTTGCTATTATGTATGTGCTTACCGCTTGAGTTGTTTGTTCTGAATGCTATATTGAGTCCCTGTTTCTTGAAGATACTCGTTATTTTGTTTGTGTTATGTTCACAAAATTTGAATCATACATATTTGTTCTCATTATAGGTTGGTGAATTGTACTCTTTTTTTCTACTATTGATTTTTGCCAGTATCTGGTGAACCGTGTTGGACAAGAAATTGTTCTCTGCCGCCTTGTTTTATTATTTCAATATCTTTATTGAAGTTTCGGGTTGACATCGGTATACTGATATCCCTGTTTACCATAGGATTGGCTGGCTGTGTGGCTCAGTGGTAATGGTCTCGCTTGCTGTACCCAAGGTTGCAGGATCGAATCCTGGCGCAGTCAGCTGGCATTTGAGGGTGCGCAAATGCAAGGGAGCCGTGTCAGTAGATTTACTGGCACGTTAAAGATCCCCTTTGGGGCAAAATTCCGGCACCCCAGCATCTCTGAGCCAGAGAAGTTAAAAGGACGTAAAACCAATAACATTATTATTATTATTATTATTACCACCGTAGGATTAATGAAGTATAAGGAGAAAATACTATGAGTGAAGGAATTGTAAGAAAGTGGGTTAGAGCATTAGAGAAGGCCATACTACTGTCCATGCAAGGAGCGTAGTGAGTGACCGTCTGTCATGACTGAATATTAGGTGCAGAAAGTTGATACATGGGGTTGGAGAAAGCAGACGCTTTATGATTTCGTCATTATGTTATGTTTTCTGAAATTTCTAGGAGTATGAAATTGTGGTAGGGCACTTTAATTATCACAATTTATGCTCACTCTGGGTACCGAAGATCCGGGTAGAGGTGCATGAAACCAAGCTTGTAGGCAGTACTTAGACGTTTCTTGAGTGGTGCAGTAATGAAGGCGATGAGTTTCTAAGCCGAATTGATCATTAATCATGCCATCTCGGAATTGGAAAACATTATCCTAAATTCCACTATAACATGTACAGTATGGTAGTCATTATGATAGAAGATCAAAACCATGGTTCAATACATATAACGGCAGACATGCTAGAAGAAGAGGCGCTACGAGACTATGCCCGGAAAGTGAAATACTATGAAGAGACTGCACTAAAACAGAAGAGGCAGAAAACAACCCTTTCAAGATTCTCAAGTCGAAACGTCCAATATTTCCTCGGAATATTCCCATGAGCATGTGGACGACTCGCTACACTCAAGTTTTGACATTTAAGGGCACGAGACCACGCATAGGTAATGAAAATACCAAAAATGAAGACCCAATAGAGATGTTTAACACACAGGAGAAGGAAGTTCTCTTATATCTGAAAAGTATGGTACCGTACTCTAACAAAGCTTGTGGCCCAGACATGGTTTACAACACTTGGCAGAATTAATGAATTCAAAACATTTTTCTTTGCCTGGTGAAATCTACCTCCGCCTTCGGTCTGCCGAGAGGGATTTTTTGTTTTTGAATAATGCGAATGTGTGCTTCAATGTCCTTACTAAGCTGCCATTTTACGAGAGTAAGCATCGCGATGTAGCACGCTGGTTTTATTCTCGGGCAAGTTGACGGAATTGCATACGTTTTGACAGTCGCGAATTCATAATTACTTTTTGGCAATGTAGTCTTGGATTGCTTCTGCGAGAGTAGATGGTAATATTTTACACTTGGTGCTGCTCACAAGATTTTCACAGTCCCTACCATCCCGAGTTCGCAAACGGGCATTCGCAGGCCACGTGCTGTCAGGAGTAGGCCAACATGTTGCGGTATTTCTTGATTGGTGCTGTTTATGGGATTTCAATGATCCCAACTGTCTCAACTCTCGAGAACACACATTTGCTCATAGATGCTCTCCACAAAAGATCTCCTACGGTACTAAACAATATATTTGGGCCAATTCAATTTAAAATTTTAGACCCCTCTTATACCCTGCTACCAATCAATTTTCGAGTATGGAACAATTTTCATGTCGGAGTGACTGACATAATAAAATACCCCATACAATATCCTAAAAACGTTCTATTTTTTTTTTTTTTTTTTATTCATCCATTCAATCATATAATGTACATTGTACAATGATATAGGACACGTCAATTCACAAATTATACTAATACTAATTTACAATCACAATAATAATATGGGCCTACACAAGGATAACCTTACATCATTTAGTCCTATGAATACATAAACATAACTATTGATATTCTAAAAACTCTTTAACTGAGTAGAAGCAGTGCTCCAGCAAGAACTCTTTAGTTTTTATTTTGAACTTTATGTAATTTGCTGTACTTTTAATATTATTTGGCAAATGATTATACAGCGTTATAGCTGCATGGAATACACCATTTTTACATAGTGTTGTATTTGCAGCATGTACATGAAGATTGTTCTTTTGTCTGGTCTGGTAGTTATGTATATTTGAATTCATCTCAAAGATATCCTCATTTCCTAAGCTTTGTTTGACAAATAATAGAAGTTCAAAGATGTAAATACATGGCAAAGGTAAAATTTTCAGTTGTTTAAACAGAGGCTTACATGTATGCAATCTAGTAGTTCCTTTCATTGTTCTAATTATTCTTTTCTGGATAATAAAGATTTGGTGAGCAGCAGGTGAATTTCCCCAAAATATGATTCCATATTTCATAAGCGAATAGCAATAAGCAAAATAAGTACTAAGAACAGTTCTCCAGCTAGTCGATTGTCTTAATACTCTCAATGCATAACAACTTGAGCTTAGTTTCTTGGCAAGTTTAGTGGTATGCGAGTTCCATTTTAGGTCATCCTGCAACCAAAGGCCTAAGAATTTAGTAGAAGAGGCGTTACCAATTTTAAGGTCATTTAAGATTATGGAGGGAGAATTAATACTTTTATTCTGAGCTGTGTGAAAGTTAAGAGCCACTGTTTTACTAGTGTTGATAAGGAATCCATTATTGTTGAACCATAAGGACAGCTGACCTGTTACTTCCTCTACTGATTTTTGAAGTTCAGTGTCATTTTCACCCCTCATCAAAACACTTGTATCATCTGCGAATAGTACAGTTTTAAATGCAGGTATCTGAGATGGCAAGTCATTTACGTAAAGGAGAAAAAGTAGTGGCCCTAGAACGGACCCCTGCGGAATGCCATACTTCAAAAACATAGGATCTGAGTGGTAATATTTAAATATGTTTGTGGTATTTTCTAAACTTTTTTGTTCGACGATCTGTTGGCGATTATTTAAATATGACTGAAACCACTTACTAGCGATACCCCTGATACCATATTAATGGAGTTTATCAATTAGTATCTGATGATTTATCACATCAAAAGCTTTAGACAGGTCCAAAAACAGGCCACATACTCTCTTCCTTTCATCAAGTGACTCAAAAGCAGGATTTAAAAATTCATAAATTGCGGACATTGTTGATTTTCCTTCTCTAAAGCCATGTTGAGAGTCAGTTAACAATTTATATTTGTTTATGAAGCTAATTAGACGGTTGTACATTATCTTCTCTAAAATTTTTGAAAATATCGACAATAAAGAAATAGGTCTATAATTGGTTACGTTTTCTCTATCTCCCCCTTTAAATAATGGAATTACTTTTGCAATTTTAAAGATATCTGGAAATATTCCTGACATGAGAGATTGGTTACAGAGGTGTGTTAAGGGGGTAATTATATTTTGGATACATTTTTTAATTAGTATATCAGGAATGTTATCAACTCCTGAGCAATGTTTATTCTGTAGGTTCTTTACAATATTGAGGATTTCTGCTTCTGTAACATTTTCAACAAACATTGATTTTCCATTAAATGTTATATTCGCGAGTGTTGATTTTATTGCTTGTATATTGTTTACATTTAGTAGTTTTTCAGCTATGGTAGCAAAATGCTCATTAAAAATTCTTGAGACATTTTGTGGGTCATTGATCTTCTTGGAGTCTTCTGATAACGTTATGTTATTTACTGCCGGTTTTGTTTGCCTGGTTTCATTTTTTATGATATTCCACATAGCCTTAGTTTTATTTTTAGATTCCAGGATATAATTATCATTTGACATTCTCTTTGCTAATTTTATAACTTTGTTAAGTATGGTCTTATAGGTCTTGAAATACATGTTAAATTCATTGGAGGTTTCGTGCGTACTTTGAAAATCGTGGAGGAAACGCTTTCTTTTGCATGAAGTAATTATTCCAAGAGTAAGCCATTGTTTTGATGGAGAAGAAACTTTCAGTCTGATACTCTTCAAAGGAAATGCAATATCAAAATAATACAGGTAAATATTAATGAATTCCTGGAATTTTTTGTTTGTATCTATTGACTTGTACACACCTTCCCAAGTTTCTCCTTTTAACAAGTTGTTGAAATAGTTTATATTGTGCTGACTAAAGCTTCGACATTTATCAAACTGAGCATTGTAAACTGGGTTTGAAATATTTAGAGTTATTATTTGAGCTCGGTGGTCACTGAAACCTGTGTTGATTACTTCGAGAGAGTTGCAGTTCACATTGTCATTAATTATTATCTGGTCAAGTGTGGTTGCACTAGTTTTTGTTATTCTTGTGGGTACTGTTACTGTGTGAATTAGATGATGGGAGCTTAACAAATTTAGCAATTCCCTTCTCTCCGTACTTTCCTCTAAAAAGTTAATATTGAAATCTCCACAAAGAACTATTTTTTTATTAAATTTATTTATTTTATTTATTATCACTTCTAGTTTATTCAGAAATAACTTTGCACTATTTCCTGGTGAACGATATATACAGATGAGAATTAAATTTTCTTTTGGGATAGAAATAGCTGTTGCCTCAAAATGTTTTTCTATGCATAAGTCATCGGGAATTGGTATAGGTTTAAATTCTATGTTTCCTTTGATATAGATACATACACCTCCATGCTCTGATGTTGATCTACAGTAGTAGCTAGCTAAAGTAAACCCTGGTATGACAGCATGATTGATTTGTTCAGGTTTCATCCAGTGTTCAGACAAGCACAGGATGTGGATATCTTTGAGTGATGTTTGTAGAAGCATATCGATATGAACTAGTTTATTATTAAGTGACTGTACATTTTGGTGAAATATTCTGATTGAGGAACTCTGTGCATTTGTACTGTTGTTAAGCTTGGGGATTATAGTTCTTGCAGGAGCACTTACCTCTGTTCTAAAAAACTCTCGCCACCGAGTGAATTCACTGATTCTACAGTAGTCGGACTTGCAGTATGAGGTAGTGGGATGACTGGTCCGTGGGAGTGGAACGTTTTGTTGATTTCCTCCGCTACTTGTGAACAGATCTGTTGCTTTCCTTTGGTGTTTAAGTGAAGACCATGTCGGGTAAACAGTTCTCTTGGTACATCAATATCAAGAAAGTGAACATGCTGATATAGTCTGGATAGTGCTCTAAGCTTTTTGTTCGTCCTCTTTACCTCCTTGTTGACACACGATTCTTCCATTAGATCATGTCTGTGTGGGATGCCTAAGAGTATAACGTTTGTACCTGAAAGTAGTGGGAGCTTATCTTTGTAGGTTTGTATTGCATCATTCGCTTCGTTTTTCGCTACATCGTTCGTACCCCCCCACAAAACAACATAATCTTCATGAGTAAGGTTTCTGCACATTTCAACACAATTTTCCAGAACATTTTTAACTCTAGCGCCTGGTTTGGTGACGCTACTTACCGCAAAGTCCCTTGATACTTTTAAATTGAGCTCTTCTGAACATCCTTTCCCATGACTGTCACTGAGGAGGAGTACTTTCCTTTTTGAGGTTATGTACGTGGCTAACTTCCGCACTTTTTCCGGCTTACAGTTTGTTGATGCCCTTGTATGTGGTGTTTCTTCTGAGACGGATTCAGTTTCAGCAAGAACATCGTACATATTTTTTGTGGGAACAGCTTGGCTAACTGTTTCCCGCACACGTGGTTTAGGCCTACATTGGCGTCCGCGATTTGCCACCACCACATTCCACGAGTCCGGCGATGAAGAGGGATTGTTGCGGTCGTTTACGTTATGTCTGAGTACACTGTTTTCGGCTTTTAATTTAGATAGTTCTTCTTGGGTGTGCTTAAGGTCCCTATTCAAAATGTCGATGATTAACTGTAGAGATTTCACACTCTCACTCGATGCCTTGCCACACAGCGTGCACAGTATATCACTCGTATTTACACCTAAATGTACCTCCGGTGGTTTACTATCAATGTCACACATACTAGGTGTCTTCCTACACGATATTTTATCACTGGCGTTAATTACGGAACTGTCCTCGTCTACATTTTCGATATCTTTAAGAGAGCGGTATACTTTGTCTACATACGCGGCAGCCATCTTGTGTTTCTATTAGGCTACCGTATATAAATAAAATGGTAGTAGAGGGAGTTTGCAGGGAAATGACTGTTCACGGCAGGGAAGTGTGAGGCTAGATTCACACAAAGTGTGCATCTGTATTGGCTGGTAATCCTAGGTCATTCAGGACAGTTACTGAATCTCCCCAGTCATATTTTAACAAGGAATGTTTGTTTATCATGTACACGGGGAGTGAATAACGAAAAGGGGAAGTCTGCACTTCCATGAATTATCTTGAGGAGGGTTTCATTAATTATATTGTAAATAAAAAGTTCACTCTTAACTTTCAATGAAGTGACTGAACATTGCGTTTGTGATATCTGTAGTAATGTGTATAACTGTAACTATTTGGGTCCAAGATTGAAATAAGTACCCAGAGACTTAAAGGAAAGGTCTTATCCTCGTCCTTGTCCTCGTCCTGAAGTACCATAAGTGTTGAAAAACCTGTGGGCAAAACCAGATGGCTACTGTCAGTGCTGGGATTCGATCATATCAGACCGTTCAGTATATATGGAGTATGACTTGACCTAACACTACTTCAGATGTGGAATCACAGAAGGAGGTCTGAGTTTTTGTACTGTGCTTATTAAGTTGCTTGATCTATCTGTGGAACAGTCTTTTGTTGTTATTATTGTAATGCATTCATGTATATGTTAGGCTTGTTACCTTATTTATTGAATGCCATTGTACTTAATAAATATTAAAATTTGAGATTAAATTTCAATTTTTTTGTTTATTTTTTATTTTATTTTTTCAGAGTGGCTATGACTCTTACGGCTATGGAGATAATAATACAGACACTGAAGAGACCTACTCAGAGTTGGAGCCTAACCGTCAGTGTGCTGATATTCCAGTTGCGATAAAGAAGTTTCTTCTTTACTTCAGAGATTGCATAACTGATGGGGCATTATGTGAAATACAAAACTTGTATGAAAATACGTGAGTAATTTACTACTTATATCCTAAATTGACGATGTGATGCGGTGTTTCTGGAGAAGGACTGCAAGTACAGTCGTGGCTCATGACTGCCTCTGGGGAAGGCTCTCGGTGAGCACTTGCCCTATTAGTAATCTGGGGCCTTGGGATGGTATCATACTATTTGTAAGTAGGTGGAAACCTACCAAGCTTTTCAACGATCACATGCCCAAATTATATGCTCAATAAGTCAATTAACAAAATTCATTGCATTAGAGACATACTTTAATCACAAATCTTCTAAATTAACATTCACCATTGATAACCTCACTAGAATATATTCCATACGGTCAGACAAGACTGAAATATGCAAACAAATATACGAACACAGAGTTCAAATGTTGAACGGAAGAATTCCTTAACAATAAACTGAATATGTTTTTTGTCGTTTGCAGGCTTCAAATCACTTAAACATTTTATTTAACCCGCCATCGGTAGCGTTGTCCTCACTTACGCGAGAGGTATCGTGTATAGGCGCTCCCTAACATCAGCTTGGTATATGATTTAGTGCTTATACGTGCTCTTCTTGGCATTTAGAATAAATGATACTAGTCTTTGGTTATTTATTAATATATCTAGGTAAGTATATACTTACATATTTGTATTGTTACGGCTGTGAGTTTGTGTCATCGCTCGCCGCATGAGTCACAACTGCCCCAGGGCTGGGCTGTGGCCTGCCTCCTGTATTGCGTGCGCCTTATGCAACAGGGCTACTAGGACAAAGGGATAGTCCAGAATATTCGTGACTGGACCAGCGATGGAAACCTCGAGAAGCCGTGAACCCTGGATGGATCTAGAAGCATTTATTGAGTCACCGGCCTGCTATATAAGTGCGACCTGTCAAGCATTGGTTGTTGTGTTTTACGAGCTAGTGTGAGCGATTATTCTGAGCGACAGAAGTGTGGTGACTTGCAAAACCCCTAGTGAAGCTGATTCTCTTGACACCGAGGAAGTGATTGTGGTGCTTGTGAAAATAGTACAGTGACAGACCTAGTGCAGCTATTTCCAGCGAGCGTACGGGACCGGACTCATTAGCGAAGAGGATTAACTGTTGTCTGTTGACAAGTGAAAGGGAAAGTATTCCCGACGTGAGGAAACTGGAGTAAGGTAATGATTGCTGTTGAGTAGTGTATTTTTCTGGCTGCAATAAAATTAATTATTTCTTTAAGCAGTAATTGGTGTTGTGCTTTATACCCACCGTAATCCAGTTAACAAAGGTGCCACTAGGGGGTGGCACACAACAGTATATATCCACAATAGTTTATTACCTAAAAGTTAACTACTACAATTTTGACTCCTACATTATTTTCGTTCTTTTAGTAGGTAATTATAATTTTGTTTTATTAGACTCTTTTTATGTTACCCCTTTATACACATAAATCTACATAAACGTTACTAAATATTATGAAAAGGAACAAAAAACCTTGGCATTACATCGCTAAACAACAAATTTGATATCATGATTTGTAAACAACAATATTATCTGTCATTGTCCTATTCACTCTTTTCACTATCTGAATACCGGGTGAGTTAGCCGTGGTTGTTACGGCGTGGCTGCAGGCAGTCGCTCACATCAGGGAGGCGAGGAGGTTCGAATCCCCCCGCCGGCAACCTTGAAGATGGTTTTCTGTGGTTTCCCATCTTCCTTCCAGGCAAATGCCGGGGTTGGTCCCTAACTATAGGCCACAGCCGATACCTTCCAATTCCTAGTCCTTACATGCACACTTTCCTTCCCCAGACAACACTCCACACGCGACTGTACTTGTAGCTCACCCCATGGATGTCCGCTAGAAGCAGCTACTAATTCCGGCGAATCGAACACTCCCGGCACTAAAAACCATATGCTAAAAAAAAAAAAAATCTGAATCGTTGGATTGCTCAGTATCAGTTTGATGCATGGAATATTCTCTAGGAGCATCACTTCGACATTCAGAAGCACAGTCTTGGTCGTCAACATCTGTAAATACGTCGTCCTCTTCTTCAATCCAGCTCAAAAGAACAGATTCACTAAGCCTATCAGCCTTTAAAACTTCTCTTTGACACTTCTCAAAAAAATATTACACCAGCACGGAATGCGCAAAAAATGTAACGCCAAAGGTATCGAGGCTAGAAGCCACCTAACTCTGCCTGTGACACTGACTTACCACCTTCCCACATGTGACACGTGTGCGTGAATCATCGCATAACAAAGGAAAACATGTGACTCATATACTCATTTGAGAATACCTGGAGTTTGAAAAGGTTGAGTCTTAAAACAAAAAACTTTTCTTAATAAGGAATGTTTTTGTTAGGAGCAACCTAACAACGATACCGATGGCGGGTTAAAGAAGTTTTCTCATTTGTTTTACATTATCGTGTTGGAGTTTTCAGTGTTGCCTT
The DNA here is from genome assembly GCA_946902985.2 of Meconema thalassinum. Lineage (NCBI taxonomy): Eukaryota > Metazoa > Arthropoda > Insecta > Orthoptera > Tettigoniidae > Meconema > Meconema thalassinum. The sequence continues at coordinate 1,530,624,530 of OX336388.2, forward strand.
AGTAATTGAAATTTAATGTTTTAATTTAATCGTGTCAACAGACTGAAAAAATTAAATTACGATTTGTTTTGCCGTACCGGTAATGTAATTCTACAGATGAAATAAAATACATTCATTAGCAGTTAATGTGAATGTCCTAAAAATGGGTAACCATGAACAAGTGAACTAGTATTTAAAAAGGACATTGATAATTTTTCCTACCCTCAATGAGTGAAACACTAGATACATCATAAGATAAATTAAATATTCACACTACTTTACAATGAAAATATAAGATATAATAGAAAAAGAACTGGATGAAAAATAAACTTAGTTGCCTTGTCCAAGAAATCTTTTATATTTTATCCCCTCATGTAGAGTCTACAGTATATAGGATGGTTAAAAGTAAAAGGAAGAATGATATGATGGACTGTGTTTGAATGGTGAACAAAAGTGGTCAAGATGTAGTAAATAAGGATGAACTCAAGATCATGTGAAGAGAGTACATGGAAGAACTCTTGAAACCAAGTGGACACCCTGATGAGGAAGAAGAGAAACTATGAACAGAATAATACTTACCGTGGAGGGCAGTGGAGAATGCAGTGAGGGAGATGAAAGGAGGGAAAGCGCGAGGTCTGTTGAGATGAGTGTAGCTATTGTGAGAGCAGCAGGAGAGGTGGGAATATTTGATTTGTGTGTAAATGTAATGTCACGTTACATATGGTAGATTGCCAATTAGGGTATTATGCACATGTTGTGCTTATTTATTTATCCGACCCTCATGGATTGAGATGTTTGTGTTGATTTGAGGTTAGAGATACTCGTTCCACATGCAGTTGGTTGTGTTCCATCTGTCAAACTGCAGCTAATGCCTGACTTACACTCCATGACAAGGTCTGGAGCTGGGTCCAAAAGGGATTACCTCCTATTTCTGTAGTTAACCTTGTGCAAACCATCAAAGAAACAGCTTTTCAGCATGTTATTAAATGGATCAGCTGTTCATTTTGAATTTTGCTTTGACATTTATTTGAAACTTGCAGACTGAGTTTGTGACTTCACTTATTACTGTCATTGGGATTTAATTTCAAGTTTACGGCATTTTGTTTATTTGCTACTTGGTTACTAGGTACCGGTAATGTAATGTTTAATTGTATCTTTTGTTCTCGTATGGTACAGTAAAGGCTAGTTAATAGGACCTGTGTTTGTTTATTTCTAGTATATAGTCCTATAAATATCTCCCAACCTAGGACAACATTTAGATTAATATTCATCAAACTGAGCACTCCCTGAGATAACAGTTCTTGTCCTAGGGCACAGTATGAGCTGTGTGAAAGTGGGGGGAGAGAGATCAAATTGACTGAAACAGAAGTATGGTTTAAGGCAAGGATATGCACTTTCACCATTACTCTTCATTGTAGTGGTGGATGATATAATGACCAGAGTGGCGCAAGCACTGTAATTAGTGAAAGAAAAATGAAATTAATGGTTTTTGCGAACTATTTGATTATTTGGGGAAACAAGCAGGAGAAAGTGCAGCAGTTGGATGTTAGGGAAGAATAGTATATGGATATGGGATGAAATTTAGCATAAGTAAGAGTGAAATAATGATCACAACCAGGAAGAAGGAGAGAGCCACAACAGGAAAATAAAGAGTGTTTCAAGTAACTGGGAAGCATGATAAGAAAATGGAAGAAACAACAGAGAAATAATTGATTGGGGGAGATGAGCAGGATTATTCAGGAAAGGTGTTAGAAGCCTGATATAGAGCAAGGATGTCCCTCAAAACAGCAAAGGGGTTGTATATCGAATGTACTATGTTCCATTCCTGACGTACTGATCATCATCATCATCATCATCCTGAAGCAACTCCAGTTGCCCGGGTGTGGTATGAGCCCCCTCCATTTCACCCTGTCCTTGTACCACTCCTCCTCCACCAACTGGTCCCAATCATGACCTCTCTGCAGTGCATCGCTCTTGACTGTATCTATCCACTTCTTTCGTGGCCTTCCCACGGGTCGTCTTCCTTCTACTTTTCTCTCAAATTCCTTCCATGCAGTTCTGTTTGGTGGCATCCTCTTCATGTGACCAAACCACTTCAGTCTTGAGATCTGAATCTTATTGATGAGAGAATCAATCATCTATTCCTACTTCTTCTCTAATCTTCTCATTCCTGATCTTGTCTTTCCTGGTCTTCTGAATCATGGTACGTAGGAATTTCATTTCAGCTGCCTGGAGTTTAGAGTTATCTCTATTGGATAGTGTTGTGGTTTCGAGACTGTATGTAAGAATTGGTGTATAATACGACTTGTACAAAGTCATCTTTGTTTTCATGGGCATGGCTCGTCCCACAGCAAGTGTCTTACCTGGTGGTAAAATTGTGTTGCCTTATTAATTCGATTGTTTACCTCATGTTTTGCTAGGTTGTCACTTGATAGAATGCTACCCAACTTGAAAACTTGAACACTGTCCAAATTGGCTTCATTTAGCATGACTATTGGTTCTGCTCCTTCCTCATACACTTTCATCGCCACCGTCTTTGTCTCGCTGATGTTTAAACCCTATTTCTTACACTCCTCATTCCAGCTTTGCAGCCTCTCACCGAGTTCTTCCTCTGATTCACTCCAGATCGCAACATCATCTGCAAATGTGAAGGCTCTAATATCCCCATGTTCTTTCCTTTTAATAGATTTCATTACCACATCCATCACAATGATGAATAGAAGCGGTGACAATGAGCTGCCCTGCTGCTCTCCTCTCTTAGTTTCAAACCAGTCCGACAAACCACGTCTTACTTGAATACAACTTCTATTCCCATTGTACAACATTTTCACTTTGTCTATGAGGCTGTCTCTCACTTTAAGTTCTTTCATGCATTGCCAAAGTGTTTCCCTTCGTACACTATCATAGGCTTTCTCAAGGTCCAAAAATATTAGAAATAAAGGTTTGTTCTTCTCCCTGTGTTTTTCCATTAGCATCCTAAGTGGAAAGATCAGGTCTGTAGTTGACCTTCCTGGTCTGAAACCATACTGTTCTTCCTCCAAATTTGGTTCAACAATATCTCTGATTCTGTTCTCTATTATTTTTTCCAATATTTTCAGAGCATGAGACAGTAGTGTAATACCCCGATAGTTAGTGCATTTACGTCGGCTTCCTTTCTTGAACAGAGGGACAATGATGCTCATCTTCTAGTCCTCTGGGATAGTACACTGAAGAAAATGGAAATTGCAACACCATGAAGGCATTGGTCGTTTGTGTGATTTTCAAGATATGGAACGATGCCATGTAGGTATGTAAACGATCAAAGTTTCAGACCCATTGGATTGTTGCTACAGGTCTCCCCACGTGATTGGTCGTGGAGGAATCAACTCCAGTATACGGACTCTGGTGTAGCGTAGTTCGACTTGCAGTCTGTGCAGTGAAGTGTTCCCTGTCAAACATGCCTCGACGACAGAGAAGAGCACGCTATCAACAACTGTCGCCGTTTGAGAGGGCTCGGATAATTGGGCTGTGTGTGGCTGGATTATCGCTAAGGACTGTCGCTGCACGTGTTGGCCGACAGGCATCTATGGTACAACGTGTATGGCAGCAGTGGTCAAATGAAGGTACCCATACTCGTAGACCTGGCACAGGCCCAGCGCGACAGACAACTGTAAGAGAGGATCGCCGCATCATTCGGATGGCCCGGATGGAACCCCATGCAACAGCAGCGCAAATTCGAGCAGCTGTGACACCCCACGTTACTCAACAAACAGTTGGTAATCGCCTGCATGCAGCTGGCTTACGATCCCGTGTCCCTGCAGAAGGTGTTCCATTGACCCCACAACATCGACGTGTAAGGCTGGCCTGGTGTCGAGAACGATCGACGTGGGTCGACGAATGGCATAGGGTCGTCTTTAGTGATGAATCATGCTTCTGTCTTGCCCGCAGTGATCGCCAGAATCGTGTGCGCCAATTTACCGGGGAGAGGGGCTGCCCAGACCTTATTGTTGAGAGGCACACAGGGCCAACACCAAGCATTATGGTCTGAGGAGCTATTGGCTTTAATGTGAAATCACAATTAGTGCTTGTTGAGGGCAGTATGACTGCTCGACAGTACGTTGATAGGGTACTCAATCGAGTGGTTGTCCCTATGATGGCGAACATTGCTAATAGGATGTTTCAGCAGGACAATGCCCGGGTTCACACTGCACGTATCTCCAGAGAAGCTCTCCACGACATCACAACCTTAGAATGGCCCGCCAGATCCCCGGACCTCAGTCCTATTGAGCATGTGTGGGACATGATGGGCCGACAACTGGCCAACCGTCCTCAGCCACCCACAACTCTGGAACAACTGACCCGTGCAGTGCAGCAAGCATGGGCCACAATTCCTCAGGAAGCGATCCAGGGCCTTATTGACTCCTTGCCTCGCCGAATTCATCAATGTATTGCAGCTCGTGGTAGGCACATCCTGTATTGATTGTTGTCCAAACTTGCGGTCAGAGGGACCTGAAACTGTAATCATCGAATCACAACCGAACACTCGTCCTTCCGTGTTCAATTGCAGCAATGTAGCACCATTCCTTCTGGGTGTTGCAATTTTCATTTTCTTCAGTGTATTTTCCTCCCATATCCTGTTGAGCATTCTGTATAACCATTGGATTGCTGTAATTCCCGCCGCTTTCAGCATATCCGCACTCAATTCATTTATGCCCACTGCCTTTCCTTTCTTCATGCTCTTGAGCGCCTTTTCAACCTCCAGCCATGTGATGGGTGGTTCAGTCGTGGTTGTTCGATTTGACTCTTCTCTGTTAGTTATGTTTTCTTTATCTCCATTCAGCAGCTTTTCAAAAAAGATCTTGAATTCTTGTTTGATTTCTCCCACTTCTTTTGCCCGAGTTCCATCATTATCTTCTATTGCTTTTGTGGTCTCTTGATCCCTTCTCTTGTTTTTCCCTACTTTGTATAGCAGTTTCATATTTCCTCTGCTATCCTCTTCCAGTTTGTCTGCAAACTCATTCCATTTCTTCACTTTTTCTTCTCGTACAATGTTCTTAACAGCAAGTTTCCTGTTCCTGTACATTCCTTGGAGTCTTAGTATTTCTTGTTCAATGAGTACTGATATGCCCCGGAAACCTGGATTGTGAAAGGAAGGGAGAGAAGCCAAATACAGGCTAGTGGGATGAAATTCTTGAGAAACAGCATTGGAGTGACAAAGGTGGACTGGTTAAGAAATCAGATGATTACAGAATTAGTCAAGGAGGGAGCATTATAGGATAGAGGAATCAAGGTTTAAATGGTATGGACATGTAAAGCAAATGGAGGATACCCAGGAAGATACACAAGGTGAAATTAAAGGGAGAGAAACCAAGAGGAGGACCAAGGGACAAGTGGCTGAAAGATGTGGAGGACTGCATGCAAAAGACAGGAAAAGAGTGGACCTAGGTGGAGATGGAGAGATGCTGGGAAGACAGAAGACGCTTATGTTCCAAAACAGACCTGGTCCTTGGCTGGAAACTCTGCAAAATGATGGCAAATGTCTATACCTTTACTGTTACAGCTATTACATTTTGAAGTGTCCCTAAAATGTTTCTTATATACAAACTTATTAAAAATATTATACTTCATTGTTATAACACGATCACCATGCAGACTACATGGAACACATCGTCCCTTTTTTCTTCTTCTTCTTCCTCTTCGTCGCGAATGGGTTTCTTAGGACCACACGGAATCAACAATGGTTAGCCTTTCTTGCAGCCCA